>CM076579.1:837380762-838129224 GCA_034641835.2 Pinus albicaulis
AATCCATTTGCAATAAAATTTTGACTCCTAGGAACAAACACTAATTCGTATTCAACAAATGTTTTCAATATATCCACGACATCGTTCCTATATGCTCTCAACCTAGGGTGTTTGGCTGTGTATTCACCGTTCACCTGTTTTATAACCAACTCAGAGTCTCCTTGCACGGTTATCCTACGGGCTCCTATTTTCTTCAACAGATTTAAGCCTAGGATAAGAGCCTCATACTCTGTGATATTATTTGTACATTTGAAATGCAGGTTGCAGGCATGGCTCTCTGCGTAGTCACTCTCTGTGTTATGTAGCCACACCCCAGCTCCGACAGTTCTCTTGGTGCATGACCCATCAAAGTTCATTTCCCACAGGGGTCCATTTTTCGTTTTATCATCATTTCCCTCCCCATCGTGAGTTTCACTGGTCTATTTTATTATGGGTTCTGTGTTGTGCTGTGGAGGGTTTCGTTCCTCGTGTGGTATATGAGTCTGTGAGGGGTGACTAACTGGCCGATTACAGTCGATTCCTTGTTTGGTCTGAAATTCGGTTTCAGTGCACTGTCTAAGGGTTTCTCCTTCATTTTCATCCAGATCTAGAGTGGCCATTATGTTAAGGTCTATAGTCTCAACCCCTCTGTTTGTATCTATGTTTTCTGGTTCTGGCTCCCCCAAAGATTCATCGCTGCAAAAGATAAAGGAGTCCAGGTCTGTGTGTACAGAGTACAGAGGAGAGTTTCTAGGCTTTTCGGGGCTGCTAACCAGGAATTTCATCTACGCCTCCCTGTACAGTTTTCTTAGTTGGCTAAAAACAGGGATTGTGGCATATGCCCCATCCATCTGCATGGTACCCTGCAGCTTGGCTCCCCAAGACCTTGACAATAGCATGCCATACTTGGGTGGCACATCAGCCACCACAACGTCCATGACCATACATTTTTCTGGGATCTGGGTTAGGCTTACACACAGGTCTTTGATTAGGCCCAGACATTTTACTCTGCTAGAATCAAATGAATATAAATATTTATATGGACGGGTTATCTCTAGGCCTAATCTCTCCATAATTATCTTAGGAATTAGGTTGTGTGAGGCCCCAGAATCATGCATTTCATTGTGAAGGATCTTATCATGGATATTGAGACTAATATAGAAAGGGGGCACTACCCCTTCTTGAAATTGTTGGGGTTCCCATGTTTTGGCAAGGTTGGAAATACCAAAAGATGAGACAACATCAAACTACTTCTCGCACCTCAGATCTAGCCCTCCCGTCCAGTAGGAGACCTCTCTATGTGGAGCGAAGTTTTATATCTTTTTGAAAGCTCAAATGTTAAGATGTTAGGCTAGTTATAAGGCTCGCAGTTTGTTTGTTTGATTGTTTGAGTTTGGTTGTTGGGAATCGGTGAATGAAGGGTTCAATATAAGACAAGGCAATGAGAAGAGAGGATTTTAGGCTAAGGTAGATAACTCGTGAGAACATCAAGGCCATTGGGAAATGGAGTCGTGAAAGGGTTTACTTGCCGTTCAATGTGCAAGATTTCGGTCGCTAGTCATCTAAAGCATTGGATCCTAAAATTATCATGTGGCATGGAACATTAAGGATTGAAAGTGAAAAGAGGAAAACCATCCAATTCTCGTCTCATAGATCAGTCGCAGGTCATTTAACTCCATACCTACTTGGAAATAATCAGTAGGCAACTTGAGGGAACTTGGAAAGTTTAATTGAAATGGAAAGATCCTAGTGAGGCAAGAGACAAAGTTATAAATCAGAAAGCTCTCAACTCATTTAATTAAATCTAAACAAGAACATCTAAAGACAAATTCCATTAATTCATATACATCGCCTAGCAATATAATCGTGATCACACTACCACCGGTTAAATTAATTGAAATCAATCCTTAGTTAACACATTTAGTAGAAAACATAAAGGCAAGGGGAGCAAGTAAACATAGTAGGTGCCTAACAAGGAAAAATCCTATGCCGCATTTCGATGCAAGCGCAAGAAGTGTAATGAAATGAAATAAAACACATAGATAGAAAAACATCACTGTACCGCTTTAGATCACGATCCAAAGAAATGTGCTTGTCATATTAAAAACACAACACCCGCCTCATGTACAACATTGCTCATCGAAACCTCGAACATTCACTTTCGAATACATCTTTCTTCACACTCATCTTACAACTTTTGCTACGTAACTATATCTCACGTAAACAAACAGCGCGCTTCCGATATCTCATCAAAAACCTTGACAATATTATCTCATGAGTTTTATACCGGGCGGAAGCAAAGAGGAGGAAAGGTGAAGAACTAAATGAAGTATTAAAACTTCCGAAAAGAAAGAGGGCCGAAGCTCAATTCCGTCTTTTAAATTCTAAGCATCCAATTCTCGTCACACTTTAGATGGAAGAGTGGTCTTTTTAGGCCCCTATTTACTTCGTATGTCTCTTGATGTACTTTGATCCGCATGACTCGGTGGTACTTTTGGTGAATAAACAAATGATAAATAAACAACCGAGAAGTCTCGCTCGTATTTATGAAACAAATGCTCGGTAGCTTCGGATCGTTGCCGTGGTGGAAATTTTTTCAGAGCACGGCAGAATAAAAACCGCATGGGCGCTTTTGTCCCTTTATGGAGGAAAAATTATGCCGTTGTAGAAACCTTGATATGCATTGATTTCTCTCGCATGTTGTACCTTCTCGCGTGATCCCCGGGTCTTCAATCTCGTACTTTGCCTCTAAATCTTTGGTCAAAGGCTTATATATCTTCATTTGCGTGCCTTAAGCTCTCTCCTCGTCGCTTCGTTTATATCTCTCCGACCGTGAAATCGCGTGTGTTAATGGCGCCGGACGCGGGCGAGTGGTCAAACCCTCGTTTCTTTTTAATGGAAGTCGTGTCGAGCACTATCCCGGCTTTTTCTCCATGATATACGATCTCTCGTGCACGCTCTTTCCCTATGTTTTCTCGTCGTCGTGACGTAAACCCCCGAATCATGGCGGCCATTTACCGTTGGTAACCCCGCAAAACATGAAAAACTATTACAAAAAACATGTATGGGGGTGGGATGATGTGGAAGACTCGCGAGAAAGATAAAGTGGGACTCGGTGAGAAATGGTGAAAAAATGCACGTAGGAATGGTAGAGAAATGCTTCCGTGAAGGTTGGCGAAAAAAAGTGGAAGGTGTCGGTGCGTACGTTTAACGTAGAAAACGCAGAAATTTAATCTTTCGAATGGATTATAAAAGGGACGCGGCAAGAAAACGACGGAAGATACGTGGACCCGATGACGTGGCGTGTGCCCGAGTCAACGCGTGGGTGTGTGATTAAATCTTCGACCGCTTTGATCCTGCGCGGACATCAACGATGAAAAATGCATTGGAGGGCGATGGACAAGTGGGCGTGGGTACGACGGCTACGGGGCTATCGCGTTCGCAACTTCATGGATCGATCACCGTTGGATGGAGTGGCCCGGACCTGGACGGTTACCGATATGCATATCGCCGTGTGCCCACTTCGACGAAATTTAATGCCAAACTTTAATGCGCGGCGAGGGTGGCTTTCCAGGCCGCACCGGTGCCACGCGCCGGGCCGCATGGAATCGCTCCGCGATCGAAAATACCGCTCCCGCCCGGCTGCGCGCGGCGATAGAAACCGGTGGTTTTGAAATAGTGCAATCGCGAGGACCATCGAGACAAAGAGGGATTACGGACCGCTGATCGCAATTTAAAATGAACGATGGATCTTCGATCAGGCGGTGAACGGGAAGACCAAATTCGGAGGCGCAGGGGCGGCGATCGCCGGCCCATTCCGTTAAGATCAACGGCCGTAAACGCCGCCCCGATGAACAAATGCGAAAGCGCTTTCTGTCGGCCAGCGCTCATTATAAGGCCATAGCTACTGGCTCAGAAAAAGCACAGTGGGACTAGGCCGAAAGGGGCCGAGGCTCAATTACATAGAAAACATGATTTTTGGCCCATTTCAATGAAATTAAAAGCCAAAATGGGTGACGATAGATGAAGGGGAATTAAACCAAGAAAAGTGTATTCTTGGAAGGTTTAAAGGGGATTTTAGGATGGCTTTTGGAGGACAAGAGTGGATTTGGTACAAAAAAGAATTTTTGACAAAGGGAAGAAGGGATGAAAATGGACAATTGTGTAGGGATACAAGGGCAAATTGAAGCCTTTGGGAAGCACCATTCTTTACAAGAAAAGAGGCTTTATAATGGGAACAACATAAAGATTTCATTAAAAGGCAGCAGGCGCGGAGACTTCAAGGATGATGTGTCTTTAGGGAGATGCATTCCTTGAAGGCTCAAAAACAATTTAGTGTTGGGAAAAATACCGAGAGTGAATCAGCATTTAGACTTTATCAAACTTTTACTTTTTCACTCTCTAAAACCCATACGCTACTTTCGATGAAGCCAACTAGCATATATCACGTGATATCCTTCATAAAACTCGCGTATACTCGCAGATCTAATTATGCCATTATTTCTTTCACTTATATCATTTCATCATTCATTCATTAGCATGTTCTATAAACAAGAAACATGTGTGCGAAGAAACGTAATAAACCATCACACATAAGCATCACACATGAACACCAGTGATTTTAGGTGGAAACCCAAGTTTCCGGAGAAAACCACCGCCTCAGCCTGCTCACACTTTCCAATATTTTATTATAGAGAAAACATCTTACAACATACGAGCCGGGTGCACTCCTACCAAAGATGCGTGCACCCACCAAGCGCTCGCTTTACCGGGCTCTCCGGAAGGGAGCTACGACCCCTCAAGCTCTCGTTTACCGCGACCCGGAAGGGAGCTACGACCCCCGCTCTCATTTACCACATCTCACCGCGGAAGGAGCTACAACTCGACCGAAGGCTACAACTAGCGACTCTATGGACCACGTTTCATCAATCTTTCACGACCGGGATCCAAAGCTTCTTTTAGGACACCACTATGCAGCCACGTTTCATCATATTTTCGCACCGGACCCTCTCCACACATTTAAGCTCAATCATACAACCAAAATGATACAGTACAACTCAGTAACCGTAGAACACGTGACAGCAAGCATACGTTGCCAGAATCTGCACGACATTTCGATACCCCATGCTTCAGGCGAAACCCTAGTTTGCAGTACGCGCTTCCTTTTCGCTCGACGGGTCGCGTATATACGCGCTTCCGTTCACATAAACTAGCGTATACTCGTACACATATTATAGAGCTCATTTCATTGCGCATACGCGCTTTCTCTCGCCGAGGCCGCGTGTATATACGCGCTCTCCTCTCGCGGCGAACTAGCGTATATATCTTCAACCATTATAGAGCAAGATACTTCTTCGCATCGTATATTCAATTCGAAATATTTACCCTTTTACTTCAGACATGTATGTTCGCCTTATCTCGCATCTAAGCCTTCCATAAACAGTATCTAGCAGATACAAATGACATTCCGCATCTAGATTCCCTTCATCATCATCGGTGCATCATGTAATTAGATCTATCATTCAACTATAACCCTTTCCATTCGTATATACTTCGTAGAGAAGTATTCATTCAAGCTCGACATCTTGCACCCACAATCATGATTTGCACTAGATGAATTTCTTCTCTTTATATAGGTTTTCGCCTTTTCAATACCATGAGCCCCTTTTTCAATACCATGAGCCAAAACAATACCATGAGCCCAAAACAACATTACTTCCGATGGTATTCCCGGACGGGGTCATTTAGACGAATCATTACCCAATACAATGGGTCAATACCATGGTGGTTACCCCCGGGTTTTGCACTTTATGAGCGCTTTTTCCCATATGTGACTTGGCACGTTGTTTCCGCGTGTATACGTGACTTCTCCTAGGCAAATCCGCGTATGCCTTGAGACATACTCTTTTCATCATAGATCTAACACATACCTGAATTTCTTTCTTCATTCCCTTCGTACTCACCGTAGATACATAAGATTTACTTCATCAAGAACATATTCTATCAAGCACAACTTCATCAAGTAAGTTGTCATCATCTTCATCAAGTGGGTTGCCATTCAGAAAGACAACACTCAAGCATCATATTGCTAACAAACATCATTTCATATCATATTTACATCATTTACCAAGTCCATCGGGTCAAGAAAAACTTCATTAGGTGGTTTTCCATCAAGGACAACACATGTCAACCGTCTCTCATGTCTTCATCTTCATTCGGTGGGTTGCCATCAAGGACAACACTCGCATCATATTGCCAACATTTAGCCCCCTACTTTGCTTTGTCAAAAGTATAGGGGGCTAACAAAGTGGCTCCACATGGGGATGGCTTCTTCTGAAGGAGTCAAGAATTCGTAAAATGATCTTTGGTGTAGGTCGGATGCCCTGTCGCTTAAGCCACCTTCTTCTTTGATTTTCACCGCCACAATATGAAGACATTACCTCGACGCAGTAAAAACTTTCCCCAACAAACTACCTACCCTTCCTACAATCCTAGCATTTTTCTCTCCAAAAGGTGCATTTGGACTAGGAGACCCTATACATCATTTATTTTTTATATCAGAAAATAAACCTATTCTAAATCTACCCTTAGATTCAACAAGTGATTTTCAACCGATATTGATTTTTGAGGAAATGAGAGCGCTAGGGTTTTGTGATTCGGCCTCTCAACCAAAAACCCTAACGCTTTCCGGCGACTGTTCACGCTCGATCGGCGCTCGTCCCTTCCTTGCGCAGCAGCGTCACTGTACTCAAGATGGGAGGTGGAGACGGGGAGGCAAACAGGCGCAAATGAGGATGGACAAGAGGAACGAATGAAGGGACAATACCGACAAAGAAAAAGGGGAATGAAACGACCCGGAAAAGTCAACCCCCGATGCAAGAACGGAGACGCAAACAGAGCCACTTCTACCCACATGTAAGCCCATTGCACCGTAACGCCCCAGAAAATAGATCCGCCTAGTCATCGCATCAACGCGAGATTCGCACATGAGGGACCATGCCCTCATTGGAAAATTTGTCGCGGTCTCGCCAACGAAAAAAAGCCCCGCGGGCAGGGCCGGGATAGCGTCCAAATGGAAGCCCAAGGGGGAAGTCATCTGCGCACTGAGCGAAGGGCTTTCTTCACAACTTACTTTCAACTGTCTCGGAAGACAAAAACAAGGTAATGGATGGAGGCCCTTATTTTTTTAACTCAGCGCAGTTATATCTTAGAAACCGTGGAGAGGTTCAACCCGATCTTGAAAAATTTCAATTGGGCACATGTTTGGATTTGGCTTTACTCACCGTACGCTTGAATATTGGGATGAGGAATCACTGCTAAGCGATAGAAAAGGATTGGGAGAGTTCATCGAAAATTGCGTAAGAAACTAAGCTCCGAAGGTACACCTCCTATGCCCGAATATGTGTTTACATGCATCCGGACGCGCCCTACCGATGCGTTAAGTATCTTTCATGACGATTTTGAATGGATACGGCTCTTTGGATTACGAGCATGTCCCCTTTCGATGCGAAGGTGTCATGCCCACGGACATCTTTTCGAGAGCGCTCTTTAACCGTTCCTTCAGCTCGAAGCATAGAAGCGGAGGACAAAGTGGAAGCGTATGGTTTTACCAAAGTTACCTCCAGGAGAAGACATAGCAAAAAACCCTCCTCCGAAAGAAACCCGACGCCTCGGCCCTCCGCCCTTCTACCCACGAATAGCTCGCCTTGCTTGCTTAGACTAATCCCAAGGATGAATCTAACCTCCGCTCTCCACTAGCATTGCCGGCCCTTCCATCCCAAAATCAACCCAATCCCGCATTCTCGTGCCCTAACCCTCCCTTGTCGAGCTCGCACGATAAATCAGGAGCCCAATCCCTCCCTCGTACAAAAACAGTCACTTGGGATCCTAACCTCATGGATCCGGATGGGCTTACCCCCTACTACTAATCGGGACACCAATGATCTTCTCGCGACTTGACCAAACAATCCAAATGGAAGAAGACTCGAAAGTATTGACCGAGCGAGTCGGATCTCACCTTTGGTCTTGAAGAAGCTTGCCAACGAAAGGAATTTGATAAGATCAACCCGAGGCGGACTCAATCTCTTGAGGCGGCTCTAGCCAAGTCCAACAACACAAGAAATTGCGATCCAACCGGGCAAGCCACCGACGACTCGAAAAGTGATGAAGGAGACCAAGAAAAGAGGAAGAAAACCCGACCGGCAGCCGTACCATCACTCCTGAGAGATACTAGTGGATTCGGGATAGCATCCCAAGCTAACTAGGTTCTTCAAACCTCTAGCAAATAGTTCCTCATGGAAATTGATCTCATGGTACGCAAGAGGACTCAATGGTCCGGGGAACACGTAATGATAAAGAACATGATACGAAAGGAGAAGCCTACCTACTCTTCCTCGGAAACCAAGTGCAATAGTCAAACGTCGGGCTCTATCTTAACTAAAGCTTGGCCTGGCAGCTACGATCCGTAGCCGTGGATGCCCTCGGGTGTATTTCCGCGATAGCCCGGGATTCTCGTGCTCTGCGCAGTGGGGACTTTCACGCCTCTCACAATCTCATCCGGGCTACCTTCCACCCTATAGGCACCAACATACATGGACATTCTGCTCCAATGTCTATTTTCCTCAAGACCGTGCCAACAAGATTGCGCTGAACACTCTTTGCACACCTCAACTCCAACGGTCTCACCCCCTCGATCCCGCGTGAGATTTTAATATGATCACGCGGTTGGCGAAAAATCCGGAGGCAGAGCGACTTGATCGAGACAACGCCTATTTCAAAGACTTTATCAACAATAATCGGCTCATAGATACACCTTTTCAGCGGTTTGTTTACTCGGAACAATCGCAGAATAGGAAGACAACAAATAGCCTCCAAGTCGGGATCGATTTCTCTTATCGGACAATGCCATTCATGTAGGAGGAGATATCACCGGATCAATTCTCCTCTCTCGAGCGCTCGACCATTGGCCCATCATGCTCCAATGGCAAGGCATAGGATCTCATCCCAAAGGCCATTTAGATTTGAAGTCTTTTTGGCTTTCTCATCCTCTCCTTCAAAGACTTGGTTCACTGCGCGCTCGGAGAAGATACACTCCGCCCCAAAGGGTCCAAAATGTTCCAATTTCACGGGCGATAAGATTAAGTGGGTCAAGGAACACATCAAAGCTTGGAATCAAAAACATCTTTGGCAACATCTTCATGGAGAAACGGATCCTTGAGCGATGAAGATGCGGATGTGCAACGAAGAGATCATCATCGGAAGATCCGAATCTCTCGCCTCCAAGGAACTTGAAAAGTCAGAGAAAATTGGAGGACGTGATACAAACAAGAGGAAATCTGCGCGAGCGTAAATCCTAGAGTTCGTTGGTCAAGGAAGGCGTAAAAGAAACACCAAATTCTTTCACGGCACGACCATTCAACGAAGAATGCAAGTGATGGATTAGCCATATCACTAATCGCAAGGGGATCGAATGGAGAGGCATGAGGACATGGAAAAAGAGCCGGTAGATTACTTCAAGAACATCCCGTAAGGAGCAGCAAGAAAACAGCGACCTACCATCGATCAAATCAGCAAAATTTCATTCCCAACTTAATCACAATCGAGCATAACCAAATGCCGCCGCATCTAATCGCACCACAAGAAGTGGATACTCGCTATGGCACGCGCTCAAGGATGGCAAGGCTCCCTGACCCGATGGCTTCACCGCTAATTTCTTCCACCATTTTCGGAACTTATTAGATAAGAGGTGTGGCAACTTGTGGAAGAATCACGAACAATGCATTGGATCTTGCCCTCCTCAACACCACCTTTGTTGCGCTTGTACCAAAAGAGAGAGCAACAGCAGCTCCGAAAATTCAGCACTCCATTGTCTCTGCAATGTTATCTACAAAGTCATCACCAAGGTCATCGCCAACGAGGCTCAAAACGCTTCTTCCACTTCTCATTTCGCCGCAACAAACAGAGTTATGTTGAGGGGCGTCAAATCCTTCGATGGTATAATTCTTACTCATGAAATTATACATTCTCTAAAAGTCGTGCGCAGAAAGCCGTATGCTCCTCAAGATCGATCTTTCTAAAGCCTTTGATAAATCGAATTGGAGTTATATCCGGGAAATTTTAAGTGCTTTTGGATTTGATTGCATGGATCCGCTAGATTATGAGCCTCATTACCTCCTCCTCTCTTTCTATTCTTCTCAATGGCATTTCCCTCCCCTCCCTTTCGCCCTTCGAGAGGTATCGTGCAAGGGGACCCCTCTCTCCCTTTCTCTTTGTTCTCATGGGTTGAAGGGCTAGGCGGACTTATTCGAAAGAAGTCGCATCGGGCATTTGCGTGGTCTTTCTCTTCATGGAGCTCACCTCGACCCACCAACAATTTTTTGATGATAGCATGCTCTTTGTTCATCCCCCTCCGTCCAAGAAGCCCACACGTTTAAAGCCATCCTCAACCTCTTCTCTAAGCTTCGTGGTTAACTATAAATGACTCTAAGTCTCAGATCTTCTTCCACACCTCCTCTTACCCTAAGCTAATATTGCTCGTATTCCTCGCTTCTCTCGTGGCTACTCTTCCGTACAAATATCTTAGAGCGCCCTCACCGACTCCGCCATCCCGGGCATTCCTCCCCGGAATCAGCTCCTTGAAAGAAATTGGAATCCGTACTCTTTTCGGACCTTTCGAGCTCTCAACATGGTCGACGGCTCACTCTTATCAAAGCAATTTTACAATCTATGCCTCTTTATTTGTTTTCTGTTCTTCCACCCCAAAATGGGTCCTCAAATAGATCAAAGCTCTTCAAAGACGCTTTCTCGGGGCTCCTTCGGGTCAAAAATCGCAAATGGGCTCTAGTTAACCGGACATAGTCTCGTACACCCAAAGAAGTCGAGGCGGGCTTGAGAGATCCCTCGCACAAAGAATGAGGTCATGGCGGCACGTGTATGGTGGAGATGGATCTCTAATCCCCATACTCCTTGAAGCAAACTCCGGACCGCAAGTACGCCAACAACGCATCTGTTGAAGACCTTATAAGACCGCTCCTGAACTAACTCCGGCTTGGTTTGGAATGCGGCAAAGCGTACTATGCGCTCATTCGAAAGAACATAGTTTTTGGGAAATCCGCAACGGCCAATCGCGTGCTTTCGAGTCGACTCACTCGAAAAAAAGAATCCATTCTTTTGGAAAAGTTTCCCCAAATCAACCTTGAAGATCCTAGAGTCTGCTTCCGGGGATGATAAAATTTGTGTGCATTGGATGGATACCGATAGCAACCGATTTCGAAGTGGAAGCCCTCGCATCTCATTATGGCCCATGCTCGCAGTCCTCGTGGTTGAAGCCCTCAACAAGGAGCCGCAGCCGAAGGCAAATCGGGAGCTCTAATGACCCCGACATACTCGCATGGGGTCACACTACTAAAGGAATGTTCTCTACTAAGGAAGCCTACTCCCTTTCATCGCATCCTTCCCCCGCTCCCTCGACTCCCTCTCGTAGATGATCCGGAATCCTCTCACTTGGCCTAAGATATCCACTTTCCTCTAGCTCTTAAGTCATGCGCATCCTCACTTGGGATAACCTTGTCAAAAGAGGCTTCATTGAGCCCTCTCGATGCCCCAACCACGCTCAAACTGTCGAAACTATCCTACATCTCATGCTTCTCTCCCGCCCTTTAGCCAACTCCTTATGGGACAAGTGTAGTTTCTGCCGGCCGAAGAGCAAGCCCTCCGGTGATATCACCTCCATATCGCGCAAATGGCCTAAATGCCCCTACCTCTCTCGCCCTCCTCAATGCTCTCTGCGCGCCTCCCTTCCGGGGCCGATCTTTTGGACCTTATGGAAGGAACGAAACGGCGTATCTTCAAAAACCCAAACCTCTACGACTCTTTATGGCTCTCCTTCATTGGGAACCTTCGCGAAATCTTTAGCCCTTCACTCCCGGCAAGAAGAAGATCTCCCCAAACAACCGAGAGAAATCTTGGTCTCCGGGAAAACCGGAATCTCGACTTTGGGCTTACTCCAAAGATCGAAACAAGACTTTCCGCCTCAAACACGCCCTCGAATTGGATTCCTCCCTCTCCTGGAGTGTTTAAATTAAACTTTTATGGGGCTTCCAAGGGGAATCCCGGACAAGCAGTGTTTTGGCAGTATCTTCGAAAATTTAAGGAGAAGTTCGCATACTATTGGCTCAATTGGTTGGGACACCAACAATTCTCGCCGAACTTGAGGGCCTCCGGCAAGGCTTAAGTCTCACTCTCCAAAGACAACCTTTTCCCTATTATTATCGGAGGAGATTCTCAAATCCTTATCAACATGGATAATCGCCTTCTATGGGGAGCCGATCTAACAAAGTGGCTCACAACATGGCCAGTCGCTCGAATTGATAGGATTAGAAAATGGCTTCAAAACAGCAGCGGTCTCCTTCACTCATGTCAAACGTGAAGGTAACAGGGTTGCGATCTCCTCGCCAATTTTGGAACTCGAGAGCAATAGCACGCTCACTCATGGCTCCCTCTCTATCATCCATGATGCGGACATGCTTCTGCACTTCACAACGCCGGTGCACAAGGATAGCCTTCCTCCGGATGCGGATGTGGTGGCGTATTGAAAAGAGTCCAGGGCTCGCTGCAGCTCAACGAAACCCCGCATGGTATGCCCACATGGCCCCGCGTATTAAACTTGAAGGTGTTATTAATACACCTCGGGTCGACCAATTTTGCGCTTATCGCACCCTCGCTCGCTCGTATATGGCGGTTACCTGGTTGATGGCCCTCACTATGGACGGAGAGCATGTGAGGGAGGAAGCCATGGGAGAGCTCGCAATCCCTCGGCGCGTTGTTTGCCCTCCTCGGTTATGCCAATTCCGACTTTCGTACGCAGATCAGGGCGTCGATGTTGCATTCTCGCTCGCGCTGGAGACGATCCCATCGGACTTCACTTCACCAACAACCCCTTCTCGCACCGTCTCCGCTCCGTCCGGCGCCTTTGTTGAGCTTCTTGCGGTGTACTTTGCTTCCTTTCAATTTTAATTTGCTCCTCATGGTCATTGCCCCTCCGCTCATTGGGCCTCTAGCTCTTCTCGTCGCTTTGTCTAGCTTGCACCACCCCGGTTGTTATCCCTCTCGCTCTTAGAGTTCCCGACCCCTCCTTTGCCGGCCACGTCTACGCCACCTTCTCCTCTCCATGCCTCATCTCAGCGCGGATGCGCCGTAGGTGTGGGGTCGGGTCTGGTCAAACCTCCGCATTCCTCCCTCACCCTCTTCGGGAATTGAGTCTCCTTTCGAGAGCGATGAACCCACCTCGCGGCTCCCGGCGCGCAGGCAGGCGCAGGTCGTGGGGCGGGTGGCCGAGTATTCGCGCAGGTGCGCAGGGGAATGTGCGCGCGCGTGCTTCCGGCTATGTCTCCGGTCGGCCCCACTCCTTCTAATCCTTCTAGGCCTCCCTCGTCGTCCACTCGCCCGGCCCTTCCGCTCCTCCTAGTCCGCCCATCCCACCCGGCCCCTCTCGTCTCCCCGCCGCCCAACCCTCCCGGCAGGGCATTTGGGGTCCACCATCGCAAACCACCTAGACCGGCGAACTCCGCTTTCACCGCACCTCCGTTGACTCCATTATCACCGTGCTTTACAACCTGTCTCCCTTCGTGAAGAAATCCTCATCCTCGCTCCTCCCTCTCCTCCCCGCGCTGCTCCAACCCCCTCTTCAAATTGGGCCGCTTTACGATGCCGAGAACCGGGACATGAAGATCGACGAGTCAAGCGGGCACGGCGGATGTGCCAGCGGCGATGACGATGAATATGGATGCGAGTTGTGGAGGAGCCGATGTCTTCGTAGCATGATGGCTAATCCCGAAGCGCACTCGGCGACCTCTCCAGTCTCCTTGCTCCATCATCGCTCGGAGCTTTGTGTGTTCTTTACCGTTTCATGCCGCACTAGTTTGGTAGATAGATGTTTTTAGTTTTTATGTTCATGTTTTCTATGTCTTGTATAAACTTATGGCCGGTTTCCCTATCATGGGCGCTTAGACATTTATGTTTAAAGGGTCGGTTTCCCACTATGGGCGATCCGGGTCTCTCAAGAATAGTTTGTTGATCAACCCCGACTGTCCGCTTTCGTAGCGTAGGCCGTGGCGGTTTTGTACTAGTATTTTTTCACTTAATAGAATTAGTCTCACTTAGAAATCTACCCTTATTACTCCATGAGACCCGCAGTTAGACTGTTGGTCTCATATGTTTCTCTACCTAATCTAATATCCGTTGGGATTAAGGCGTCCAACGTATTTCTTCTCTATATTCTACGGCACAGAAATTGAAAAACGAGTCAAGCCAGGATTAGACTGTCGACTTGATGTGGGTCCAAGGCATAAAAAACAGTTGCACATGGATAGAAAATTGTAGAAACTCGAAAACAAAATTGTGAAGGCTTGAAATCGAAACTTGAAGTATCCTTCTTCTCTTTGTGACTCAATTTTTGAGCATGTTAGAGTCACTTCTTTTCTTCATTTCAATCTCTGGTTTTGGGCATGTTAGAGCTGATTCTTCTTTCTTCTTTGTCTGGTCCGTATTTTTGAGCATGTTAAGACCAATTTGCCTTACTTTCTTTGGCTCGGGTTTTGATCATATTAGAGCCAATCCTTTGCATTTCAGAGGTTCATGTTTTAAGCGGTATGAACCTCTCCTTTTCCTCTCGTTTTTTGAAACATTTTCTCTTTTTCCTTGAAAACAAAAAACTGCAATGGTATGTACAATGAAAATGGAAAAAGCTCGGAAATTGGAAATCAACGCAAGTAGTGTTTGATCATCCCGCCATTTACGGGACCCCCAAACAGCCTACGTACCATCTAATTCCTATAGGAAGAAGGCATTTGGACCCACGGTGGCTTGGATGATGTATGGGCCTTGCCACAGACCGTCAAAGCTTTCCGTGTTTTTCCCTCTCTCCTTGAATCCCACTTCGAACCTTATCTCCAATTTTGAGATCATCGACCTTTGGTTCTCTTGTCAAAAAACTTCTTTATGTTTTCCGAACTTGGATAGCTCGGTATGGACCTATTCCCTTGTTCGTCGAAGATGGATTGTTTGGTTTATCCTTCTCACCATACTCGTCTTCTTCGACCGAATCTCTTGAAACAACTTGATTATCGGTACCCCAAGGTCGGTAGGGAAAGCGGCTTACGCACCATAGACAAGCCGAAATGGTGACATGCTAATGGATTTCTTTGTTGTAAGCCCTGTCGCCCCACAAGGCATGCACCAACTTGTTATGCCATGACTTTTTGTTCTCTTCCAACGGCTTCTTGATGATGGTCACCAGGGCTCTTGTTCGATGATTCAACTAAGCCATTACCTTGAGGATAATAGGCGCTTGAATGACCAAGCGTTATTTGATACCCGTGACAAAAATCAACCATTTTTTTTGGATCCAAAAGCAGAAAGATTATCGGTGATTATTTTCCTTGGGCGACCAAACCGAGAGAGAATATGACCTTCTAGGAACCTAATGATGATTGAATATGTGGCATTCCTAGTAGGTATGGCCTCTATCCACTTAGTGAAGTAGTCTACGTGGTTGTTAAGATCCATTTGTGTTGTGCGAAGAAGCGAGGTGAATCTCCCCTATGAAATTTAGGCCCCATTGCGAAAGGGACCTTCAACAGTGATGGGTTGTAGGGGTAAGGGGAGGAGTTTCCTTTTGCCTTCAAAGATCCGGGCATTTGTGCGGGAAATTATCATCTTATGGACATCATTGAAGAGTGTGGGCCAATAATAGCCGGCTCTCGAGTATTTTGTTTGCGATGGTCTTCCGGTTCGGTGGCCTCCACACTCTCCCGCATGGAATTCTCGCTTAATCCTCTCAGCCTTTCGAGTCTACGGAAAACATTTAAGAAATAGGTCATTTAAGTTTTTTCCAATATAATTTTTCATTTAGAATGCAATAGCTTCGGCTTTTAGTTTCGGGGAATCGGCCTTGGTCTTTGGCGGTTCAAGTGGAGCATTGAGGTTGGTGAGCACATAAATGATATCGAGTACCAAAGGGAGTTACCGAAACTTCTCCTCAATAGTGGGACTCGTGCGGTCCTTCTTGCTCATCCAAGGCATTTACCATGTTAATTTCAAGGGCTTGCGAGATTTGATTCATCCATTAACTTAGATAAGCCACGACCTTTGATCGCCTTTTGTGGGTTTTATCTCAAGATCATATTCTAAAAGCACAACGATCCATTTGCCCCTTTTCCCATCTCGGGTCTTGGGACGCAATATCTTTGACTATCATGTTAGGCATATAAGCTATGGTGTGGGAATGCAATATGTACACCCTAAAGTCTTTTAAAGCCTTAACAAGAGCGTAAGCCTCGTTTTTCCATTATGTTGTATTTTATGGTGCATCCCTTAGTGCTTTGCTGAAAAAGGAAATTTGTTGTTCCATTCCCTCTCGTGTTTTTCTCGCGATAAGAGCGCAACCACTCGTATGCTCGTGAGGAAAATGAAAAGATCGGGAAGTCCTTTGAGAAATCGAGGGCTAATCGTAATAGGAGCTTGGGTAAGTTCCAGCTTTACCGATTCAAAAGATTGTTTCGCTCCCACAGTCCCATTTATCTCCTACACCTTTTCTTCAACATGTTAGTCATATTCCTAAGGTGTTCGACTAGGTTGGGAATAAACCTCCCGAGGAAGTTAATTTTCCCAATGAAGGAGCTAGTAATTCTTTGATGTTTCTAGGATGTGTGATTTGTGGTATTCCCTCAACTCTTTGTGGGTCTATCCCCGATTCCATTTTCGAGATATAATGTGGCCAAGAAGTTTTCCTTCTTGCGGCCCAAATATAGTCTTTTTGGGATTCAATGACAAACCAAACCTTACGCATTTTTTCAAACACTTTTCTCGGATGTTTTAGGTGTTCTTCTTCGATCTTAGAATGAAGCTGTTGTGTCATCTAAGTAAATAACAATGAAGTGTCCTATCTCATCACGAAAAATCTATATCCATTGCTCTTTGGAAGGTTGCCCCGAAGCGTTCATCAATCCAAAGGGAATTTTTTACATACATAAAGGTGCCCCATGGAGTGGTAAAGGCAGGCTCTTGAGTTGGTCTTCAGGGATTACTAATACTTGGTTGTATCTCGAAAAACCATCTAACAAAGAAATCCTCTTTGAGCCTACTACCCACTCGTAGAATGTGTTCCATTTTTGGCAATGGGTAATTGTCTTTGAGTGAGGCTCTATTAATATTTCTGAAGTCAATACATAATCTAATCTCCCCGCGTTTTTTTTCTCATAGCCACTAATTTCGGAACCCAATCGGAGAACCTTACGAGAACTATTATGCCCGCCTCATACATCTTTTTAATCTCTTTTTTCCACTCGTAGGCGGTTGTTTCTGGGTTTATCCTAAAGCTTCTCGCATCGAAAGGTTTCTCGATTTTCCTTTAAAGGTATTTTGTGTCGTATACTTTTCGTGTCATAAGCCTTTAAGTCTTCGTAGCTCGAGAAACACATCAATAAATTCTTTGAAAAGGTCAATGTATTTATTTTTCGTGTTTTCCAGGAGAGACCTAGCCAATATAATTATTTTGGGCTTGTCTTTTGTGCCTACGTTGCATTCTTCAACGTTAGAGTCCGCGTGCTCAATGGTGGGCATTTTTGCCACATCATCGAAGTCAAAAAGGTCTTCTAACGACACCGAGACCTTGAGGTATGTTCTTATCTTTGGCACTCGCAACACCTCTACTTCTTCACTTTGTATCTGCGTTTTCACACTCAGTGGTTGAATTTCAGTTCTTCATTTAAAGCGTTTATTTCTACATCATGGGGTGTAGTTTCTTCCTCGGCGAGGGTTCCTCACTTAGGCGACTATCACTAGACGTAAGAGTACGAATCGGAAAAAATCAAATTCGTTTCACGCCCATCAAAAAATCTTCAATTTGTTTATCTCCCTTGAAAACTTGCCGGTATTTTTCGTTATCGACACTCTACAGAGTCTGAATCCGGTTTGTATTATGATTTGTTGGTCGCTTGGAGTCTTAGGGTATGAACCGGCTAGGCAAGCTAATCCATTCGCAATGGTGTTATGATTTCTAGGAACAAACACTAATTCATATTCAACAAATGTTTTCAATATATCCACAACATCGTTCCTATATGCTCTCAACCTAGGGTGTTTGGTCGTGTATTCACCGTTCACTGTTTTTATCACCACTTTCAGAGTCTCCCCTGCACGACTATCTTACGGGCCCCGAATTTCTTCAACGTATTTAAACCCGGGATAAGGGCCTCATACTCTGCAATATTATTGGTACATTTGAAATACAGTTACGGGGCATGGCTTTCCACGTAGTTGCTCTCTATGTTACGTAGCCAAACCCCGCGCTCCGATGGTTCTTCTTGTGTAGGACCCATCGAAACTCATTTCCCACGAGGGTTCACTCTCGTTTTGTTATCATTTCTTTCCCTACGACCCGGTTTCGCCATTATTTTGCATTATAGGGTGCATGGGTAATAGGTCGTGGTAAATGCTTAGTTTTTTGTTATGGGTGTGGAAGTTAGAGAGGTGACTAGTTGGCTAATCGCATTCTATTTACCGGATTTCACTTTGCGTTGTTGTTTCGATTAGACTTGTTCAAATTTTTCTACGTCTTCCTCCCTCCGAGTCTAGGGTAGCCATTATGTTAAAATACATTGGCTCTGTTTCATCATGTGTACCTTTGCTTGTATCTACGTTTTCAGATTCTGGTCCTCCCAAAGATTCATCATTGTAGAAGATAAAGGAATCCGTGTCCGTATGTACACGAGTATAGAGGAGAATTTTCGGGCTTTTCGGTGGCTACTAACCAAGAATTTCATTTGTGCTTCACAGTACAGCTCTTCTAAGTTGGCCAAAGATTGGGATTGTGGCATAAGCCCCATCCATCTGCATTGTTCCTTAGACCTGGCTCCCAATGATCTTGATAATAACATGCCATAATTAGGTGGCACATTTGCCACCACAACATCCACTGACCATACATTTAGTCGGGATTTGGGTAAGGCTCACAAATAAATCTTTGATCGGGCCAAGACACTTTACTTTACTAGAGTCAAATGAATATAGGTCTTTATAGGGATGGGTTATCTCTAGGCCTAATCTTTCCATCACTACTTTAGGCATCGAGGTTGTGTGATGCCCCGGAATCATGCATTGCATTGTGGAGAATCTTATCATGGACATTAAGACTGATATAAAAAAGGGGGCACTACCCGTTCTCCCGAAACTTTCCTTCTATCTTTGGACCAAACGAAGGGCGGTGTTAATCATCACTCGGATTTGCAGTGTCACATGTTCTCACCTAAATTTAATGCTTTCAAAATTTGGCCTTTATATACATCCCGAGTGGCCAGCTCGAGAGAGTGGGGCAGAGATTTTAATTTTTGCAATCTCACTCTCCAAATTGAAAGTGGGACCGACTCTTTGGAATGTTCAACTCTGTTTTGTTAGCCATTTGCCTTAGTGGCTGAATCGATGTGTTGATTCTCGTTATGTACGAGTGTTTGTGATAGTTTTATCGGGGAGCACTAAGCTGCAGATGCTAGTGTCTGCTAGGTGGTTTACCTTGTGTATCGATGTTTTGGTTGTCTTTTTCTTTGTTCTTTCCGAAAATCTCGACTGCCGATTTGTTACTTTCGGCGAGTCACTTTAGAAGTTTTCTCGGGTATTTTCTTGATGGTGACCTAAGAAGATTTTGGTTTGGCGCTTTCTTGGCTCTTTTTGCTTCTAAGTTCATATTGTTCTCCGACTCCGCATCATGGCATTTTCAAATCCCTAATCCGTAATCCTCGTATTCTAACCATTCCTCATCCCAACATGAGGGTGAGGGCTAATCTTCTTCTCGAGTAACAGATTATGGATTTAATCCTCTATTTCAAACATATTAATTGTGTTTCCCTCGAGATTCTTCTATGATTCCCTCATCTTCATCAAGAAAATTCTCTTGGAATGGGGGAATAACTTGTTGATCTGATCTCTCTTTGTCTGTTGGGAGTGGCATTGTTTCTTCTAAAGTTCTCGGTTTTGGTTATGGTTTTGATTTCTCGTTTTTGGTTACTAATTGTGACAACCATTTTTTTTACCATTTGTTGTAGATCTTCCACGTTTTTAGATAGACGGTCATAATTGGGGTCAGATGTGGAAGCTACATTGTCATCTCTATATGTTACCCTCTTCTCGGCTCTCGCCTTACCCTTTTCTCAATCAAGTTGGCTTCTATATTCACTGCTCCTTTTTTTCCTATCTTCCAATGTGTTGTACTCTTTATCCCTAAGGCGACAGGCCATGTCGACATCAAACGCTTCTTGTGGTATTTCGCTAGGGCCATACCTTGGGGAGGTTTCATGTGTGGAGGTAGAGCGTTGTAAATGTCTGTTAAATCTCGTTGTGTAATCATGGACACTCTCTCTGCGTTTCTCTTAAGGCTCATATATTCTGCTAGAAGTTGGCGAGGGTTAGCCTTAACTTCCCATTTGTTGATAAAAGTCCGATATAAGGCGGGGAGGTCATTAATGCTACACGGAGGTAAGCTTTTAAACAATTTCTTCACATCACCTCCTAAGATTTGGGCAAAAATTCTCATTTTTACCGTATCATCATCAATTTCCATGTAGTCAAAAGAATCTTCCATCTTATCTACATGATATTGTCTTGTGGTAGACTCTTTTGCCAGTGAAGTGTGGGATATTTGATTGATAATCATTGGGTAAGGGTACTAGAGGGCCGAGGTAAAACCGAGAGGTGCATACCAGGCTACCATGATGATGTTTTGATGAGGTAAAGGGTTGACTTGGGCACGTGGTATGTGGATGACAGAGGATATTATGACCAACGGAAAAATGATGAGCAAACATCTAGGGGTGACTGAGCCCCAAGTTCCGAATGAAGTGAATATCCCGGAGGTGTAGATGGGGGGGGTCTCGTCCGATCCCAAGCCGCTTACCACTTTGAGATGGTGAAATAGGGAGCTCAAGGTCTAGTCGGTCTAGGACACCGAAGGACCTAGTTCTAGGTAACCTATCGTGTAGGTCTAGGTCAAGGTGAAAGTGTGATAGAGTCATGTAAGATCTTCCCGGGTGCGTAGTTAGCTCTATGGATGTGGCTGGAAATAGTTGGTATTTTAGGTGTAGGAGCTCCCTTGAGGATTCTCTCGGGGGTTATCAACTATTTTCGGGTGGGTTTGGGTTGGGATAAGCTCTTGTATGAATGGTTCTTGAAGCTAGAATGTTGTTTTCTAACCAAGAAGCTTAACCCTACTTGTTACTTCTACGCGTGGTTGATGTTGCTATGAGGCCGGTCTCCTAGTGGAGTCTAATGTGAACCAAGATAATCAAGCGAGGCCTACCGATCACTAGTGGAGTCTTTAAAACGTTTAGGGAATATGGGGTCGCCAGTGGAAAGGTTTAGGATGTTTTTGGAGGGTACACCGTCCACCACAGTTGCTTATGAGATGTCCCCTTTCAAGGATATCTTCCAAACACAACAAACTCTAACCGAGAGATTGATCGGGGAGGGCATTTACCGAGATATGCCACCTGCGAAAGAGTGTGAGATCCGGAGGCTACCCGGCCCTTTCCGGACTACGTCCAAGAGTATGGGTGAAACACAACAAATGGTATAGAGGTTGATGTGAGAATAAGAACGTTTAACCGCTAACCTAACCGGAGATTGTAGGTTTCTCAAGTTCTTATAATGTAGTAGGATGGAGAGTATTTTAGAAAGTCCCCGGTGGAGTCGCCATTATGTTGGGGTTCCCATGTTTTGGCAAGGTTGGAAATACCAAAAGATGAGACAACATCAAACCACTTTCAGACCTCGGGATCTAGCCCTCCCAGGTCCGTAGAGAGGGATCTCTCTATGTGAGTGAAGTTTTATGTCTTTGAAAGCTCAAATGTTAAGATGTTAGGCTAGTTATAAGGCTCGTAGTTTGTTTGTTTGATTGTTTGAGTTTGGTTGTTGGGAATTAGGAATGAAGGGTTCAATATAAGACAAGGCAATGAGTAGAGAGGATTTTAGGCTAAGGTAGATAACTCGAGAGAACATCAAGGCCATTGGGCAATGGAGTCAAGAAAAGGTTTACTTGCTCGTTCAATGTGAAAGCTTTCGGGCTTGGGCTAGTCATCTAAAGCATTGGATCCCTAAAATGATCGTGTGGCATGGAACATTAAGGATTGAAAGTGAAAAGAGGAAAAACCATCCAATTTCATCTCATAGATCGAGTCGAGGTCATTTAACTCCGGACCGCTTGGACATAATCGGAGGCAACTTGAGGGAACTTGGAAAGTTTAATTGAAATGGAAAGATCCTAGTGAGGCGGAGACGAGTTCTAACCCCCCCGTTGTTCTCAACTCATTTAATTAAATCTAAACAAGAACATCTAAAGATAGATTCCATTAATTCATACATCGGCTAGTAATATATCGGAACACTACACTAGTTAAATTAATTGAAATCAATCCTTAGATAACACATTTAGTAGAAAACATAAAGGCAAGGAGAGCAGAAACATAGGGTGCCTAACAAGGGCATATCTTATGCCAAATTTCTGATGCAAGCCGGAAGAAGTGTAATGAAATGAAATAAAACATAGAGATAGAAAAAAATCACCAAATCGCTTTAGATCACGATCCAAAGAAATGTGCTTTTCATATTAAAAAAACAACACCATTCAAGTACAACATTGCCCACAACTTGAACATTCGGCTCCGAATACATCCTTCTTCCACCTATCTTACAACTTTACATAGAACTATATCTCACGAAACAAATTTTGCGCGTTCATTTCGATATCTCATCAACAACCTTGACAATATTATCTCATGAGTTTTATAGTCAAGGGAAGCAGAGGAGGTAGGTGAAGAACTAAATGCAGTATTAAAACTCGAAAAGAAAGAGGGCCGAAGCCCATTCCGTTTAAATTCTGAGCATTCAATTCCCGTCACTCTTTAGATGGAAGAGTGGTCTTCTTCGAGCCCCCTATTTACTTCGGTATGTCTCTTGATGTACTTTGATCCGCATGACTCGTGGTACTTTTGGTGAATAAACAAATGATAAATAAACGACTTAGAAGTCTGCCGTATTTATGAAACAAATGCTGCGGTAGCTTCGGGATCGTTGTCGTGGTGGAAATTTATTCGGGGAGCATGGTATAGAATAAAAAATGCATGGGCGTTTTGTCCTTTATGGAGGAAAAACATTCTCGCTGCTATAGAAACCCCCGATATGCATTGATTTCGCGTCTGTACCTTCTGCGTGATCCCCGGGTCTTTAATCCGGTACTTTGCCTCTAAATATTTGAACCTAAGGCTTATATATCTTCATTTGCGTTCCTTAAGCTCTCTCGCTCGCTTCGTTTATATCTCCGACCATGAAATATGTGTGTTAATGGCGCGGGACGTTTTACGGGGGTCAAACCCTCGTTCTTTTAATGGAAGTCTTGTCGGAGCACTATCCCGGGCTTTTCTCCATGATATGATCTCTGTGCACGCTCTTCCCCGTGTTTTCTATCACCGTGACGAAACCACTCGAATCATGGCAACCATTTACTATTGGTAACCCCGCAAAACATGAAAACTTGTTATGAAAAAACATGTATGGGGGTGGGATGATGTGGAAGACTGCGAGGAAGATAGTGGGGACTGCGGAGAAATGGCGAAAAAAATGCAGAGGAATGGTTGAGAAATGCTCGGTGAAGGTTGGCGAAAAACAATGGAAGGTGTCGAGTGCGTACGTTTAATGTAAAAAACATTAAAATTTAATCTTTGAATGGAATATAAAAGGGACGGGCGAGAAAAAACGATGAAGATATGTGGACGGATGATGTGGCGGGCCCGGTCAACGGCGGGCGTGTGATTGAATCGGGACCGTTCGATCTCGGCGGACATCAACGGTGAAAAATGCATCGGAGGGCGATAGACAGTGGGCCAAGGGTACAACAGCTACGGGGCTATCGCGTGCGTAGCTTCATGGATCAATCACCATTGGATGGAGGGCTCTGGATCGGATGGCTCGATATGCATATCGCTGCGTGTCCACGAACGAACTCTAATGCGCGATGGGAGGGTGTTTTTCCGACTCGCACCGGTGCCACGCGTCGGAAGTCGTATGGAATCGCTCCGCGATCAGAAAATACCGCCCCTTGCCCGAAGGTGGTGCGATAGAAACCAGGGTGGTTTTGAAATAGTGCACTGCAGGGGACCACCAAGACGAGGGATTACGGATCTGTTGATCGCAATTTAAATGAACGATGGATCTTCGATGGGGCGGTGAACGGGAAGAACGACGGAGGTCGTGGGGGTGGCGATCGTCGTCCATTCCGTGAAGATCAACGGTTGTAAATGTGCTCGATGAACAAATGCGAAAGTGCCTTCGGGGGCTAGCGCCATGGGTCATAATGCTGGGTTCTATGGGGGGAAATGTAAAGGGGACTAGGTCGAAAGGGGCTGAGGCTCAATTACATAGAGAACATGATTTTTGGCGCATTTCAACGAAATTAAAAGCCAAAATGGGTAACGATAGGGGGATGAAGGGGAATTAAACCAAACAAAGTGTATTTGGAAGGTTTAAATGGGATTTTAGGATGGTTTTGGAGGATGAGGGGAGGGATTTGGGGGTACAAAAAAGGGGAAATTTGACAAAGGGAAGAAGGGATGAAATGGACGAGTCTACAGGGGATACGAGGGAAAATTGAAGCCTTTGGGAGCACCATTATTCACAATAAAGAGGATTTATAATGGGAACAACGGAGGGGATTTCATTAAAAGGAAAAGGCACAGGAGACTTCAAGGATGATGTGTCTTCGGGGGAGATGCATTCTTTGAAGGCTCAAAAACAATTTAGCCCCCTACTTTGCTTTGTCAAAAATTTATAGGGGGGCTAACGAAATTTTCCCTCAATATTTGGACCAAACGAAGGGTTGGTTGGCCATCACTCAAAGGGTTGACGGCTTTCAGTATTTTCACCCGTGTTCAAAGCTTTCAAAATTTGGCCTTTATATACATCCCGAGTGGCCAACTCGGAGAGTGGGACAGAGATTTTAATTTTTCGCAATCTCACTTTCTAGATTGAAAGTGGACTAACTCTTTGGAATGTTCGACTCGTTTTGTTAGCCATCGCCTTGGTGGCTGAATCGGGCTGTGTTGATTCTCGTTATGCATGTGTGTTGATGATAGTTTTATCGGGAGCACTAACGCTAAAGTGCTAGTGCTTGCTAGTTGGTTGACTTTATTTTTCAACTCGTTTTGGTTGTCTTTTTCTTTGTCCTTCCCCGAACTCTCATTTGCTGATTTGTTACTTTCAGCAGTCACTTTAGAAGTTTTCTCGGGCCTTTTCTTGATAGTGATCTCAAAATATTTGGGTTTGGAATTGTCTAGGCTCTTTTTGCTCCTAAGTTCATACTCGTTCTCTAACCTACATGATGGCATCTTCAAATCCTAACTTGTAATCCTCGGATTCTAATATTTCCTCATCCCAATATGAGGGTGAGGGCTGATCTTCTTCACGTGTAACAGCTTATGGATTGAATCTTCCGTTTCAAACATGTTTATTGTGTTCCCTTCGGAATCTTCTATGATTCCCTCATCTTCATCAAGAAAGTTCTCTTGAAAGGGGGGAATAACTTGGTCGATCCGACTCTCTATGTCCGTTGGGAGTGTTATTGTTTCTTCTAAAGTTCTGGTTCTAGTTGTGATTTTGGTTTCTCTTTTGGTTACTGATCTGTGACAACCATTTTTTTTCCATCATTTGTTGTAGCTTTTTCCATGTTTTTTGGATAAACGGTCATAATTGGGATCGGATGTGGAAGCTACGGTGTCATCTCTATATGTTACCCTCTTCTCGGCTCTCAATCTTGCTCTCTTCTCAATCGGATTAGCTTCTACACTCACTCGCTCCTTTTTTTCATGTCTTCCAACGTGTTGTACTCTCTCTCCCTAAGCTAGTAGGCCATGTCGGCATCAAAGCCTTTAGGGTATTTTGCTATAGCCATACCTTGGGGAGGTTTGATGTGTGGAGGAAGGGCGTTATAAACGTTGTTGAACCTTGTAGTGTAGTCATGGACACTCTCTCTCGTGTTTCTTTTAAGGTTCATATATTCTACTAGGATTTGGCGAGGGTTTGCTTTAACTTCCCATTTGTTTATGAAGGTTTGATATAAAGCGGGGAGGTCTTGGATACTATTAGGAGGTAGGCCTTTGAACCATTTCTTCACATCACCTCCTAAGCTCGGGGAAAAGATTCTCATTTTTATCGTATCATCATCTATCACCATGTAGTCAAAAGAATCTTCCATCCTATCTACATGGTGTTGTGTCGTGGTAGATTATTTGGCGAGTGAAGTGTGGGATTTTTGATTGATAATCATTGGGTAAGGGTACTATAGGTGAGGTAAAACCAAAGGTGCATACCAGAGCTTCCATGATGATGTTACGATGAGGTAAAGGGTTAACTTGAGCAATCGGTATATGGATGATAGGGATACTAGGACCGAGCAGAAGTCCGTTGAGTAGATTTAGGATGACCGAGCCCCAAGTTCGAGTAAAGTGAATGTCGGGGGTGTGGATGGAGGGGTATCCTTGTCCCTAATGTGTTTACCACTATGAGGTGGTGAACTAGGGAACTCAAGGTCTAGCTCGTCTAGGACACTCGAATGACCTAGTCCTAGGTAAGTCATGCTTTTGGAAGTCTAGGTCTAAAGGTGAGGCGAATAGAGATGTGAAGTCTTCGCTGCAAATTTAGCTCTATGTATGTGGCTAGAAATAGTTGGTCTTATAGGTGTAGGAGATCTCTTGAGGATGCTCTCGGGTGGTTATCAAATATTTCAGGTGGGTTTGGATTGGGATAAGCTCTTGTGTGAATGGTTCTTGAAGCCGGGATGTTTCTTTTCAACAAAGCGACTTAACCCTACTTGTTCCTTCTATTTTGGTTGATGTTGTTATGGAGGTTGGTCTTCCGGAGGAGTTTTATTGTAAAACCAAGATAATCAGCGAAGCCTACCGATCACCAGTTGAGTCTTTGATCTTTAAGGAGCTATGGAGTTGCCGGGTGGAAGGTTTAGGGGGCTTTTGGAGGGTACACTATCCACCACGGTGCTTATGAGATGTCCCCTTTCGGGAATATCTCAAACTCAACAAACTCTAACCCGAGAGATTGAATGGGAGGGCATTTAACGGATATGTCACCTACGAAAGAGTGTGAGATCCGGAGGCTACACCCCGGCCCTTTCTAGACTGCGTCTAAGAGTGTGGGAGAAACACCACAAATGGTAGAGAAGTTGAAATGCAAATGGAAGTGTTTCACTATCAACCCGACTAGATTTTCTAGGTTTACGAGGCTCTTGTAATGTAGTAGGATGGAAAATACTCGGGAATTCCCCGATGGGAGTCGCCATTATGTTGGGGTTCCCATGTTTTGGTAAGGTTGGCAATACCACAAGATGAGACAACATCAAACCACTTTCAAACCCTAGGATCTAGCCCTCCCGGGTCCGGAGAGGGATCTCTCTATGATTGTCAAAGGTGTATGTCTTTGAAGCTCAAATTTAAGGTGTTAGGCTAGTTGTAAGGCTCGTAGTTTGTTTGTTTAATTGTATGTTTGGTTGCCGAGAATCGAGGAAAGAAGGGTTCAATATAAGACAAGGATGAGCAACGAGGATTTTAGGCAAAGAAGAGATATTCCAGGGAACATTCAAGACCATTGGGCAATGGAGTCGGGGAAAGGGTTTAATTGCTAATCAATATGTAGGCTTTCAATTGGGCTAGTCATCTAAAGCATTGGATCTTAAAGATGATAGTATGGTAGGATAAGCAAGAGGGAAGGTGAGAGCAAGGAAACATTAAAGATTCGAACACAAAGTTGAAAACTCGAGATTAGAGAGAGACTTTGAACTCTCAATGCTTTGGCCTCCAGCTTGAGGGAACTTAGATAGGCTCAATTAATTGAAAAGGATCCTAGTGAGATAAAGACGAGAAGTTATAGACCTCCCGAGTGTTCCCAATTCATTCAATTAAATCCTAACAAGAACATCTAAAATCAGATTTCATTAATTCATACATCGACTAGCAAGCATATGGAACCACTACATCGGTTAAATCAATTGAGATCAAACCTTAGATAACACATTTAGTAGAAAACATTAAAGGCAAGGAGAGTAGAAACATAGGGTACCTAACAAGGGTAAATCCTATGCCAAGTTTCCGATGCAAGCTAGTAGAAATGAAATGAAATGAAATAAACACGGAGATAGAAAAACATCACCAAATTGCTTTAAATCGGGATCCAAAGAAATGTGCTTGTCATATTAAAAAACAACAATATTCGGGTACAACATTACCAATGGCTTGGTATTCAGTCCGAAAACATCTTCTTCGACCTTATCTTACAAATTTACACGAGACTATCTCAAAAGAAATCGCTTGCAATTCTCGATAACTGATCAACAACAACATTTACAATGAGTTCCTTATTGAATTTTATAGATGAAAGGTGAGAAAAGGAGGTAGGTGAAACACTAAATGAAGCATTAAACTCAGAAAGTAAGAGGGCCGAAACCCATTCTATTTAAACTCTGTGCATTTATCTCTGGCATGCCTTGGACGAAAGAATGATATTCTTCATGTTTCCATTACTCCGGTATGACTCTGATGCACTCTGGTTGTAGTACTCTGTAGTACTTTGGTGAATAAAAAAAAAAGGAAAATAAATGACCGTGAAGTTGTTGGAAATATGATGCAATGTGTTGTCCTTGATGGCAACCCACTTGATGAAGATGATGGCAACACTTGATGAAGATGATGGAAGCCTACTTGATGAAGTTATTCTTGACTTGATGAACTTGGTAATGATGTAAATCTGATGTGTCTACAGAGCAACTCAATTGTGTCTCAAGGCATACGCGGGTTTGTCTAGGGGAAGTAGCGTATGCACGCGGAAAAGTAGGTGCCAAGTCGTGTATGCTTAATTGCGCTCTAAATTAATAAAACCAGGGGTTACTACCATGGTATTGACCCATTGTATTGAGCGCTAGTTGTCTATTTGATCCCGTCCAGGAATACCATCGGAAATGATGTGGTTTTGGCTTATGGTACTGAAAAAGGGTAAAACTATATAAGGAGAAGAAAATCATTGTGCAATGTGTGCATGAGTCTGGGTTTGAATGAATACTTCACTCTGAAGTATGTCTGTATGGAAAGGGTAATAGTTTGATGATAGATCTGAATTTGTGATGCACCTATGAAGAAAATAATGAAGAAGGGAATCTAGATCTGAAATGTATTTGTATCTTCTAGATCTGTTTATGGTATGTTTAGATCTGAGATGAGGTGAACATTTTTCTGAAGTGAAGGGTTAAATCTGAACTGAATATCTGATCGGAAGAAGTATGCTGCTCTATAATGTCTGAAGATATATACGCTAGTTTGGAACAGTGGAAGCGCGTATATACGCGGTTTTGATAAAGCGAAAGCGCGTATGGGTTGTGAAATCAGTTTTGGAGTATGTGCAGATGTATACGCAGGTTTATGTGGATGGAAGCACGTATATACGCAGTATCAGTGAAAGGAAAGCGCGTATGAAAACTAGGGTTTGCTGAAGTTTGTGGTATGAGATGTCTGATCTGTTCTGTTGGCTTCACGTTATCCGTCACTGTGCTTGCAGCATCGCTGATGTATGGGATTTGAGTTTAAATGTGTGGAGTGGGTCCACCAAAATATGACAGTGGTGGCCTAAGTTGTGCTCTAAAGAAAGCTTTTGGATCCAAAGGTGGAAAATTTGATGAAACGTGGTCCATGGTGGTGCTGAGGGCTGTAGCCTTCAGTCGTAAGGCTCCCTTCCGTGAGGCCGGTAAACGAGTTGTAAATGAGCTCACAAGAGAGAGCTGCAAACGAGAAAGGCTAAAGCTCCCTTCCAGAGAGGCCGGTAAACGAGCGCAGGTGGGTGCCTGCATGCTGGTATGAGTCTGCGCCAGCACATAGTTGTAAGATGTTTTCTTTATAATAAAATATTGAAGGCTGAGACAACAGCAGCGGTGGTTTTCTCCCGACTTGGGTTTCCACCTAAAATCCTGGTGTTCATGTGTGATGGTTTTTTCTGTTATTACTGCACATGCTTACTGTTATCTAATCATCAGAAGAATGAATGTTGCATATAACTAAGTAAAGAATTAATGGCATAATAAGATCTCTATGTATACGCGAGTTTTATGAAGGATATACGCGTGTATACGTGAGTATGGTTAAGCAAAGTAGCGTATGGGTTTTGAAGTAAGAAAAAGTAAAAAGATTTGAAGTATGCCCTAAATACTGATTCACCCCCCCCTCTCAGTATTTTTCCCAACATAAGTGTGCCATGCTGCATAACAAATGCTCTGATAGCTTAGGATTGCGGTCAAGGCTGAATGTTCTTCAGGGACACGGTAAATAGAGGAAACAATATGGGCGCTTTGTCCTTTCACAGGTAGGGATGTTATGCTGATGTAGCTACCCTGATGGCATATTTTTCTGTGCGCTGGGCCTTCTGAGATATCCATGATGTCTTTGATCTAGTACTCTGCCTTCAAATCAATAGATTAGGCCCGAAATTTTCAATGATAGGCCTTGAACACTTAGTTTTCCCACTGATACTCTTTGCCGCTTCCATGCTTTCCTATGACTGTGAAATCAATGCTTTAATGACTCTGGGGAAAACTTCACAGAGTTTAAACTTTGTTCCTTTAATGCGAGCCATGTCGTTCTGCTGCTGTATTAAAAACTGTGTAATCATGGCGGCTTTCACCACCCGATAATCCTACAAAACACGAAACTCAGTTATGAAATCCATGCGGAAGGCTATGGAGGGCGGAACGAGTGATAGCGTGATGATGGTGGCTTTATATCAAACAATGGTGGATAATGCAATAATATGGCGTAAACAACAAAAAATAGGGTTTTGGTGGAGAAATGAGTATAGGCCGTCAGATCATGGTCTGGTGATGAAGATCGACAACAGAGATTAATCCTTGGAATGGTTTATGAAAATAGGCGGAATTCATTAAAATGAATGAAAATGTAACGAAAATGATCGTATGTGGCGGGACCCGACCGTGGCGGAGGGCGATTAGTTTTGGACCGTTGGATCTCAGGAGGAGATCGATGGCGAAGATTGAATGTCAAAGTTAATAAGGGCATTCGATGGAGAAAACTGATGGGGGGCACGATTAGATCATAGCCGTCCGATCTGAAGAAATGGACGGCCAGGATCAAATCGGCGAATCGCAATCGCAAAGGGCGAAGAGTGGTAGCGATTCAAGATCGTGATTGCGATTGGAGCGATGATGCGATGGCCATTGGATCAACAAGAAGATCGATGGTTTGGATTCAATCGGGGGATCGCAATTGCGAGGGGCGAAAAGTGGCATCGGTTGGAATTTGCGATTGCGATTGGAGTAGGAGTGCGATGGCCATCGGATCATGGATTAAATGGACGGCTGAGATTGGATCGGCGGATCGCAATCAGGGCGGAACAAAGCATGACACGGTGAAACTTGCGATTGCGATCGGGGCGGGGGTGCGATCGGTGCAGGGCCATCTGATTGAACAACAGATCAACGGTGGAGATTGCATCGCGAGTCTTCATAACAAAACCCAATCGCATCGGAACATTTTTTATTAACACAGAGATGCGCTGCTCTGCAAGCTGCGATTGCAATTAGCACCCAGACTATTAGCGCTTGGTCCTAGGCACCGGTTACGTGGGGAAGTGGTTCAGGGGGTTGGCGACAAAGGGGCTAGGCCCTTAATATAAGTTTAAAAGTGGGTTTTTGGTCCCATTTAAGTGTATTTCAAGGCCAAAGAGGGGTAACGATAGAGGGAAGAAAGGAGAGTCAGACCAAACAAGGGGGAAAAATAGGATTTAAAGGGGATTTTGGGGGGATTTAGAGGGTGTAAAGGGGACTTTGACAAAGGGGAAAAAAGGGTAAAATAAGACATTTTGCAGGGATACAAGGGGAAAATAAAGGCCTTTTGGAGCACAATTTTTTGCAATTAGTGAGGCTTATTGACTCAAGAACAACAGAGGGAACTGATCAAAGGGTAAGGAAGCTGAAGAGGCTTCAAGGATGATGTGTTTTTCAAAGAAATGTATTCCTTGAAGGCTCATGAAACAAATTAGCCCCTTGCTTGCTTGTTAAGAAATTTATAGGGGGCTAACAACACCCATGTGCATATGAGGAAAATTGGGTTGAACAGGGTTTAGTTTTTGAGATTAAATGAGCTTTGAGCTCAAGTAGTGCACTTTTCCTGAACACAACCCATAAATAAGTACATGAAGTAGAAATCAATGCTAAGATGAAATGGGAAAGAGCCTACAAATATTTATAGATATTGTCGCATTCATGGTGGAATATTAAAGGTTTAAGGGATATAAAAGGTTTTTTGTGTGCGACAGTAAATAAACACTTTCAAGATTAATATCTAGCTAAAACGCCTACAAAAAGACTGCAAAAAAACGGAATATACAACAAACAAATCAATATTTGACAGCGAAATGATGAAAATCAATAAACATTTAGACATGAAACTTACTTGTTACACTAGTTGATGAAGGATGATGATTCTCCCACAGTGTGCTCATATGAAATGATGGTAAAGGAATTACTAAATGGGTTATTTTAAAGAGATCAACATGAAAAAATTATTCATGCATTAGTGCCACTTTTCTTCATTTGAAAGGATTAGTTAAGAGGAAGTTAAGGCGGTTCCTATTTTCTAGGAGTGTGCCCTCATGGACAAGTTGGTTCATGCATGCCGCTAGATAGGGCGCAAGTATTCATCATGAAGGAGTGTGCCCAAGAAAGGTGCACTTGCTCAGCCTAAAGGAGTGTGCCCAATTAGGGTGCATTCCTTCAGCCTGAAGAAGTGTGCTTTCCTCAAGTGGAAGCCTTCGTCAACTCAAAGTGCACTTTTTTTCTTTTATGATATATTTTTGTTATTTTTCTTGATTTTTTCCATTTTTTTACACTTTTTTAGTGTGTGCACGGGTATAAGCCAAGTTTCTAATTCTAGGAAAGGTCATGAGGTCACCTAACCAAAACTTACTAACTAAAACGACTCTAATGGTCAAGTGACAAAACTTAGTAAACATTGACTTAGGAGGATGTGACATTAGGAGAATATGCACAAATATCAAATCAAGCCACATGAAGACACATGGGGGCTTCAAACGACAATTAGCGTAGGCTCCAAAATTGGCATAGGAAAATTTTGTGGAGTGTCGTTGTCACAACGACAACACTTTGGTTATATATGAACATTTTAACTAAAATCAATAAGTTCATGTGATTTTTAAAATTGATCCATTGACCACAAGAAATAAAATAGCTAGCAAAATTTTTCAATAAACCTTCAATTTTTAAATTTCATATCTGTTTGGTATCAGAGCATGGTTGTTTTGAAGGTTTGACTGTGTTTGAAAGTTTTTTTGAATGTTAACAAGGTCTAAGTTGAGGAGAGGAGAAGGAGTGCTTGAGGAAACAAACCCTCAAATTGGTTCAAGGAGGTCACAAACTCCAAGAACTTCATCAGTTATGGCACATGAAGAAGGACGGTATTTGGTGTCTAAGGATGAGGGAGCTTTCATAAACAATTTCTACGATATGTTTGAGATGGTGAAATTGTTGTACAATGAAAGGACAACAAGGTTGCAAGGAGAGAGTTCAAACCATCCAAAAGGCAATGGTGGTTATGGGAGCAAGCCTCTATCCCCTCCACCACCACCTCCTTCACCTCCATCTTCACCTTCATCCTCATCTCCTTCTTCACCTCCTTCAAAACCTAGACATACTCCTCCTAGATCTCCAAAAGGACATATTAAGACTCCTTTACTTAAGCTTGATGTCAATTTTGACTTGCCTATGTACAACTGAGAAGTAAATTCTAAAAGGTTGGATAATTTGTTTTTTCAAATTGAATTATATTGCTGTATTCAAAGTATTAAGGATGATGTTACAAAGATCCATATTTTTTCTCTTCATTTGGAAAGTGAAACCCTCATCTGGTGGGAGACCAGAACTCAAGAATATTTGAAGAAAAGTGGTAAAATTATCTCTTCTTGGAAAGATTTTGTAGAGGCATTAAGAAGGAAATTTTATCCATTATCGTATATGTAAAAATCAATTATGGATTGGAAAAATTTTAAACAAGCTAAAGGTTAAAGTGTTGAAAGTTACACACAATAAATTAGAAGAAGAGATTTAATCTTGGGTGTTGATTTTTCTTTAAAATCACTCTCCTTAAATACATAGGTGGATTACATAGTTATTTGAGACATATTATACTTATGTTTAATCCCAACAATCTAGATGAAGTATACGTTCATGAAAATCATTTAGAAGCAAGAGGCAAGAATGTTCCTCAAGATAGTATCAAGAAACCATCTAAGTCTGGAGACAAAGGAAAGGGGAAGTTTAAAGGCAAAAGAAAAAATATTGTTGCAGTCAATAAAGAGGGAGAGAAACTTACCTGTAAGCATTTTTCAAAACAAGAACATGATGAATACCATTGCTGGAAACTACATCCGGAAATGATACCAAAGAAGTTCAATAACAAGGGGAAAAAAAGACAGTTGCAACAATTCAACAAGATCTAGGATTTGATTAAGGTGATGAAACCAAAATCAAATCCATGGGAATTAAAGGTACAACTTCTATTGAAAGTACTAGTTCTTCTAATAAGCCTATTGCGTCTCAAAATGATAAAGAAATAATTGATATTTTCCATATCTGGGTCATTACAAAACATACAAAAGTTGATACCTTGTTTGATAGTGGATCCCAAGTCAAGCTTATTTCTGACGCAATTGTCAAGAAACTAAACTTAGAAGCTACACTTCATCCTAAACCATACCCTTTGGGTTGAGTATATGAAAATTCCAAATTGAAAGTGACAATAAAATGTAAACTCAAATTCTCCATCACTCAAATTTCATTGATAAGGTATAGCTTGATGTTGTACCACTTGACATATGTGGAATTGTTTTAGGCAGTCCATACATGAATGACCGAAAATCCATATTCTATCATCATGAGAAAAAATATCGTCTTTTTAAAGTTGGATTTGAGTATGTTTTTAGAGAAAATCACAAGAAGATGAAATTATCTATTGTAAGTGTTGGCCAGATGAAAAGGCTTGTAAATGCTAGTAATATTTTTGTGTTGTTGATGATCAAAGATAAAGATACTACTGAATTTGAAGCTTTCAAAAGATGTGATTCAAAACTCAAGCATGATTTGGTTGAATTTATTAACACTTAAGATAAGATGTTTCAAGAACCTGAATGGTTTCCTCCTAAAAGAGGAATCCAACATGAGATTCATTTGCAGAGGATGCACCTCTTCCAAACATTGGCATGTATAGAATGTCATTTTTGGAGAATGCAAAAATCAAGAAGAAAATTCAAGAGTTGCTTGAAAAAGAGGTCATCAAGCTCAACACGTCTCCTTGTGGGTCTCCTATTGTCTTAGTTCCAAATAAAGATGGTACATGTGCATGTGTGTGGATGTTATAACTTCAAACAAGATCATGGTAAAGAATGAATATCCTCTTCCTTGCATTGATGATTTTCTAGACTAGTTAAAGGATGTTGTTTATTTCACTAAGTTATATTTGAAAAGTGGTTATCATCATATAAGGATTACTGAAGGTAATGTTTGGAAATTTTCTTTCAAGACATAACAAGGTTTGTATGAATGGTTAGTTATGCCGTTTGGTATTTGCAATGCACCTACGACATTCATGAGAGTTATGAATGATGTGTTGAGACCATTCCTTGATTTTTTTGTCATAGTCTACTTAGATGATATTCTGATTTTCAGTCAGATTCATGAATAGCATGTCAAGCATCTAAAACACATTTTAGATGTATTAACGAAAGAGAAATTGTATTTGAATATGTTTAAGTGTGAATTTTGGAAAACCTCTTTGGATTATTTTCATCATATTGTAGGAGAGGGTGAAGTGGAGATTGATCCCTAAAAAGTTGAAGTTATTATGAATTTGCCTAAACCCAGCATTATAACAGAAGTTAGGATCTTTTTGGTAGTATCCCAATATTGGAGAAAATTTATAGCTAACTTCTCACTCATTGCAACACCACTACATGCTTTGACAAATGTGTAATAGGTATTTTAGTGGGGAGGCAAGAACCGTTAAGTCCCTATATTAATAGTGTAGCCCCTTACTATGTTAGTGTAGCCCCCCTTATTGTTATTATTGTACCCCCGTAACCCCCATATTGTTATTATTGTGCCCTTACATTATTATTGTTAGGTCGGCTAGGATTACATTGTGGCCCCACTAGGATTATATTATGGCCCCATGGACTCCTATATATAGAAGGAGGTTTTGTTCATTTGTATCATCCAAGAATTGTTCATTTATGTAATGTATTGGAGGTTGCCCCCTCGAAGTGGCTTATTTCTAAGGCGTGAATATCTCTTTTCTTCTCTCTTTGGAGCTGGTTACACAACATTTGGTATCAGAGCTTTGGGATTCTAGGGTTTCGCTGCTCCAAACAGGTCATCGTGGCATTTTCGCTATAAATTTTTTTTCTACGAAGCTTCAGAAGCTGAAATTTTTAGGGTGCGAAGCTGAAATCGTGAGGAAGGTTGTCTAAAAATTTCAGATCTTGGTTCGCAATATTTGAGGAGATATCATCTGTGGAAGTTAGGTATTGTTTCAGGCTCATAAACAGGTCATCGTGGCATTTGCGCTATAAAGTTTTTTGTACGAAGGGTCAGAGTCTGAAATTCATATGGTGCGAAGCTGAAATCCTGAGGAAATTCGTCAAAAAATTTCAGAGCTTGGTTCGCAATATTTTTGGAGATATGATCTGTGGAAGGTAGTGCTTTTTCAGGCTCCTGAATTTCATCTCAAAGAGGTGATCGTGGGAAAAGTTCAATAACTCTCTCTCTGGGCATTGGATTTGAGTGCCGTAAAAATTGGTTGCAAGTACACAGACTGTAGTTTCTTGGATATCAATTTCAGAGACAAAGGACAAAACAGTGACACGTGGCAAGTCGTACAAGTTCGCTCTACTGAACTAGTCCATAATTAGGTCATTTTGGGAGATTGGACACAACTTTGTCTTGGAGAATCCAAATCAGGTCAGACCTGTGGCATTAAAAACATAATGCAGAGGGATACTTCAGTGCTGAATTTCAAATATATTAGAGCTTCAATCACATAGATAATACAATTTTAATATCGAGCTCCTCAAAAACAAGAAAAAGGTGTGTATTTTTCCGAATTGCATAAGTCTTGTTTGAAGAATAAATTTGAATTGATTCCAAGAGCATATTTTAGAATTTTTATCAGTATTGGGTTCTATAATGCCTCCAAAAAATAATTCCATACCCATTAATCCCTCAAAAAGCTATACTATGACGCATGAAGAGGAAGAGTTGCAGTATGAGATATCAAAATTACGGTACCAAGTGCAACAAGTTTCAATCTTACGAAGAGCAATTGAAGATGAAATAGATGGTTTAAAAGCGGAAATGGAGGCTAAGTTGGATGGTTTGAAGGATCAAATAATAGCAAATATGGATGATAAATTAATGGAAGATCACATCGAGCATCAACAAAAAGTTCTCCAACTCTCAAAGGATAACCCAACTTTGGTGCAGAATCTAATGAAACAACAGGAATATCAACATCACATCGAAAGAAGTTATGAAGAAGTCATAGAAACAAGAAATCGACAAGTACGATCAATTTCAGAGTATCTCATCAAGTGGAAGAACTTTCCTGTAAAATATTTCACATGGGAGGATGAGAATTTTATACAGAAGCATCAAGAAATAATCAAGCGTTGAGGACAACACTTATTTGAAGGAGAGGGGCATGTTAAGTCCCTATATTAATAGTATAGTCCCTTATTGTTGTTAGTGTAACCCCCTTATTGTTATTATTGTACCCTTGTAACCCCCATTTTGTTATTATTGTGCCCTTAAATTATTATTGTTAGGTTGGCTAGGATTACATTGTGGCCCACTAGGATTACATGATGGCCCCATGGACTCCTATATATAGAAAGGAGGTTTTGTAAATTGTATCATCCAAGAATTGTTCATTTATGTAATGTATTGGAGTTTGCCCCCTCGAAGTGGCTTATTTCTAAGGCGTTGATATCTCTTTTCTTCTATTTTTCGGAAATGTCATAGCAAGAAACATAAAGTGTTCGATACATTGAAAGAGAAAATTTGTACAACACCAGTTCTAGCACTTCCAGATCTTAAGTAGCAATTTGAGATTCAAACTGATGCAAGCAATTATGCCATGGGAGTAGTTTTGATGCAACCTGGTAAGCTTATTTGTTATCATTCTGAAACCTTTACCAATGCAGTAAATAACTATCCAACTTATGATAAAGGGTTGTATGCTTTGGTACAAATCATGAAGAAATGGAAGCACTATTTTATGGGTACAGAAACAATTATTCATGCTAACCATCAACCTTTGCAATATTTACAATCGCAAACCAAGCTACACCAAGCTTGACATTTCAGGTGGATGGGATTCATACAACAATTCATTTAGTAATCAGGTACAAGAAAGGTATATACAACAAATTTTTTAATATGTTATCGAGGTCTATTGTTAATGCATCTGTCATTCTTAAGCATAACTCAATCATGCATGAAATTTATATTGAAAAATATGCTTAAGATGGCGATTTTAAAGATGTTTATGCAACTTTGATTCAAGGAAATCATGTTGAAGAGTTGGATTATCATGTTCATAAAAAAATGTTGTATCATCTTGGCAATTTATGTCTTCCACGGGGTGAAAGAGTCAATGTCATAAGGGAAGCCCGCACTTCTCCTTTTTCTAGTCATTTTGGTGTAGGCAAAAAAGTTACACAAATTTAGAGGTATTGTTATTGGTCTTGCATAAATGAAATTGTTTCAAGATATGTAAAGGGATGTTCCATGTGTGCTACTAGAAATATTAGCAATAGGAAATTTGGTTTGGACACTCCACTTCCTATTTGTTCTCGTCCTTGGGAAAGTATTTATATGGATTTTGTAGGGGGGAGATCAATGTATAAGAAAGGTCATGATTATATATATTTTGCTGTGGATCATTTCAACAAAATGTGTGTTTGTTGATTCCATGTAAGAAATAAGTTACAACTAAACATAACATAAAGGTTTTCTTCCAAAATGTATGGGTTCACTTTGGGTTACCAACTTCTATAATTTCTGATCGAGATTCTCGATTTGTCTCAAATTTTTGGGAAATTTTATGGGAAATCATGGACACAAAGTTGAAGATGAGCACAACCTTTCATCCACAAACCGATCGGCAAACAGAAGTGGTAAATATAACATTAGTGCATATCCATCGTGGATATTGTGGTAAGCATCCTAAAATTTTTCATGAACATTTGCATTACATCCAACATGCCTACAATCGTGCCAAGCACACATCTACGTAAGTATCTCCATTTGAATCTTGTTTGGATTATTTTCCAAAGTATCCTTTCAATTTCATCTTTGGTAAAGATATTTTAGTAGATGGACATAGTGATGTGGACAAAGGAAAGTATTTCATTGAAAAAATCTAGGTGGTGCATCAAAGAGTACAAGAGAATCTTGGGAAAAGAAAATCCAAGTACAAAGCAAGACATGACAAGAATCAATTTTATCATGATTTCTAAGTTGGAGATCAAGTTTGGTTATACATCCACAAGGAAATACTTCAAGGTGAAAGTAGAAAGCTCAATCCAATCAGATATGGTCCTTTCAAAATCTTGGAGAATATTGGTAACAATGCTTTTCGATTAGATTTTCCACCTTATATGAAAATTTATTCCATTGTGAAAGTGGAGAAATTTATATTGTATGAGCCTCCAATGACTGATGATCATGAAGAGAATGTTCAAATTCCATCTATTGAATATTTTTCTCTTGAAAATTTAGATGATTTGCAAGAAGAGCCAATTCTACACAAGAGAATAAGGACTTCACGCAGAGGCAATGTGGAGAATCTTCAAGTGGGGCTCAAAGGTACCAATCTAAGTAAAGCAAGGTGGATTGAGATCAAGAAAGTGAGGGAGTTGTACCGTCACTTATATTCTGAGTAAAAACACAATTTTGGTGGTCCAAAAGCACCAATGGGGAGGAATGATCCAGGGGATCAGAATTTTTATCAAAAATCAAAGTGCTCGAAACCAATACCAAATCGCAGATCTCGTCATTATGATTCCAACACTTGAATCGCCTCAATCTAACACAATATGTGAAATTTATCACGTTATAAAGTTTTTGGAAAGCATATAAAAATTCAACTTGTAGAGTTAACTGAGAAGGTCATATAGTGATGCGGTGTTGACATCAACATGTGACTATGCAAGTATGGCAAACAAATGGGTCAATCACATGCCAACATGTGGCGTGACTGTACAGGGACAAATGACAAATTTTTATTGGTTAATGAGGTTTTTGGTTGGACCTATTGGGAGGCGCCACATGAATCAATGGGAGGGTGCCATTTGTGTTGATATCTCAAAATTCTCTATTTTTAACCCCTTCCTATTACAAAACCATAATCATTAACCTCTGTTTTATCTTCATAAACCTCCTCATTCATGTACTAGTCCAATATTACTATCTATTCCTACACAAACTTCGTATTTCATGTTTAAGGTTTAATTGGTGCCTAATTAATCATTTAAAATAAATTTCGTGTCTTTAATATTTCTTTTAAATTATGTTTAATTTCCTAAAGTATTTGATAAGCTAAAGTATTAATCATTATATTATCTTGATCTAGTCCAGGTAGATTCCTGCATTGCTGGCAACTACTCGTTCTGTGATCTCCGCAACAACTCGATCACTTCACGCGGCATCTTGGTCCATGACGTCCAGTTGAGTTGCAGTCATTTGAAGTTGAACTCAAGTGATGGATAGCCAGGATGTGGTCAATGATAAGGTATATGGCCAACGATTAGTTCACATCCTATTATAGCTTCTAGATTAATTTTGTAATTTTGTTTGTTATTCTGTTCAGTCGAAAGGCTTGATTTGGAGCGACTGTGTATTTTTTGATTATGGCCATAGGCCGAAGGGATGTATAAATTATAGCTCCTAGATAGAACTAGATTAGCGATAACAAGTGCAACTATAATTTTGGTTTATTTTTAGTCTCGTTGTCGCCCTCGTTTTGGGCTGGACTTGAACTTAAAATGTATATTTGCTTATCAAAGTTAATACAAGGAGCCATGCCATGATTTTCTCACTCTGCATTTAATTTTTCATTGATGTGTTGCTAAAGTGCTAAAGAGTTTCGTTTCCTAAAATGGGAAACAAGATGGTTGGCTAGGGCCCAACCAACCTAACTCATTTACCCTCATGCTTTCATTACCGTAAAAGTGTGAGTTAACTTTGTTTATTTTCAGAGCATGGTTTAAATCTTAATTTTGTTCTTGCTTAAGAATTCTGATTTACTTCGTTGAATAGTCAAAGTGTGAACAAATCTGTTGTGTGGAAGCCAAATTGAATTTATTTATTTCCCACCATTTATTTCCTGGTTTGCTTTCGCTTGGATCGTGCAGAGAGATAATTCCTGCACCAGTGCATGTAGGATCCTGTACTCTGGTTTGCTATTTTATTTACAACAAGTGTTTTATTCTTTTTCCTTAATAAGATATAATCTATTCCTGCAAGTGTTTACTATCAGAAGGAAGCATTTATAATATTAAAATCTGAACTCTTGAAGGTTAATAATGACTTTGTGAAATGGAAAAGAATGTTGTTGCAATATCTTAATTCATATTTGCATCTCGTGATTTAAGGAGAAGCATTAAAAGTAATATGGAATATTACAAGTAAACCTTTTTGAGTTAGGTCTAGTCACATGCAAAACCCCTTTGACTAAAGAAGGCCCACTTTAAATTTTGAAGATTTTAGTCCTCTTAAGGTTTTTTTTCTATTACAAGGTTCTGTTGATTGAAGCATTATTTTTCGCATGTATTTCATTTCAGAATTCTTCTCGCATTTTCAATTCTTTTTATAGTTAACGCACCCTTTTGTTTTTTGAAAGTAAATTGGAAAACTCGGTGTAGGAAGCTTTGTTCAGGTACAAGAACCAGTGTCTTGTTACAGGAAAAAAGCACTCCAAGCCTTGAGGCTTAGAGCCCCTACATGAAGACATAATTCTTCAATATAAGTGTAAAATATACATCTCACATAAATTCTATACCTGTACTAGTGCAAACAGATTGCAGGAGTACAGGAATGATCGCTTATTGTGAGAAGGAAAATCATTTAGAAGGTAGATCCTTTCAAGGGCCCACTTGATAAACTGCCATTACCTATACTAAGGATAAACATATGATTCTACTTCAGCAGTTAATATTATTTACAACAGTGTGAAAGTTCCTTTATTTTATTTCTTCGCAAATGCATTCTTTTACATTCCAGCACTAGAATTGCTTTGGTGTCAATTTCCTTTGATATCATTTTCTGTTTGATTCTGCAATATTTCAATTGAGAAGTAGAAATAGAAATAGGAAAATTTCATACCACTTTTGGTATTACCTGTGGTTCGTCTCTAATTTTATGAAACCCCCAGGTTGCCAATTAAGTGTTGAAGGAGTTTTCTTAAGTGAAATTCCTGCACACAACATTTTTGGCCTTGTTGCCAGGGAGGCAATTTGAATTGGTAATAATTTTCCATTTTTGAAATAGGGGTAAGTCTACTATTATTTTTTCTGCAGTGTGCTTCTATTGATTGAATGAATTTTTAGGTGTTGAGTTACTTTTTCATTGTAGCATTTTATTGAATTATTTTTTTGTCAGTTTTTGAAATGAATGCCTAAAGAGGTAGGGGTCCGAAGCCCACTAAGGGCCAAGGAAATACTGGTAAATCTAAAAAAAATGCTCAGATTTCACCTTCTTTCGCAGGCAGGAAGTCCAAAAAAACCCAGACTCATCACACAGGAACTATCCACTTGGATTCTGGCAACAGTAGTCCAGGAGTGACACTGCCCACGAAGGGGAAGAAGGAGATTATCATACCCATAGTCAACCTTCCCAGCCTGTTGAGAGTAGTTCAATTGGAGGAACAACAATGTCAGATCATGAGGACCATGCCGATGGATCTGGCGAAAATTAGGTAAATGAGTAACAATCCACTTTTGGATTCCCAATTGTGGATTTGGATGTAATTGTGCAAATGAAGAATATACCACCATCAGCACTTCCTCATTTCTATGGAAAGGTACATGAAGACCCATACCCTTTCCTATTCGAGTTTGATATTTTGTGTAGAAGCTATGATTATTCATCTCATGCTCAGAAATTAAAGTTGTTTCCCGCAACTCTCAAGGATGAAGCATTACGCTGGTTCATGGGAATAGGGGGGGACACTATAGCTTCTTGGGAATAGATGAAGAGAGTGTTCTTTTCAAAATATCAAGAATATTGTAAAACGAGAGATATTCAAGACGAAATATTTACTATTGTGCAAAATGATGATGAGACTCTAGAATACTACTTAGAGAGATTCTTGTATATCCTTCAAAGGTCAAAACACAAATTTGATCTAAGTACCATTAGAACCTTGTTCTTACTGGGGCTTACTGATGAAGCTAGAAATAATTTGAATTTGTTATGACAAGGGGATATTGACCATAAATCTTTTGATCAAATCTATGACTTGTGCAGGAAATTCTCTAGGAAACAATATAGATCCGGTAAAGGAATTCGAAATAGAAATAAGAAAAATGAATCTACAGATTCTATGATTGTCGGATTGGAGAAAAAAATGGACAATATGAAAATTGAAATAATGAATATTGTTAGCAAAAAAATAGACTCTTTGAAATTTTAGAAAAAACTTGTATAAGAGCAAGAGTCATTGTATATTTTTTTCCCAACATGTAGGAAAAAGAATCTTTTAAGAGAATGTCCTCTTGATATTAAAGGAACTAATAAATGTTCAATTTGTGTAGAGAACCATGCCACAGAAAAATTCCCTCGAAAACTGGGCTGAATGTTGTATTTGAAGGATGGCAACCTGAAGCCGAATCATTGCATGTTATGGGAGCACAAAGGAACCGGCCTCAGGTAAGTGCAGGTATGGATCCTGAACTTCCACCACATTTTTTTGGTTATAATGCACATCCATATTCCTATCCTAACACTAGTCACTCTAAACATTGGTAGCATGGGAACCAATATCATTATGGACAACCCTCCAAATCTTGGCAATATGGATGGAGAGGTCAAAACCATTCACACCATTCCTATATTGCACCTATGCAGTCATATCCACCTACATATGCTCCTTACCCAATGCCACAACCATCATTTCCTCGGTTGAGTCAACCAATGCCACCATTTCCTTTACCTCCACCATTTCGACCTCCTCAACTGCCTACCCAACCCATACCAAATCCCAATAACAAAGTGGTATAAATGATCCATTTTATGAACCCACTTTTTCCATCCAAATACCAGTCTACGCCAGTTGGATTCAATGATCCTCAATTGAGATCAGGGAAGATAGTAACATTAGAAAAGCAAATGTAGCCCATGGTGATTATTGAAGAGAAAGGGGAGGAGGAAAATCTTGACCATTCTATGAAAGGTGTCACCATTCAGCCTATCCCCAAACCTTTATAACCTTTTCCATCTTCTTCCAACTGACCTCCCTACCCAGAGAGGCTAGTTGTGGAGAGGAATGACCCCATTCTTGAGTCTATCTTGGCTTCTGAACTTAGGAACCTTTTCATAAAGGTACCTTTTCTCCAAGTTATCTAAGAGATCCCAATATATACAAAAATCATTAGGGAACTTTGCCTCAAGAAGCTAGGAAGGAAAATATTGGAACCTCAAACCATTCAACTTGTTGGTAGAGCAATAAAGTTAATGACGGAATGTATGCACATGGATAAATATATTGACCTCGGAAACCATGTTGTCTCTGTTTAGATAGGTGATGTCCTTGTATCTAATGTACTTATAGACCTGGGGTTAGCCATTAATGTTATGACCAAGAAAACCATGGATCGACTTGGACTGGTCCATATTCGTCCTACTCCCACCGTGCTTGAATTGGCAGATAGATCTAAAATCAAGTGGGAAGGGGTGTTGGATGATGTTGTTGTTTCATTAGATTCTTGGGAATATCCTGCAGACTTCATTGTGGTTCAGCCAAATAATCCTATGGGAGGACATCCCTTGATCTTGGGATGACCATGGCTTGCTACGACTAATGCTTATATTAGATTTCGTTCCGGTGACATGTATATTTCCCATGGAGATTCTAGGAAGAAGGTCACCTTGTATCCACCTGTTAGATCCATTCAAGAGCTCCGAGACACCTTGTGGTTAGACTACAGTAGTGATGAGGAGACTCAATCTATTTCCATTTTACATCAGTATGGTGAGTCCTCACAAGAGGGTGAGATTCAAGAATTTCTGAAAAATCTAGACACCATGCCCAATTTCGAATCATTGAGTCAGATTTTTAGTCTATATTTTCAAGAAATTCATAACTCACTACCTCCCTCACCACCATATCTAGAAACACTTATGTGTGCCCTTGAGCTTGATACCCCTCTTGTTGAGATTATTCCGGGAAAATCTTTGCATATCAGTTCAGACTTGGATTCATCCCAGCAAGAGCAACTTGTGAATTTGTTGCGAAACCATCTTGATGCCTTTGCATGGGGCTACAAATATATGAAACCCATCCCTCCTGAAACTTCTACCCACCATATCTATATTCAAGATGGATCCTAACTTGTATGACAACCCCAAAGGCGTATGAACCTAGCTCTAAGAGATGTAAAGGTAGAATTGCAAAAAATCTTGGATGTTGATTTTATCTATCCTATTTCTGATAATAAGTGGGTCTCTCCATTGGTATTAGTCCCTAAAAAAAATGGGAGATGACGCATTTTCATTGACTACAGATAATTGAACAAATCCACTCTGAAGGATTACTTCCCCCTTCCTTTCATCGATCAGGTACTTGATACCCTTGCTGGTAGGAAGTACTTTTCTTTTCTATATGGCCTTAGTGGTTATAACCAGATATAGATTGCACCTGAGGATCAAGACAAAACCACCTTCACATGCCCATGGGGTACATTTTCTTATCGATTGCTTCTCTTTGGGCTATGTAATGCCCTGGCTACCTTTCAAAGGGAAACCTTGGCCATTTTTGTTGACCTTGAGTGTGTGGAAATCTATATGGATGATATTTTTGTGTTTGGTTATTCATTTCAGGAAGTCCTCAAAAATCTAGAAAAATTGCTTCTTCGTTGCCAAGAAGCTCATCTTGCCTTGAGTGACAAAAAGTGTAGATTAATGTGCAAGGAAGGAGTAGTTCTTGGCCATCTTATTTCTGACAAAGGTATCTAGTTTGACCCTGCAAAGATAGAAATTATTGTGAGTCTTCCTGTACCCAAAGCTCAAAAGGAAGTGAGAGGTTTTCTAGGAAATGTGGGCTACTATAGGAGATTCATTGAAAATTTCTCTAGGATAGCTACACCCCTTTTTTGACTTTTTTCTAAGGATAGTGAGTTTTCTTGGTCCACAACTTGCCAATAGTCCTTTGAGACATTGAAGGAAAAACTAGTTCAAGCACCAATTTTGAGAGGACCAAACCGGTCCCTACAATTTCATTTTTCCTCTGATGCCTCAAATACTACTATTGGAAAAAATTTAGGACAGGAAGAAGACAAACAATCCTATGCTATTTACTTCATTAGTAAAAATTTGTCACCCATTGAATTAAAATACACAGTTACTGAGAAAGATTTTTTAGCTGTAATTTTTGCTATTAACAAATTCAAACACTACATTATAGGATATGAAGTCTTTGTGCATATTGATCATTCCGCAATAAAATATTTGATGAAAACCATTAACTAGTGGTAGAGTGACAAGGTGGTTATTATTTTTTTAGGAATTTAACATTACTATTGTTGATAGACCAAGAAAACATAATGTGGTAGCATATTTTCTTTTCAGATTAAATAATATTGGTGAAGCAATTCCTGTTGATGATGATTTTTCTGACGAAAATATTTTGCTGTTTCGACATAATCCCCGTGGTTCACTGACATAGCTAACTATTTAGTCACTCGAAAAATACCACCTCACTTATCCACTCATGAAAAGAAGATTATTATACAAAAAAGTGCTGCATATTATTGGTTTCAAGGAGACCTCTTTTACACTGGACCAGATCTTATTATACATAGATGTGTAAGAGAGGAAGAAGTGTTTGATATCTTAAAATATGCCCATGACGAATGTTGCGGATGCCACTTCGCTAATAAGCAGACTGTATATAAAGTTTTACAAGTTGGATATTTTTGGCCCTCCTTGTTTAAGGATGCCAAACAATATGTCAAGTGATGTGATAGCTGCCAACGAGTGGGCCAAACTAATCAACCAATGGAATGCCTTTATGTCTTCAGATTATGATTGTAGCTTTAGAAAAATGGGGCATTGATTTTGTAGGACCAATACATCCAATATCATTAAATAAAAATGATATTTTGGTTTGTACAGATTTCGTTACAAAATGGGTAGAAGCTAAAGCTATTTATTTTGCTACTGAAAAGTTGCTATTGATTTTATCTTTACTGAAATCTTTACTAGATTTGGTGTGCCTAGAGAGATTATTTCTGACAATGGTCCGCAATTTATTTCTAGTCTAGTATAGGGAGTGATGGAGCAGTATAAAATCTGACGCAGGAAATCTACACCGTATCACCCGCAAGAAAATGGTCAGGTAGAGTCCACAAACAAGGTGATTGAGTCCATCTTCACAAAGACAGTAAATATCCATAGAAAGGATTGGGCTAAAAAATTACCGGAAGCCTTATGGGCATACCAAACCACTTGGAGGAATAGCACGAGACACACACCATATGAGCTGGTGTATGGAAAACAAGTCCTTCTACCGATAGAGTTCCAGATCAAAACTTTGAGGACTGCAGTCCAATTAGGATTAGATCTCTCTGAAGAAAAAAAAAAACTTCTTCTACAGTTGAATGAGTTAGATGAATTTCAAAGGTACATTGTTCAGCAGAACTTGTTGGTTCAACAACAACACAAAAAGTGGCATGAAAAGTCCATACGAAAGAAGAAGTTCCAACCAGGTGATTGGGTACTCCTTTACGATTATAGATTTAAATATTTAAAGGGAAATTACATACACGGTGGATGGGACCTTATGAGGTAGTCAAAGTGTTTGAGAATGGAGAAGTGGAAATTAAAACTATTGATGGAAGGAATTCCGTGTTCCTGGTAAATGGGCATAGATTAAAGGTGTATTTTCAGCCCCTTACTAAAGGAGATTTTATGCAGCAAGTCCAACAACAATTTGAAAAGGAGATGGTAGGTGGAAACCCCGACCTGTTGAAGATATGATTCTTTCTTTTCCTCATATAATAAAATGAAAAATGACAAAAAAAAAAAAAAAAAACATATAAAATAAAATAAAAATTCTTGTAATTATGAAAATCAGTTGACTGACATAATTGCAGAAGGATTGACCTGAAAACCAACATGCTGGTAGGGAGATCAAAATTTCAATAAAAAGGGAATGATTTTTTATTTTTGGATATGTTGATTGTCACCAGTAAGAACCAGGTTTAGATGATAGCCAAGCCCTTACCAAAGTCTGGGATAGCTAGCATGGAAATTTTTATCCAAACAACGCTCAATTACCGTTGCATTTACTTTTTTTGGCATAAGTGCAGGCCGATCTTGAAGGTAAAATTTTTCCTTTCTTCTATTTCCCATTTCGTAATTCCCACTATTTTTCTTTCCTTAATCCCATAATGAATTAACCTCCTCTTTCTTCTAAGAAACTATCCCTACCCGATTTCGTAAAATCCCACTTTTCCCCTTGAATTTTTTTCCACATCCCGTTTTCGTTTAGCCCCCTTGGTAGTATTATTCTTAGAATCCCTGCTATATTATTCCTTCGCATTATGGAAATTACCCCTTTTCCCACTTCTTTGTTCCTTCATGGATCGATTGCAGGATATGATGCAGTCAGATCAGAAGGCATGCTCGTGAAACATCAAAGAATGGCGAATAAAATTCTGTTGTACAATTAGGAAAAAAAAATTTAGTCCAGCCAAAGAACTGTGTTTAATCATAATTTTTTTTAATCCCCTCTTTCTTCGATGCTACAGAAATTCCTGGTGCAAGAATGTGCATGATCGGTGCAGGCAGGTTCAGTGCAAGCACATTGCACTGCAGGCAGGTTCAGTGTAAGCACGTTGTAGTGCAAGCAAGTTCAGTGCAAGCACACACCCGACTGTGAAAACACAGTGCACAAGTTTTTAACACAGTACAGGAGCAATTGATGAAAAATTATTATTCGAAATTTAATTTTCATTTCTACAGATGAATGACTACCACGGTGATAGATCATAGCATTACATTATTTAAATTTTGGTTGACACTTTGCTTTATCATTTACTGACTTAGGGAGAAATTATTAAAGTGCAAGATATTTTAGGTTCCGAGGTATAATATTTTTAATGAGTACCGAAGTAAATATTATCTGAATTATGAGGCAAAGTGTGGGATAGTAAAAATCTACTCGAAACCCCATACTTACCTCCTTCTGAAAAGATCCTACATCACTTGTTCATAATAACCTTACTTCATAATCCGATCATCCATGACCGTTACACCGCTGCCGTAACAACATATGCCTCCAATTATCATTACATGCCTATAACAGATTGATACGTGTGTGCATCCACCCAAAGTGATGATTTTAATGATTCAACGTGATTGGATAGATGGGAATACGGTGGATGAGTAGATCTCTGTCATAAAATTCTCGGTATCCGTTTGGCATTCCTCATTGAGAAATTTTCCTAAGGCTGTGACTGAGAATTGAAGTGGATTCAAACAAAGATGTCACTTGTGAGAAACGAACCATCATCCATGAAGGATATAGAATAAACCGCAGAATATCGAAAGAATCTTGCACTATTGCAAGAATCAGGATTTCTCCCATTTTTGCAGAAATTTGATGTGTTCGATATGGCCGTGGCTCTGGAATTTGCAAAGACATTTTAGGGAGGTTGAGCTAAGGTAGTATCATTAGAGTTCGAGGTCATGGAAGAATCTATACAACGAGCTATAGGATTTTCAACCACAGGGGAATAATGGTTTAAAAAGGATATGATAGAAAAGAAGAGATGTCGTCGATTCGTGGTCAACTGAAAGCTCAAAGTCGACTGGAAGAAAGGGCTTATGTGTAGCGCCATGATTGGAATATTGCAAGACCTACTGTATATATTACAGAAGTTCCTAACCTGTGAAGGATGTTATTCATTAATGTTCATGTACCATACCCAGTTATTGCTGCATTTGAATCAGGGAAACACATCAATTTCCCTTATTACCTGCTCTGAAGTTTAGAGAAAATGGCAAAGGGAGTGCAGAAAAGGGATGCGACCCAGGTTGCACACAAACTATACCATCATGGGCCCATTGCAATCCTGGTTAAGAAATAATTGGAGGCTAAGGAAATGACCTGGGAAGCATTCTTATAAGAATTTCAGGGAAGAAGTGTAGGGAAGTCGACTGGGAAGAGTGCAAGAAATAAAAGGAAATTAGAGACCCCGAGCCCTTCCAAGACGAAAAGAAAGAAAAAACGGTTGTAATCAGAGGATAATTCTGTTGAAGAATCTCAGTCCTCGGAAAAAAGAAAAGTGGCCAGGACCTCGACCAAGAAAATAACTGTCTCTTTCGGGACAAGTCGTGCTTAGTCAAGCTCCCTGATTTTGATTGATGAGTCACCCCAGCCTTCACTTGGATATCACAACCTCTCAGTTCTTGCGGATGCAGCAGCTCATACCATGGTGAATGAAGAAAATGTAAAGAGGGAGGATGACATATCCTTGTTAGCCTTCCTTCATAAGTCAAAGAAGAAAATAATGATGTCGTGTACAAGCAAAGACTTGGCAGAGGAACAGATATATGACGAGGTGCAACACTTAGAAACCCTCGACAATTTTGATGAACATGGTACCGAATCCTCTTATGAGTTGGATGAACAAGGTACTGAAACCCCTGATGAATTATTTGCACAAGGTATTAAAGCCCTTGGCATAATGGACGTGGAGGATACTGAAACCCTCGATGAAATGGAAGCTCCTGGCACAAAAACCCTTGGTGATATTATGATGCAGACACTAGATGGTCAAGATAACTTCGATCTTGGCAACAATGGTACATGCTTTGAATCCGTTGTAGAAAAGGTGCTTGCACCAAATGAGTTGGACACAAAGACCTATACCCTCTATCTCAATAACTGGATAGTAGAATTGGAACAACAAGTTCACGACTTGGAGGCGTTGAACTAGGTCATGAAGGAGAAAAACTGGCAAAAGCAAGGCAAGATAGAGTTGGTAGAAGAGGTTAAACAATAGAAACATCAAGTGAAGGTATGGAAGTTATGGGCTTCTAAATGCTAAAAGCGCCTCAAGAAGGTGACCAAACAAATTAAAGAAGCCTGAGGTAAGAAGACGAAGGTAGTGAAAGCAGGAATCAGTATCCAAGTGCAGGATTGAAAGATGGATCCCTATTTTGAAGAATTGTTTGGAGAAGGTAAAGGTTGTGTGAGGACACACAACAGTTTAGTGATGGGAGGATTTTGGTATGCCAAATTACTTTATTTTTACCCCCTTCCTATTTACAAAACCATAATCATTAACCTCTGTTTTATCTCCATAAACCTCCTCATTCCTATACTAGTCCAAGATTATTGTCTATTCCTAAACAAACTTCATATTTCATGTTTAAAGTTTAATTGGTGCTTAGTTAATAATTTTAAATAGATTTCGTGCCTTTAATATTTCTTTTAACTTATTTTTACTTTCCTAAAGTATTTGACAAGATAAAGTATTAATCATTATATTATCTTGATCTAGTGTAGGTAGATTCCTGCACTGCCGACAACTACTCATTTGGTGATCTCCGTAACAGCTCGATCACTTCACGCGGAAATCTTGGTCCACGATGTCCAGTTCAGTTGTGATAATCCAAAGTTGAACTCAAGCGAAGGATAGCTAGGATGTGGTCAAGGTCTACGACCAAGGATTAGTTCGCATCCTATTATAGCCATTGGCTTAATTTTGTAATTTTGTTTGTTATTCCGTTCAGCCGAAAGGCTCGATTTGGAGCGAATGTGTAATTTTCAATTATGGCCATAGGTCGAAGGGATGTATAAAGTATAACTCTTAGATAGAAATAGTTTAGCGATATCAAGTGAAACTATAATTTTGGTTTATTTTTAATCTCGTTGTCGCCCTCGTTCTGGGCTGGACTTGAGCTTAAAATGTATCTTTTCTGATCGAAGTTAATACAAGGATCTGTGCCATGATTTTCTCACTGCCTTTAATTTTTCATTGATGCGTTACTAAATAGCTGAAGAGTTTTGTTTCCTAAAATGGGAAATGATTTGGTTGGCTAGGGCCCAACCAACCCAACTCGTTTACCCTTGTGCTTTCGTTACTGTAAAAGTGTGAGTTAAATTTGTTTAATTGCAGAGTGTGGTTTAAATCTTAATTTCATTCTTGCTTAAGAATCCTGATTTACTTCGTTGAATAGTCAAAGTGTGAATAGATCCGTGTGTGGAAGCCAAGTTGAATTTATTTATTTCCTGCAATTTCTTTCGTGGTTTTATTTCGCTTGGATCGTGCAGAGAGATCATTCTTGCACCAGTGCATGTAGGATCATGTAATCTGGTTTTCTAGTTTATTTGCAGCAAGTGTTTCATTCTTTTTCCTTCATACGATTTAATCTATTCTTGCAAGTAAGCATTTACTATCAGAAGGAATCATTTATAATATTAAAATCTGAACTCTTGAATATTAAGAATGACTTCGTGAAATGGAGAAGAACGTTGTTGCAATATCTTAATTCGTATCCGTATCTCGTGACTTAAGGAGAAGGATTAAAAGTAATCTGGAATATTACAAGTAAACATTTTTGAGTTAGTTCTAGTTGCATGCAAAACCCCTTTGAATAAAGAAGGTATGCTTTAACTTTTGAAGATTGTTTTCCTCTTAAATTTTATTTATATTACAAGGTTCAATTGATTGAATCATTATTTTTTGTGTGTAAGTCATTTCGGAATTTTGCTCGCATTTGCAATTATTTTTATAGTTAACGTACCCTTTTTTTTTTTTAAAGTAAATTGGAAAACTTGGTGTAGGAAGCTCTGTTCCGGTACAAGACCTAGTGTGTTGTTATAGGAACAAAGAGTTCCAAGCCTTGAGGCTTAGAGCCCCTACATGAAGACATAAGTCTTCAGTATAAGTGTAAAATATACTTCTCACATAAATTTATGTACCTGTACTAGTGCAAGCAGATTGTAGGAGTACAGGAACGATCCATTATTGTGAGAAGGAAAATCATTTAGAAGGCAGATCCTTTCAAGGGCCCACTTGATAAACTACCATTACCTATATTGAGGATAAACATAGAATTCTACTTCAGCAGTTAAGATTATTTACAGCAGTGTGAAAGTTCATTTATTTGATTTCTTCGCAAATGCATTCTTTTACATTCCAGCAGTAGAATTTCTTTGGTTTCAATTGCCTTTGAGATCATTTTTTGTTTGATTGTGCAATATTTCAATTGAGAAGTAGAAATAGAAATAGGAAAAGTTCATACCACTTCTGGCATTACCTGTGCTTCGTCTCTAAGTTTACGAAACCCCCGGGTTAAAAATTAAGTGTTGAAGGAGTTTGCTAAAGTGAAATTCCTGCACCCAACAATTTGGCCCTCAATTTTTGTGCAAAGTTTTATTATTGTGACTGGCCGACCATACAGGAATCTAACGCACGACCTCACATTTATCAACTAACCACTGAGCCGTTAAACCACGTATGTTTCTCATGTAATATTGTTGGTGAGATTATATTTAAAATATTGTGTTTTTAACATTGCAAGAGGGGGCAGGGCACATGGCCCCAACCCTGGTCATATTTCATGCAACGTACTCACGGTATAAGGTGGAAGGGGTGGGCGGTTATCTTGGCCCTTGGTTCAATTCAACCCACACGACCGACGATGGGGCTAACAATAGAGGTCCCAACACGTGGCACGTAGCCTACACCTATATGGCCCTCCACATGACTAGGGACCCAGAGCCGGTGGGCGGGTGGCCTATAGCCTACACCCTTAGCCATATGAACCTCCACGTGACTGGAGATAAGGGCGGAGTTTGGGCGCAGGTGCCCAATTAACAATCTTATATTTTGCACCAATTGTGGAAGATTCAACACCGAAAAAACATGAAATTGTCGCTTGGAGGATACCTCAAAGGAGGAAATTGTTTCCATTTTTTCCAGTTTTGGTGAATTTTTAGGACAGATAGTAGAGAAATGGAGAAAGAGGTTTAACTTGGTCATTTTTCAATCATTTTGAGCCCAAGAAGAGCCTACACATGGGATTTTTGGTGTTTTGGACACAACGGTAGCATTATTTTTGTGATTTGAGCATTGAATGTTGATGTAATTTACATTTTGATCATATAATATAAAAAGGGCCAACATTGGAAGCTTGACTCAGAGACGTAACCCAAGAGGGGTGAACTTCGTCATCAATTTTTTTTTCTAAGATGTTTCATGTTGTCTATTTTTCTCTGGTTATATATACAAAACTTAACTTAAATTTCTAAGTTTATGTGTTTTTTCAATTTCGATCCATTTTCCACAAGACATAAAATAACTTGCAAAACTTTTCAAGTAACCTTCAATTTTTTAATTTCTTCGTATCATGTAGGTTTTAACCCTGAACAGAAATTATCTACACACGAATCTTATAACAGAAAATAAACAATAGCAAGAGCATAAAACATAAAACAGATAAACACAGAGATTTTTCCCCTAGATCCCAAATCGGGACGACCAGCTTGATTTTTCATTATATTCCTTTTAGTGTTACAACACATATATATACATGCCGAAGCATACATAAACCCCAATCCATTAACCCTAGATTAGAACATAACCGTAGTTCCCTTGATCAGATCTACAAAATACCAGGGGTCGAAAACCATCATACCCCAAAAACCATGTGCAAACTCATGCACAAAACATGGGTGGAGTTCGCCACCAGAAAACAAAGATCAGATTAATGTGGAAAGAATATAACACATACCCAACATTCTCCCATTTGTTGTTTTCTTTCCACGGGGGGCCACAGGAGGGCTTAGTCATTGGCCCAATTCTTCAACACCCATTGTTTCTCTACACCAAGAGAACTTCTGAGTGCTCACAGACTTTGTCAATGCATCTGCAACATTTTTCAAAGTGTCCACCTTTACCAGCAACACCCTTTTAGCCTCAACCATATCTCTAACAAAGTGATATTGAACATCAATGTGCTTTGTCTTTGAATGATAAGCAGGGTTCTTAGCCAAGAAAATTGTACTTTGGCTATCACAGTCTATCCTTATAGCTTGTTGTACCAACCCCATACTTGAACACAATCTCTGCAACCAAACTGCTTCCTTGCTTGCATGAGTGGCTGCTATGTATTCTGCCTCTGTAGTTGAAAGCGCCACTACAGACTGTCTTTTACTCATCCAACTGACTGCACCTCCAAACAGGCTAAACACATACCCACTTGTAGATCTTCTTTGGTCCAGATCTCCAGCCCAGTCTGCATCAACAAAACCATGAATGTCCAACATTCTTTCCAATCCTGGTCTCCCCTGGTAGCACAAGCCATAATCACTAGTGCCACGTAAATATCTGAAAACCCGCTTCACTGCTGTCCAATGCTCCTTCCCTGGGTTTGACATAAACCTGCTCAATACTCCCACTGCATGTGCAATGTCTAGTCTAGTACATACCATTGCATACATTAGGCTACCCACTGCACTTGCATATGGAACACGGGACATATCCTCCTCTTCTTCTTGTGTCTTGGGACACTGTTCAGCAGACAGCTTTGCACCTACAGGAATAGGAACACTCACCGGTTTACTATCCTGCATATTGAACCTCTGCAATATAGTCTTGACATACTTCCTTTGGTTTAACCAGAGCTTCCTCTTTGCTCGATCTCTCTTAATTTCCATGCCCAAAATATAGTTTGCAGCACCAAGATCCTTCATGTCGAATTTGGAGAACAGTTGGGTCTTCAAATCTTGGATAATTTCTTTGTCATTTCCAATCAACAACATATCATCCACATAAAAGACCAAATAAATAACACAGTCACCAATTAATTTAAAATAAACACAGTGATCCTCCTTGCTTCTGGTGAAGCCAAGTCCCCGTATATAGGTATCAAATTTCTGATACCACATCCTTGGTGACTATTTTAACCCATACAAAGACTTCTTTAACCTACATACCAGCTCTTTCTTCCCATTCACCATAAAGCCTTCAGGTTGTTTCATGTAGATCTCTTCTTCCAAATCCCCGTGAAGAAATGTTGTCTTCACATCCATCTTTTCTACCTCAAAATCAAATGCAACAACAATAGATAAAAGTAATCTAATAGAAGTAGCTTTGGCAACAAGAGAAAAAATATCACCAAAATCAATTCCTGGCACTTGGGAATAACCTTTTGCTACCAACTGAGCTTTGTATTTCTCCACCTTGCCTTCTACATTCATCTTCTTCTTAAACACCCATTTTATCCCGATGGGCTTCCTTCCAGCCAACAACTCCACTAGATCCCATGCCTCATTTTTATGCAAGGATGCCATTTCATCAACCATGGCCTCCTTCTAGAGTTTTCCATCCTCTGAATCTACTGCCTCCCTGACGGTTCTAGGATCATCATCAGTTATAGTTAAAGAAAAATTTGAACAGAAAGCAGATGGACTATATCTTTCTGGTTGTCTTCTTTCCTGAACTGATCTTCTCACAGCTGGAGTATGTGGCTCTTCCTCTTCTGAGTCTTCTTTTGTTGTAGAGTTTGATTCATCCTCCTTTAGCTCAAACTCTATCTTCTCAGGTTCCTTTGGTAGGACTTCATGTTTAACAATATTTTTCACCTCTCTAAACACCACATCTCAACTGTACACAACCTTCCTTGTTTTCAGGTTCCAAATCTTGTAACCATTAAAACCATCCTTATACCCAACAAAGATGCACCTTTCAGATTTATTATCCAACTTGGTCCTTTTCTCCTTTGGAACATGTACATATGCATCACATCCAAATACCCTTAGATGTGAAAGAGAGGGTTTCTTACCATTCCATACCTCATGTGGAGTCTTATCCTCCAAAGCTGATGAAGGTGATATGTTAACCAAGTAACATGCATTATCCACTGCCTCTACCCAGAATTCTTGTCCTAACTCGGTACCACTGAGCATGCTTCTTGCCTTCTCCATCAGTGTTCTATTCATTCTTTCTGCAACTCCGTTTTGTTAAGGTGTGTATGGAGTAGTATTCTACCGTGCTATATCGCACTTATTACATAACTCTTCAAATTCTTTTTTGCAAAACTCCCCACCATTATCTGTCCTCAACACCTTTATCTTCTTCTCTGTCTGGTTTTCCACTAGAGCCTTAAATTATTTAAATCTGTCAAAGACTTTAGATTTCTTCCTTAAGAAATATATCCATGTATTCCTTGAGAATTCATCTATGAATGAAACATAGTACACAAAATTACCGAGTGATGGAACCAACACAGGTCCAAACACATCACTATGCACAAGCTCTAATATCTTGTTCGCCCTCTTAGCACCAGAAGGAAAACTCACCCGATTCTGCTTCCCATATGCAAAATATTCATAGAAATTGAAATCCACAGAGCTATTAGACATACCTTCTACCATACCATTTCCATGTAGTATCCGAATGCCCTTCTCTCCAATATGTCTAAGCCTTTGATGCCATAGCATGGTCTTTTCTCCAAAGACCACTAGGCTTTTCGCTCCACTTTTGGGAACCACAGAACTGTTGCACCCAGCAATAACAGTGCTGCCCTGATGCTTGTACTGAGTTCCAATCCGAACTCCCCACATTAATACCAGTGCTCCCCGAACCATCTTACAGGTATATTTCTCGAACATTGTTTTTACACTTGCATCATCCATCTTGCTTACAGAAATCAGATTTCTAGCCAATGCATTAATGTGCAGAACACCAGGAAGTGTTCTAATCCTTACACCTTGTAGCTTCAACTTGAATTTTCCACGTTTGACAATTCTGGCCTTCCTATGATCCTCTAGGAAGACATCACCGAAATCATATTTCTCATACTCGCAGAACCACTCCCTATGGGAAGTGAATTGAAAATATGCACCCGAGTCAATCAACCATGACTCGTGATCTACATGTGTATTTGAAGAAGAAGCCAAATACACATCCCCAACTTCATCCAAGGTGGTTTTTTCCTCTGCAGAAGGAGCATCATCAGATCCCTTTCCTTTCTCAGGAGCCTTAGATCTGCAGTCCTTTTTGTAGTGCCCTTCCTTTCCGAATTTCCAACACGCCTTTACAAACTTTCCAAGATATTTAGATCTCCCTCTAGATTTAGATCTCCCACTCGAAACCTTATTCTTGTTTCTGTTTTTGGACCTTCCTCGTACAGATAAGGCATCTCCATTTTGACCCTCCATATTTCTCTGTTTCATTTCCTCCGATAGCAAGGCTGAGACAATATCTTCAAAATTCAAGGTGGTTGTATTTCTACCTATTGCAATAACCAGACTGTCCCACGAGTCTGGTAGAGAACACAACAAACTGATGCATTTATCTTCATCTGAGATTTTTATATCAATAGATGATAGCCGACTTACCACAGTATTGAAGGCATTCAGATGCTCTATCACTGATTCTCCATCCTTCATCCTTAGGTTATACAGCTTTTTCCATAGGAACAATTTATTCACTAGAGATTTAGATTGGTACAAAGTCCCTAGCTTGTCCCACAAGATCTTCACCATAGCTTATCTAGATACATTCAACAATACTGAATTTGAGACACACAACCGTATTGTGCTCTTTGCCTTCCGATCCATTTTCTTCCAGTCTTCATCTGACATTGCCGTTGGTTTAGTACCCAGATCTACCACGATCCACTGATCTTTATCCACTAGCAGATCCTCCATCTTAAGCTTCCAAAACTCAAAACTCTGACCATTAAATTTCTCAATCTCTATCTTCCTGCCGCTCACCATCTTCTTTCACCGCAAGAATCGATCTCGCAGATCTCCCACTGGACAGGGTCTACCTTAGGCCCGAGAAAAAACCCCTCAGCAGCAAAGGCGTCCCCTTGAAGCCGAAACTGCTCTGATACCAAATGTAGGTTTTAACCCTGTACAAAAATTATCTACAAACAAATCTTAAAGATAGAAAATAAACAATGGTGAGAGCATAAAACATAAAACAGATAAACATAGAGATTTTCCCTTGGATCCCAAATCGGGATGAATATCTTGATTTTTCATTATATTCCCTTTAGTGTTACAACACATATATATACATGCCGAAGCATACATAAACCCCAATCCATTAACCCTGGATTAGAACATAACCGTAGTTCCCTTGACCGGATCTACAAAATACCAGGGGCCAAAAACCATCATGCCCCAAACCATGTGCAAACCTATGCACAAAACCATGGGCAAGTCCACCCACCGGAAAATAAGGACCAAATTTTTTTTCCAGGGCACTGCCCGGGACCCCAACAGGGGGGGCTACCCCCCCCCCCCTGGTGACCCCCCTGTTACCCCCTCGCACGTGATTAGTCATGGAAAGAATATAACACAAACCCAACAGACCAATATTTTCTTTACCATTCTTATCTACGATCTTATAATCATACCGCAAAAACTTGGTAACCCACCTATGTTTCTCTATTGAAGGAAAACACTATTCAAGGAAGTATTTTAAACTATCAATGTTTATAGTCTCATTGGTCCCCAAATTCAGTAGCACGTAGGTGTTAAGTGGAATGGCCCATAGGACCAATGTTGTGACCAAGGATCTAAAACTAAAGGTGTTAGGCCTATCGACTCCCCAAAACCATCTGTGGTACTTTTTTTCTAACTCAAGAAAGTGAACAAGCTAACAACGATGATGGTGGTAAAAAAATTCAATTGTCGTGAAAGATTCTATTTGTGGGCCGTGTTTGTTGACAATACCACTACAATTCTTACCGAAACTTATAACTTTTAACACTTCCACAATAGCCCAATAGTAGGTGATGGATGACAGTTTTCATGAATTATTTATGGCTGTCAGAATATATTAATTGATGACACCACCTTGTGCTTTTCGCTGCTCTACAACCTATAGCACTTTCCTAGTAGGGTGGTGGCAGTAGACAAAACTACAATTAACATTAAATGTCTCGTCAACTGGGCTTTTTATTTAAAAAAAGTGCCTTAGACTTATCATATACAAATAGAAACGATGTTTCAAGCAACTCTTTCTTACCTTCGATGGTTGATGGCCAATTGATGGGAAACGTAGATACAAGAAGATTCGTTAGTTGGCGCGACGAACTGATGATTGTCGGAATAGCTCTCCAAGGTTTAATCGACTAATGTTTATGCTACCTCCAATAACTCAATGGAAAATAGATGGAAAATGCTAACAGGAATGACTTCCATCATTTTCAAATCACGAAATAATTGGAAAATCAAAATTTAGTTAAGTTTTTTGCTAAGCCTTTACCTTTGCGACTCGAGCCTTGCCTCTCTACTTCCACTTAGTTAAGCTGCAAATAAAAATGATCTGGTTGTTCGACAAAAAATCATGGCATACAAAAATATATTAGACACCAATGGGAAACAAACTTAATCTATTTATGGGATGTAAAGAAATTTAATATTTACACAATTTTGCACAGATTTCCTTGGCTATAAAAATCACTCTCTTGTTCCCTCTCTCCCTCTCTCTAATATGATCTCTCTATGACATGAACAATCGATTCATAGAGTTCCTGTATAATCCAATTTTTTTTTCTAAAAAATAATTTATTTAATTAGTTCATCTCCCTTACATAGATATTAAGTGACACTCATCTAACTCCTTGACAAATTAAATTCCTTCTAGACTATAGCTAAGAAAGTATTACAAATTAAATGGCTTCGGGAATCCAACTTCCCTTGTAAATGCGTTTATTAACCAAAGAGTTAAAGAATGATCTTGGCTTGTATATGATCCTCCATCAACAATGATGGTAAGTCTTGAACTAAAAACTCCTCCCTAATGAGATATGGGCACCAAGTCTCCATTGCATAAAGGATAACTATCATTTCCTTCTTATATGTGGGAATGATATAGATTGTCTAAGGAATGAGGCAAAATATTGAAAATAACAAAATGTGATAAGTGTGTAAAATAAATATGTAAAGTAAAGTCATACGAGAACACTTTAATTATTAAATGGTAAAAATATCGTCAAACTACATCATGAGAAAAACTTTCGTGGCTTTACAAATATTGCTAAATTTTCAAATAAATTTCCTATAAAAGCTTGCAAAACAATGAAAATTTCTCACATCAATGGTACACATAGGTGTTTACAAATACAAAATGGCCTTTACCATTATAGGATCCATATTCAAGCCTTCCTTGGAAATTACAAATATTTCCCAAGTACACTAACTTTTCCTTTAAAATCATGCACTTTTTCAAATTTATCAATAGTTTCCCATCCCTCAACTATTGTAACACTTTACTCATGTGCTCCAAGTGTTATTCCTTGGTATTATTTAATATTACAATTTTATCTAAGTATACAACAACAAAATTCCCCAAAAATGGTTCCAAGACTTCGTTTGTAAGTCTCATGAACATGCTAGGAGAATCGGTTAGCCCAAATGGCATGGTCATCCATTCAAACAATCCATTAATTGTATTAAATTATGTATTTGATTCATAACCTTCCATTTTTTCTTGTATTTAGAGGAATCAACAACTGGGTTGATGGGGCTTATTCCAACTGTTATCACTATAACCTCTAGGTGTGCATGTATGCCCCTTCTGCAAACACAGGTGAATCAAAGGAATTTAAAACCTTCAATCTCCTTGCATATAAAACTTTATTTTTCTGGGATGGCCGATTGAGCTGCCTCCCAAGGGCTCATTCATCACCTTCCCTTATCCAAATATGATGATATCAATTCTTCAAATCAATCTTTGAAAAGTTCTTTACCCCATTCAAACAATCCATGATGCTATCCATCCTAGGTAAGGAAAACCTATACTGGATAGTGATTTAATAGCCTATAGACTTGTACAAAATCATCATTCAACTCCTTTCTTGGGTGCTAATGCCACAGAAAAAACATATGGACTTAAAATCTCTCCAATCAATCATTTTTAAAGGAACTCTTGTACTTTCCTATTCACGTATTCCCCTTTTTTTTTAGTAATTTGATAAGGATATTTGTTAGGGAAGACTTGATCTTGGTTTTAATTCAATATGGTATAATATAATTCTCATGGGAGGTAATCTTTCTAAAAAATATTTTGGAACAATCTCCCCAAATCCCTTCAACGTAGGTTGAATCTGTAGTGGTGTAGAGTTCATCTTCCCACCTTCTTGAACTTGTTTTGGCATTATATCCAAAAAGAAATGAAGCATTTTATATTCCTTTCAAAACTCGTTATCTAAACACAACATAATTTAGTTCCTACTTATTCTTACATATTGGTTGCTATTTCTTCCTACTGCTATCATTGTACCTTCTAACATTTGTTTTAAAATATATAATTATTTAGCCTTTGTGAATTCATAAGTACTCTTCCAACCTTCTACCCACCACCTATGGGTAGTGTATATAGGAAAACCATTTACGCCTATATGGACCTTAGCAAGCATCCAACATCCCCTTGTAGCTGCCAGATAGCTTGATGTGCCATTTCCTCTGCCACTCGAGCCAGCCATGTGGTCCCTCAACCACTTATCATGAATGTATGTTTGAAGGTGGGCCTTTCGATCCAAAAGTTATGGCTTTTCATTGGTATTGCTGAGTAATTTTCCTTGTCATGGGCACTTTTAGACAAGGATTGGTGGGGGGATTCAGTGGAAATAGTGGGTTAGGTTTATATTCTTGTCTCCATTGCCTGATTTTGTAGTTTCCCTTGTATCCTAGTCCCACAGAGTCTCCTTTACAAACCACTTGGCTTTTGGGTTGGGACTACGGGGGAAATATCAATTTTTGTTGTGTGGTACCACTTCCCATACCACCTACATCAATCCCTTCCACTCATCTTATCCCCATTCATCTCTTTTCCCCTCCAGGTCCACATAGTGTTAGCCTCCACCTCCCCTTGTCCATACCTTGGGTCGGGATGGAAACGATTCCCTAGAGGTTGATGTAGCTAAAAATAAAAGTAAAAGCATAATTTGGCCACCACGGGAAATGTACCACAGTAAAATTAAAAATATTTTTGGGACATACAAATTTATCACGTGGGAAAAATCCAAACATGAGCTCCACCCCTTACCCATGGTCATCACCTTGGTTCCTATGGGCTCTAGATGAGGCCCCTCTATCATTAAGGAACCCATGATTGTCCCAACCCCTGGAGGGTGATTAACCACCCAAAATTAAGGGGGAATTCACTGCTACATCTGACACATCATGATATCCTTTCCCTAAAGCCTTGAGAAGTTATGAAGTAAAATTAATAAAAGTAAAAATACATATGAAGAAGGGTGGAAAAACAAAGGCCAGGGTAACTCATGTACCATGATTTTCTCCCTTCTACACTCATATATCCAAGTGCGGGCTTCCCTTATTTTAGCTACCATGGCTCCTAACCATGTGGTATAGATGTTTTCCCTAATCCCCACTATGTTCCATCATTATATAATTTTCCACCTACCACTTGAAGGATGTTTTTGGGCGCAACCCAACTTGGCCTAGATTTTTGCAAAGACTCCGCATTTTGTGGAGTGGAGTGTGCAGTGGAGTGCACAAAAAAGCATAGTTTGAGAAATTAAATATACCATGCAGTGTATAAGGTCTTTGGGGTGGGTTGAAGTCCCTCCTATCTGTAAAATCACATGATATTTTAAGGCATAAATGGTTTTGGGACCATAGTTTCTTTCTTTAAGGAGTCCATGGTATTTGGACCATGGTAACCCGAAAATGTAATAGTATATAGAGGGTAAAATAATAAGAAGAGAATCATCAGAATGATAATTTTGATCTAGATCAGCGTTATGGGTGAATTATTGTGATCTGTAATTTTTTAGTGAAGGAGAGGCTCTGCAACTAAGTGCGCAGAGGCTTGGGTAAGAGTCTGCAACTTAGTGCGTAGACAGCCTGCAACTTAGTGCACATGCCAAGAACTATTTTTTGTTCAAATATTCATTATATTAAGCAGCAATTCTTGTGTACGTAGCCCTGCATTGGGGTGAATCACAATAATTTGGTCTTCTTATGTGATTGATGTGCATATTTTCAGTTATTACAATTGCATTTTACTTTAGCACAGTGATGGTTTATGGTTTTATATGGCATGTTTAAGTGATTAATCTAATGCGGTGAAGTGATTTATAAGTGCTAAGAATAAGATAACATAATATACCATATCCACTAGTCCTTCAAGGTTGTAGAAACATGTTTCTTCATCCTCCTGTTAGGGTCCTATAATAATAGGGATCATAATTTTGAATTGACTATGTTTACTCTTGTAATATTGTACATACTTTGCTTTCTGCAAATGTTTTCCAATATTAAAAAATTTAAAGAGGGTAAGTCCTAAAAGAAAAATCAAAGGACTAAACGAAAAAAGATCAAAAAAGAATATAAAGTATGAACCCCACAAAAAGAGATAAAAATAGATCATGAAAGTGTTGCAAATTCAAATGCCAATACTTTTACTTTACTTTGCAAATAAAAATTGTGTGCATCTTGTCCAAAATGCCACAAATCATGATGGCCAAATAGTTTAATCTTGATTATTCATGCTTTTAAATTTCAAGTAATGATAGTTAGTGAATAAAGATCTAGCCAAACCATTTAATCTTGGCAGATCAGTAGTTAGGTAGAGAATAAAAATTAGCCCATTAGTTTAATCTGAGCCATTGGAAGTTATAAGGTTATAAGTAGATTAGTTTTCTTATCAAAAGAAAATGAAAGGGCCAGCAAGCTCAAATGCACCTAATAAATGAAGTAAGAAAATGTTAGGGTAAATAAAGATAGGCAGAAGCACTTTCACAAGGCATGAAAAGCATCAATTGGTCATTTCATATTACTAATATCCGCCTAAATCCCCTTCCCCTTGCTTAAAACCTTAATTCCACTCTTAGAAGGAATTTTTCCTTTGTAAAATATCCCTTTCCCTTCATTCTAACCTTTTCCCCTTGTTTAACCCCTTTCCCTAGTTGAAAACCCATTTCCCTTTGAAAATTAACTCCCCTTTTACTAATTCCCCTTTTTCCAATCAAAACATGCAAAAATCCGCTTTTCATAGTTTGAAATGGTTAAAATATTATATCGAGCCCTACTGCAAAAATACCTCCCCGATATTATTTTAACTCATCCCAAGTATATTGTTAACATCCCACTTTATATAGTTTACAACATTCCATATATAATTTAGCATATACTTTATATTAAAATCCCTCCACATAACATATACCCCCGATCCCTTTATATTAACCTCCATTTAAAAATATATTAAACCCATTTCATATAATCCATACCCACTACATACTAACACCTTTGCATTTAAAATATTCCCTGACCCCACCTATCAAATCCCCCCAACTCACTTATTCGCCCGACCATCTGATCAGATCCAATGGCCAATAAGCCCTTTCGCACTCTTCACTAATCGATGTTTAAAACCATTGGAGGGGTGCGAAATGGGTGGTTTTGCACCCCCTCCAATTTTTCATGCGACAATCATACATTCTATCACATCCTCCATTTCGAAACCACTTTACCGCTTTTTACCGTGCGATAACCTGCCATACCACTATTCTGTTATGCGATGAAACCAGCCTTGTTTAAATTTAACCTTTGTGCCCTATGTTTAACCACCTCTGATCAAATAGCACTAAAGCCTGCTCGAAATTGTTATTCCATTATGTGTTGTGTATTTGCCAAAATTGTTTGTTAGTCCAAGAAGACCGGTGCGGACCTATTTTAAAGCCAATCCAGACTTAAAGTAAAGCTTATTGATGTCAGAATCATTGTCAACTTAGATTTGAAGCTTTATAAGACCAATAAAACATCTGCTGCGACCAAAATCCCTTCTGCAAACCCACACCACTTCACAGGTATTCCTAAGCGCCTGAGACCATTACTTAAGCTAAAGAAAGTAATAATTTCTAAATTGAGCAAGTTAATAATGGACTCCCAGAGTATTATAAGTGTAAATCCTTTGCAACCTTCTGTAATTGATGTTGAACATACCCCCCTTGCTGATAAAGACTTCAAAATCATTGATACAGTCACTGATTTCAACCTCTTAGACATCCACTGCTAGAGCCATGATAAATCCATAGACCAGGCTAATGATATCTACCTTTGGGAATCAAATTTTCTTAAATATATATTCCCACAGACCTTCCTGTTTCCAGAAATCACCAGACTCTGTAAAATAAATTACTTGCCCAATGAAAGAGCCCTAGAAACCCCTAGCAAAGATATTTTTTTCACAATCACTGCAGGATCCATTAATCAGATGTTGCAAATCCAACCCAAGCTTGATGAAGCCCCATTGTCTATTGAAATCCTCACTAAATTATATTTAAAGCTGGACTTTCCCAAGAGGTTTCAAATCTTCCAAAACTTTCTTCCTCCATCAGTGGAAACCCCAAAGAGTAACCCTCCTTATTCAACTTCAATTTTTTCAGAGAGAACCAGACAGATTGTCACAATGCTGTCATGCATTCTAGGGTACTTCACAGATGAATATGTAGATGCTTTTGTCTTAGGTTTCCTATTCATATTCTTCCCAGGACAACCTCCAGCTTCCACATTTAAATTTTCTAAATATATATCAGATGCCATCCATGAGAAATTGGTTAAATTACCAGAGGAAGGAGTGTTTAAGTATTCATCAATTTTGCTTCATTTTTTCCTGTATTTCCAATTTGAAAGGTTTGTAGTAAGCCTCCAAAAATTGGACAGAGATAGTAACCGCTAGTCTTCTAGACATCCTTGATTAGAAAAGATTCCACAAAATTCATATACAAAGACTTCATTGATTCATTTGTTCATCCAGTTGTCAACATGCTAAGTAGTAGCAGTCAACCTAGGATCAATGAAGAAATAAAGAAAGTATTGCAATTGTCTGAAAAAAGTACAACAAGAGACTAGTATTTATACCAAAACCACACTGAAATTAGGGTGTATGGATGCCAACTCACTCCATAAGAGCTGCCCAAATACCTCCCAATGAGGTTATTCGCATTAGAATACATCATGCATATCTTAAAATTATATGAAGTGGATTTCCTGTCAGCAAAGAATAAAACTCAGTTTAAAATTAAGAACCAACTTGGTCCGGCTTTCATTTGCAATAATAGGAATGCTGGTCAACAAGCAGATAAATGTTTACAGGATTTCAAGTTCACCAATAGTTTCAAATGGCATTATGATCCTTTGGGAGTCATTAGTAAACTAAGAATCAAATTCAAATTGACTCCTTTTGTCCATGAGCCTAAACCAGAAATTGAAAATTACTCCAACAAGTCAGAGTGGTTGGAAAATACTCTACAAGAGGTGGAGAAGAAAGGTGATACTAGTTCCATTTTGCATACTCCAGACCCACAAGACAGGAACTCAAAGAGGCCAAGACAGGAAGGCTCATATTCTTCTGAAACCACTACTGACACTAAATTCAAGTTAATGTACAAGAAGAATCCCAAGCTGAATCCAATAATTGAGCAATAAAAGATAGTTGACACAGTTGAGATTATTGATACAAATATAATTGTTAGGGATAATGCACCTTCCACAGTTTCAAAGGAAACACATCAGCCATCAACCTCCAATGCTCAGATCATTCAGAAGCAACATAGTGCAGAGGTATCTTCATCAAGAAAACTAGTGAATAAAGAATAGGAAATAATGGAAAAGTATGAAGAAATTAAATTGAGGAATGAGGCATTGAAAGCTGTAACCTACGCCCAATATTGGAAACAGACTCCTAGTAACCAAAATAGGTTACTTTCAGCCTTTGATTATAAAACTAGGAAGATGCAAATGAAATTTTTGCAAACTGTTATATAATTTGTCAGATTGGAAAGACCAAATAGACAAGGGTAAAATAAAACAAACTTTGGAGTCCTAGGACCTAGCCTTCCTGGACTCAGAGAGGGCTCTCTCTATATTTGATAAAAGATATGACTTGTTTGATTTAGGATGTTGATTTTAGGCTAGCTAAATTGATAGGGTTTGTTTGTTTTGTTTGGTTTGGTTGGGTTTCTTGTTAAGTAGAACAAATAGAGTAAGAGAAATTTAAACCATTGGGCTATGGGGTCTGTTTAAGGCTTGAAAAGTACAAAAATAAATCAAGGGTGTTTCATAGGGCAAGTTAACAAAGCCAAATGGATCTTAATAGCTTGTGTGAGTGTAAAATGAACATTAAGTTGTGAATTTAGTAGGTTTAAAGGGCAATTAAGAATCCTTTAACATATACTATAACAAGAAGAGTATTTAATAGCACTATGCTTAAGAAAGAATCAAAGGACATGGTGTACCATAAACTTCTTTGACCTAGCTTTATCAAGTAAAATTTGAGACAACAATCCAGCAAACCCTAGAGAGCAGTGAACTCCTAAGTTCTTTAATCAGACTTCAAAGACCTTTGAAATGAATTTTCAAGATAGACCAAAGGACAGGGTAAACCATGAACTTCTTTAGCCTAAACCCTAATAAGAAATACTTCAAAGAAAGACCTTAAAAAAAATGTTTCAAGCTACACCAAAGGACAGGGCATACCATAAAATTCTTTGGATTGACTCCGTTAAATCATTTTCAAGACAAAAATCTAAGTGGAACCATAGAGCAATCAAGAATTCTATAGTCATACCTAGTAGAGGAAAACATTGAGCAACAAAGAGCAGATAGGCTTAAAGTGCCTCTAACATCATATCCTAAACTAAATTTGATGTTCTATTGTAAGAGAAAAGATGAAACAATATGAAAAAATAAGGAAACAATTACTAAATTAGAACAACATAACCATTAACCAGGTTCATGAATCTTGTTAATGTTCTTGCTTCAATGACATTCAATCCAAAACAGTCACAAAGCTCCAAAGCCAATTTCTTCACAACTCCAAGTCTATGTAATATTCATCTCAATAATCAACCAACAACATTATGAAGCATTACATGCAGTATTTAACTTCCAAGTGAGGAGGTAAACCCTAGCTAGGGTTTCAAAATGTCATTTATTACATATTTAAGGCACTTTGACCTTTGAGACCATGCAAGGCCCAAGGCAAAATATCCAAAACTCATTAAATGCAAAAATAACTTCTTACATAACTTCTAAGCTAACTTTGGAGATATTTGTCCTTAAGGCCTTCAAAATATCTTTTCCAATAACTTCTGATGTCTTTTTTTTAATTTCTAGTAAGGGCACAGTGCCAAGGTACAAGGGCGTAGTGCCAAGCCAAGCGTACAGCGCCAAGACTGGAAAAATAAACTGTTTTGCAGCTGCGTTTTGGAGGCCTTTCCAGTGTCCAAATGAGCTACATGATAGCTCATTGGAAAGCATGTCCTGTCTATTTTCCAGATCTTCCTTCATTTTTCAAAATGGTGCCCATTTTCTTGGTCAAAAACCACTTTTTCCAAGAATGCGAAGGGCACAGCGCCAGTGTTGAAAAGAGGGAAGAAAGGTGATTTTTAGGTGGTTTTTGGCCCTTTTGAGGGACCCGTTTTTCTCCAAATGACCTGAAATTTTTTGAGGATGATTTCCTTGGCATGAGGAACATGAAAATGATGATTGTTTCCAATTTGAGTGCCCCCAAAAAGAGTTTTTTTCCTTTTTCTGCAAGCCAAACAGTCAAAAATCAAAAGTCGCACCAAAGTGCCAAAATTTGGAACTTACCTTGCTGATAATGATTTGGATGCTTGGAGGGATACCTCAGCAAGGATATCCAATTTTTCCTGCTCCTTTGCCTCATTTTGTGCTTGAATCTTTGCAAGGGATCTTTTGATATTGGCCCTTACAATCCTGTTTCTCATGACATAATGCTTTGCCATCTTCTTTTGCATGTCAATGTCTCTTTTGGCGCTCTATAGCTGACCCTATAGGTGCAAGTTTTACCTCTCTAGTCAATATTCTCTATCATAGCTGATTTCCTCTTCCAATTATGTCTCTTTCTATATTTCTCGGGCTAAAGCCTTCTTCAACCCAATTGTCCTTGGCCTCTTCCTAGGAATATGTTCTTCCTCACCTTCACTGTCATCAAAAGTTCCCAAGGTCTCATATAACATAGCTTTGAATTTTCTGGCCTCCTTCTGAGCTCTAATTGCCTTGACCTCACTGATGGCCTACTTTGTTTCCAACTGCTGGTTCTCTAACTCAAGATAGTTGATCACATTCTTTTCCCTACCAAGATTAGATTGAATTTCACTAATCTTGGCATCCTTAATTTTGAGCAGCATATTGGTAATTCTCTCCTCATTATCATCCTCTAGGTCAATCATTTGAAACTCTTGTTCAGTTTCATGTGTATCCTCCTCTTCAACAATGACCTGGTCTGTGACCTTTTCCTTACCCTTGTCAAGTTTTTTTGCTGATGTAGAAGGCATGGCCCCTTGCATCTCAAGTGAAACAAACACATGCTTGTATCCCCTCTGGTATGTCAAAGGAAATGGCTCAATGTCACTCATTTTAGCGCTACCTGTCTCAATGTTCTCATCACTGTTTAAGGCTGTGTCATCATGATATGAGGGTGAAGGGTTGTGGAAAGGTGATGTGGAAGGGTCATCATGAGGTGAAGGAATGTGAGTGGATGGTGATGTGTGAGTAGTGGGATGTGATGGAGAAGTAGGAAAGGGAGGATGATATGAGGAAGGGATATCTTACTGATGATGGCCATGTGGAGTAGTGAAAACCTATTGGCAATGAAGGTATCCCATGGAATGTTTTTCTGTTGTATTTGGTGCATAACCACCATCTTAATGAGTGAGTGATGAAAGAGGCTCTGTATTTTCTGATTGTAGTCTCTCTTTTTCACTATGTAGGCCATTTTGTCAATGCTTTGGTAAAGATAATATGGTATATGCAACATTCTCACTCTAGTAAAGTGCATAAGAAGACGGATGTGGTAGGAGTAGATGGGGGAGAAACTTCCCTCACATGTGAAATACTTCATTATTATCCTCATCATAGGTGCATATCTATCAAGCAGATGAGAAAATGGGAAGATGGACTTGTGGTGGTCTTTATACCTAGGTTTAAGATATGGTTCAAAATAACTCATGTCTAGGTTTGCTTGCTTGAATCACTTTTCTTCCACACTTGGTATTCATGTAGCCTTTGCAATTGTATTGGTAGAAAAATTAAAGGTGACCCTGACAAGATTAACTTGTTTGTCATGCAAATTAATAATAATTGTCTTGTTATCTCAGGGTGGTTTTGTACTTGCTGCACCTTCTCACAAAAATCAAAGAAGCCTACATGTTTGAAGTAGGAAATAGTAAGAGGAGATGCCATGAGTTCCCTTGTATTGAGGGGTTCAAATATATTTATATTTCCCTTTATGATCATGCCTCCTTGGCATTTGTGCCTCCATACCACTGTCTTCACCTTCAGACATTGTAAAATCTATTTTGGAAACCCTAGGGTTGATGGGAAATGAGATGAAGGGAGGGTAATGAAATGACAGCTTGAATAAAATGAAGGAATGAGTGAGAATGACGGGAATGGATGTTGTGATAAGCAAGATAAATGGCAACCCTCAAACAATGTAATTCCCTTGTTATGACTGACACTCTGTCTAGGAGGATGAAATAAGCATATAAACAGTGATTTCAAGCTTGAAACTTAGGGTTTTATTGGGGTTTCATTCCATTGATTAAGAAATCACCAAAATAGCTTGAAGATGAGCTCATGTTATGTACTTACCACTTTAAGATTTCTTGGATGACTGTGGCAAGATTTTGAAGGTGATTTGGAGTGATTTGAGTGGTTAAAAGACTTTGAAACCCATTTTGTCCAAGCGCGTAGCGCCAAGGCTAAGAGTGCAGTGCCAGTTCTGAGCACGTAACACCTTTGAAAATGAGTAAAGGGTGTGTCAGGTAAGAGCACAACACCACTCCTAGCGCGCAGCGCCAACTCCTAGGTGCGCAGCACCTTCAGAAATTGTGTGGGGGGGAATTCCAAGCGCGCAACGCCAACTCCCAAGCGTGCAACGCTAAGGCAAGCGTGCAGTGCCAAGAAAATTTTCCCAAATTCAGCTTGCATACTCACAAATTATTCTCTCCTAAATTCTCTTGATCTTTTGACAAGCAACAATGATTTATTTGAAGTGTGAAATGGGCCTTTATAGGTAAGAGGAATTTGATTTAACTTTGAAAACCCACTTTATAATTTTTGAAACCTTTTTCCCTTTTTCGCTGATATTCTTTTAAAATTTTGCCTTGCATGTTGATGAAGTTATGAAGTTGACTTTTATTTTGGTCATGGAGGCATGACAAGTTCATTTTGACACCTTCGGGATTTAGTCACAAAGTAGCATCTTCAAAATCTCTTGCAGTTTCCACCTTAAAACTCAACTTTTTCACCTTCTCTGGCCATTTTTTCAAAACCCTATGATGTCTGCAGTCTTTACAAAAATAATCATTATTGTCTTCTAAGTTATCCATAGCCCTTTCAAGTTCATTCATTTCTGTTCAGTTCACCTCACCTTTTTCCATATTTCTTCAATCTATTCTGATAGACTTTCTTCATGCTTGGTCTTGTGTGCTTCCTCCATGTCATTTTCCTACAAGTAATCATTGTTTGGCACTAAAATGGATTGACCAGCTCATAACCCTAATCATCTACAAGACCAAGTGTTTCCTCTTTCCTTGCTATAAGTTGTTTTCATCATGAGTAGATAGTCTACCTCATCAGTACTTTCTGCTGATAAATCTTTTGAACACTCCTGCAGAAGTGCCAAACCTTTTCCATTTTTCTCATTTGCAGACTCTAAAATAATAAGGTAATCTTCTTTGGATATTTTAGGTCCTTCTTGAATAACCATGTCTTTACATTCTATTACATCTGAGCCAGATTCTAGCAAAGGAAAAGCAGTGCCTGAAACATCCAATAATGACCTTAAAACGTGTAAAAACCCTAATGACCTAATGGGGTTGTCCTTTGACCTGATTTTGACTGAAACTTGTCTTAGATATTTTCAATTGAAAAAAGAGTATTGCTATAGGGTATTGTTCCCAAAGAGACATGGGAATGGGTTGGCAACAAGAAACCCTAGAGGGAGGATGGAGTCTATTGACAGGGGGAAAATGGGGCAATGAGGTTATAGGCAGGGAAGGAGGATGAAAATGAGAGGTATAAGCCCATAATGAGTCTCTTAATAGCAAAAGGGTGACTTTGAGAAGACCAGTTGAGGAATAGTGAAAGTGGGTTTATGAAGATAACGAAGGCAGTGAGATTTGTGAAACTTAATATATTCAAGGAATATTGTTTTCATAAATATATAGACATCCTCTAGTCATCTAAAGATAGTGAAAAATATTGATGACTAACAGTGGCTCCACTTGGGGAGGGCAGCTCCTTTTAGGAGGTGTGAAGAACCTCAGATCTCTAATTTTTCATATGAGATGCCTCACATGCTTGCTAGTTTCCTTCATTTTGCAATGCTGATTTCCTTCATTTTTCAATGCTAATATTGCTGCTTTTCTTGGAAGTTGTGATATTTAAATCTGAAAAAACATGATTGCTTCAACATCAACTCTACCTACCCATCATACTTTTCCTAACATTTTCTCTTCATTTAGGTGCATTTGGATTGGAAAACCCTGGACATCATTTTTCTTTTGAAAGCATAAAAAATATCTATTTCTATCCTTATCACTTTCAAGAGCTCAAATTAGACTGATGAGCTCTTTTATTCTCTACCTAATCTACTTATCTGTCATGGTTAAACAGTTTTACAGATTTTCATTCTCTAATATATCAACACAAAATTTAAAACATGACCAAATCAAGGTTAAGATGTTTGATTTGATATGAGCTGTGGCATTTTGGACAAGCTGCACACAAATTTTATTTTTGTACAAGTAAAACTTAGAAACTTGAGGGCTTATGATTTGGATTTTGTCACTCATCCCTCTCATTTCTCTTTGGTTCAAATTTTAGCAAGGGGAACCGGCATATTTTCCTAACCTAGTCTACTGATAAGCCAAGTTTAAACTATTTGGAAAATCTTTATTTTCTAACTTATCAGCAGAAATTTAAAACATGTTCAATCATGGTTAGGTTGTATGACTGAACAAGACTTTATTTTCTTCAAAAGTAGTGGCATTTAGACTTGCACGCTTTCAAAAACATTCTTTTTTGGTATGGGGCTTTACCTCTTCTTTTAGCTGCCCTCTTTTTCTTCTTTTCTTTATTTTTGTGTTTCATTTTTTTTATCTTTCATTCAAGCAATGTTATGTACAATGAATAAATCTTCAAACTAAGAACTTCAACAAAAATAGTGCTTGACCATCCTGCCATTAATAGGACCTCCAAATAACTTTGTTCGATCCATTTCTTGTAGTAAGAATGCATTGTTACCTTTGAATGAATGGATGATGTATGGATATTTCCACAGATTTTCAAATTTTCCATGCTTGCCTTTGTCCTCTCTTCTTGAATCCCACTTCAGCACTTTGTCTCCAATCTGGAAATCATTAGCTTTAGTCCTATTGTCAAAAAGCTTCTTGGTGTTCTCTTGTACTGCTTGTGTTTTATTGTATACTTCTTCCCTTGATTGTTGCAAATGAATGGTTTGGTTTAGCCTCCTTTGTATATCATTCTCCTCTGACTGTACCTCTTGGAGGAGCTTCATAATTGGTATTCCCAAGGATGTTGGAAAAACAACATCCATGCCATACACTAGTTGATAGGGAGACATGTTAATTGATTTCTTGCTTGTTAATCTGTTAGCCCATAGTGCATGAGCTAATTTGTTGTGCCATGACTTTTTGTTCTCTTCCAAAAACTTCTTGATGATGTTTACCTAATTTTTTTTAGAGAAATCAGCTATACCATTACCTTGAGGGTAATAAGTTGTAGAATTCCCTAATGTAATGTGATACTTGTGGCAAAAGTCTACCATTCTCTTGGATTTAAATGCAACAACATTATCAGTGAGTATTTTTCTTGGACAACCAAATATGGAGAAAATATTGGTTTTAAGGAATTTGATGATTACCAAGTCAGTGGCAGTCCTTGAAGGGATGGCTTCTATCCATTTGGTGAAATAGTCAGTTGTAGTGAGGATCCATTTGTGTTGGGCAGAAGAGGTAGGGTGGATTTCTCCAATGAAATCCAAACCCCATTGTTGAAAAGGAGCTTCAACACTGATAGGTTGTAAAGGAAAAGGCAGTAATTTTCTCTTTCCCTCAAAGATTTGGCATTTATGGCAAGTCATTACTAGCTTGTGGATATCAGGGAAAAGAGTGGGCCAATAGAAACCAGCTCTAAGGATTTTGTTGGTAGTGGTTTTCCAATAGAGATGAGCTGCACATTCTCCTTCATGAAACTCATGCATGATTCTATTTGCATCATCTTCAAGTAAAAATTTAAGTAGGATACCAACATAATTTTTCCAATATAAAGCTTTATCTAGGATGAAAAAATTTACAGCCTTTTGTTTCAGGAATCTGGGCTTTGTTTCAGACCAACTAGGAGGAGCATTTAGATTAAAAATCACATGTAATATATCAGCATACCAGAGTGAGTTCAGAAATGCTTCTTCAATAGGTGGAGTTGCCAGCTCCTCTTGTTCATCTAAGGAATGTATCATGTTTATGTCCAATGCTTGAAAGTTTGCTTCAACCATCAGTTTGGCTAGTCCTTGCCCTTTGATTAGCTTGGTGGGATAGATTTCTCAATCATACTATAAAATGACAATAATCCACTTACCTCTTTTACCATCAGGATCTCAAGTTAGTATGTCCTTAACAACTGCGTGAGGAACAAAAGAAATGGCATGCGAATGCAAGATGTAAACTATAAAATATTTTAAGGCTTTGATTAGGGCAAAAGCTTGTTTTTCCATGATGTTATATTTCATAGGTGCATCTCTTAGTGCCTTGATAAATAAAGCTACGGGTTGTTCTTGTCCCATTATGTTATTTTCTAGCAATACTGCATTAATTGTGTGTTTTGATGTAAATGAGAAGATGAATAAATCTTGGTAAAGTCAGGGCTGATTAGAATCGATGTTTGGGTAAGTGCTTGTTTTACTGGTTCAAAGGATTTCTTTGCTTCTATGGTCCATTTGACTCCTATTTCTCTTTTCAGCATGTTTGTAATGTTTCTTAGGAGTTCTGAAAGGTTTGGTATGAACCTTCTTAATAAGTTGATCTTTCCAATGAAGGATTGCAACTCTTTGATGTTTATAGGGTGGATGATTTGTAATATCCCCTAAATCCTTTTTGGGTCTATCTTAATCCCTTCTTCAGATATGATGTGGCTCAAAAGTTTTCCTTCTTGAAGGCCAAACAGATTTTTCTTGGGATTCAAAGATAAACCATAGTTTATGTGCTTTTCAAAGACCTTTCTTAAGTGAGCTAGGTGTTCTTCATCAGTTTTTGAGTAAACAATGATGTCATCAAGGTATATCACAATAAAGTAACCTATTTATTCGGAAAAAGAAATGTCCATGGCTCTTTGAAAAGTGGCCCCGACATTCATTAACCCAAAAGGAATTTCGACATACATGAAGGTGCCCCAAGGTGTAGTGAAGGTTGTTTTTTGTTGATCATCTGGATGTACTAGCACCTGATTATACCCTGAAAAACCATCAAGCAAAGATATTATTTTGGAGCCTACCACCCTTTGTAGTATATGATCCATCTTAGGTAAAGGGTAGTTGTCTTTCAGGGAGGAATTGTTTAAATTTCTGAAGTCTATGCAAAGCTTAATTTCACCTATATTCTTCCTTACCGACACAAGGTTTGAGACCCATTATGAGTACCTGAGTGGGAATATTATTCCAACATCATACATATTTTTAATTTCTTTCTCCACTAGAGGCATTAGGGCAGGGTTTATCCTATGCAATTTCTGCTTGAATGGCTTCTCGTTTTCCTTGAGAGGAATCTTATGCTGAATGATGTTTGTATCATAGGACTTCCAGTCCTCATATCCCCATGCAAACACATCCTTGAACTCTTTGAACAAATCAATGTATTTCTATTTTATAAGATCTGGAAATGTTTTGGATAGTTTGATCATTTTAGGTTCTTCCTCACTGCCTATGTTTCACTCCTCTACATCTGTTTTGGTGGATTCCATTTTAGGATTCCTAGTAACATCATTGAAATAAAACTGTTCTTCTAAGGGGACAAGTCCTCTTGGTAATAAGTTATCTTTGCATTGAAATACCTCAAGGTCTCTTTTGTCTGAGTCTTCAAACATTTCTACCTCAAGAGGGCGTTCTAGTAGATTTATATCAGCAGGATTAGGTGGCTCTATTTTGTGTGTTTGTTCCTCAACAGAGTAGTCATCTTCATGATCTGAATCTGATTTTGTAATATCAAATTCATTTTTGGATTGCAGGAAGTCTTCAATGTGTTTGTAACCTTCAAACAATTCCAAATAATCTATGTTATCAAGGATTGTAGGTTTGTTTTTGACCTTTACCATGTATTGCACATTGGCATGACGTAGCTGGCAAGTGCTGGCAACAAAGGCTAGTTCATTTGCAAGGCTGTTTTGAGTTCTTAGGACAGAGGTAATTTCATATTTTTCAAATGTTTCGAGGAGGTCTAAGGTAGAATTTCTATATTATCTTATCCTAGGATTCTTGGTTGAATATTCTCTTCTGATTTTCCTAATAATTAACTTGGAATCTCCTTGAACATAAACCCTTTTAGCTCCTATACTTTTTAGCATTTGTAACCCTAAGAGAAGAGCTTCATACTCTGCAATATTGTTTGTACATTGAAAATACAGCTTGTAAGAGTGACCTTCGTTAGTGTTGTGTATCCAAACACCTGCTCTTGAACCAGATTTTCCACAAGAGCCATCAAAGCTCATGTTCCAAAGTGTTTCAAGTTCAGATTCACCATTATGTTGTTGTTCATGGCTGCTGGGGTTTTGGATGTTATGTTCTTCATCTTGTGTTTGGTTTGACTGTTCTGATAGGTCTTGGTCTTCCTCTTTTTAATCTACTTGTTCATTGATGTCATATTCATTGTACAAAATAAATGAATCAAGGTCTGAATGGACATAATAGAGAGGGGTGTTGTTTGGCCTATCTTGGTTGCTTACCATGTATTTTATGTGAGATTCTCTGTACAGTCTTCTTGTTTGGTTAAAGACTAGAATGGTAGCATATGTCATGTACATTTGGAGGTTTCCTTGGAGTTTTTCTCACCATGATCTAGATAAAATCATGCCATATTTTGGGGGTATGTCAACCACTACAACATCCATGACCAGGCTCTTCGCTAGTATTTGTGCCAGATTGACACATAGATCTTTGATTAAATCCAGAAATTTAACTCTACTTGAATCAAAAGAGTACAAGTCTTTGTATGGTTTGGTTATTTCGAGGCCTAATCTCTCCATCACTACCTTTGGCATGAGGTTGTGTGAAGCACCAGAGTCTAGCATAGCATTGTGTAGGATTTTTTCATGGATGTTTAAACTAACATAAAATGGAGGCACAACTCCCTCTTGAAACTTTTCCTCTACTTATGGTCCAAACAACAATTATGGCTTGTCATCAATCAGATTCAGAGTATCGGTGTCATTTTCTATGTTTCAAATCTTCAAAACTTGAGATCTATATACATCTTGAGTCACTAATTCAGTAAGGGGTATGGAAATTTTTATCTTGGAAATTTCTCCGTCAATACTAAATGGTGTTTTTGTTCTTGGTATATTTACATTAGTTTTATCATACATGGTCTTTTCAACAACTTTATATTGCTAAATTTTGTTTGGGATCTTAGTTAAAAAAGTTTTTTCAAGGCCACTAGTTGATGTACTAGGGCAGGTTTGGTCACCATCATGTTGGTTGATTTTTTTTTTACTTTGATCAAGATTCTTAGCCATTATGTTTGTTGTGTTGGGAAAAATACTGCGAGGGGGGGTGAATCAGTATTTACTGCATATTCAAAACTTTTACTTTTTCTTGCTTCTAAAACCCATACGCTACTTTCCTGAGACAGACTCGTGTATATACGCGGATACCCTTTATGAAACTCGCGTATACATAGATATCTAATTATGTCATTAGATCTTCACTTAAATCATTCCATCATTCATTCATCAGATGTTTAATAAACAGTAAACATGAACAGTAAGAACAGAGTAAACCATCACACAATGCATCACACATGAACACCAGGATTTTTAGGTGGAAACCCAAGTCGGGAGAAAACCACCGCTGCTGTTGCTCAGCCTTCAATATTTTATTATAGAGAAAACATCTTACAACATATGTGCTGGTGCAGACTCCTACCAGCACGCAGGCACCCACCTGCGCTCGTTTACCAGCCTCTCCTGGAAGGGAGCTCCAACCCCCGGACTCGTTTACCAGCCTCTCCTGGAAGGGAGCTACGACCCCCTGCTCTCGTTTACCAGCCTCACCTGGAAGGGAGCTACAACCCCCTGACTGAAGGCTACAACCCTCAGCACCTCTATGGACCACGTTTCATCAATTTTCACACTGGATCCAAATCTTCCTTTAGGACACCACTTGCAGGTCACGTTTCATCATATTTTCAGACTAGACCCTTTCCATACTTTTAAGCACAGTCAACCATGAAACAGATACATATAACTCACTGACAGATATCAGTAAACCAACAGAGCAGATCAGACATTTCTTACCACAGACTTTAGAAAACCCTAGTTTGCATACGCGCTTTCCTTTCACTGATGTCGCGTATATACGCGCTTCAGTTCACATAAACCAGTGTATACTTCTGCACATATTACAGATCCAATTTTATTGCGCATACACGCTTTCTCTTCAGCGAAGCCGCGTATATAAGCGCTTCCTCTTCGGCAAAGTAGCGTATAGATCTTCAACCATTACAGAGCTGCATACTTCTTCAGATTAGACATTCAGTTCAGATTCAACCCTTTACTTCAGACAGATGTTCGCCTCATCTCGGATCTAATCATTCCATAAACAGATCTAGAAAATCCAAGTGCATTTCAGATCTAGATCCCCTTCTTCATCACTTTCTTCTTTGGTGCTTCATGCATTCAGATCTATCATTCAATTGTAACCCTTTTCATTCAGATATACTTCATAGAGAAGTATTCACTCAAGCTCAGACAACTTGCACCCACACTTGTGATTTGCACAATGAATTTCTTCTCCTTATATAGGTTTATCCTTCTTCAATACCACGGGCCCCTTTTTCAATACCATGAGCCAAAAACTGCATTACTTCCGATGGTATTCCTGGATGGGGTCATTTAGACGAATCATTACCCAATACAATGGGTCAATACCATGGTGGTTACCCCTGGTTTTGCACTTTATGAGCGCTTTTTCCCATACGCGACTTGGAACGTTGTTTCCCGCGTGCATACGCGACTTCCCCTAGACAGATCCGCATATGCCTTAAGACATACTCTTTTTACCATAGATCTAGCACATGCTGAATTCCTTTCTTCATTACCTTCTGTACACACTGTAGATACATCATCTTTAGTTCATCAAGACATTTTCTATCAAGCACAACTTCATCCAGTAAGTTGCCATTATCTTCATCAAGTGGGTTGCCTAAGGACAACATTCAACATCATATTGCTAACAATCATCATTTACCAAGTCCATCAAGTCAAGAATACTTTCATCAGGTGAATTGCCATCAAGGACAACACATGTCAATAGTCGCATGTCTTCATCTTCATTCAGTAGGTTGCCATCAAGGACAACATTCTGCATCATATTGCCAACAATCTCCCCCTTTGGACTTGATGGCAACCACGATGGTGTTTGGTTACCACAACATATAGGTACATGACACCATGTCACTCTCACCAATTTTGACACCATTCTTTCTCTTTATTCAAACACCATGTCACTCTCCCCCTTTGACATCAAGGGCAAAGGGTGGATAAAAACCAACATACTCTCCCCCCCTTTTTTTTTCTCCGCATGTGGAAGAAGCATTCTGTAGATCTGATATATATACTGAAGTGGCCAAGCTCCCCCTGAGTTCATGCTGAATCTGCAAACATGTTTTCCAAAGAAGTACATGACTCTATGAACGTCCTATCACCAAAGACTCATACTTACATCAAATATCCAAACAAGTGGATTTACATATAAGACTCAAGTACCCAACCAAGTGGGTTTACACATTTCAACTCAGCTACCCAACCAAGTGGGTTTACAAAATTTGACTCAGCTACCCAACCAAGTGAGTTTAAAAATTTGACAAGTCCTTACATGACCGAATATTACAATTTTACATCATGGGTCTCAACATGACCTTTTCATCAAAATACAAATATGACTTTTCATAACCAACACCAGAAAGTCCTCAAGAAAGAGAACACATTTCAGAACCATCATAATGCCAACAATGCATTATACTCAGCAACGCTAATGCTCCCCCTGAAAACGTGCTTCCGAACATTCTTTCCATATGACTAAGGCTCCCCCTTAGTTTGTGCATCTTGCGCTTTCATCAAAAAATCATCAAGGCATCTTTATCAAAACATTAGAAATAGAATTATGAGAACTGGAACACCACCAGAGATACCGAACAGTATCAGAAATACCAAGAAGCACTGCAGCTGTGCTGAAGAGAGCTGACTCCAAACAGAAAATTGTCAGCAATCAGACATACGCGGTTTTCTGTGCATGAACTCGTGTATATACGCGACTGTGTTTCAGGAAACCCGCGTATCCAATAAAATCTTCTATATTTATGCAGATTTTTTCTTTTGACTGGCAGAGAACACTCCCAGCTTTTGTCTTAGATACTCGAACGCTTCCCTGGGCAGAGGTTTGGTAAAGATATCAGCAACTTGTTCTTTGGAGGGAACATACTCCAACTTCACCTTTTTCTCAAGCACTTGTTCACGTAAGAAGTGATACTTGATGGGAATGTGCTTGGTCTTCGAATGCATAACAAGATTCTTTGAAATACTGATGGCACTTGTATTTTCACACTTAATGGGGACAGGAGGTGTACATTTGATTTGAAAATCTTGTAAGGTTTGCATCATCCAAAGGAGTTGAGTGCAACAAGATGCGGCAACCACATATTCTGCTTCTGCTGTAGATAAGGCAATAGAATTTTGCTTCTTGCTGAACCAAGATACTAACCGAGGTCCCATATAGAATGCACCACCACTAGTGCTTTTTCGATCATCAACACTTCCAGCCCAATCTGCATCAGTGTAAGCATGAAGAGTAAGATCAGCATTCTTTGGATACCATAGACCAAAGTCTTGAGTTCCTTGTAGATATTTGAAAATTCTTTTAACAGCCTGAAGGTGAGACTCTTTTGGATTAGCTTCGAATCGTCCAACAATCCCAACTGCATGCATAATGTCTGGTCTAGTCCCCGTGAGATACATCCTGAAGGTGAGACTCTTTTGGATTAGCTTGGAATTGTCCAACAATCCCAACTGCATGCATAATGTCTGGTCTAGTTCCAGTGAGATAAAGTAGACTTCCTATCATTGATCTGTATTCTGGTTGATTCACCGTGGGAGAATCATCATGAGAACTGAGATTGCATCCGGTTATCATTGGTGTACTTACAAGCTTGCATTCTTCCATGCCATACTTCTTCAGAATTTTCTTAAGATATTTTGCTTGTGATAGGAATATACCATCTGCAGTTTGATGCACTTGTAAGCCAAGAAATAATGTTAGTTCTCCAAGTAAGGACATTTCAAATTCTTGCTGCATGACAGAAGCAAATTTTTGACTCAAAGATTCTTTGTTACTCCAAAAAATGATATCATCAACATATACAACCATAATCAACAGTTTACCATTTTCAACTTTTGTGTATAAGTTGCTATCAGCAGACCCCTTTGAAAATCCTTGTTGATGAAGATATTTGTCAAGGCGATAATACCAAGCCCTTGGAGCTTGTTTGAGACCATATAGAGCCTTTTTAAGTCTACAAACAAGATTTACATCATTTCCCAAAATGAAACCTTCCGGTTGTTCTATATATACTTCTTCTTCTAGATCACCATTAAGAAAAGAAGATTTAACATCCATTTGATAAACTTTGATTTGTTGATAACTTGAAAAATCAAGAAACATTCTTATGGCTTCAAGTCTAGCCACAGGAGCAAAAGTTTCTTCAAAGTCTATACCTTCTTGTTGAGTATACCCTTTGCAAACCAGTCTAGCTTTGTTTCTTACAACATCCCCATTCTCATTTAACTTGTTCTTGAAAATCCATTTAGTTCCAATGACATTTTTATCATGTGGTCTTGGTACCAATTCCCAAGTATCATTCTTTTCAATTTGATCAAGCTCTTCATCCATGGCTTGCTTCCAACATTCATCTTTGCTAGCTTGATTGACATTGTGTGGTTCAATTGTGGATAGAAGTGCCAGATGACTAGAAGATCCCACCAGAGTTCTCCTTGTTCGTACACCCGATTCCTTGTCTCCCAAAATTTGAGATTCAGGATGATTCTTTTGAACATATCTGGATGGAGCTTTTTCAGATAGATCATTTTCAGGTTCTTCATTGGATCCATTGTCTATATCATTTCTATTTGATGTAGAAGGACATAAGTCACCATCATCTTCTTTTGTTGTTTGTTTTTCTTCTTTAGGAGCTGCAGGAGACTCATCAATAACAACATCAATACACTCAACAATCTTTCGAAGCCTTTTATTGTAACATTTGTATGCTTTGCTTGAAGATGAGTAACCAAGAAATATCCCTTCATCTGATCTAGGTTCAAACTTGCCAAGCTTTTCATCATTATTTTTGATAAAGCATTTACTTCCAAAATCTCTAAAATGCTTCACAGATGGAGAATTACCATACCGTAGTTCATATGGAGTTTTGTCACTATTTACCCGAACATGAGCCTTGTTGAGAATGTTAGCTGCTGTATGTGCTGCTTCTCCCCAGAACATGTCAGGAGTTCCAGAATCATCGAGCATAGCTCTAGCCATTTGTTGAATTGTTCTATTCATTCTTTCTGCTACGCCATTTTGTTGTGGAGTACCTGCTACAGATAATTGTCTTTTTATGCCATGCTGTTCACAAAATTCAAAGAATTCATTTGATGTATATTCTCCTCCTCGATCAGATCTAAGACACTTGATTTTTAGATCTAATTCATTTTCAACTAATGCTTTGAAGATCTGAAAATTTTCAAATGCTTCATCTTTGTGTTTAATAAGCCCGATCCAACACATTCTAGAGTAATCATCAATAAATAAGATATAGTATTCTTCCCCACGTGGTGAATTTTTCCTCATAGGTCCACATATGTCAGTATGAATGAGTTCAAGAGGCTCACTTGATGATCCTTCTTTGGCATTAAATCGTACTGTGGTCTGCTTACCGAATTGACAAGATTTGCATATGATACTTTCTGGTAGATTAATATTGGGAAGACCACGAACAGCTTGAAGTCTGCTTGCTTTGTTGATTTGAGAGAAGCTCAGATGCCCCAGCCTTCTATGCCATAGCCAATTTTTTGAAGACTTGCTCAAGTAACATTGATCTATGCCGTTCAGTACATACAGGTTGCTAGGATTTCTTTTTCCTTTTATAATGATTTTACCTGTATCAAGATCACGAACCACACATTATTTTGAACTAAAGACCACTTCTGTTCCTTGATCACACATTTGACTTACACTTAACAAGTTATGCCTTAATCCATCCACATACATGACATCATTAGCCTTCACCTTTTCTTTTAGAAATACTGACCCTTTTCCTTTAATTACAACAGGAGTATCATTTCCAAATGTAACTTTCTTTTCCTCTTCTAGAGCATTATATGTAAGGAGTTTGCTTTTGTCACCTATCATGTGTCTTAAGCACCCACTATCAATGTACCATTGATTTTCTTCACCTTCTGCAAATAATGCTATCCCACAATTTTCAACCTGTATTTCTTTCTTTTTCCATATTTTAGAGCTTGAGGGAACATGTTCTTTTGGCTAGACCTCGCTCCTACATTCAGATTCTTCATGACCAAAGTTATTGCAATAAGTACATTCAACTTCGTTTTGAAGGGGAGAAAAGTTGTTATAGGTGTTCTTCTTTGGTTCAATATTCATCCTTTTCTTTCTTGCTTCTCTTGTCATGATGGTTTTATATGAAACACATTGAACAACTTTATGACCAAAATTGTGACATGAGAAACATTGTCCATTGAAGTAGAAATTTCTGCGATCATGAAATCTTCTATTTGAATTTACATGTTGGTTGTTGCTTCTTTGAGGGATCTCCCTATTAGTGGTCCTTGATTTGAGATGATCATGCTTTACCTATAAGGATCCTTTGTTCCCTTGCTGAGTGGTTGAATGAAGAGAACCAGTTGTGACTACTTTCAGATAGTTTGGTGCTGAAGTTTGGGAAGATTCCCCAGTATATCCAAGACCTGTTTTTATAAGAGGAGACCGTTGTGTCTTGATAATTTCATCTAAGGTTTCTGAACCTTTAGCAAATCTAAGATTGAGAGTCTTCACTTTCTCATTATCTTTCCTTAGACTTACTACTTCACACTCCAATTCCTCAATGCGTTTTTCCTTTGCTTCAAGCTGATTTTCAATAGTCTCTATGATTATGTTCTTTTCTTCTAGGCTTACTTTGAGTTGATTGTTTTCTTCAAGAAAATCATTGTCCTCTAGAGCATCCACAAAAGTATCCTTTTCTTCTCTTTGTTCAAAAGCCATGAGAAGTCTAAAGTATTCTTCACATTCTTCCTCACTATTAGATGATCCATCACTGTCTTCATTAGTATAATAACTTTTTCTTGTGCTAGATCGATTCTTATTCCTTCTTGCTACTTCTTTTCCTTTAGCCGATGTTTCTTTATAAGGACACTTTGCAGCATAATGACCAACTCTTCCACAATTGAAAATTTTCAAAGGAAGCTTACCTTTGAACTTTCCAGTACCTAGTTGAAGTCTTCTCACAAAATTTGCTTCTTCTTCTTCTTCAGATATATAGCTGGATTCTTTGACAACTTCCTTTTCTTTTCCTTTTGCAGATGCCTTAAAAGCAGCTTCTTTGATTTGCGAAGGGCCTCCTTGCCTCATTTCAAAAGCAGTCAGAATACCATGTAATTGAACAATAGTAAGAGTTTGCAGATCTTGCCTTTCTTTAATAGCTGAAACTTTAGAGTCAAATTTTGAAGTTAAGGATCTTAAGACTTTTTCCACCAGAGTAGTATCGGTTATGGTTTCACCCAAATTTCTCATCCGATTTACAATATCATCTAGACGAAGAAAGAAACTGGCAACACTTTCATCACTATGCATCTTCAAATTTTCATATTCGATTCTAAGAGTTTGGAGTTTTGCATTTTTTACCTTTGTATCTCCTTCATAGCTCAGAATGATTTTGTCCCATATCTCTTTTGCTAAATGTAGCTGCATCACTTTAGCAAATTTTGATTCAGACATGCTTCCTAATAAGACATTCACTGCTTTGGCATTGATTTCATACTTCTTTCTTTCAGCAGCATCAGTAGGAATACTTGTCGGGTATTGATAACCTTCTTCCACGATTGCCCATACATCTGCACCAAGACTTTGCAGATATGCTTTTGTTCGTACCTTCTAGAATATCAGATTGCTTCCATTGAATAGAGGTGGCTTTATAGACATTACTCCTTCTTGACTTCCCATTGCGACGGATCTCCTTCAAGCGATCAAGCTTCTGCAGAAGGACCTCCTCTGATACCAATTGTTGGGAAAAATACTGAGAGGGGGGGTGAATCAGTATTTATTGCATATTCAAAAATTTTACTTTTTCTTGCTTCTAAAACCCATACGCTACTTTCCTGAAACAGACTCACATATATACGCAGATACCCTTTATGAAACTCGCGTATACACAGATATCTAATTATGTCATTAGTTCTTCACTTAAATCATTCCATCATTCATTCATCAGATGTTTAATAAACAGTAAACATGAATAGTAAGAACAGAGTAAACCATCACACAAAGTATCACACATGAACACCAGGATTTTTAGGTGGAAACCCAAGTCGGGAGAAAACCACTGCTGCCGTTGCTCAGCCTTCAATATTTTATTATTGAGAAAACATCTTACAACATATGTGCTGGTGCAGACTCCTACCAGCACGCAGGCACCCACTTGCGCTCGTTTACCAGCCTCTCCTGGAAGGGAGCTCCAACCCCCTGACTCGTTTACCAGCCTCTCCTGGAAGGGAGCTATGACCCCCTAACTTGTTTACCAGCCTCTCCTGGAAGGGAGATACGACCCCCTGATCTCGTTTACCAGCCTCTCCTGGAAGGGAGCTACAACCCCCTGACTAAAGGCTACAACCCTCAGCACCTCTATGGACCACGTTTCATCAATTTTCACACTGGATCCAACAACTTCAATATAACACAACTTGGAGACCACGTTTCATTGTATTTTTAGACTGGACCCTCTTCATACATTTAAGCACAGTCAAACATCAACAACAGATAGCTAAAACAAAGCAGATCAGATCAGAGATTTAATACCCCATGCTTCAGCAAACCCTAGTTTGCATACGCGCTTTCCTTTTACTGATGTCGTGTATATACACGCTTCCATCCACATCAACCTGCGTATACCTCTGTACAAATTACAGAGCTAATTTCACTGCGCATACGCGCTTTCTCTTCAGCAAAGACGCGTATATACACGCTTCCTCTGCAGCGAACTAGCGTATGGTTTTTCAGATATTTTAGGTCATTGCAATTCTTCAGAACAGATACATCACACAGCTTTTACCCTTTACTTCAGACAGATGATCGCCTCATCTCAGATCTAATCATTCCATAAATAGATCTAGCAAATACAAGTACAATACAAATCTAGATCCCCTTCTTCATCACTCCATCATTGGTACATCATACTTTCAGATCTTTCATTCAATTGTAACCCTTTCCATTTAGATATACTCCAGAGAGAAGTATTCATTCAAGCTCAGACATCTTGCACCCACATCCATGATTTGCACAATGAATTTCTTCTCCTTATATAGGTTTACCCTTTTTCAATACCATGAGCCCCTTTTTCAATACCATGAGCCAAAGCAATACCATGAGCCCAAAACTACATTACTTCCGATGGTATTCCTGGACGGGGTTGTTTAGACGAATCATAACCCAATACAATGGGTCAATACCATGGTGGTTACCCCTGGTTTTGCACTTTTTGAGCGCTTTTGCCCATACGTGACTTGGCACGTTCTTTCCCGCGTGCATACGCGACTTCCCTTAGGAAAATCCGCATATTCCTAGATACATACTCTTTTCATCATAAATCTATCACATACTAAATTCCTTTCTTCATTGCCTTCTGTACTCACTGTAGATACATCAGATTTAGTTCATCAAGAGATATTCAAGCACACTTTATCAAGAAGTTGCCATCTTCTTCATCAAGTGGGTTGCCATTCAATGACAACACTCAGCATCATGTTGCTAACTAACATCATTTCATATCAGATTTACATCATTTACCAAGTCCATCAAGTCAAGAATAACTTCATCAGGTGTATTGCCATCAAGGTCAACACATGTCAATAATCTCATGTCTTCATCTTCATTCAGTGGGTTGCCATCAAGGACAACACTTCTGCATCATATTGCCAACAAAATGATAAAAGGAAGTTATAGCATATATGATATGATTTCTGAGTAATTTAGAATCAATAATACTGGAAGCAAGATATAAAATATACACATAAACATATTGAAACACATCAAGAATCTCAGGTGAAGCAAGAAAAGTCATTGTCTATCTATTACTGATATAAAAAATTACAATAGTAGTTGTATCAAAAAAATTCTCCAACCCTTTGATATTCAATCTTCTGTCTATAAATAGATTCTTTTTACATTGCATAGGATGCTGGGTCATTGAACCTTAACTCTGCCAGCTAAGCATAACTAACAACTCTATTTCTGGAACATAAAAAGACACCTATTCACTTTAAGAGTTTCTCTACTAATGGGGCTCTACTTACATTTATTTCCTCCACTTCTCTAATAGTGGGATCATTACATAGATAATTATCATGTAATTGAATGAAATTCTCCATGTCACAAGACATAAATACACTTTTCAAGAATTTAGTAACAATTGTCCTATTTTCTAGGAAAGAATCAATAACAACTACAATTGTGTCTTCATGCTGTTTTATACAAAAGGTACACATGTCGAGTGATGAAAATTTGTTGAGATGTCTCCTCATTTGTTTGAATGCCTCCACGTGGCTATATGATCTTCCATATGCCCTTTGAACCTTCAAAATTCCTTCAAAACCCCTCATTGGAAAACAGAGCATTTAGTAGTTTAGTAGCGAACTAGTTTTTTTCTTTTCACCCATCCTTCTGCCACCTCTGCTGGTCAAAAACATTATTAGGTGAAAATATCTAAATAAAGTAAAACTCCCTCCTTAGTTCTTCATAATTTTTTTTTTTAAAGGGTAAAAGGAATCTTCAGAAATTTCGTAGTGTTTTTTGGCCTTCAAGCCTGGAGGTCGCTACAAAACCTCGTAATAAAGAAAAATTTGCAGATTTTGTGATTTTCTTCAAAATTTGATCTTGTGAGCCAAAATTTATGTCGCGTGCAAGCTATAAACCCAAAAAAAAAATTCTCATCTCAACTCTTCAGTCTTTTGGAGTTTCATCTTCATTAACAATAGGTTGACCTTCAGGTTCTTCAATCAGTTTCATTTTCAGTCCTTTCTTCTCTAGCTCATCTTGAATCATGTCAATTTGTTCTTGAAGTTATTCCACTTGATTTTGTAATGATCTGTTTTCAGCTTGCAGGTGCAGGTTCATCCTCTTGGTATGTTTGGCTATAAGTCTTAGAGGCTAAGTCCTTTTCAGCAGCCTTTTGGCATTACTCATAGATTCCAAAACATTTGAGAGTTGGCTGTCCCATTTTTTCATCATCTGATCAAACTTAGCCTTTTTAGACATGTGCTTCTCTGCTTCCAACTTCAACTGAAGTATTTCTTCTCTTAATTTTCTTAGTTTTTCTGTGAGGAATTCCGTTTCTGATTTTCCAACCATCTTCTCCTTTCCCTTTCTCTGCATAGTGACAAATTCTTCTACTGCTGGGGATAAATCTATGATTTTTTTTGGCTACATACCTTCACTGAATTTATATTCCCTTTTTCTCTCCATGGCCTTCATTGCAAACCTAGTCATTGGCTTCCTTGGCTGAAATATGAAGCCAACATCCTCTCCTGCAAAATCCAATTTCTTGATAGACTTACCTTTCTTTGATTTTCTTCCATCAACTTCAATGTCTTCTGCTTGCACTATTGGGGACTCCTCAATATCTATTGCATGTAGAATGTCTTCTAGATTTCCTTTGGCCAATGTCTGACTCCTTGTTATTCTCTTACTTCTTTGTTTGCTAATCTTCGGTTTTGCAGGTGTTGGCTGAGGGATATTAGTTTCTTGCAAAGGTTCTTCTTCAATGTCCATTGGTTCTACATGAGACTGTCTTCTTTCTCCCTAAATCTCTTCTATTGCAGCTGGAGATGTAGTAGTTTTAGGTTTTGAAAATTTCTTTGGAGTTACTACATCTATTTCATACCCACTCATAAATAGAAAAGAGGTCCAATTTCTGTTTAACCTTTTCAACTCTTCCAGCACTAACAATTTTATTAGACCATGGTGAAATACTAATGTCTCATTACCTTCTGACTTGAATTGAACTCTATCTGACATCTTTCCCAAACTCCTGTATAAAAAATAAGGGTAGGTCAAGAGGTTTCTTACCAAGAAAATGTAGGAGTCTAATATGGTAAGAGTAAACCATGTGGAATCTCCCCTCGGAGGTGAAGTATTTTTGGATCACCAACAACAACTTTGCATAATTGTCTTTCATAAAACTCCTGGGGATGCCATTGGTCATATTAGCTCCTCTATGCTCCTGCTTGAGAAAATATTCATAGCCCTGCATTCTGAACTTTGTGCCTTTGAACCATTCTTAACCACTTCTAGGAATTTATGTAGCTTGGGAGATGATGTCTGGTGACACTGTGAAATTCAAAATCCCAACTATAGATGTCGTCCCTATAAAATTGGTGGCAAAGTCTTTGGAAATATATGCATGGAAACCCTACAATTTTTGGAAAAACTGTAGGTAGCCCATATTCCTGAAAGCCTCCATCGCAGTGGGATATTCATTCAACAACTTCAAATCCATGGGCTCATACCTTACACAATGACCACCCTTATTTGTTTTCTTTTTTGATGCCATGATGCTTTATACTCTTTGCTGCCTCACTTGTTGATGACACCTGCAGAAAAAAATTAAAACTACAACCTAATTTGTGTGGTGAATCAACTCTCAAATATCTACAATGGGATACTTCACATGCAAGGATTGAACACTAAATGATAAAGAGCAGCTTGGGGTAAGTTTTTAAAAGGTAATTTGACAACTCAGAGTTTGGTGATGACACATGTGACCATAAAAGACAATAATGACAAAAAATACAACTATGCATGTTTGAAAATCATCATAAAGAACTCAAATGACCTCACCCTTTACTTGTCTGATCAAAGGTTGACACCTCACACCGCTTTGACACTTTTTGCAGAAAAACCTAGTTTCATAGCGAAATCTGCTGATTTTCCTTGTAATTTGCTACGAAACTATGAAAAACTAATAGGTGGAATGTTTCGTGGTAAGAAGGCATTAAAGACAACTAGATGATATTAGGTTGCTTTGGCATGATATGACATGGTTTGGGATGGGTTTTAGACTTATGATGGATATCACCAAATGCAATTTTTTTTATAAATTTCATGAAAATGACTTATGAGAAAACATGAACCCTATCAATGAAATTGTTTAAACTAATGAGTGATAACAGATTCCATTATCCGACCACCTCCAAAGGGTGTTCTTCGGAAGTCATCTTATAATTTTAATGTGAGAGCTTATCAACACTATAATATTGTAGAGGATTTAGCTCAAGCACCCTTAGTGATGTCGGCATTGGAAGTCCTTCAGTCATGTCCATCACATAGGAAGGCACTTTTATATTCCATTGAAGGGATTCATCCTGTGGCTTCCAACCTCATTACTTTCAATATTGAGAATTTTTTTCCTCGTCTCCCATCTCAGGTGGATTTTCTAATTCAAGTCACCATAATGGGGAAAAACATTCATAGGACTATCATTGATGAAGGTGCTTCAACTTGCATTATGTATATCGTTGTTGGAAAGCCATTGTCTCTCCTTTGTTGAGTTACTCCCTGAACATTTTGGAAGCTTTCGACAATAGAGGTTCTCAGCCATACGATATTATCAAAGCTTTTCCCATCCTCTTGGAGGGAAAGACAATGAACCTAGAAGTGGAGGTGGTGGATGCCAACTTGAATTACGACCTCCTTCTTAGACGCAGTTGGACCCATGAGACGGTTTTCATTGTCTCCACTCTCTTTTGTGTTCTTCGCTTTCCTCATCAAGGGAATATTGTGAGTGTCGATTAGCTCGCTTTCTTTTCCTTTGATTCTTCAACTGGAAGCATTCCATATGTTGGGAATACCTCTACCACCTACGAAAACATTAGGCCGGGCCTTTTTAAGGACTTGTCCCTTATGGGAATTTTTCCACTCCCGCCTCCTAATGTCACCACTATCAACATGATATCATTTGGTCATGATCCATGGATTGTTTCTAGTCTCGACCAACTTAAAATTTTTAGTGACATTATGCCTCTCAACCTCGTAGAAAAAATGTATCAAAGCATTCTTCTGGCTTCTTAAGATGTTTCCGAGACCAATGAAAAATTGGTTTCTGTTGAGGCCTCAGAAATATGTGGCAATAAAAGGGGATAACCACCCGGTCTGGACCTTAAATCAGTTCCTTTTCCGTTTGGGATAGTGGCTCCGAATAGGTGTAATGAGACTAGTTTCACAGATTTGGGTTTCTGTATGATTTTTGGGTTTCTCTCAAAATATTTGCATAAAGAATTACTAAAAACTAAAAAATATTTATTCTAAAATGCAAAAATTTTAATTAAGTCTAATCTAATCTAACCCGGTATAATGATAATTTTATGCGATCTAGAATCATATCTATTCAGTTTGTGATGATTTAGATCAATCACAAACTTAATAGAATTAATACTTTGTAAGATGATTCTTTTGAGAAATAGCTAATCAAAAGAAGACATAAAAAATATCGCATATATTCTGATGATCATATATAAAACAAATCAATTTCTATCTTTATATCGTACAATAGTGCAACTGATATTTCAAACAGAAACAATTTATTTCATACATAATTCATGAAAGTTGAATTTACACTAATGTTTAAAACATAATTTAACATACATGATAATAGTGCCAGATGTATACTATCTTGTTCATCTAATCAACAATAATAGGCCACAATCAATCCTTCTATCAACGTGTCTTTCAAAGAATACAAAAGTGCATCAACAATGATCAACAAAATGATGTATAACTAGAAAGGTTGTGTTCCATTATTTTATCAAGGCATCTACAAACTCACAATAAAGCATTCTTTATAAATGTTCTCAATAAAATTATGGACCCTTCTCTAAATGCATGAGAAGGGTTTAAATACTACATTAACTATTTATAAAAATAGGTTTATAAAAAATATCCTATGAGGTGGTTTCAAACAACCTTCCTCATTCCTAGGGCCTATTTGCTAAAATTGAAATTATTAAAAACAAATTAACTTATAATCATGCCCGATGATAGATTATTTCCAGCTCTACTTTTTTGCTCACAAATATCAAACATCGGCTGAACTTGTGGAGGCTTCCCGAACTGCGTCTTCATTTTCCCAGTAAATATAACATCATGCAAAAGTGGCTACATTTTCTGTATGGCATCTAGAGAGAAGTTCAATGTCATTACTTGATTATGCAGTTTAACCAGTAACTACCAATATTATTCCCAATTAGTATTCTTCAGTTGTGCAAGCGTTTCTTCTTGAAGTTGACCTGTGTTTTTCCAACTTTGCTGTAAATTTCTGATATCAGGAATTGATTTGTGATTTCCTTCTTTAATCAAACCAGAGGTATGCAACTTGTGGTTAATAATTTTGACCATACTCTTTGATATACATGCTGCTTTGGCTATGGCCAACTCTGCGTTCTTTACCTATGCATCCCAGTTAGTAAAAAAGATATCTTTAAAAGTTTCTTTTATCTTTGGGAGATTTTACTTTCTCCCTTCTTCTATATCCTGCCATTCAATATAATCAGAAATTTTGGTGTTGAGTTCATTAAACTCAATTCTCTGGTCAATGACTGTACTGGTCAAATGTTCACTGATTTCCAAGTGTGGGATTATGTATGACATCTGTAAGATAAACAAGTTTTGTTGTTTTGAGAGTAAGGAATTCAATGCCAATGCTTCTTTTATGAATTACTCTCAAGTAGGAATAACTTCATGTTTTGTAAGCTCTTCTCTCAATTCTTTAATCAATGTGTTTTTGCTAGATAAGTGATTTTCATGACTTATCTTAAGCATTTCCGTATCTTGCTTAAATTTGAGGAGTTGCTGCTCTATCTTCTGATTCAGACTTCTCCTTTCTTCATCTAGTTGTTGTTTTAGCTTCATGATCTTATCATATTTTTCTTGAACCAAAATGGATACTTCAGCTGCCTTATCCATCGTTGCAGTAGTGTATGCTCTCGTAAATTGTGATAGACGAGTCAGATTTTCGATTGGATTTGAAGGAGTGTCTTTCCATACAAGTTCCATAACTTCATTTCCTAGAGGTATTTCAATCCTTATTCTTTTTATTTGTTTCCTTACTACAAATTTATGAAGAGGGTTGTAGAATACATCCAGTGGAGTGATATCAGTTACCTTCAGAATAATCTCATCAATAGGAAACACAGGAATGACTTATGTATCTTGGGAAGTTATCCCAATAGTTTCAATGATTTATTTTGTTGAAACTATTTGTCCCTTTGGAGTGTGAAATTCTGTATCTTTTTGTGAAGATGATACCTCTGGGGTATTTATCAATGTGCTACTAGATGAAATCCATAATTTATCTAATTCACTCTGATTTTTTGAATCTGTTTGTTTTATCCCGATTTCTTTTCTTGCTTCAGTCATATAATTGGTAACCAAGACATTTTGAGGGATATGTCTTTGTCTTTGTTCTCTGTACTCATTGAATCTCTGTATTTATTTTGGATTTAAGTTCAATTTGACAAAAAATTGGACTTCTTCAAAAGTCCCAATTGATTGCAAAATGTATTAAAATCTATCATCAGTGTGTATGATAGGTTTGACTTTAACTGACTGAGTAAACTTGTTAGAAATCTTCTCTGGGTCGAACTGCCTTGAGGGTAAAACGAGGAGCTTCAAAAGCTCAATATTCTAACATTATTTCAATGCATGATTAAAATTGATGAGGATGAATGTACCACATTGAATTGGAAAACTTGGCCATAAGGATTTTTTACTATCCTTCAAATATTTGGTGAGTCCATTACGAACAATTTGGTAAGTGACTTCTCTTGCCATGAATATATCAGAAACATACAAAGGAAGAATATGTGGGGGATTGTAGCTTCCAAATACTCTAAAATATGGAAATTATTCTTCAACAAAACATATCCCTATAATTTGAAGGTCTGTAAGGGATTCCTTAGTGAACCCAGGGCTCACTTTGTCAAACATAAATTGATACAATGGTAATAAAACTCCATAACATAGTCTATGAAAATGTGGTGCATAATTATGCTCCCATATCTCTTTATGACTCAAATGAATAGGGGTGGGATCCACGGAAGTCCGTTTCCAACCCATAACTGGAAAACTGGTAGAAAAATAGATAGCATCAAAAATATATGCACTCATGAAAAATTGAGGGACGGGTTTAGAGGAAGAAGCTCTTGTCTGGCGATATTCGTTAATTGCTTTAGCTATATTTTCAGAAAGAATTGTTGCCCAATTCATGATGTGGGAGTTAACACAAGAATCAATCATGGGAAGCGAATTTATGGAGGATTTGGTATTATCAGGGATACCATATAATCTGCATAGCATCGCGGTTGCAAAATTGTAGAGATTTTCCAGTGAGGTGATAGGGTACATACCTGATTTCTTATGTTTGAACTTGTTATCCAGTTTCCTCCAACCTTGGATTGTCTTGAAAGGATCCTCATTGTTCTTTGCAAATTTCTCAACAAATCTATTATCATAGATATCTTGTGGGTTGGGTAGCTTGTAAATGGATTTCAAATCTTCAGCTCTAAAAGAAACTAAGATATCATTCTTAGCGATTCTTAATTATATATCCTTGATTATTGAGTTGTCCAGTACCCACCTAATATTGTCGGTATATGGTAAAAGAGTAGCTCTTGCTGCTATCCTATGAAGGAAGGAGCATGCAATATATTTAAATTGTAAATTTGAAGGTGTTGCATCATCAACAGTTGCTTTGATCTCCACTACAAGTTCTTCGTCTTCAAGAATGGTATAGATAGCTTTCCACTTTGTGGCACCTCCATCGGTAGTGCAGGCAGTATCTGAGACTATCGACAACATTTTTGTGTATTCCTCTTTTGCAACAGTCTGTTTGATATGCTTTTGCATTACTTTACAAAAGGACACATCTTGAAGGAAAATCCCTATTAAAACAATGTAATGATCAAATGATGGAGGTTATATTTGAAATGAACAATTCTAAAATAAAATATCTGGGAAGTGGCTGTTCCATTAATTATCCGTAACCAAACACTATTTGCATTGGGATGATAAAACACACTTAATTGTTTCTGACATGATTTATTTTCACGTAAAAATTTTATATAAAACCTATCAAATCCATCACATCATATCCTTTGAATCCATCTTTATTACGCACATTACATTTTGTTTATGTGATATGCGATTTCGCGATATCGCAAATTCGGAAAACCGCAGTATCAGAATATTGCAAAATCGGAGTTGTCGCAATATCGGAACTTTGGTAAAGTTTGCTTAAAGTTTCAAAGATTTATTCACGATGTGCGATTTATGCTATCGCTTGCAAAAATACGATCGCTGATCACAAAGTCAGGATTTTGTTGTTTTGTTACTTATCTTTTAATGAGAAAATATTATGTGGGATGCGATTTGCGATAGGGTAATTTCAAGGATGTTTTTATTAATTTCTTTTTGTTTTTTATGTTTTTAAAAGGCAATAATGTTTTTTGGAGTTTTATTTTTTATTTAAAATGAAAAATACATTTTTAAGAAGGGTCCCTATTTCTATTTATCAAAGGTCTAGATTATTTTGAAAATAAAAATGGGGGGGAGTTGTTGCATAGAACAACAATTGGCGATTCACTTGGGAGAACCAAATATCTCTGATTGGTTTATTTTGATATTTCTAAACTTTCAAAACAAGAAAAAGATATAAGAATAAAAATAGTATGATTCATGAATTAAACTGTGTTTTTTCAGGATATAATCTATTTACCTTTCTCATTTCTTCTTAATTAACCCCTTTTAGTGATAATACATAGGTATCTGTATCAGTTAGTACTCATATTTAAAAAGATAAAGTAGGTATTCTCTAAAATTGGTTTCATATATTTTTACTCATTTATCATAGATAGAGCCACTATTGCCAGCAGGCGTTTATAGCCTCGACAGGGTTATCTTTTAACCAATAGTGATTCATGGTACCATATGAATTTGATTTCTTATTTCAAAATATAATTTGACATGTAATTGAATTTCTTTTTCTTTGACACATTTTCAAAATCATTGTCCAGGTTTGGTGGCCTGATAGTGACAATGTCATTCACTGATAGTAATTTAGACTGAACAAGTTGGCTCGTAATGAGACCCCTTGTCTATGGATTTTTTATAATCATTTAGCTATTACCCTATTTTAGTATGCAGTATTGGTAATATCAGTCTAGATTATTTCTCTATGATCATGATAAACAAGCTTGTGTTTAGAATTATTTTCTTTTGAATTTTTACATCGTATATATTTTTTTTCTTTTTTGAATTATACTTTGAAGAAGAAATTTTATCAGATGGGATGAATCATTAGCTCGTTTAAGAGTTATGGATGATAATTATGGAGTTGGTAGATACCTTTTTGTAGAGAATCCTTGCTAAGTTAAAAGTTTCCTTTTTGACTGATACATAACAACTATATTTTATGATATCAAGAGTCTTTTCAGAAATTAAATGCCTTTAGTAAATTTCAAATTATTTCAAAAAAATAAAGTTTATTCAATTCTCATAGTTATAATCATCTTTTTACTTCACTTATTTATAGAAGCGAAATATCAAAATAATTTATCAGAAATTTTGAAAATTCGAATCAACCAAAAATGATGCTATTTTCAACTTTTTATTTTCCTAAAGCAAAAATTAAAATTTAAATCTTCATCTAAGAGAAATATTTTTTTAAGAATTTGACCATTCACAGGCAAGGAATATTTCTTACCTGAAAAGTCTTGCAACAAAAAGGTGGATAAGCCTATTTTCTCAATGATTTGAAATGGACCAAGCCATAATTTTTGGAATTTGGTATGCTTACCTTTTTCCTCATGTGCCTTATCCCATTTCAAAAAAAGGTCTCAAATTTTAAAAGCTTTTGAGCTGGTGGATGCTGTGTAAAACGAGGCTTTCACTATTTGTTGATGATGAGCATGCATAGCTTTGGATTTTTGTCTCTGTTCTTCCATTTTAAAATTTTGATCTTGTCTAAGTTGAAGGGAAGACGAAGGATTTTCATCTATAAATTGTACTAAAGAAAATGATGGTATTGTTATATTTGTGGGTAGAAATGCTTCTTTCCCATAAAATAACACAAATGGAGAAGTACTTATTGAGGCTTTCTGGGTGATTCTATCTGCCCAAAGAGCAAATAATAGTGCTTTGTGCCAATTTTTATGATTTTGTTCTATAGTTCGTTTGATGATTCTGATAAGGTTTTTATTTGTAGATTTAGCTAATCCATTACCTTGTGGATAATAGTTAGCTATGTATTTTAATTTAAAACCTCTTTTCAAAGAAAATTCTATCATCGAATTTCTAGAAAAGTAAGATGTATTATCAAATATCAAAGTTGATGGGAGGCCAAACCCAGTGATTATGAATTGATCAATAAAATTTGTAATACTTTGTGTATTAACCACCTTTAATGGGATAGATTCTACCCATTTTTTGAAATAATCTATTGCAGTTAGAATATACTTATGTTGTTTAGAAGAGTTTGGAGTTATTTCACCTATGATATCTAACCCCCATTGTTCAAATGGTTGTTGGATATTTATTGGTTGTAGCGGAAATGTTTTTTTCCTTTCTCTCCTTGCTGTAGTTTGACATACTTTGAATTTTCTCATGTATTCATGTGCATCTTTAAATAGAGTTGGCCAATAGTAACCATCATGCAACATTTTATGAGTTGTGGTGTTTCCTCCGAAATGACCTCCAACTGGTCCATCATGTAATTCCTGCATTACTTTTTCAGCTTCAATTTTCTCCAAACATCTCAATAATACATAATCATAATTCTTTCTAAATAGGGAATCATATATGGGTATATATTGATTTTCTTTAAGTCTCAGAGTACGCTTTGCTGTATAATTGAGATATAATGGAGCATATCCATTTTTTAAGAAAAAATTCAGATCAACATATTGTGACTGAGAATCGTTTATGCTTACCTTGGACAGTTGTATTTCATTTGATTGATCTTCTTCTTTCGGTAAATGAGAGGCTCCAGTTAACATCTTGCAAAGACCTCGATCTTTAAAATTTTTAGCAGGATGTATCTTTATATCATATTCTTGAAGTGCAGTGACCCAATTTTCTCTCTTCTCTCTTACTTCTTGTTGGATTAATAATTTCCTTACTGTTGAGTAAGGTACTATTATTTTAGTATGTGTTTTTAGGAAAAAAGGTCTAAAATGTTTCAAAGCTTTAAACACAGCATAAGCTTGTTTTTCTACAGCTGAATAATTTAACTCAGCACCTTGAAGGTTATAACTAAAAAACGAAATCGGTGCTTCAATGTTTTGATCATTAGCTGTGTTAAAATTGCTGCGTATGATGTATCAGAAGAAAATGTATATAATACAAATAGCTTAAGAAAATTAGGAGTCGTTAAAGAAGGAGCTTCAATGATAGCCTTTTTATTCAGCTCGAAAGAATTTCTCTCATCTTTTCCCCATTTAAAAATTGAATTTTTCTTGATCATTGATTGCAGGGGTAAGATGATTTGGAAGAAATCAGGAAGAAATCTTTTTACAAAATTAATTTGTCCTAAAAATGGTTACATCATTTTTTTATTGTGTGGTAGAGGGATGTTTTCAATTTCCTGAATCCTATCAAGGTCAATATAGATTCCTTTTTTAGAGAAAATGAACCCTAATAATTTACTTTCTGATAAGGCGAAATAACATTTTTTAGGATTCAAAGAAATTCCAAATTTTCTACATCTTTCAAAAATGTGTTTTAGGTGATTAACATGATTGTTTCTATGCTTAGAGTAAACAATAATGTCATCTAATTATATAAGAACTGAGCTGTTGATTAATACTTTGAAATCTATATCCATAGCACATTGAAATGTAGCACTAACATTAATAAACCCAAAAGGAATATTTTGATATGCATATGTTCCCCACTTTGTCCTGAATGTTGTATTTAATCTATCATATGGATGTACCATAATATTATTATATCCTAAAAATCCATCGAGAAAAGACATCAATTCAGATCTTGCAACTGATTGTAATATCTGTTCCATGCTAGGCAAGGGAAAATTATCCTTTTGGCAAGCTTATTCAAATTTATAAAGTATATGCAAATCCTAATGTCTCCATTCTTCTTTCTAACTGGGACCATGTTTGACACCCATTTCGAATGTCTAACAGGAAAAAAACTTTGGCTTTGAGCATTTTATTTAATTCAAATTTAATTTGACTTTCCAAATTTGGATGGATCTTTCTAAGTTTTTGTTGAATAGGCTTATCATTTGAGATCATAGGTATGTATGCTGAATTATGGAAGTATCATATGTCTTGAGATCTGAATAATCCCATGCAAATATATATTTATATGTTTTCATCAACTTAATGAATGACATCCTTTTTTCAGGTTTTAAACCAAGACCTAAGTTGATGTTTTGAAGTTTTTATGGTGTACCAAGATTAATCAATTCAATTTTTAGAGTAGAACTTTGGGTTTTTGAATTGACTATTTTTTTAAACCTATCTTTTAAATCATAGAGATCTTCCATTTTGACTACAGATTTGGGAATTGGATTAGTATTTTGTTTATCTTCAATATGTAAGTCATGTTCATGTTCATCTACGATTTGACCTTCATAAGCTTTGTCTGATGTAATAAAGTCTACTATATCTGCATCATTGTTAAATACTCTCCAATTTGTTACGTTGTTGGGAATGGAAGGCCTGAAAAGTAACTCAATTGAAAATCTTTCTGGGCTAAATTCTTCAGATGGTATAAGCTTAGATGCTACATTAGCAAGAAAATCAGCACTTGCATTTTCTAATCTAGGAACTGTGGAGATATTAAATGCAGATAAATGGGATGTAAGGCATTGAGCTAAAGTTTGATAGTGTTTCAAATGTCTGGAAATACAATGAATTGTATTTCTGACTTGTTTAACAATTATTCCAGAATCTCCATAAACCTGCAAATATTTAACATTTAAACTAATAGTTTTGTATAGACCTTGTATCAATGCTTCATATTCAGCGATATTATTCATGCATTGAAATTTGAGTCTGCAACCTAGCATTATTTTCTGTCCTTGTGGATTGATTAAAATGCAACCTGCTCCTGCACCATCTTTTGATTTTGAACCATCAAAGTATAAAGTCCAAAACAAATATTTTTTCAAAATTTTATTGCTAAGATTAACACATCTAGAAGTGTCTATTTGAGAAAAGTTTTCAATTTGAGAAATAACAGTGTTTATTGAAAAAGGTGAAATCTGGGCATTGAATGATCCAAGAAATGATTCAGCTAAATAATTTTCAATAATATTATTGATGAAATCTATAGGATCATTTGTTTCTTCTAGTTCAGTGACTGTATGTTTCATAAATTTTTTGCGATCAAACCTGATTTGATTTGGTTTACCAATTGTATGGTACCCACGTGTGACCAATCGGTAGAGAAATAACCATGTAACTTTTCAGACCAATCCCTGCCTAAAATAAGACCATAAAATTCAGGGATTTCTACGACCAAAATATTGATTACTTGCAATACCTTTGGATTGGATGATAATCTAATGGATACTGACAGCATTTCTCCAATGACCTCAACTTTTTTCCTATCTAATTGAACTATATGTACAACAGATTTTTGAGGAGTGATATTAAATTTTTTACACACTGTTCTTGGCATAATGTTTGAAGAAGCTACTGAATCAATAAGACAATTATGAACATTTTTGTTGAAAATCTCATAAGTCAAAAGCAAAGGAGGAGTGTGAGAAATATATCTATCACCAATTAAAACAAGATAATTGGGATTTACCTTGTTTGGAGATGATGAAGGTTTTCCCATATCTTTAGAAGCTTGGGCTACAACTCGTGGTTGAATAGGATCTACATGGATTGCCTTGATTTCTCTAAGTAAAATTTTCTGTTGTTGTTTAATTTTTGTCATTTCATGTAATGAAATATTTTCTTTGGTCTTTTTCATATATTCAACTATATTGTATTCCATTGTATTTGAAACTATCAAAGTTTTGGAAGTTGTAATAGGATCAGATGAAATACGATATGTCTAGACAATTTTAGATTTTTTGACTGTTGTTTTTTCCTTTGTGAGGAGAAATTTTTGTTTTTGATTTAATATAGTTGAATCAGAAGAATATTTGCTTCTTGTAGACACAAGCGTAGCTTCTATTTCTTCTTCTATGGGGAGAATGAAATCCCATAACCCATTCAGTTAAAATTCTTCCTCAGACTCTGGTTCTTGTTGAGATGGTGAGGGATCTTCAGTATCTTGATCATATTCGGAATTTGAAATAACATTTGGAGGCTGAGAAGTTGAAGAAGGATTTTTCTTAAATGGGCGATATGATTTTTTTAGGTACCGATGATTCAAAAACTTGTTTCTTTATATAAATCATATCATTTGACATAGTCTTTAACATTTTTTGAATACCTTCAAGATCAAATGGATCTTTCGAGAATTTCTTTTTGTAATCTTGACTAAATGTCACTTTATTTGATTTTCTGTCTTCTATCTCTGATCATTTTTCTAATGCTAAGATTATTTTCTCTACAACAAGAGCTTCTTTCATGTTTTCTAAAAGGGTAGCTTTACCAACTCTATCTACAAAAATAACTATATTAGAAGGTAAGGAAGAAATATACCACTCTATTTGTACATCAACAACAGGCTTGGAAGCGGTTGGGATTTTGTTTAATAACTTGTTAAATCTGGAGTTGAAATCTTTGATCCTTTCACCTATTTTTTTTTTTAAATTGGAAAGGGCATTGATTAAAGATGCAACAGTTCTATCATCTCCAATTTTTTCAAGAAAAACTTGTTTAAAATTTTTCTAGTCAGCAATAGATCTTGCCGGAAGTGAAAAGTACCAGGATCCTACATATCCTTGTAAAGTATGAGGAAACAATCTGACTATAATGTCTTCATGAGAAAATCCATTAAGATTCATGGCTAACATAAAATTATTGATATGTTCTTCAGCAGGAAGACCATCATCTGGATTATGTTTGGGTAGCCATTTTTTGGGATGATCTGGAAGAGGATTTGGCTTTGCAATCAATACAACACCAGGATTCATCCAAGGCTGATTAGCCATAATTGGAATTGAAGTTAGTGAAGATACAGAAGTAGATCCAGAAGTAGGAGGGATGGATGTAGAACTTACAACTGGAACAATACTACTTGTGATAATACTAATTGTTTGAGTAGAGGAAATGGAAGATATAGATTGAATAAGATGATGTGAAGAAATAACTTGAGGAAAATTTGATGTGAATTCACTCGTATATGACTTAGATGTAGATATAGAAGCTTTTTTATGATGTGATTCTATTGGAAATTCAAAAGGAGGAATTCCCAGTCTTTCACTTTTAGATCGGGTTAATATACCAGTTTCTTTGAATAGGGAAGTAACACTTTATTCAAAAGCTTCTGGATTAACATGCTTTTATGCAGAAATAGATATTCCTTCTAATTTATGAATTAAGGAATGAACTTCGGGGGACTCAAGAGTAAATTCTGAAGCAGATGAATTTTGAGATATTTTAGGAGATGAAGGGAAAGTTTCTACAATTTCCGATTTCTGAGTTGGTGATTTAGAGTTTCATTAGGAAGTTGTAGGATGCTTTTGGGGAGATCAAATCTTATGAGGGCTTCTAGTTTGAGGTTTATATTTATATGCCATTCATATTCAGGCCCTCCTTCTAGTGCAAAAAATGTTGAGGCCTTAGAAATATGTGGCAACAATAAGGGGGATAACCACCCGGTTCAGACCTTAAAGTAGTTCCTTTTCTGTTTGGGATAGTGGCTTCGACTAGGTGTAATGGGACTAGTTTCCCAGATTTGGGATTTTGTATGATTGTTGGGTTCCTCTAAAAATATTTGCATAAGGAATTACTAAAAACTAAAACAAATTTATTCTAAAATGAAAAAAATTGAATTAAGTCTAATCTAATCTAACCCGGGATAATGCTAATTTTATGTGATCTAGAATGATATCTATTCAGTCTGTGATGATTTAGATCAATCATAGACTTAATAGAATTAATAATTTGTAAGATTATTCTTTTGAGAAATAGTTAATAAAAAGAAGATGTAAAACATATCGCATATATTCTGATGATCATATATAAAACAAATCAATTTCTATCTTTATATCATACAATAGTGCAACTGATATTTCAAACAGAAACAATTTATTTCATACATAATTCATGAAAGCTGAATTTACACTAATGTTTAAAACATAATTTAACATACACGATAATAGTGCCAGATGTATACTGTCCTATTCATCTGATCAACAATAATAGGCCACAATCAATCCTTCTATCAATGAGTCTTTCATAGAATACAAAAGTGCATCAATAGTGATAAAAAAAATGATGTATAACTAAAAAGGCTATGTTCCATTATTTTATCAAGGCATCTACAAACTTACAATAAAGCATTCTTTATACATGTTCTCAATAAAATTCTGGACCCTTCTCTAAATGCATGAGAAGGGTTTAAATACTACATTAACTACTTACAAAAATAGATTTATACAAAATATCCTATGAGGTGGTTTCAAACAACCTTCTTCATTCCGAGTGCCTATTTGCTAAAATTGAAATTATTAAAAAAAAATTAACTTATAATCATGCCCGATGATATATTACTGCCAGCTCTACTTTTCTTCTCACAAATATTAGACATCGACTGAACTTGTGGAGGCTTCCCGAACTATGTCTTCATTTGCCTAGTAAATATAGCATCATGCAAAAGTGGCTGAATTTTCTGTATGGAATCCAGAGAGAAATTCAATGTCATTACTTGACTATGTGGTTTCAACAGTAACTGCCAGTATGATTCCCAGTCAGTCTTCTTCAGCTGCGCAAGCATTTCTTCTCAGAGTTGACCTGTGTTTTTCCAACTTTTCTCTGAATTTGTGATATCAGGAATTGATTTTTGATTTCCTTCTTTAATCAAACCAGAGGTATGCAACATGTGGTTAATCATTTTGACCATACTCTTTGATATACCTGCTGCTCTGGCTATGGCCAACTCTTCCTGTTTTACTTGTGCATCCCAATCAGTAAAAAGGATATCTTTAAAAGTTTATTTGATAATTGGGAGATTTGACTTTCTCCCTTCTTCTGAATCCTACCATTCAATATAATCATAAATTTTGGTATTGAGTTCATTAAACTCAATTCTTTGGTCAATGACTGTATTGTTCAACTGTTCACTGATTTCCAAGTGTGGGATTATGTCTGACATATGTAAGATAAAAAAGTTTTGTTGTTTTTAGAGTAAGGCATTCAATGCCAATTCTTCTTTTATGAATTCCTATGCAATAGGAATACCTTCATATTTATAAGCTCTTCTCTCAATTATTTAATCAATGTGTTTTTGCTAGATAAGTCATTTTCATGACTTATCTTAAGCACTTCCATATCTTTCTTAAATTTAAGGAGTTGTTGTTCTATCTTCTGATTTAGACTTCTCCTCTCTTAATCTAGTTGTTTTTGTAGCTGCATGACCTTATCATATTTTTCTTGAACCAAAATGGATACTTCGGCTACCTTATCCATCGTTGCAGTAGTGTATGCTCCCGCAAATTGCAATAGTCGAGTTAGATTTTCGATTGGATTTGAAGGAGTGTATTTCCATACAAATTCCATAACTTCATTTCCTGGAGGTGTTTCAATCCTTCTCCTTTTTCTTTGTTTCCTTACTACATCTTTATGAAGAGGGCTGTAGAATACATCCAGTGGAGGGGTATCAGTTACCTTCAGAACAATCTCATCAGTAGGAGAGATAGGAATGACTTTTGTATCTTGGGAAGTTATCCCAAGAGTTTCAATGATTTCTTTTGTTGAAACTATTTGTCCCTTTGGAGTGTGAAATTCTGTATCTTTTTGTGAAGATGATACCTCTGGGGTATTTATCGATGTGTTTCTACCTGAAATCCAAAATTTATCTAATTCACTCTGGTTCTGTGAATCTGTTTGTTCTCTGCTGATTTCTTTGCTTGCTTCAGTCATATAACTGGTAACCAAGACATTTTGAGGGATAAATTTAAGTCTTTGTTCTCTATACTCATTGAATCTCTGTATTTATTTTAGATTTAGGTTCAATTTGACAAAATTTTGGACTTATTCAAAATTCCCAACTGATTGCAAAATGTCTTCAAATATATCATCAGTGTGTATGATATGTTTGACTTTAATTGAATGAGTAAACTTGTTAACAATCTTCTCTGGGTCAAACTGCCTTGAGGGTAAAACGGGGGGCTTCAAAATCTCAATCCATTCTTTCAATGCATTATTGAAATTGCCGAGGGTGAATGTACCACATTGAATTGGAAAACTTGGCCATAATGATTTTTTACTATCCTTTAAAGATTTGTTGAGTCCATTACCAACAGTTTGGTAAGCGACTTCTATCGCCATGAATTTATTAGAAACATACAAAGGAAGAATATGTGGGGGAGCTGAGCTTCCAAATACTCTAATATATGAAAATTATTCTTCAAAAAAACATCTCCCTATCATTTGAAGGTCTGTAAGGGCTTCGTTAATGAGCCTAGGGCTCACTCTATCAAACATAAATTGATGTAACGGTAATACAACTCCATAACATAGTCTATGAAAATGTGGTGCATAATTATGCTCCCATATCTCTTTATGACTCAAATGAATAGGGGTGGGATCCTCGGGAGTCCATTTCCAACCAATAACTGGAAACTTGTAGAAAAACAAATAGCATCAAAAATATATGCACTCATGAAAAATTGAGGGACAGGTTTGGAGGAAGAAGATCTTGTCTGGCGATATTTGTTAATTACTTTAGTTAGATTTTTAGAAAGAATGGTTTCCCAATTCATGATGTGGGAGTTAACAAAGAAATCAATCATGGGAAGCCAATTTATGGAGAATTTGGTATTATCAGGGAGACTATATAATCTGCATAGCATCGCGGCTACAAAATTGTAGGGATTTTCTAGTGAGGCAATAGGTTACATACTTGTTTTCTCATGTTTAAACTTGTTATCCAGTTTCCTACAACCTTGGATCGTCTTGAAAGGATCCTCATTGTTATTTGAAAATTTCTCAACAAATATATTATCATAGATATCTTGTGGGTTGGGCAGCTTGTACATGGCTTTCAAATCTTCAACTTTGAAAGAACCTAAGATCTCATTCTTAGGGGTTCTTAATTGTCTATCCTTGATTGTTGAGTTGTCCAATACCCACCTAATCATGTCGGTATATGGTAAAAGAGTAGCCCTTGCTGCTATCTTATGAAGGAAGGAGCATGCAATATCTTTAAACTGTAAATTTTAAGGTGTTGCATCATCAACAATTTCTTTCATCTCCACTACTTCAGGTTCTTCATCTTCAAGAATGGTATAGATATCTTGGCACTTTTTGGCACCTCCATTAGCAGTGTAGACTGTATCTGAGACTATCGATGACATTTTTGTGTATTCCTCTTCTGCAATAGTCTGTTTGTTGTTCTTTTGCATTACTTTTCGGATGGACATATCTTGAAGGAAAATCCCTATTAAAATAGAGTAATGATAAAATGATGGAGGATATATTTGAAATTACCAATTTGAAAAGAAAAGATACGAGAGGTAGTTGTTCCATTAATTATCTGTAACCAAACAATAACTATTTTCATTGGGATGATAAAACACACTTAATTGTTTCTGACATGATTTATTTTCATGTAAAGAAATTATTTAAAACCTATCAAATCCATCGCATCACATCCTTTGAATCCGTCTTTATTACGCGCATTACATTTTGTTTATGCGATATGTGATTTCGCGATATCGCAAAATCGCAAAATCGCGGTATTGGAATATCGCAAAATCAGAGTTGTTGCAATATCAAAACTTTGGTAAGTATGCTTAAAGTTTCAAAGACTTATTCGTGATGTGCGATTTATGCTGTCACTTAGAAAACTCAATCACTGATCGCAAAGTCGCGATTTCGCTATTTTGTTACTTATCTTTTAATGAGAAAAGATTATGTGGGATGCGATTTGCGATAGGGTAATTTCAAGGATGTTTTTATTAATTTCTTTTTGTTTTTTATGTTTTTAAAAAGAAATAATGTTTTTTGGAGTTTGATTTTTTTTTTAAAATGAAAAATACATTTTTAAGAAGGGTCCCTATTTCTATTTATCAAAGGTCTAAATTATTTTGAAGAATAAAAATGGGGGGGAGTCGTTGCATAGCACAACAGTTTCATCCCAGGACACTTATGCATAGTCTCCCCTGGTTTGGTTCTTGGGATTTATATGATCCCTTGAATGAGACATTCCCCACCAACGAGAGTATCGTGGAGGTTATGTCTCTTGAAGAAAATCTGTGGGATGATGGGTATCATCGTTCCTTGTTTCTCCCAAGCCTAAGTAAGATCTCCACTTGTCTAGAATCCCATGTTTTGTCTAAATCGACTGAACCACATCGCAATACCATTTTTATTCATGAAGTTTTGTCTGGAGGAAACATGGGAAATATTTCCACTACCATTCCAATCAGACATCTCTGTCAAACTGGGGATTGTCGACAATGTTCATATAAGCGAATCTTGTTCTCCTGATGAGGTCAAGATTTACATCGAGCTTTTCAAGGAATTTCACAATGTCTTCACATGGTATTATGAAGAAATGCCAGGCATAGATCCTAGTATTGTAGTGAAAAAAATCCCCACATATTTGAAATCAAAGCCCATTCGTCAACGTCTTCATCTCGTGCACCCAAGAAAGGATGCTTCCATAAAGGGAGAAGTTTAAAAAATTCTCAAGGCTGGTTTAATCTAACCCCTACCATTGACGGATTGTGTCCCTAATATTGTTCCCATTGCTAAAAAACAAGGGACCATTCGATTTTGTGTTGATTACCATAATATCAATCAAGCATGTCTTAAAGATAATTACCCCAATCCCGTTATATATCAAATAATTGAAGAATGTGCTGGGAGTGAGATATTTTCTTTCATGCATGTTTTTTGTGGCTATAACCAGAACAACATTGCTCTAGCTGATCAACATAAAACTACTTTTATTTTTCCATGGGGAACCTTTTCCTACCATAATCTCCCTTTTGGTTCGAAAAATTCCGGGGTTACCTTTCAATGAGCTATGTTATATGCCTTTCATGATATTAGACACAAAGTTCAACCATATCTTAACAACCTCCCAGCTCATTCCGTAGGATTTCAAGATTACCCTGAACATCTCAGAGCATTTTTTCTTCATTGTCGGCATGATAATATTCAGTTAAATCCTCATAAATGTGTCTTTTGCATAGAATCAGGTTTCCTATTAGGTTTCATGGTGTCCAAATAGGGCATTTAGATAGATCATCTTAAAGTTGATGCAATCATCAATTTTCCTCCTTCCTCTTCTGTACATCAACTGCAAAGTTTGTAGGGGAAGGTCAATTTTCTCCATTAGTTCGTCCTGAATTACACTGAGCTTGCCAAGGGATTCATTTTCTTGTTGAAAAAGGGAATCCCATTTATCTGGGATGAAATTTACCACAAATATTTCAATTCTGTAAAGAAATCCATAATCAATGCACCTTTATTGCATCCTCGCAACTATCATCATGATTACTTCCTATATTTGACTGCCGCAGATATCACTATTGGTGTGGTGCTAGTTCAGGATGGTGAGGATGGGTAAGAACATGTAGTTTACTACTTGATCCACAACTCTTTGATGCCAAGGCCCACTATTCTCATGTATAGAAACTCCCATTAACCCTTGTTCATGTTGTTGATCATTTTTGTCATTATATTTTCCTATATAAAACTATGGTGATTTCTGACTGCAACCCCATGAATTACATTCTTATACGTCATTTGCTTGGGGGAAAATACTCAAAATGGATTGTTATTCTCCAAGAGTTTTACTTAGATTTTTCTACTTCCAAGTCTAAGAAATCACTTGTCTTTGCAGATTTGATCTGCGATCTTCCCGTTACGGTTGATCACACTCCCTTTGTAGAATCAATTCCAGATGAATTACTCTTTCTCATCAATATAATTGACCCTTGTTATGGATATATTATTGTTTATCTATGGGTACTCCTTGGATTAGGAATCAAATTTTGCATCCATTGAGTACTCCCGCTCGAAATTTGAGTAAAAAATTTGGGAGATAAGTTGAAAATATGAGTTGAAAAATTAGTTTTATTATTTTATTATTTTTTAATCTTTTTACCCTTTTACTTAAAAAATGGTGAATCATCTCCCATGGTTGAATTCATCATCTTGAATCCTATTGGTTCTTAAAAAGCTTATTTTTGTTGTACATTTTTCTTAGGGGGCCCATTTTAGACTTGAAAATTCCCCTAATGATCCTTATAGCTCCCCATGGGATAATATTGTTCCTTGATGGCATCTTAGAAAGAATTCCAAGTGGGTGCATCTGAGAACATAGAGTGTTCCCCCTCATCCTTTTTCTCATAGTAGGTTTACCAGCAGTCCTTGAAATGGGGGGTAGCTTTGAGGAGTGAAAAAAATAATCTTCTCCCGGTCAGAAAAGTCATGAACTGAGAAATATCCTTCTAATAGATTCAACCATCTATCTACCACGTCTGCATATATTTGGACTTCAAGTATGGGAATGTCAAAGTTTAATTGTACCTTAAAAGGAGTTGCACCTCCAGAGTGGCTGCTGGATGCAGATGCATCTCCAGTGGGCAGTCGTTGAAGGATCTAGGAAAATTTATCCATCAACGTGTTCCTTTGTTTTTTGAGGGCCTCCTCATGCAATATTTTGATAGGATCTCCTGCTCCCTCATATTTCTTTTCAACCCCATGAGCGATCATTGGTGTTTGTGAGGTTGATCTTTCAAAGGTTCAACCAGATCAAGCCCTAAATTCTTATACACTAACTTCGTTGGGGACATGAAAAGAAGGATCGATAAATTGACAAAGAGAACAAATTCATTGAGCGAACAAGTTCAATATGTCATGAACCTGTTGGCGGATGTGCTAAATGTTCTCAATGAAGTTGTTTTCTTTTTCACTATAGTAGCCGGTTAAACCTAATAAACTCCTAACATCTCTCTGCCTTTGAGGAGCAGGTACCCTTTTGATGATGGTGATTTTGTTCGGGCCCAATTGTATTCCTGCTTGGGAGATTGAGTGGCTCAATACTACTCCTGCTTTTTTCAAGAATTCACACTTTTTTGGGATCAGGGAGAGAGGCATCTCAATGCACGTTCTTATCACTATTTCCAAATTGGAGAGAGCTTCTTGGAAGTCATCCCCATGGGGTGTAAATTTGTCCATGTATATTTCAACCAAGTCATGGACTAGCTCAAAGAAAATGCTCAAGACAACTCTTTAGAAGGCAACTAGGGCATTACACAACCCAAAGGGTACGACTCTGTAAGTGAAGGCACCCAAAGGATGTGTGAAAGTAGTCTTGTCCTAGTCTTCGGGGCTAATTTGGATTTGGTTATACCCATTAAATCCATCTAAGAAAGAAAAGAACTTCTTTTCTACAAGGCCATCTAGGACTTGATCTATAAAGGGCGAAGGGAAATGGTCCTTCTTGGTGGCTTTTTTGAGTTCCTGATAGTCAACACAAATTTTCCATTTTCCATTCTTCTTCAAGACTAGGACAAGAGGAGATACCATTTTACTATCTAATATAAGATAAATGAACCCTGCATCCAATAATTTATGCAGTTCTTCCTTGACTATGTCTTTTAAAGCTAGGTTCATCTGGCTTTGGGGTTGGCACACAAGCTTGCATCCTTATTTAATGTAAATATGATGTGTGCACACTGAGGGATGCACCCCTTTCATGTCATTGTAGTCCCAAGAAAGTGCATCTAGGTTTTCTTTCAAAACCTAGAATAAATTCTCTTCTTCTCTGTTTGAGAGTTTTGAATTAATCTTCAGAGATTTGGATGGGCAAAATTCCACATCCTTCATGGTTTTTAAGGTTGAATCGACAGAGTGTAGTTCCATACAAGGGTATTTTTCATATTCTTTGACTATGTTTTCAAGTGGGTTGTCATTGGGGGACTAGTTCAGAATGATTTGGTTAATTAATTCATCTTCATCAAGTTCCCCCCCTCTAAGAATAATCTATGGTAAAAATGGGGTAGGTTGTAGTGTTGTATACTAAATCTTCTTCTTCTTCATCCTCCAACCATATAGATAGGTCAAGGTCAATGGAAGGATGAGATGGAGGATATAATACTAGCTATTTAGAAAAGGGCCCATTCTTAATAGTCATGTTTCCAGCCTGACAACTGATATAAGCATCAACAATGGCTAACCAAGGTCTCCCTAGAATGAGAGTATATCCATTAAACTTGGTTTTTTTCTAGATAACTATGAAATTTATAGGATACTCCCAAGAGTCAATTGAAACCTTAACATCCTCAAAAATTCCTTCCAGAGTTACTGTGGATCGATGTACAAGTTGCGGAACCATTGTGGCTTTCCTCAAAGTCCCTTGGAGGTTGAGTTTAAGCATAGTTTCTCTCTTCATTACATTTTTGGAAGCCCCGAGATCAATCAGAGTATTTGGGACTATGACACCATATATGTGCACATATACAACTGGACTACTACGGTCCAGGAACTTTGGGAATATCACCTTTCCCAACATTAAGTTGTACAATTGTCCTACTACATTGATAATGGGGGTATCTTTCTTCTTTCTCCCATGTTTCTTGAAGCAATTTTCCTCCTTGATGAGCCTATTGTAAATAGGGACATCCTTAATGGCCTTGAGAAGGGGTACTTTTACACACAAAATTTTCAGTTCTCCCAGAAGTTCGGTCTCCTCTAGGGTGTGTTGAATAGAGTGGATCAAGTGCTCAGGAAAAGGAGGTTGTTGGAGATGAGTGTTACTTTATTCTTTTTCCTCCTCAAACTCTATAGGTGGATATGGAGGATGGTTGTCTGGGAGTACTCTTCTCGACCTGAGATTAATCTCTTGTATCTCCACAACATAAGCTGGATAAGATGTCTCTCTAATGTAAACTTGTTGTGCCTATCTATTATTCAGGTTCAGATTGGGCTGTGCAAGAATCTGGGGCAGCTTGGGTGGATCAAAATGAGTAGGCTAAGATTGAGGTTGGGGTGGAGGCATTAGAGCAGGTGGTTGATTATGTTGAGGCCTCCACCCTTGTGATGGGTTGTTCTAATGAGGTGGTTGGGGAACATATTGTTGAAATGGTTGGTTCACTGGCTGAGGATGATATGGAGGGTTGTAAGGAAAAGTATGAGGTGTAGGCCAGGATGGAGGAGTGGGGGTGTACCAAGATTGCATAGGTGCATTTTGATTGTTGTGATAATAGGAATAAGGTTCACCTTGCATACCCTGTTGATATGAATGAGGGCCTTGAGGAATTATCTAGTTAATGAAACAAATTTTCTCTAGTGCTAATTCCCCACCTTGATATACAAATTTCAATCTAGGTGAGGAGGGACATTTGTTTTTGGCATGATTATATTGACAGACTAAGAAAACATCTATGAAATTTAATGGGCATTCATTCCGAAGGTGTTTTATAGTACATCTAGGGTAGAATATAGCCAAAGCTTTTTCTACTTCCTCTTGTTTTCAATTAATTTACATTGTGTCCATTTGCAAAGAAAAGTTGTGCAACATCTCACTCTTGAAGTCCTCCAACATATTTCAAATCTCATGCTTGACGGAGGTGGAAGAGGAAGGGGTATTTTTCATACTTTGGCTAGCTCTGCATTTCTTCCTAGCTTCCCTAGAATGGTTCCTGAAGAAAATTTTCATTGTCTCATAAGGAAAATAGTATATATCTCCTCCTGATAACATATTGAGGGTTTCTATCACCTCCTCCCTGATCCCTCAGAGAATTACTAGTTTAAGTGATCCAGGATTAAGGGCGCAGTTGGCTCTTTTATAATTTAACTAAAACCTCCCTTCATATTACTCTAGGGATTCATCAGGTCGTAGAGTCATCCTGAATATTTCATATTTAGTTTCTTTGGACCTACAGTAGTCCTTGTACTTTTTCTTGAAGGCCTCTTGCATCTGTGCCTGGGTAGTAATGTTGTTCCTAGGTAGTCCCATTAACCAGTGCAAGGTTGCATCCTTAAGTGTACACGTGAATAACTTCAGTTTTTGATCATCTGAGGCATAGTCATAGGTCATACAGACAACAAAAAATTCAAACATGAATGTGTCAGGATCCTCAGAGGTAAGTCCATGGAAGTGTGGAAGGGCTGAGGGGCTGATGTTCTTCATTTTAGTTTCCCCATATGTCTCTCTAATGTGAAAAGATTCCCAGGCTTTAGTCTCAGTGATGGCTTGAATAGGTGAAGCATGTTCCTCTAGTGAAACAATTTATTCTTCTTCTCCAATATGTTCTTCAAAGTTTTCAAAAGGCTCACCTATGGTGTGTTCAACCTCATAGTCACTGAAGAAGAGTGAAGGGTGACTATGTGGGGATGTGGGGATTTTTGGTAAAACATTTCCTTGAGTATCCCTACTCCTATGAGGCATGACAATAAGATGGTTTTGTATTTTTTTTATATTTTTGAAACAAATTTTAAAAGTAAATCATAAAAGAATCATTAAAACATAATCAAATCATCTACTAGACACCTCCCAGACAATGATGCCAAAAAGCGGTGAGCCTTAATATTGCACCAAGAATGCTGCAATTCACAGAGGCTACTCTAATTTACTTTATCAAACTGGGGTTCATACAAAATTGGAGGTGACAGTTCTATATACACAACATATTCATTCTATTCATGTAATACTCTTTTGAGTCCTACGAAAGGGTGTTATTTCTAGGGTTTCTGAGTAAAATATATCACACTTCTAATTTAGACCTAGAACTACAAGTGACTCAAAACCATTACTCTCTTAACCATAAATGACTATTTTGAAGCAATAAAAAACATCTAGCTATTCTGCAAGGAAATAAATATGCAATTTAAACTATGGGAAGAAATAGAAGTAAACTAGGTATCTTTATGAAGTAAATGGATGAATTGAAATTGCAGAAAGAAGGCTAATTTATTAACAAATTTCCAGGAAAAATGGATAAACACACTCCATCTAATTCATGCTTTAACTATCATGGTTTTAGTCATGCATCTAATCATGACCTAATTATGCTTGTAAATGCACTATTTTGCAGCAAGGGGGAGAAGGCAGTAAGGTGTCTTAGGAAGGGTTTGAACTCATGGATGTAGGGATGAAGGTGTATTAATGGTTTTGGTAGTTCTAGATGAGGTTGATAATGATTTCTGGGCTTAAGGAGAGGCCCACTAAGGCCCACTGGTGTTTCTACTTGTTCTGCTACAGGTTTCTTGTAGTGCTACAGGAAAGTATCGAATTGCTACAGGAAAAAATATGAGGGCAATCCAAGGCCAAACATGATGGATAAACGTATAGGGGAGGTGGAGTGAATGTGTACATGGATGAATAGAAGGTGGCCAACCACTTTTCCAAGATCATAACCTCTTAAGAGTTTTGTCTTTCACTTCTAGGGTTGCTCATAGTGTGAAGGTGAAAATATCAAGAACGAGGCTGAAGGTGATTTGATGAGAAGAAGGTTTTTTGATGGGTGAGAAATGAAGTTAAGGGTGTTGGTGAAGTCCTCCTTTGATGTGCTACTTGAAAATTCAAGAAAAATACATGTTCATGCAACAAACATTGAAAAATAAATGATGAAGGAAATGGAAAAGAGGAGTTGAATTTGGAAAGAAAACCTACTTAAGCATTCAAACAGAAATCTAACTTGGTATTCTAGACATGTTCATGACAGTGCAAAAACCTAAATATTCTTTCCAAGAAATCATAAAAGAAAGAGAAAATTTGGCCTGTCATTAATATATACCCTCCTCAAGCTCCAATGAAAGAGATGAGAGAGGGAGGCTTGACACACAACTTTCTGAGTTTATCAGATATTCTACCAACATTTATGCAAGCTTAACTACAACAAAAGACAAATGGAAGCAAACTAAAAAAAATGAATTGAAATGTAAGAAAACTAGCTAAAACTCATAAATTAAACTAGCTACAATGACATAAAAATAAGAATGAATACACAAGAGAGACTAAGGCTAATGTATTGGGCCCTACCTCACAAGCCTACACCTCTAAAAATAAATCAGTGAAGGACAATATGAATACTCATCTTATTGCAGAAAATAGTATCATTACATAATCATAAAAGTCTCAAAAATCAATTTTGATATCTAAGAGTCTATTATCTTCCTTCAAAGTTCAAATCCTAATGAGTTCTTGCTCAACCCTATCTAACCTAGAGGGTAAATACCAACAAATCGCTAAAAGGTAGGTGATGTGTCCCCTTTGACTGCAAGAGAAGTGGAGCTTTGGTGCACTCGATTTTCCACTTCATTGGTTGCATTTTATTTCGAGTTGTTGGAGGGAATCTTGAGGATTACTTGGTTGGCTTTGGGAGTTAAGGAGGTGGAAAATCCCCCTATAATCTCTCCTTTCCGTCTACTCCAAGCCTTAATTGCAAAATATTCATCAAAAGTGTAATATCTTTGTGATTATCCTGCATTTAACCCATATTAGGAATTCAAAGTATGAAGAGCATTAATCACCATATACACTAGCAAAATATGACCATAATATAATTTAAATGTGAGAAAGAAAGACTTAATAAGGCTAAAATTGTTACAATTTACCCCTCAAATTATACCAAATGATGGAGCTCATCACTAGTCTATAATCAATACATTGCGGGAGATCGAGAATAACTATTCGTTGAAGACTCCAATCTCGGTCTAACTTTTCAGGTTGGAAATTATATTAATAGGCATAAAATAAACCAAATTTCATATCTTAGATATCCGAAATTACAGAGTTAAAACCGTTTCAAGATCGAGCTCCCAAAAACAAAACAAAATGTGTGTATTTGTTTTTTAAATTGCATAAATTTTGTTTGAAAAATTAGTTTGAAGTGATTAAAAAGGAACATTTAAGCATATATATCAGTATTGGGTTATAAAATTCCTCCAAAATAAAATAATTACACACCCATTAAACCCCAATAAATCTCTACTATGAAGCATGAAATGGAATAATTGCATCATGATATCTCAAAATTACGGGACCAAGTGCAACAAATTTCTCTCTCACAAAGATCAATAAAAGATGAACTTAAAGATGACATGGATGGTTTAAAATAATAAATGGAAGATAATATGGATGGTTTGAAGGATGGCATGGAAGCTAAGATGGAGGGTTTGAAAGAAGACATGGAAGGTGATGAGCCTCAGTATTGCAATAGGATTGCTGCAACTACCGTGGCTACCAACTTTAATTATCAACCTGGGGTTCATACAAACTTAAGAGGTATCGACACTATATGAATAGAATAAATTGTGTCATTATTTTATTGATATGATGTAATGAAGTGAATTTAATGAAATCAAAGCCTAAAATAATTGCAGAAATGGAAGTGTTGCTTTGAAAAGAAATTAATCCTAGGAACAAACAACAATTTGTAATTGAAATCCTAAGAGCATGAACTCAAATAAAAAGACCTAATATAATTTTCGAAAATGATTTTCCCAAGTGTTTTTTATTCCCCCTCAATAATTTATTTATATCCTAGTTGTCATGATTCAAGCCTAAGAGACAAAAACCAACCTTTGGGAGAAAATCTGGTCGAGTTTACATATGCTACAAGAGTGCTACATGATGTTCTGTTTTTGCTACAAGAAGTTTTATTTTGGAAATAACTCACCGAATGACTAAGTAAATAAAATTAAAATGGGATGGGACAATTTTTTTTATTAATTATGATGTATTAGGTCTCCATTCTTAGTGGAATCACTCCAAAATACCCTTGTTCACATGTGCTAAAAAATAAGAGAAAATTACTATAAAATATGGAAATTCAAGAACTAGTGAGCTAGTTAATATGTCAAATGTTTAACATAATAAAGTTAAAATGAAATGGGGTAGAATTTGTTATTAAATTTAACAGTATTATGACCTAATACAAGTGGAATCAAGTCAAATGAGTCTCATTAACCCATTATAAAAAATAATAGAAATTTACTACTATTTCGCTACAAGGCATTTCCAAAAATCTTATATTCGTGAAATAGTAACCAAATCCAAGTAGCTTATGATCAATATGACCTTAAAAATTTATTGAATTGATGAATAATTATTTTGAACATGTAAAAAACTTTCAAAATAAATCACTTCAACCATTTAACTCAATCCTACAACAAGAAAAGAAACAATACTAAAAACAAAAATATGCAAAACAAAAATATGAAATGCATGTGAATAAGAAGTGACAAGAACATAAAGAAATTGTGCAAGAGGGCTCTAAGGCTCTTGGGATGGCCAAGCCCAAGGAGGAACCATAATACTATGGAAGAAACCAAGCCTTGGAAGCTAAAAAGGCACCAATATTCATTATTGAATCAGTCCAAGTACATCCCTGCAAGAAAAGAAAGTGGAGTTGCTAGAAAACATGTTTTCTCCACAATAAAAATAAAAAATACATGCCCCTAGAGGGAAATTATATTTTTTACTTATAAAAAATGATTATCAATCATTCCCCTCGAAAGGAGGAAGCTTTCCCCTCGAAAATCCCTCAAATAATGGATCTGGTTCCCAACGCTAGGAGTTTGCAGTAAATGATAGGGAACACATTCCTAGAATTTCTCAATCATCAGAGTTCCAGAATATCTCAATAATTTCATGATATTTTGTTCATTTATTCTGCAATATTGATCCTCCAGTAGTACAAATAAATTCCCTAAATTATCTCCTTCAAATATTCATAATATGCTCAATATTCTCACAATATTCTAAAAAAAAATTAATATTATGCACAAATATTGAATTATATCTAAACCTTCCTAATGAAATATTAAAGCTAAAAATATGTCATCTAATTCAAAATAGAGAGGTTTAATGTGTTGAAGGATGGTCAGATGGGCCTTAATTTATGTCTAATTTAGAGGCCCATCAAAAGGTTTGAAGGAATGTTTGACAAATTTGTACGAAAGTCTTCCCGATGGTGACAAGGTAATCCATGAAAAACATGATGAGTAAGAAAGGAATATGAATTGCGATTTTAGAAGCTCCAATGTTGGGTTTAAGAATCACCATGTTTCAAATATCGATATGAGGAATTTTGATGGTAAGGATCCAGTAACATGGATACTACAAATGGAGAAATATTTTTCTCTCCATGATGTGCAACACTCACAAAAGGTACATATTGAAACTTTATATTTAGAACCCAATCATTTTGTATGGTATCAATGGAATTTTTCTCATAAAACACTTGTCACTTGGTAAATTTTTATGAAGTAAATGATATCACATTATGAGGATACAAATAGCAAAACATTCTTCAGCCAATTGATAAATCTCAAACAAAAGGGTTCAATAGTAGAGCACATTGAGGACTTCCAAAAATTAAATATCAGGGTAACAAATATTCTAGAGTATCATAGAATTGATGTCTTCATATGGAATTTAAGTGATAAAATTAAACATGAGGTTCTCCTTTGGGAACCTGATTCAGTGGAGACGGCATTCAGGGTGGCAAGAAAATTTGAAAGAAAAATTATGGCAACAAGAATGTCTAACACTCACAACTATAAAGATGGAAGTGTTACTACTCCTAGCCTTCCAAAACCTACAAGGTTGAAACCACAAAAATTGGATGAAAAAAGATAAAAAGGGCTTTGTTATAGTTGTGATAGAAAATACATTAAAGGTCATAAGTGGATTGAGAAGAAATTATTTTACATAGATTGTGAAGAGGAGGATGAAAAGGAACAAGAAACGCCAAAAGAGGAGGATATACACCAAGAACCAAACCCATAGAAAGAAGAAATGAATCTGACCATATCTTGTAATCCATTGGTAGGAATTATCACTCAAGATAGAAGGATATATCAAGAAGAGAAATGTAATAGTGCTAATTGATTTAGGTAGTACCCATAATTTTATTCAATGTAAGATATCCAAGGAATTGAATTGCTTCTTATATCCAGCACCGGAGTGTCAAGTGATGTTGAAAATGGAGGAACTATACATTTTTCTGAAAAGTACCATAATATCAAGCTAATCATGGGGGAATATTGATTGAATATTCCAATTCTCTCCATTCCAATGGGTGGTGTTGATGTTGTACTAGGAGTCAAATGGTTACAATCTTTGGGGACAACATATTTTAATTTTTAAGAACTTTTATTGAACACTTTTTTGGGAAGGACAGGAAGTTGAGTTACGGGTTATCAGAGGGAAACCAAGAAAGATAATCAACTAACTTTTCATGAAAAATGTTCTAAAGAAAACAAAATGAGGCATAATTGCACAATTATGGTCACGATAGGTTCAAACATTAAAATAATCTATTTCTCCATATAGCCAAAAAGTATTGGACAAAACTTCCAAGGTGTTTGAGACTCCCAAAGGCCTCCCACATGTTAGTGTCTTAATGTTCAATGATAAAAAATACTCTTTTTAGATTTACTTGGTAGTGGTCCTAGTTCAATTTCAAGTTTCAAGTTTCAAGTCAATTTTCAAATAAATTTTTGTTCACTAAATATATCTAGGTTTGAAATGATACTCCCTTCACTCCATTCATGGTCATCATTATTTTCGAGCTCATGTAATCCATTATCATCTAGGGTCTAAGGTCATTCACCACACCTTCATTTAGGTCAGAGTCTAGATCTCATTTGTTTCGCCACCATAAGAGTCAATTATGTCATGAAATAAGGTGAACAAAACCTCATTTTCACCATAGAAGTCGTTTACATAGGGATTTAGCAAAGATAGAGAAATAAGTAAAGGAACTTTGTCTTTCCTTTAGTAAAGTGTGTTTCTTGATTAAATTTTTTCAAAGAAAATAAATTTCTTTAAAAGAGCTTGTGATTTCACTAAAGGAAAAAAATAAATTTTGTGATAGTTATAAAAGGAAAATGAGGTTTCTTCAACTCATTTTATCCTTTGATTTTCGATACAACTCCTCTCTTCTCACCATCATTCTCCATAGATACCAAGGGTTGAAGAAAATATGATTCTGGAGGTGCTTCGCTATGCTTCTGAGGTGCTGCACTACGTTTCTGGCATATGCTACACTTTTGGTATTTGAAATCCAAATCAGCTATCCAAGGTTCAAAACAACTGAACAAGGGTTCATACTCATCCAAACTAGTAATTGGACACCCACCATACCTCTCTCAAGTTAAAATTCATCATCAAATGAGTGGTTTCCTTCATTAGATCATCTCCACTACATTTTTTGGTGTTTTCTATATTTGGTGTGTTTTAGCTGATAAAACCATAATATAACCATATAAAAACTTCATACATCCTTCATACACCATACCCTAACACTCCCTATCACTCACAACCGTCTTTTCCATCAATTTCATTAAAACCCTAATTTTCACTACATTTTTGCAGAAAAATTAGTGAAACCTTGTGTTATGACCTTTTGGGAACCTTCCTCATGCCCATTTCTATAAATTACACCTGAATTGTAAATCCAACTCATTACTTACCTCCCCAATTTTTTAGGTATTTTTCCCTAGTATCCTTCCACCCCATTTCTTCGCCTAAAACCACCCTATTACTATTCCTTGTTTTCCTAAATCTTCACTTTCCCTACCCAATACATCTAGCTAGGGTTTTATCTTTTAAAAAAACAAAATGGAGGGAGAAAATAAGATTCGTAAGGGAGGCCACCATTCCAGGTTTGAACCATATAGCTTGCAAGAAATCAATGCCTCTCCTTTTTCCAAGAGATGTTTTAAAAATAATGGTTGTTTGAGTTTTTGTGAGAGGATCAAGGAGGTGGGCTGTCATGCTCAATTGACAAGCCTTTGTGCTACTAGCTTCAGAAGAGACAAGGCCATCATATCATGCATTGAGTTCACCATATCACTAGATGTCATTGCTTCACACCATCAACAGCAGTACAAAAAAAGGAAGTTGGCTCTTCAAGTAGGCAAGTAGAGGTATCAAAGGCGCCTAGAGTTGAGGTCACTCAAACCTATGAGAAAGGTAAGAGGATGGTTTTTCCTCCTAATACCATCAAAGGTGTAGTTGTACCTAATACCACAGCTGAATAAAGACAAAGAGTAGAGCAACCACCTAGTTATGATAGTGAGCCAATCATGCATGAGGATGAGTCACCATTATAACAGCATGAAGAATAAGTGCCCATAGAGCTTGACATGGTAGAGAAGGCGAAATACATGACAAATTAGGAGATCATAAGGGAAAAATATGTAGAGATAGCAGAGTTGAGGGACAACGTCTCAAAGGAAAACTTCTTGATTACCTTCCTATAGCAAGAGAATATGTAGCTGAAGGTAAAACAAATACTCTAAAGAAAACCAAAGGTGAGTATTGAAGTAGACAAGGGTAGAGGAAAGAAGTGGTAGATTTTGAGCAGCTAGAGGACACAGAGATTGAAAAAAATCCAAGGCGGCCAATGACAAGAGGGTTAAATAAAAATAAAGAACAAGAAAGAGATCCATCTCCACCATTAGCTCAGTTAAACTTTGATGAATTGATAGTTGCTGAAATTGAACAATATAAAGAGCTATGGCTTGATAGGGTAAAAAATCATCTTGAGAAGCTATTTAAGAAGGAAGAAAGATATAACAACCTACTGAGGCATATGGCGATGCATTATTTCACAAGGAACCAAATTGCCAAGGTGAGAGTGAAGAAGTTGAGGAAAAAGCTTAAGGAAACATATATTAAGCTTGAGGAGAAGGATAACTTGGACCTTCTTGCGGAGGAATCCTTAGCTATTTAGCCCATCATCCTAGGATGCCATGAAACAAATTTTGGAGGATTTTGAGCATTTTTGGCATTTTTGGTAATTTTTTGAAAAATATGGAATTTGGGTCATTGTAGAAGCATTGTGTAGTAGCGCGACATTTTTTCTCAAGGCATCTAAATGGAATTTTTTTTACATGGTTAGATTCATTTTGGCCTCTACATCACAATTATGGTATCAGGTTGGCTTTTCATCTTGCCATTGTGAAGAAAAATGAAAAAAAACACCATTTTGTTTATGTTTCTGCCGCCTATTTTGCCTCTATGTGTCGCTTCTGGAGTGAGGTTGAGAGAATCAATTTTTGAAGGCCTTCTAGGGGGTATTTTCTTAGTTTTGAGGGTGAAATGGAAAGAATACACACAAGGATACCTAGCCTAACTCTCAGATTTGCAAATGGGTGCTTAAAAGTCATCCAAAATCAACTCCAAAGTGGCACGATGCTTCTACTGTAGAAGTTATATAGAAAATATATACCAATACATTCAATCCGATCATGTAATGTACTAAAACAAGATATTGAATTGTTCTACTATATTTTTGGAATATAAAACATGATCGCTCAATCACATGCAAGTAAGGGAAATAAATAATCAATCACACAACACAAGATTTTCTTGGGGAAAGCACCTGCTCAAAATCCCTCTATCATATATTGTACATAGTCAAAGAATAATGAAACAATACAATTATTTCTCACAATGAGAAAATCATGCTCTCTACCAATCGTCTCACCCTGATCCTGCTCAAAACTGACTAGAAATTCTTAGGAAAATTTGACCATCACTTAGCCAATTCTCAGCCCTTTCTTAGCCTAGCCTTGCTCATGCAATACCTAGGAAATTAATCCCCTATTAAATAGTATAATCAACCTTCCTTTATTGTGCAATCCATCACGGCCTTCTCATGACTTTATAATTATGCTCGAGAAATTTGCTAATAATACAACTAATATTTATCCTCCCTTTAAACTCTATCTCAACTGAGTCTTCATCAAAATTGTCAAGCATACTACTAATAATAGTGAATCATTAGTTATCTAATTTATCACTACTTGTGAGTTAAATCTAATTTAATTCACTAGACATCAAACTAGCTCACCACTCAGTTAGAACTATTTAAACTGGTTTTAACTCAATTAATTTGATTTAACTAATTACACATGCACCTCACTAGTGCATTAACTACAACTGAACCCCCAAAATAATAGAATCACTTTACATGCCTCACCTTTGATCGTCTACTCAAATTTATTGAGCTACCTCAGTCTTTCTGACTTAATTAACTAATGCTATTTGTTATGAGATGAAATTACAATTTATTTTCCAATTTATTTCAGGGATAAATAAATTAGACACTCACATTTAGCACTAATGTGTAACTAAATTCCTCAATCATGTGTGACTGGAATCCCACACTAGTATGTGGTCAATTTTTGTCCTTTTTGGTTGCCAATTTCACTATTTCTTGTTGCAAATTTCAACACTCCCTCTCAACAACAAAGGAATTAATCTATCCCGATCTGATACCTTGAGAATTGTTGATTTGAGGCTTCTGCGACTTTTGTTGTTGTGTGCAGAATATTTTTAATTTGTCACATCCATTTTTGTTAGAATCGACGTTTCAAACCAATCCTTCATGGTTCTGCATGCAACACTTCTCTAGAGTTGTTTGCACCTGCAAATCTTGAAACTGAATAGCCTCCGACCAACTGAATCAATATAATGCTTCTATCATTAGAGTCTTCTGACTGCTACTAGTTACTACACCTGTCTACTGGACTCTCATTGTTGTTGTTGAAATTTGCATCCATGCCCTCTACACTGCTGCCAACTCTAATATGCACTCCAGTATTCAACATCTTTTACTCTGATTTCTCTCTACCTGACATCTGGCTGCATTAATCTAATTGATCATTCCTACTAATATTGTATTGTGGGATCCTCATAGCCATGTTTGATCTATGAGACATGCCATCTCAATGGACCCTGCCCAAATTTTTTCTTGGGATTATATTTTCACATCTCTCGACCTCACACCTAGAGGTATAGCTACATGTAATCCCTCTAAGGCTTCTGGCTCAAAATTTCCCCCTCCTGGAGGTCTCTGCTTAAGTGGACTCTTCCACTCGATCTCCTCTCTTCTTCTCCAATTGTGGCTGTTGCACAACCTTCCGAGATTGATTATGAGGTTGCATGTTGAGAGATAATTTCTCCCTCTCAACCACCAAGTCATTAATCACTTCTTTTCTCCTAAAATATTTGCATGCATCCTAAACATCAAGATCATACAAGTTGTTGAATATTACACTGATCTGTTTGTTGAGGTTTGCAACAAGAAACATTGAAATTGGCATCCGAAAACAACATCCTTGATCCTAGTGAAAATTAAGCACCTACACTAGGTGGGGCCCACACAGGCTATTTTAAGGTGGATGTATATTTATAGATGCATGAGAAAAATATATTTATAGATGACGTATATTTATAGATGTATGTGCAAGTTCTATCTATAGATTTCATGTCTATTTATAGATGCATGTTGACTATTATTATCCCTTAATAATAGTTGGACAATAAACAATAATCTACTCTCAACGAGCACTTGGAAATAGTTAACTGAAGTGAAAAATCAGTTAGCTAAGTCAATTTAAATCTAAGAGGTTGGTTGGTGGGACATACAGGTTGAATTTAGTTGTAATAGAGTGATTCTAGTTGTAACAGAGTTGGAAGTGCAGTGGTGCATTAGTTAATGCAAGTTGTAAATTAGTTTAACTTAGCTAAGTGAGTTAAAGTCAGTTGTGCTAGTTGTAATTGCATATACACTAGTGAGAGATCACGTGAATTAAATATTAATTAATTCACATGAAGTGATCTCACATGCAACTAATGTTTTCACTATTATTAACTGCATGCATTTCAGATCCATTGGATACCTAGTTGAGTTCTAGGTGAAAGGGAAGATAAATATCAGTTGTGATATTAGCGAGCTACCCAGGTGTATTTATAATACCACATGATGCCCATTATACTTAGCATATTTGATGAAGGCTTAAATTATTTGTGATTAAGGATTACATTCATCAGGAACTACGTGAGCAAGGCCAGCTATCTGGAAGCAGTAAATTGGCTAAAGGATTTTCCAATTTTTGTATGACAGTGTGAGACAATTAGCTGATGTACTGAGAGCTCTTGTGATTGGATTTTTGTATGTAATTGTTTCATGATTCCTTGTGGAATACACAATATATGATAGATGGGTTTTTAGCTGTAAGCTTTCCCCGAGAATATCTGGTGTTGTGGTTTTGATCTATTCTTATTTGCTTCATGTGATTGGAAATTGTGTTGTTTTTAATTCCACAAATATTTGTAGAAGTGATTCAGTATTTAACTTTAGCATATTGTTATATCGGGTGAATCTAAGATATACATGCATATTATATAATTTCTACATGGTATCAGAGCTGTGTTATAAATTTTATACATTGTATGAGAGCAGGAATTATTTGGGTGCGCGAGTTTGTAGAGAATAACTAAAAAATTTGATGCAAAATTTTCAAAAAAAAATAGCATATTTGTATTCCTTGTGAAAAAAAACCAAAATTGAAAAAACAAATCAGTCGAATTAGAGCTCGAATGAGGGATATATCATCGATTTAAAATCAACTCTTTTGTTAGAAAATTTTGCGATGTTGGGACAATTACAATGTGCACAGCCAAGAACCTACATGCATTGAGGAACAAGATGCATGCAAATATTTGAGGAGAAAATTAGATGTTAATTACTTGGTGGTTGAGAGGGAGCCTCTCAACATGCAGCCTGAGAAGAAGTCTGAGAAGGTTGTGAAGCAACCACAACTGGAGATGCAGAAGAATCTATATAGATTTGATGTGGATTTGATTTCTACAGAGCTTCCTACCATTGGGAAGTGTGATAAGGTCATGAAATTGACCCTTGAGAGGGAGCTGGATTTGCATACAGATAAGAGTGAACCTTGGAATGTGGAGCAGCCACAAGATGAGGATCATGGAGTGGGAGAAACCACTCATGAAGAGAAATTTCAAGCTAGATGGCCAGAGGGAGTGCATGCAGCTATACCACCAGGTGAGAGGTGGGACAACATACATGAATAATCCCAAGAAGAAATTTTGGGTAGGATTCATTGAGATGGTGTGGATCTCCTGAATCGAACCTGGCTACTAGGAGCCCATAGAGAAGTAGTAGCAATATCAGTTGGATTGATGCATTTAGATGTCGTGAGGACATGGAATCAAAGTGATAGTGTCAGATATTGGAGCATATATTAGATTTTGAAGAAAGTGCAGAGTGCATGGATGCAGGTGTCAGCAGCGTAGTGGTTCCTGAAGACATGTGCAGTAGCTAAGCAGAAGTCAGAAGAATTTGATGACAAATGCATTATACTGATTCAGTTGTTTGGAGGCTATTTAGTTTCGGAAGTGTTGCATGCAAAGGTTTCATGAGCGAGAAACACTAGATAAGTGTTTCATGCAAAGGTTGCATGGAGCATGCATGGATTTGCATGTCGCATGCGAGGGAATTCCTTTCTTTTTGAGAGGGAGTGTTGAGGTTTGTAACAAGAAACATTGAAATTGGCATCCGGAAACAACATCCTTGATCCTAGTGAAAATTAAGCACCTACACTAGGTGGGGCCCACAAGCTATTTTTAGGTGGATGTCTATTTATAGATGCATGAGTAAATTATATTTATATATGAGGTCTATTTATAGATTTATGTGCAAGTTCTATTTATAGATCGCATGTATATTTATAGATGCATGTCGACTATTATTATCCCTCAATAATAGTTGGACAATAAACAATAATATATTCTCAATGAGCACTTGGAAATAGTTAACTGAAGTGGAAAATCAGTTAGCTAAATGAATTTCAAGTTAAGAGGTTGGTTGGTGGGACATATAGGTTTAATTTAGTTGTAACAGAGTTGGAAGTGCAGTGGTGCATTAGTTAATGCAAGTTGTAAATCAGTTTAACTTAGTTAAGTGATTTAAAGTCAATTGTGCTAGTTGTAACTGCAAATACACTAGTGAGAGATAAGGTGAATTAAATATTAATTAATTCACATGTAGCCATCTCACATGAAAATTATGTTTTCACTATTATTAACTACATGCATGTAAGATCCAGTGGAGACCTAGTTGAGTTCTAGGTGAAAGGGAAGATAACTATCAGTTGTGATATTAACAAGCTGCCCAGAGGTAGTTATAACACCACAGGATGCCCATGATACTCAACACAGTTGATGAAGGATGAAATTATTTGTGATTAAGTATTACATATATCAGGAACTACGTGAGCAAGGCAAGTTGTCTGGAGGCAGTAAATTGGCTAAGGGATTTGCCAATTTTTGTATGACAGTGTGAGACAATTAGTTGATGTACTGAGAGCTCTTGTGATTGGAGTTTTTTTATGTAATTGTTTCATGATTCCTTGTGGAATATACAATATATGATAGAGGGGTTTTTAGCTGTAAGCTTTCCCATGGAATATCTGGTGTTGTATATTTGATCTATTCTTATTTGCTTCATGTGATTGAAAATTGTGTTGTTTTTAATTCCACAAATATTTGTAGAAACAATTCAGTATTTAACTTTAGCATTTTGTTAAATCAGGTGAATCTAAGATATACATGAACATTGTATAATTTATACACTATTTCACATGTCCCGTGGCTATGTGTTTAATCAACACCTTTCCTTTTCTAAACATCACTTCAGAACAACAACCTTCCAATACTGCTGTAGAGACAAGATTCTTCCTTAGTATTGCAACATAAAAAACATCTGCTAGTCTGATAGGGGAGCCAGAATCACTCTGAAACATAACTGTACCTATGAAATTTGCGCTATACCTCCCTTCATCTCCAAAATATATGTTCTGATGGAGGTCCTTCTCCTCCAAGTCACTAAATATATCTCTACTACCCATCATATGGAACGAGGCATCCTTGTATAGATACCACATGCATCCCATTACAGTGTTGGCCATGAATCCAATGAGAGTAAAATCAAGCTCGAACTATGAAGCCAATGCTTCACCCACTACAAATGTAGGCTCCTTCTTGTTTTCCTTCTTCTATGGACAATTCGAAGCATAGTCCCCATCTCGTGACAGTGAAAACATCTGATATTGGACAAGTCTCTCTTGCCCTCTTTGCCTTCAGATTTATTTCCCTTGGATTTCTTTCCTTTTCTGATAAATGCAAAATCTTCTTCTTTGTTGGTGTTGGAGGTCTCATCTCTGGTGCTCTGCCTTATCTCTTCGATTACCAAGTCGGACCATAAATGCTCTCAGTTTGGTAACTTCTCCCTCCCATTCACAGAGTCCTAGTAACTATGAGAACTCTTGGGAAGGCCTAGAAGTGCTAGGCTCACCTAGTCATCATCGTCTACGGTCACACCAAAACTTCCAATTTCATATTGACATTGAGTGAACTTCACCAATTATGTTGGTACTGTCTCACCCTTCTCCTTATTTATTTTTCTAAGCTTGTCCTTCAGTGCCAACTTGCTTTGGTCGTTGTTGTTCTGAAACATATTTCTCAATGCCATCCACATAGCATATGGAGCCACATACCCATGGAGACTCGAGACAATATGATCTCAAACTCCCTCTAACAAGGTTCTACTCACATTTTCTACCTTCTTCTGCAATGCATCAAGAATTTGGGCATCTACTGCTGCAGGCTTGGGAATATAAAAATCTATGAATTTGTTCAACCCATTTTCCTCCAAAACTGCCTCCATCCTGTCCTTCCATGCAATATAATTTGAATTTTCCTCGAGTTAAAATTCGAGTCTCAAGCCATTGAAAGACATCTCGATCTGTTGCTGGATCTTGAAGAATAAATTTGCAAATTTGAATCGGTTAAAGAAAAACTCAATTTCTTCTCTTCTATTGTGATTCCTAGCATTCTGATACCATGTAGAAATTATATAGAAACTCTATACCAATGGATTCAATCCGATCATGTAATGTACTAAAACAAGATACTGAATCCTTCTACTATATTTGTGGACTATAAAACACGATCGCTCAATGACTTGCAAGTAAGGGAAAGAAATAATCAGTCACACAACACAATATTTTCTTGGGGAAAGCACCTGATTAAAATTGCTCTATAATATATTTTACATAGTCAAATAATAATGAAACAATACAATTATTTCTCACACCAAGAAAATCCTTCACTCTACCAATCGTCTCAGCCTGATCCTGCTCAAAAGTGATTAGCGATTCTTAGGAAAAATTGACCAACACTCAGCCAATTTTCAGCCCTTGCTTAGCCCAGACTTGCTCACGCAATCCCTAGGAAATTAATTCCCTATTAAATAGGATAATCAACCTTCCTTGATTGCACAATCCATCATGGCCTTCTCATGAATTTATAATTGCGCCTCGGTAATTTGATAATAATACAACTGATATTTATATTCCCTTTAACCTCTATCTCAATTGGGTCTTCATCGGAATTGAGATGCATGCAACTAATAATAGTGAATCATCGATTATCTATTGATAACTACTTGTGCATTAAACCTAATTTAATTAACTAGACGTCTCAATAACTCATCACTCAGTTAGAACTAGTTAAATTGATTTTAACTCAATTAATTTGAATTAACTAATAACACATGCACCGCACTAGTGCATTAACTGCAACTGGACCCAAAATATAATATAATCACTCTACATGCCTCAAATTTGACCCTCAACTTCAATTTATTGAGCTAACTCAGTATTTCTAACTTAGCTAAATGATACAAGTTTCTATGAGATGAAATTTCAATTTATTTTCCAATTGATTTAAGGGATAAATAAATTAGACGCACACATTTAGCACTAATGTGTAATTAAATTCCTCACTCATGTGTGATTGGAATCCCACACTAGTATGTGGTCAATATTTTTCATTTTTGGTTGGAAATTTCACTGTTTCTTGTTGCAAATTTCAACATCTATTGGGAACTGCGACACTTCTGTCATTGGATTTCTTTGGATAGTTGTCAAGCCAGAAAAACTCAAAAATTAGAGGATTAGCTGTCCCATGAGGTGTATTTTTGGTATGAGAGTTTGTTTTTTCCTCTATTTGTGGAGGAATGAGGTAATTAATCAAGGGTACTCACACTCCTAGTTATTAGCTAAATTTAAGGGAATGGTTTCTAACTTCCTAGATTCTAGGTGACTCATACAATACATTTATGATGTGTTTTGGATCAAATTTTGACCCAATGAGGTGTCATGAATTTTGTTTTTGATATGTAGTACAAATAAAGTCATTTGAAGGGTTTGATAGTTGTTATTTGTAGTGGAGCTATTGTACAAACTATTTTTAGTGAAATCAAAGAATGTTGGAGCTATAATCTTGGGACTCCATTGGTATGATTTTGAGCATTGTTTCTTCTCTGTTACTTCATCAAGTTAAATTTTATGTTATATTTCCATCACATATATTCTTATGTATGTTAATATTATGAGTCTATGAACATAAATATTTCTTTTTGTGTTTTGTTTTATAAAATTTTCATGGATGTGTCTACTCTTATTATGAATGAATTCATTTAACATGCTCATTCTGACTCTCTCTCTTTTAAAACCCTATACAAAATTAAAAATTAAGTATGCTCCTAATTTTACCTACCTAGAATCATCCTTCTCTCTGCAACTTAATATTGAAATCAAACCTAAACCCTAGACCTAGTTCATTGACTGTCATTCCTATCCAACAAAAACTCTAAAAAAAACCCTAATCTACTGAGCATCATAGCTAGTCTAAGATCATTATATATCTAGTCATCTCATTAGATGCAAAGTGACATTGAGAGCACTCTCTTTGGTTTTGTTATGGCTCTCTACCTGACCTAAAGGTTGGTTTGTGGTTACCTCCTTTAGTTCCATTCTCAGCGTTGGGAAACAGGGGGAGTGATAAAAAATTTGGCGCCGTTTCCGAGAGTGATTGCTAAAATTTCCCTGGGGATAATTCTTTTAGTTCAATAAAGGTTAGAATTGTTGGTAACAAGTTCTGAAATTCAAATAAGGTTGAGTTACTAAATTTGAGCTAAAGTGAAAATTCTCAAAAATCTGGCTCCCCAAAGACACACTAGGTCAAATCCATGCCCAAATCCCTCACCTGTTATTAATGACCCTGAGAGTATTCTAAGGAAGAAGAAAAAAAAGTATTGGAAAGTTGGAAAGGCCATACCTCCACTTGTGAAATCAAAATCCTTTCCTACGAGGCTAATCACTCTAGAAAGTTCGTTATTTAATTTTGAATATGATATATCTTTGTTGAGGTTTAAGTCTGAATCCTTTCTTTCAGAAACTGTATTTGACCCCATCGATTTTGAGACCTACTTGCCATTTTCTAAAACTTCTTATTTTGAGCTTGACAGTGAATTTTGGTCTAATTTTCACAAACTTCAGGGTTTGGTTGATAATTTTCAAGTAACTTCTGAAAAAGCTTATTTACAATACCAACAAAAAGATTTTTCTTCACCACCTACTATCACACCTTCTCACACAACTACATAATCATCCCTCACTTTTATTCCATCATTACCTCTACAAGTATTCACTCCATAAACACCGTCACAACCCCCTCAATTAGTCATGGAAATATTTTCTCCATTGATCCTACTGACACAATTTAGTACACTACCTCAAAACTATGGTCAAAGATTGCCTCTTTTTGATGGAACATCATAGGTTACTTCTCACCAACACATTTTCAAAGTAATTAATTTCATTAATCTTGAAGAGATTGACAATGATGACGCCAATATGCGCATCCTAGCACATAGTTTCTCAGGAGAGGTAAAGAAATGGTTTCACTATCTAACAACTGGTTCAGTATCTAATTTACAACAACAGATTGAATTTTTTATGAAAAAATGGGGGGAGAAGAAGAATCCATTACAGATTCTAGCTGAATTCAACGCCTTGAAAATAAATCCTAATGATTCCGTAAAAGACTTCACAGCTAAGTTCAACATAATTTATTATTCTATTCTTGAAAATATCAAGCCTCCTCGAGGCCTTGCATTACTTCATTACCCTGATGGTTGCGATCCTAACATGGCTTACAAGCTGAGAGAAAGAAACCCATCTACCCTTGAATAAATGTAGAGAAATGTAGTGAGCATTTAAGCGAATCTAATTATTAAGGAATAAAAAATCAAAATAGAGAAAAGGGTAACCATCAAGGAAGAAACATGTACTTAAAGAGAGGGAAAAATCGACACCTTGATTAGAACAATGGAAAAAATTATGGAAAAATTACCATCACGGATAGAGAAGTTGGACCCTCAATTAGAAATCCCAATTTCAGGGTTCAAAATCAATAACCTCAATACAACATCAAGAAAAGGGAATAGATGGGTCATGATCCACAAAGTCAGCAGAAAATTCACACTCCATTCCAAAAAAACAACATTGAAGACCCTGATGAAGAATAAGAAGAGATTTTAGGTGAAAATCATTTGTTTGAAAATCAAGAACCTATTTTCCTCACTGAAGAAGATCAGTTTTATGTAGAAATGTATGCACTGGATGATAAGAAATATTTCTTGTAAAATGATGACATGTTATCAGTATGAACATAAGATTACTAGAGGGGATATCAAAATTCACTTACTCAGGTACAAAGGCAATATGGTTTGAGGAATAGGAATGTGCCTATCACCTCAAGTCAGGAAAAAAACAAAATTCTAAAATAGAGGCTCATCATAAAGAGACAACTACTTCAAATTAGAGAAAAGCTAAAGGACCCATTGTTCCTAATCATATAAAAGGCTTTGAAGCTTCTACCAGCAATAAGAAGAAATATAAATAAGTTCAAGATGGGGGATAGAGAAAGGAGACTCCACATAAAGACCAGCTTGAGAAGAAATATGCACCATCCAAAGTGGTAGAAAAACATTCTGCTCTTTTTAGTCTTGAAAATGAAATCTCAAAACTGAAAGTCTCCATTCCTTTAACTGAGATAGTCAAGAATGACCAGTATAAGTTTCAAATAGCCAAGTTTCGTAGGGTAGATCAGATGTATGATACGGTTAATGTGACTGATGATCACGCGAAACTTTTATTTGGTCCTACTGTTATTGGTGACTTAGAAGATAGTGAGGTCCCTCACTTTTATCTTAACCTCAAAATCCATGATTTTATCCTCCATAATGACATGCTTGATTCCAGAGCATCTCACAACCTCATTCCTAAAACCATCATGGACAAACTTGGTTTGGATATCAGATGATGCTACCATGACCGTTACTCTTTTGATTCAGGGAGGGTTAAATGTCTTGGCCTCATTAAAGATCTAGTAGTGTCTTTAGAGAAAATTCCAGCCAAGAATGTCCTCATGGACATTGTTGTGGCTGATATCCCTCCTAGATATGGAATTCTTCTCTTCCGGTCACGGGGATAAAAACTTAGAGGCACCTTGAAGCTCGACTTTTCCTATGCTACAATACTAGTCCTTGGGAAACTCATAAAAATATACCGAGAAAATAAGATGAAATACATGATCAGTAGAAAGTAAAAGCCTAATAATCACCCCATACATGTTTTTCACATGGATTTAGAGTCTTTTATCTTATTCAATGATGATTTTTAAACATCTTGAGAAATTTTGATGGAAGAAAAAAACTGGAAATTCAGAATGTTCATATTCTATTTTAAAAATTTTAAGTGCAGAAAAAAAAGAAAAGATGATAAGTGGCTTGGAGCCAAGTGCATCAGCTAAAAATAGAGATGTAACAGTGAAAGAAGCAAAACCTATTGGTACAACAGACATTTCTCAAGCAGCTAGTCACGATCAATCATCCAAATCACAACTTCTTGATGAAGAAAGTGGTTTGTGGACCATGGATTTCGATGGAGACATAGTTAAAGAAGGATTTGGAATTGGAGTGTGGATTCACAACCCTATGAATCAGTCACTTAAAATTCCTCCTAATTTTCATATTTCTTCTTACAAATTGGCATTTGATTGTTGAAACAATGAAGCAAGGTATGAGGTTTTGATAGCCGATCTGAAAATTATTAAGAAATTAGGTGCCAAGAAAATTTATGTGTATGTCGACTCCGAATTGGTAATAAAGCAATTCAAATGGGAATACCAGGCCACGAATCCTAGAATGCGATATTACCGCAATACAGTGTTAGATATCCTCAAGAACTTCACTAAGTATACTTCGTCATTGATTCCAAGGGACAACAATGTTATTGCTAATTCTCTTGCCACTTTAGTCAACATGTTCAAAATTCCACTGTATCCCAACAAGAAGTATGAAGTTAATGTCAAACATCACTCTGTTGTTCCAGATAATGTTCAATATTAGCAATTTTTCCAAGATGACAAGCAAATCAACAACTTCTTGCAGACAGAAGAGGAGTTTGCGAACTCAAAAATAGATGATCAGTTTTATGAAGATGACTAAGAAATGCAATAAAAAAAAATGAAAGTAATTTAGTTAAAGACAACTACATCCCAAGACGTCTTGTACCTTTGGAGGAGATTTTGTATCAAGATGATGTTGCACGGAAACCAACAATGCTGCCAATAGAAGTAGGAGTGGATGACCTCAATCTTGGCACTATTGAAAATAATAAAATGTTAAATATTTAAAAATCATTAAGATCAGAAATTAAAGGTAAATATGTAACACTCATGTCTCAATTTGCTGATGTTTTTGCATGGGAGTGTTATGATATGAAAGTGTATGATAAGAGCATAATTCAACACACCATTCCTTTAAAGCCTGATCAAAAGCCTTTCTGCCAGAAGCTAAGGAGAATGAATCCCAAGTTGCTGCCATCCATTAAAAAAGAGGTGAATAGGATATATACTCTTGGTATTATTGTTCCTCTTCATTTTTCAAATTGGATGTCAAAATTAGTTCCAGTAAGAAAGAAGATCGGTGAGATTCAATTGTGTATAGATTTCAGAAATCTCAATAAAGTATTGCTAAAGGAAAACTACCCACTTTCAAAGATGGATAATATTATGCAAAGGGTGGTTCGTTCTTCCATACTTTCATTGTTGGATGTATATTTTGGGTACAATCACATTTTAGTTCATCCAGATGATTAGGAGAAGGCAACCTTTATAACACCATGGGGTACTTTTATGTATGCTAAAATTCCCTTTGGATTAAAGAATGTAGGAGAAAATTTTCAGTGAGAGATGGATATCACCTTTGCTAATGAAAAGGATGTCTTTTTGGTCTTTTATCTTGATGACATCACAATTTTTTCCAAGATGGATGTAGATCACTTGCAACATTTGAAGGAATTTTTTTCATAAATGTAAAAAATTTGGCATATCGATGAATCCAAAGAAGAGCTTGTTCGCTATGGAAGAAGGGAAATTGCTTGGTCATATCATATCTAAATAAGACATCTAGATAGATCCTTTAAGGATTGAAGCAATTCATAATTTGGACTATCCTAGAAGCAAGAAGGAAATCTATTCATTCAATGGTAAAACCAATTTCTTGAGAAGGTTTATTCCTAATCTTGCTGAACATTTAAGAGAAATCACTGATATATTGAAGAAAGACAGCAAGGTAAAGTGGTCCAATGAGGCAAAGAAATCATTCAATCAAGTTAAGTTTAAATTATATCATTCTCCTATACTCATTAGTCCTGATTACACACTTTATTTCACCATATTTTCCTTTTTTTCTAAACATACTCTAGTTGTTGTCCTCATGCAAAAGAAAGGTCAGAAAACAGAGCAGCCCATCGCCTTCTTTAGTAGAACCATAAGAGACGCAGCCTTGAAGTACAATATTATTGAGAAATAGGCATTGGAACTAGTTAAAGCATTGAATGACTTCTGAGCATATATTCTGCACTCTCATGTTCTTGCATATGTCCCATACGCTACTGTCAAAGATGTGCTCACACAGAATGATCTTGAAGTTAGACATGGAAAATGGATAGATGCCATGCTAGAGTGTGAATTGGAAATTAAAGCTACAAAATTGATCAAAGGAAAAGGATTAACTAAGCTTATGGTAGACTCAAACTTGCATGCCTTGGACATCAATTTTATTACTGCATTACCCAAGGAGAAAGAGGTTGATTCAATACCTCATGTATCAGAAATGTTTTCTTCATCACCATGGTATGCTGATATTATTCATGTGTTGCAACATTTGAATCCTCCTCCTATCTTGCCTAGCATTAAAGGTAGATCTATGAAGTGGAATCCTCTTAAGTATTGAATTCTTAATAATGTTTTGTATTGGAAAGACCTAGGAAAATTTTTGCTGAATTGATTGGTAGAAGGAGAAGTTGATATGGTGATGAAATATTTTCATAAAGGTGATTATGGTGGTCATATTTTTTAGAAGACTATAATAAAAAAGATATTGAGGGCTAGATTTTTTTGGCCAAGCTTGTTTTCCTATGTTTATAAGACTGTCATGAGCTATCATAAGTGTTAAATTTTTCAGGGAAAAGGAAAACTCTTACGACTACCCTTGAAACCAATTGTAGTTAAAGCACATTTCTAGTAGTGGGGTCTCGATTTCTTCGGCGAGATCCATCCTCCATAATCAACTCAACATAAGTAGATACTCACTGCCAGCGATTACATCGCAAAGTATATTAAAGCCACTCCCGTGAGGAAAGCTATAGACACCATCATCATTCATTTTTTTGGAGAGAAATATCTTGTCGCATTTTGGTTGCCCATAGAAAATTATCACCGACAATGCAACCACCTTCAAGTCCAAAAATATGATTGACTCTTGTGATAAATATCACATAATACTTGGGCATTATACAACATACTATCCTCAAGGAAACACTTTGGCTGAATCATCGAACAAATCATTGGTGAACATAATCAAGAAATTGCCGCAAGAGAACAAAAGAAATTGGCACAAGAAATCAATTCCTCTCATTTTTCCAAGATATGTTTTGAAAACAGTGGTTGTTTGAGGTTTTATGAGAGGATCAAGGAGGTGAGTTGTCATGCTCAATTGATAAGAATTTTTTATACTAGCTTCATAAGAGACAAGGCCATCATAAAATACATTGAGTTCACCATATCAGTATATTTCATTTATTCAGCAACAGGTATCCCGAACCATGGAGAAATCTGGTTCAAAGGGACGACATTGGACCTTGAAAACTACAAAATGTTCCTGAAACCTCATTGCAAAGATGGTACTGAACATATCTTCCCTTTCAGACATTTAATTGATAAATATTCCCCTTTTATGAATTTAATTATGAAACATTTTACATGTTAAGGGAGATTCTTAAGGCTATACCAATATCATTTCAATAATTTGATGCACTTCACTGATACTAAGCCACTCAATTTGCCTAATTACTTTTTCAGAATTTTGGTCAAGATCACTGAAAAGGTACAGAGAAAAAGTAAAGATAATCATCCTAGTTTGTTCCACCATGGTTTGGTCAAGATTATTGTTCTACATCATCTTTCATCAATTAATATGTCTTTGGAAAATTTTGTGGAGAAAATTGCATCAGCGCCTACTACTATCCTACCCATCATCCACAACACACTATCAACACTAGTAAAACAAAAGGAAGTCGGCTCTTCAAGTAGGCAAGCAAAGGTATAAAAGGTGCTTAGGGTTGAGATGACTCAAACCTATGAGAAAGCTAAGAGGATGGTTTTTTCTCTTAAGACCATCAAAGGTGTAGTTGAACTTGATACCACATCTGAACAAATACAAACAATGGAGCAGCCACCTAGTAATGATAGTGACACACTCATGCATGAGGATGAGTCACCATTGCAGCAGCATAAAGAAAAAGTGCCCATGGAGGCTGACATGGTAGAGTAGGTGGAAGAAAAAATATTTGAGGAGATTATAAGGGAAAAATATGAAATATAAGAGTTGAGGGAAAACCTCTCAAAGGAAAACTTCTTGATTACCTTCCTACAACAAGAGAATATGTAACTGAAGGTAAAATAGCTCCTCCAAATCAAACCAAAGGCGAGTATTGAAGTAGACAAGGATAAAGGAAAACAAGTGGTGGATTTTGAGTAGCTACAGGACACATAGATTGAAATAGAGCCAAGGAGGCCAATAACAAGAGGGTTAACTAAACAAAAAGAACAAGAAAGAGAGCCATGTACACCATTATTTTAGTTAACCTTTAATTTATTAATAACTGATAAAATTGAACAAGATAAAGAGATGTGGCTTGATAGGGTAAACATTCATCTTGAGAAGCTATTTAAGAAGGTAGAAAGAGATAACAATCTCTATAGGCATATTGTGAGGCATTATTTCACAAGGAAGCAAATCGCCATTGTGAGAGTGAAGAACTTGAGGAAAAAACTTAAGGAAACCCAAATTAAGCTTAAGGGGAAGGAAAAATTGGACATGCTTGTTGAGGCCTCCTTAGATATTTAGCCCATAATCCCAGGATGCCATGAAATAAATTTTGGAGGATTTTTGAGCTTTTTTGGCATTTTTGGTAATTTTTTGAAATTTTTGGAAATTGGGTCATTACAGAAGCGTCGCGCAGTAGCGCGATGCTTTTTCTCAGGGCATATAAATGTAATTTTTTTTACATGATTAGATTCCTTTTGGCCTCTAAATCACAATTACGGTATTAGGTTGGATTTTCATCTTCCCATTTTGAATAAAAATGCAAAAAAAAACATCGCTTTTTTCATGCTTCTACCACCTATTTTTCCTCTACGCGGCACTTCTGGGGTGAGGTTGAGAGAATCAGTTTTTGAAACCTTCCAGGGGGTATTTTCTCATTTTTAAAGGTGCAATGGAAATAAGACACACAAATATACCTAGCCTAACTCTCATATTTGCGAATGGGTTCTTACAAGTCAGTAAAAATCAACTCCAAATTGGCGTGAATCTTTTGATGTTAGTCATGACGCTTCTGCTGGGAGGCGTGATGCTTTTGTCATTGGATTCCTTTGGAAAAAAATCAAGCTAGAAAAAATAAAAAATTTGAGGTTTAGTTGTCCCATAAGGTATCTTTTTGGTAGAATATTTTTTTTTCCTCTCTTTGTGGAGGAATGATGTAATTAATCAAGGAGACACACACTCCTAGTTATTAGCTAAATTTAAGGGAATGGTTTCTAACTTCCCTAGATTCTAGGTAATGACTCATAAAATACATTTATGATGTGTTTTGGATCAAATTTTGACCCAATGAGGTGTCATGACTTCTATTTTCTCTATGTATTCCAACTCAAGTCATTTTAAGGGTTGGATAGTTGTTATTTGCAGTGGAGCTATTGTACAAACTCTTTTTCAGTGAAATTAATGAATGTTGCAGCTATAATCTTGGGACTCCAGTGGTATGCTTTTGAGAATTGTTTCTTCTATTTTATTTCATCAAGTTAAATTTTATGTTATATTTCCATCACGTATATGCTTATGTATGTTAACGTTATGTGTCTATGAACAAAAATATTGCTTTCTATGCATTGTTTTATAAGATTTTCATGGATGTGTCTACTCTTCTGATGAATGAATTCATTTAACATGCTTATTCTGACTCTCTCTCTTTTCAAACCCTATACACAATGACAAATTAAGTATGCTTATAATTTTACCTACCTAGCCTCATCCTTGTCTCTACAAGTTAACCTTAGAAATCAGACCTAAACCCTAGACCTAGTTCCTTGACTGTCATTCCTATCCAAAAAAAACTTAAAATAAACAAAACCCTAATATAATGAGAATAATAACTAGCCTAATATCATTATATATCTAGTCACCTCATTAGCTGCAAATTGACATTGAGAGAGCCCTCTCTTGTTTCGGTAGGGCTAGCTACCTGACCTAAAGGTTGGTGTGTGGTTACCTCCTTTAGTTCCATTCTCAGCCTTGGGAAATGGGGGGAGTGATAAAACCACCTATTAATGATCATTATCATGCTATTCATTTTATTCTAAGAATTTTTCCTCCAAACATCATACCTTATATATATCCTTATGCCCAAAAGAGTGAGATTGAACGTATGGTTGAAACAATTCTAGAGGCTGGTATAATTCAACCTAGTCAAAGTTCTTTCTTTGCTCTAGTAGTATTGGTGCACAAGAAGGATGGACCATAACGTATGTGTCTGGGCTATAGGGAGATCAAAAAGATCACTATTAAAGATAAATTTCCCATCCCCATCATTGATGAATTCTTGGATGAATTACATGGAGAAATTTACGTCACCAATCTGGATCTTCGTTCATGATATCATCAAATTAGAATTAGGAATGAAGAAATTTCGAAAAAAACACTCAAAACTCATGAGGGTCATTATGAATTTTTGGTCATGCCTTTTTGCCTTAATTATGCACCTTCCACATTTCAAGGTTTGACGAATTCCATTTTCAAACCCTTCCTTGGAAAATTTGTGTTAGTATTTTTTTCATGATATACTAATCTACATCAAGTCTTGGAACGATCATGTTCAACATGTTGACATGGTGCTCAAACTATTGGAGGATAAACAATTATATGAAAAAGCTTCCAAATGTCTCTTTGGAGTACAGGAGGTGGAATATTTGGGTCATATTTTATCTCATGAGGGTGTTAAGGTAGACCCTAACACAATTAAAGCCATTAACGAAAAATCCCCACAACCATGAAGCATATTCGAGGATTTCTCAGGTTATCAGGGTATTATTGCAAGTTTACTAAGAATTATGGAAGAATATCGGAACCTATAACATCATTATTGAAGAAAGATGCATTTTATTGGACTCTAGAGGCAGCTAAGACCTTTGAACATCTTAAACAGGCAATGTGTGAAGCACAGATATTAGCTACATGAGACTTCACAAAAACATTTATTGTGGAATGTGATGCCTCAGGAAATGGAATTGGTGCAGTTTTAATGCAAGAAGGAAGACCTATTTCTTTTGAAATTCATCCAATCAAAGGAAAGTATTTACAAAAACCTATTTACAAGAAGGAAATTTTGGCAATAATACATGCACCAAAGAAATGGCGACCTTACCTAATGGGAAGACACTTCAGGGTAAAAAAATATCATGATAGTCTTAAATAAATTTTGGAACAAAAATTATCTTTAGAAGAGGAACAAAATAGATCACAAATATGTTGGGTTTAGGTTGGGTTATGACTTTGAAATCATCTACAAAAGAGGGAAGAAAAATGTTTTTGCAGGTGCACTCTCAAGAAAGGATGAGGATGTGGAAGCATTTCTTTGTGCCATTTCTATTATCCAACCTGAGTGGATAACCAAAGCAAGGGATGAGTGTAAGAATGATGAAGAGGTGTGAAAACCCATTCAAAAGTTGCAGCAAGATCCCAATAGATCCGATACATTTATCTAGAAAAAGGATTCAGTATGGTACAAATATCTCTTATATATTAGAAAGAATTCCCAAGTCAAGCAAAATATTCTTTTGGAATTGTACACCTCTCCCTTAGGAGGGCACTCGGGATTTTTAAAATATTACTAGAGGGTAAGAAGGATTTTTTTTGGAATGGCCTTAAATATAATATTCAAAAGTTTGTGGAGGAATGTTTCATTTTCCAACAAAATAAAGTTGAGACAATTAAGACCCCGGGTCTGTTACAACCTTTATCCATTCCAATTCAATGTTGGGAGGAGGTTTCAATGGATTATATCATAGGTTTACCCAAGTCCTAAGGAAAGAGTGTCATCATGGTGGTTTCTTATAGAATTACTAAGTATGCACACTTTTGTGAATTATATCATCCATTTATAGCCAGTATAGTTGCTACTGCATTTATGGAAAAATTCAAAAGCTACATGGAAACCCAAAGCGACGGAGATCCCATTTTTAATGGAAATTTTTGGACAAAATTATTTTCTTTTATGGGTACTTAATTGGCTCATAACTCATCTTATCATCCTCAATATAATGGGAAAACTGAGATAGTGAACAAATGTTTGGAAGTATATCTTGTTTTCTTTGTATCTGATAAACAAACAAAATTGGTCAAGTGGTTACATCTGGTTGAATGGTGGTATAACACTTCCTTCCATACTACAGTAAAAATGACACCATTTATGGCACTTTATGGATATAATCCACTGTAAATTACATCATATTTAAGAGAAAATTCTAAGTTTCAAGCAGTGTAAGATCACAATGATCATCAACAAAAAGTTCTCAACCTCTTAAAAGATAACCTCACTTTGGTACAAAATCGAATGAAAAAACAAGCAGATCAACATCGCAGAAAAACAAGTTTTGATGTAGGAAACTCGGTATTTTTAAGGATACAACCATACAAACAAATGTCTCTCAAGAAAGATAATAAGGATACCAAATTATCACCAAAGTATTATGGTCCTTACAAGGTGTTGCAAAAGATTGGTACTATGGCATACAAATTGGAGTTTCCTACATCTTCCCGGGTGCACCCAATTTCCATGTTTCATGCTTAAAGAAGGTTATCGGTGACAATTTGAGTTCAAATAATATTTCCAAAACTTTATGAGGAAGTAAAAATCATATTTGAACCTAAAGCAGTCGCTGAAACAAGAACTTGACATCTACAAAATCGATAAATTTTAGAGCATCTCATCAAGTGGAAGAACTTACCCATTTAATATTCCACATGGGAGGATGATAATTTTATACAGAAGCATACAGAACTACTCAAGTGTTGATGACAACACTTTTTTGAAGGGGAGGGGCATGTTAGGTCCCTATAATACTAGTTTATCTCCTTATTTTTATTGTTAATGTAGGCCCCTAATTGTTATTGTTGTTCCCATGTAGTTCCCGTATTGTTATTATTTTGCCCCATAGAAGCCCACTATTGTTATTGTTTTGCCCTTAAATTATTATTGTTATGTCATCTTTGTTTATATTGTGACCCCTTAGACTCATACATATATAAAGGAGGTTTTATCATTTGAATCATCCAAGAATTTTTCATTTATGTAATGTAAAGGAGGTTTCCCCCTCAAAGTGGACAATTTTTAATTCATTGATATATATTTTATTATATTTTGTGAGTTGGTTGCATAACATTATTCATCATGATCCCATGAATAGCCCATTTTCCATGAATAATGGGTTTGACATGGAATCCTCTTGAATTATGGTGGTCAAAATAGCAAGGTCAACTTCCAAGTGGCATAAATTTTGCATATAGACTTATTGAGACAATGTTTGCACTATTGGAAAGGTATCTATGTGTAAAATAACATAGAAAGATGTTACACTTAAGTGAAAAAATTTATCCCTTAAAAAATGCCATTTGATGCCTCAAATTGTTCCTGGAAGGTTTCATATTGTAATTTTCCAAACTAGTTATTGTTGGTAAAAATGGTTATGTGAGCTAGTTTCTCCCATTTTCCCACTCTAAAAGCTTCAAGATGGATGAAAAACAATAAAATGATCCAATTTGAATCACACCTTCCCATTTTGGGAGGATTTTGGTTGCCAAAAGTTGATACTAAATTAGGTGAGGAAATTCTTTTGATTCTCTACATTCACCATTAAGTAAATGCACATGTATGGGGGAAGACTATTTCTATAGGCGTTATCTTCCACATTATCAAAAATATCAAAAGGACCATATCATAGAGCCATGATTTTCTTTCTAGGACCTTATAGCCTCTTATTTTTCAACTATAACCATACCCTATCTTCCACCCTTAATTACTTTTCTATATGTGTTGATCATGTCTGGATTTATATTTTTCTTGTGACTTATGCATTGTATCTTGTACTTGTATATGGATTTACTTGATCTTCTCAACAATTTTTTCATCCCTTAAGGAATCCCCTGCAAGATCCTCCCTTACTTCTCCTTGCTGCCCATATGCAATATACAAAGGTGAAAGTGAAAATATTCAAAACAATTTTCAAATGGGGACTTACCAGTAGAAGTGTGGAATCCTTTGTTATAAGAGTGTTTCATATATACTAGATATTCATCATGGGTCTTCTGATGCTTCTAATTGCAACCCCTCAAAATTTTCCCCAAATTCATGTTGAATACTTTCGTTTTCCCATATTTATTTGGTTGGAATGTTTTATACCTCTTCAATTTTGTGTACATATTCTCCCACAATGCAGTTCAAAATGCACTTAGAAATCTTGTGTCCCTTTTTGAAATGATTCTCCTTGTTATCTTAAAGTGAACCATGATTTTTCTAATAAACAAGTTCGTTGATTCTTTCCCACTGATGGTGTTCTTAAACGACATCAAAACACACATCTTGTTGAATCTGTCAACTACTACGAACATGCAGTAAAGCCCCCTTTTGGTTTTAGTAAACCTCCCAAAAAGTTCATGGAAATTCTTTCCCAAGGACACGTTGATATAGGTAAGGGATGATATATACCTAACTACTTATTCTTGCATCTTGGGGCAATGCACATACTTTTGCAAGTTGGCCACTGTCTTCTCTACACCAAAGTGACTTGCAACCTTGGAGGCGTGAGCCTCTCTAATCAGCTGCAATTGTTCACCTTTAGGAACATATAACTTATACAACCTATAAAGTAAACCATATCAAATATGGTAATCAACCATTTTTGTCACCATCGTGCACATGAATATAGCGCTGTGACTGTTGAAGCACCTCCATGAAGTCCTCATCCTCTACATATGCCTCTCTATAGTGAAAGGTTCCATATGCATCTGAGTTCCCAAAGATATGATATTTTATGTCAGTGTACTTGAAAGCATGTATGCCAACTTGTTTATGTTTCCCTTCTTATGCTTGATCATTAAATGAAATTTATTTAAAACCCCATGCACTTGTAATTTCTAGTATATTGTAACTTACTTTGGGCGTATAGGAATTTGTAATATTCCAAAATTAGCTTGCAGCTAATTGGAATATTGAATTTTGTTTTTATCACCTAGGAATTGAATAAATGGGTAAGGAGGCCCATACATATTAAAAATATGAATAAAATCCCTCATAGTATGAAAATTTATCATTAGAGGATTTGGATTTCACACCCTCGTGTGAAAAGGGACTTTTGCATGTGGACAAGGTCAAGTTTGACCAAGTCAACAACGCTGGGATAGGAGGTGGAGATCACTTTGAGAGGCAACAGAGTGTGAATGGGAGGAAGATTACTTGGTGGATGAAAACCTAATGAGTGGAACCCATGGTGAGAGGGCTTCCACTTGTTTAAAAGGAGGGCAAGGAAATCATTGTTATTCATGTTATGGATTACTTATTTCTTGGTCTTCTTAGACTTTGTGCATTCTCTTGCTGTTTAGCAGAGTTGCTATGATGCTTCGCACAAGAAATTCCTGTTTAGGAATTCCTTCTCCATTCAAGAGAGGCCTCTTGAGGGAGATTTCTCTTCATTTATCCACATTCAGGCTTGAAGCCAAGCATCCTCCTTCAGCTACAACGTAGTTTCTGTTTAGAGCTGGGTTGTGTTGCAGGGTGTTGCAGTGGAGGTTACTCAACACCACTTCCAGAGCTTATTTTTAAGAGGAGGAAGCCTTCTTTCCTTTGGAGGATAATTGAGGAAGCATCTGAGCTGATTTCACCATATTTGGCATTGGGCCAACCATTTTCCATCATCTATAGTGCAATCCCTCTCCTTGACTGCGTTATTTTCAGTGAGCATCTGCAGTGAGGGTTGTAGTGTTTTGGAGGGTGAGATCTTCAGTGTTAGGATCAACCTTTCACTTGGAAGATCCATTGGAGGAGGTTTTTTCAGCTTGTGAATCATCTATAGCCATATCCATCTGATTATTGAGTTGCAGCTGCTACTCAGTCTTGAGACTGCAACTCCAACATTTTTTCCATTTTATATATTTCAACCAATCCTTCAAGGATTGTCTTGAAATTCAGTTTGGGAGTATAGATCTTCACTCCCATCATTTTTTGGTCCCTATATTTGTATATTTGTGTATTTTCACTTCCCAATAGCAGTTCCTCTAATAAAACTACACTGTCATAGCCTTGGGCATTTTCTGTGTAGTAGTGATCTTCATTTTTTCATGTACATGTTTCTTGAGGCTTGTATTGCCTAGCTTGAGTGATTATTTCCTCAAGACATTGTATGAATTTGCTGCTATGATCCAATATGATGGCTATTTGGATATTCTTACATCCTATGTGTTGATTTATCACTACTATTTCATTTTTATGTTCATGGATTGTTGTAGCTCCAATTTTGGAATATCTTAAGATATTCCCATTATTGTAGATTTTCCCTATTTTGGGATATTACAGTGGTATCAGAGCATAGTCTTGGCTCAGCCTATGGAACTCAGCCAATATTCCATCAAGAAAAGATAAGATGAACACTCCATTCTTTGGGGGAAAGAAGGAGGAGAGGCTCTCAAAGATTCTTCCCAAATCTATACAAATCATTCAAGGAGATCTCAAGAAGATCAAAAGGGAGATGTGTATAAAACATGCAGGGAGATTAGTGTGAACATGTAGCCACACATCATGATGCACAACGCAGTCACATGCCCATTTTTTCCATGAGATAAAGGGAAGAAGAAGGAATGTCTAGGAGGGGAACTCTTAGAAATTTTCAGCAAGAGTATGAATCTCAAACTCAGAAGTTTAGAGATCATATCAGTTTTCTAGAGTTTTGCAAGATTAAGGTGGAAAGAAGCAAGCAATATAATCAGAGTAGATTCCTCTTATCTACTTTTGATGGTTCACCTACATGTTCAGCTAGAGGTTGGGTGGAAGAGCTAGACACCTTTTTGTAGCAGCACCAAATTTCTAAAGATGAAGCCATCAGAGTTGTAGCGCTGCATTTTGGAGGTAAGGCCTATGCATGGTGGATATTTGAGTATTTTTATTTTAATAATGCAAATAATTCTTCTTATGCTAGGTTCACTAAGACATTAGTGGAAATATTTGATGGAAAAATTGCTGAAACACATGTGGTAGAAACAAAAAAACCCTAGCAAACAAAAACCTTGCATGTGATGAGGGAAACTATAAACTCAGATCCACTTCAGAAAACCATGGAGAAGGCTGAAATATTGCATCATACCTTGTTAGAGGAAAGAAATCTATCTCATATTTATGAACAAGAGGGCATGAAGATCTCTTTTTCAAAATAGGATCCAATTCTTGGGAGGTTTCCCATACATGTTGATGAGGAGGAGGGCAACAACGCTGTCATATCTAGAGCTTTTCTGGCATCTCATGCAGAGGAAGAGGGAGATCTTGCTCCAACTAGAGGGATTCTTGTATCATTTCAAGGAATTCCCCAGGATCTCACATGTGGAGATCAAGGCACAACTCATGATTTAACTGTGCCAGTGATGATAGGGTGTGAAACTAGGGAGTTAAAAGGAGGAGATAGGGAGGATGACCAACATCATGTGATGAAGAGCACACACCCCTGTCTATTTCATGAGGTTGATGCACCTAAGAGGGAGACTGGATTGTGCAGTGAGAGTAGGGACAAGTCTGTCCATTCATATATGCACTCTACTCTTGATGATGAAGTCTCATTGCATGGAGACATTTCACCAAGGAGACCACTAGAACAACAGATGATGAGAGATGATTCACAATTTGAGGCACCATTCATTGATTTCAGAGGGGTGGAGACCTTGGGAGGTCATTGTACAATGCTGACAGTCTTGGGTAGACTCAAGGAGAAGAGAGGCATTCTCTCAACATCATCTTTACCCACTCTCATTTCAGATTCTACGCTATGGCAGAAGCAGCAAGGGAAAGATAGCAACCTTCCAACTTGCATATTTGGCATGAGAGATGTCAAAGAGGAGGATGACCATATGACAGATGTTATTCATGAGATATCATCAGCACTATCACTATGGAGGATAAATCCATATTGGAACTCTCAACTGTTGTGGATTATTTGAAGGATATTTTCACTTGTATGATGTTGGATGACCAACTACATGAGGAGGGATATTCAGTTAGAGATGGGTTCATGTACTATCATAGTAGGATCTTCTTATCTAGATCTTCCAAGCTCAAGGAGAATTTTTTACAATAATCTCATGAAGATTTCCTTTTTAGCCACACTTATTCTATGAGGGCATACCACACCATCGTGGAGGGGTATTTTTGGGAAGGCTTTGAGGAGGAGATATATCAGCATATGAGGAGATGCATGGATCATGTAGAGATAGATGAGATACATAACTCGTTGGGGGAGTTATCACAACCACCTCTTTTCTCTTTGAGGATGAGAGGGGACTCATCTATGAGACACTCCATTTGCATGAGCAAACCATATGGTAAGGGTATTGTTTGTTTGCATAATGATTTTTATAATATATATCTGTGTGTGTGTGTGTGTGTGTGTGTGCAACCCTTAACCACATATGTGCAGAATATTGCTGAAGGAAGGAGCATTCTTCCTTCTAGAATTCATGGTCTACTTGAGGCCATAAGAAGTATTGGTGATGGCCACTCCATAGGAGGGCTTGGGGAGGTTGTATATTTTTTAGGGCATGCTCACTTTGCACCATACACCATACACTTTCTCCAAACGTGTGAGGAGATTGGGCCAGCAAGCAAGTGGTGGGGAAGCCACCCATAATTTTATTTTTTGTTGCAGTTGAGAGTCAAACTATGTTGGCTACATTTGAGGGACCATTTTCCTTCTCCCTTGCTTCATATGGCAGTTAGCATGATTCTCATTGTTGTTCCTTATTCTATTGTTGTTCTTATTTTTATTGAGAGCATGATTAGGGGAGTGACACATTCGTTGTATGTATCCTTTGGGGAAGAGGATTCCCAAAAATTTTGCATTACATGTTCTAATGGGAGCATGGGAGATGATATGGCCACTACAGTGAAAAATTTGTTCCTTTATGAGGTGGGCCATAGGATTGATTGGGTGACATATGATGATCAAGTCCTATTCATCATATATGGTATGGTTTGGGCCAGCTTGATTCACAACGTTGGAGAGGAGATCTTTGGAGGTCGAGTATTCATCTTGCCACTTGAGGGAAACATGATTGCAGCCCAAGGTCAGAAGTTACTCTACACTTATCATAAGTGGAGAGGAGGATAGTGTGGGGTAGGCTATTTTGTCTACCATGATCATATATTCAGCCCACCTACATTGCAGGAGCCAAAGGTGGAGTAGGATTTTCTTGAGTTACCATTTTGGAGGGTGGCTCATTTTGTATGGATGATAGATTAGATATGGATGATCCACATGTAAATGATGATTCCCACTACATTTCAGATCCCATTCCTCAAAGGGACCTCTAGATAGCCCCTTATTTCATCCTTGAGTACTCTACTTGTTCATGGTGATAACTATTCAACTAGCTTACATGCTTGGGAGAGGCAATATGGATATTTATTGATGAGACAACATCTCATTCCTTGGAGGAGCATATCATATGTGGATGCTACAGCAGGAGAAGGGGAAACTTCTCAGTTCTATCCTTGCAGTTGCTTGAGGACAAGCAACATTTGGGAGGGGAGGACTGTAACATTCCAAAATTAGCTTACAGCTAATTGGAATATTGAATTTTGTTTTTATCACCTAAGAGTTGAATAAATGGGTAAGGAGGCCCATGAATATTAAAAATATGAATAAAATGCCTCATACTATGAAAAGGGGTCATTAGAGGAGTTGGATTTCACACCCTCATGTGTGAAAAGAGACTTTTTCATGTGGACAAGGTCAAGTCTGACCAAGTCAACAACGCTGGGAAAGGAGGTGGAGATCACTTTGAGAGGCAGTGCAGTGTGAATGGGAGGAAGATTCCTTGGTGGAGGAAAACCTAATGAGTGGGACCCTGGTGAGAGGGCTTCCACTTGTTTAAAAGGAGGGCAAGGCAACCATTGTTATTCATGTTATGGATTATTGATTTCTTGGTCTGCTTAGACTTTGTGCATTCTCTTGTTGTTTAGCAGAGTTGTTGTGCTGCTTAGCACAAGGCATTCCTATTTAGGAATTCCTTGTCCTTTGAAGAGAGGCCTCTTGAGGGAGCTTGCTCTTCATTTCTCCACATTCAGGCCTGAGGCCAAGCATCCTCCTTCAGCTACAACGCAGTTTCTATTTAGAGCTGGGTTGTGTTGCAGGGTGTTGTAGTGGAGGTTACTTAACACCACTTCTGGAGCTTATTTTTCAAAGGAGGAAGCCTTATTTCCTTTGGAGGATCAATGAGGAAGAATCTAGGCTTATTTCACCATATTTGGCATCGCGCCAACCATTTTCCATCATATACAGCATAGTCCCTCTCCTTGACTGCGTTATTTTCAGTGAGCATCTGCAATAATGGTTGTAGTGATTGTTTGGAGGGTGAGATATTCAGTGTTAGGATCCGCCTTTCACTTGGAAGATCCATTGGAGGAGGTTTTTTCAGCTTTTGAATCATCTACATCCATCTCCATCTGGTTCTTGAGTTGTAGCTGCTACTCAGTCTTGAGATTGCAACTCTGACAATTTTTCCATTTTGTGTATTTCAGCCAATCCTTCAAGGATTGTCTTGAAATTCAGTTTGGGAGTCTAGATCTTCACTCCCATCATTTTTTGGGCCCTATATTTGTATATTTGTGTATTGAAACTTCCCAGCAACAGTTCCTCTAATAAAACTACGCTGTCATAGCCTTGGGAATTTTCTGTGTAGCAGTGATCTTCATTTTTTCATGTACATGTTTCTTGAGGCTTGTATTGCCTAGCTTGAGTGATTGTTTCCTCAAATTATTGTATGCATTTTCTTCTATGATCTAATATGATGGCTATTTGGATCTTCTTACATCCTATGTGTTTATGCATCACTGCTATTTCATTTTTATGTTCATGGATTGTTGTAGCTCCAATTTTAGAATATCTTAAGATATTCCCATTATTGTAGATTTTCCCTATTTTGGGATATTACAGAAATTTAGTTCCTAGTGATCTATGTGGACTACTATCTCCTTTCCCATTAGGTAGTGTTTCTGCTTTTTCATAGATTTCAATAGGGAGTAGATCTCCTTTTATTAGGTAGGGAAGTGTTGACACCTTAAAAAACCCCCTCATTTTTCTCAAAAAAAGGGGGTCCCCATATAAATGCTGAAAATATCACCTTGGTTTGCATTTTGTTTCCTATTTTGAGTGATTAAAATGTACCCATTTTTTCAATTTTTTATATTTTCATCTTCTCCTCTTCAACACCTTTTAAGTGATATAAAATTTACCTCATTCTGACTTCCACATCGAAAGTTATGGCCCTTAGAAGTTTCATGTTTTTTCCTTATTCTAATAGGATGACATGCTGATGTGGAAACCTACATGGTATGTTGACATAACATTTCTAATGTGACATGGAACCTCCATGTAGATTCCATGTCACTTGGTCGAAATCTAGTGGTTGATGATCAAAACAAAATTTTCAATTCATTGTAATCCTATTCCTTGGGCCCCTTAGTATTTTTCATTGTGTAGCATCTAAATTAGGCTGGGGACATGAGAACCTTTAATTAGGGGAGTTGCGAACCTTATTCCCTTAAATCAAGGGAGACAAGAGGGTTTATTTTATTATTATTATCTTTTCTTTTTTATTTAACAGATCACGGGTATGGGTCCCTGAGCCTTTTTCATGATCCAAAACTAAACTCACTCATGGTCAAGGGGCTCATGTCGTCAACCTATTGAAGGTTTGAGAGCTTGTTTACTATATTTAATTTAATTACTTCACATAGATGCATTGTTTTTTATTTCTTATTGCTTATTTATTCCGTGTAGGCAATGGAAATTTTCATGATCCAACTCTAAATTCAACCACAATATAGGGGTTGGGGTCAGTGTTGGGCCTAAATATTTCTATCCTTGGCCACTTCATTTTTTATTTTATTATCCTCCAATTAAACCTTAATTTCCTATATTTTTAATAATTTTGATGAACATAATGACATAGAAGGTGTTATCACAAAATCAAACCTGATAGGCTGCTCATAAAACCAATATTGTGCAACTATTTCAAACCAATCTTTTGGTTGAGGCTTAGCCTCCTCAACCTGAGAGGGCTCTCTCAAGGGTTTATGATTTTTGATAAATATGTAGATGGCTAACTCTATTTGGGATAAAAATAGGTAAATGATATAAAATGGTTGTAAATCACATAATAAAGTATACATTGGGCTTATGGAGTCACAATTGCTTCAAAAAAACCAAAATAATCTACCTAGCATGGAATTCAAGGCATATCAGAGTTCAAGTTAAGGAATAAAAATGTAGAACAGTGAAACACACAATCAGTTTGTCTATGAAGTCAGAGCATCATTGATGAATTCTGAATAACATAAGAAAACACCACTACAATAGAATATTGAAAATATGCCATCAGAACAAGAACATACAAGAACTCCTTCTGAATCTTGAGTTGTCTAAGTAGAAATTTTGTACTAGGCTAAAAATAGTCACTTACATAAAACATAGTCTCTTTGCTAACAAATGTCCAACCCCTTTTATTTCGACTCCTTGATCTTTTATAGATCATTTACATCATAAGATAAACTTATCTACAACTAGATACATCTAATTCTTATGCTTTTACACCTATACTAACCATGAAACAAGGTATTTATTACAAACACAGTTGTAAAACTGATATAGAATCCTATTACATTAGAATTAGAACTCTTTTGATTCCACTCAAAACAACTTTATCTAAACTTAATTACATCATTTTACACCTATATTTCCATTAATTCAAATCTTGATGATGAGCTCCAACCTGTTATGACCATGATGTTGATGATGTTGATCTCCCGCAATTTAGGAAACTGCTCCCCTGTTTTTAGGCTTAGGATCCCTTTAGTTTCTTGAGATATTCTGACCACTTCCAACTGATAATTTAGAGGCTAATTTATGTTAGGAACATTATTGGCATATTTCCAAGTCATCCCTTCATGCCAGCTATGCGAAACCATTTTTAACTTCTCAAAACAATGAAAACAGACTTGTGCTACGAAAGCAACACAGTTTCGTAGCGTAGTCTTTTTACCCATTTTCCTTAAAAAATTAGCTTCCTTTCCTTCAGGGTTGCTTTGATACTCACTTGACATAGCTTCCTTAGAAATTTCAAATCAAAATATATGGTATTCCTTCCAAAATTTTATAAGGAAAAGGGTGAAAAAGCCGGTACAACAGTTTCGTAGTGCTTTTCGTAGCGCATTGTAATTTATAAATTTCTCCCACCTCGTAATGAATTTGAAGAAACTAAGAGAGAATTTTGTAGTTAGTTCTATTAGGAAGAAAAATTTCTTTCATTTTTCCCAAATTCGTTTTTATTTTCTCAGAAACCTCTTTGGAAGTTGACTGGTCAAAACCAGAAAATAGATTTTTTTGGCTTCATGACTTTTTGCAATTTTGTAGCACTTTCTGCCTTTTTTACACTACAAGCGCTATGAAACTGCTGTGTAAGTAGTTTTAACTAGTTTTTCTTCAAAATTTGATACAAAAAGATGCTATAAATTTAGAAAATCACTGGCCTTATCAAAACCATCAGCTATATGAACTAAAAACATAACCTTCACAAAATTTAATCCTCTTTTTCCATTTTGAGTTTGCTTTGAATTTGTCATTTTGTACCTCTTCTCTTTAGTTCATCTTGAGAATATTTTAATTGTAGCTCAAAATCCTCCACTTGGCCTCTTATATTTCTATTACTGGCTCTCGAATCGGTGTTGATCACTCTAACAAATTTTTCTTCTTTAATGGCTGGAACTGTCCATGTAAAGAACTGTTATTCATTGCTTGGGATATCTGACCTAGAAATTGTTTGACCTTCCCAAACAACCTTCATCCTCTTGAATTCTGTCTTTTCAATGCTGTGCTTTCTGGCCCTCTTTCTCATCATTTCCATCTCTTCATTTTCTAGCTTCAACCTTTCTTCCAGTAGTTGACACTTTGACATGTGTTCCTTTCCCTTCATTATATTGTTGGTTGCATGCTCTACTGCTAGTGATGAGAGGTAAACTACCTCTTTAGGTACTATGACTATTTTATTAGCTTCTTAGACCTCCTTATTATTTTCTTTGAGCTTTTTAGTATGCCTAGTCAAAGGCTTCCTTGCTTCAAAGATAAAGGCTGCATTCTCACCTTCAAATTCCAATTTCTTTTCTGATTTCACTTTTTTTTTGTTTGTTTTCATCTATTCCAATAAAATTAGTTTTCACAATAGGTGAATTTTCTATATATATTGAATGTAAAATATCATCTAAGTTGCCTTTCATCACTGAGCTATCATCTGAACCTGAAACCACTATTTTTCCTTTTGATGTTGATGCTTGGATTCTTGTTACTCTCTGGATTTCCTGCTTCCTAGCCACATGTTTTTGTTTTGCCTCTTTGAAACTTTCTAACCTCTGTCATGCTTCTTGGAAAAACCTATTAGCTTCTCTAGAATTTTTAAAATAGCCTATCTCGTCCAGATGAATAGCCTCACTAGTTTTGATGAATTAGCCTCACTTGATTTGATGAGAGTTGTCTTTGGATAAAACAACCATAAACTTATCCTCACTATTTGAGAGCTTGGACAACATATGTGAAGGTGAATGAAACAATTGACTCAAATAGGCAAAAAAAATAGAATTAGAGATGTCAATTCATGAACAAATGATGTTTTATTGATACCTTATCATGAATATGATGACTGTAGGATAAGTGGGTACAACGAATCTGTTAATTAACTAACTCACCATACTCCTATCATGTCATTCCCCAACTGAAACTGACAAATCCCAACTTATTTGACATGATAGCTATGAAATCGTGCTTTCATAGTGCTCACAGTGTAATTTTCATAGTTTGCGCTACGAAAGTAGTGGCTCTTTCGTAGCACATTTCCTCTTTTTTGAACTAGCACTGCTACAAAATGGTGGATTCCTAGCTAATTGCAGAAATTTATCCTGAAACTTAATTGAATGGCCCTTAAATGGAAAATGTGAGTATTTGATCATGGAATGGACTTCTAAATACTTTATTTGAATTCAATGATGACTTTTAAACTCATAAAAATTCTAACCTACCCTTAACCAAAACCTAAAATGACTTTCAAACCTATTTTGAGGCCATGATAAAAAACAAAGTTGACACAATGATGTTTTGAAAATTTTGGGTGATAACAGTGGCTTCACTTGGGATAGTGTGCCCCTGTGGTACACTAAGAACCAATAGTTCCAGTGCTTCTATTCATTTTCTTGGAACAAAAAATTTGAAAATTTACCAAGTCTTCTTCAAATTCTTATAGCCTTCACCTCGGGATCAAGCTTGCAGAAGAACCAAATCTGTACCTACTGAAAATATGCTCAGTCAAATTTGAGCTTATTCACAGACTCCTACCTACCCTAACAGCTGCAATCTCCATTTGTAACTTAAGGAACACGAAACTTCCAATGAAACCAGTCATTGATCTGATATGATGCTTGAACCTCTTAACTGCACTTGAACCAAAAGTAAACATGATACTTAGAAGACCAAGGCAACATGAGATGTAACTGATCTTCAAAATGAAAATATAACTGGAAATCTGGACTGTATAACCCTTCCATGTATTCAAATATAGTATTAAAGAAGACATGATATGTTTTATGCTTCTCATGACATTCTACAACTTTGGATAACTCATCCATGCTTTTATCAACAACATAAGACTTTAGTTGCGTGCTCTCAAACTACTTTGCAAACTGATTTTCAAAAACAATTTATTCTTCCTCAATCTCTAAGAAGAAAGGTAGCAATGCCTCCTCTTTGTGTTCTGGAATTAAAATCATTTGAAAAGACTGATATTGATCATGAATACTATGAGATTGAATTTTATCTTTTGAAACTTGAATGTCATTTTCAACATTCTCTCCAACTTCATCAACAAACTGAATCTTATCTTTTGATTTGCACTCAGATGATTTCAGATTATAAGATAAGGATAAAGAAAAATTTTCACCCACTTTTTCCTTAGTGTGATCATTATTTGACGTAGGCTAATATAAGGAAAGACATGAAAATTCAACACTTTCCTTAACTTGAGGTTTATAGAGACTATCTTCCAGTATTTTCTCTTGTTGTTTGCAATGATTCTCATACTCCTGATGATAAAAAGACTGAAAATTCTTCTACAACCTTTCATCAAACTCAGAGAATGTATCATAATTTTCATAAATAAACTCTTGCTGGGTTTCATTTTCATCTAAGAAAGAGGATATCCTTTCTTCTTGGTGAAGAAAGGGATCGACATGAAGGGCTTCTAAAATTTTCTCATCCATGAACTCATCATCTTCATAACAATTCTCCAAATATTCAATAAAACTCACACAGTGTTTACAACAATATTTAACCAACAGTAAAGAGGGATGACACTCTTCATACATCTCATAAAATGCAACGTGGAATTCAGCAAGAGAATATAATAAGCCATTTGGCAAGCTTTCATACCAAGACCGTGCTTTTCCTTCCAAAGTGGCCATAAACATCTTCATGAGAGTTTCCTCAGGGAACTGAACCTTAAGACTGTGTACATGCATATGGAATCTAAAAAAATGAATAGCAGCATTGTCTTTCTTTTCATCTTTGAATATAGGAAGATCAGTTAACCATTCAACCTTTGGCATAGGATTTGGAAAACCAAGGATATGAGACCGATTCATAGAGCCATACCTGGCATGTATTCTTGCAATGGAACTCATTCTGAAACTTCATCAAGCTACTAATATTCAATTAGTGGAGTCACCTTTCAATTGATTATTTGATGTGTGGAGTCACCAAGGTAGATGTAGCCTCGAAAAGCTTCTTGAGCTCCTGCTACCTTCAGAAGTTCAGATTCAAAATCTCGGGAAAGTATAATCTTTAGACTCCCAGCAGACGCACCAAAATGTTATCATAAAATCAGACCTAACAGGCTGCTCATCAAACCAATCTTGTGCAACTATTTCAAACCAATCTTTTGGTTGAGGCTTAGCCTCCTCAACCTAAGAGGGCTCTCTCAAGGGTTTATGATTTTTGATAAATATGTAGATGGCTAACTCTATATGGGTTAAAAACAGGTAAATGAAATAAAATAGTTGTAAATCGCAAAAGAAAGTATACATTGGGCTGATGGAGTCATAATTGCTTCAACAAAACCAAAATAATCTACCTAGCATGGAAGTCAAGGCATATCAGAGTTCAAGTTAAGGAATAAACATGTAGAACAGTGAAACACACAGTCAGTTTGTCTATGAAGGAAGTTAGAGTATCATTGATGAATTCTGAGTAACATAAGTGAACACCACTACAATATAATATTGAAAAGATGCCATCAGAAAAAGAACATACAAGAACTCCTTCTGAATCTTGAGTTGTCTAAGTAGAAATTCTGTATTAGGCTGAAAACAATCACTTACATAAAACATAGTATTTTTTCTAACAAATGTCCAACCCCTTATGTTTTGACTCCTTGATCTTTTATATATCATTTACATCATAAGATAAACTTATCTAAAACTAGATACATCCAATTCTTATGCTTTGACACCTATACTAACCATGAAACATGGTATTTATTACGAACACAACTGTAATACTGATATAGAGTCCTATTACAAATAGAATTAGAACTCTTTTGATTCCACTCAAAACAACTTTATCTAAAATTAATTACATCATTTGCCACCTATCTTTCCATTTAGTCGAATCCTGATGATGAGCTCCAACTTGTTATGACTATGATGCTGATTATGTTGATCTCCTGCAATTTAGGAAACTGCTCCCCCGTTTTTAGTCTTAGGATCCCTTTAGTTTCTTGAGATATTTTGACCACTTACAACTAATAATTTCGAGGCTAATTTATGTTAGGAACATGATTGGCATATTTCCCAAGTCATCCCTTCATTCCAACTGTGTGAAACCACTTTTAAATTCTCAAAACAATGAAAATGGACTTGCGCTATGAAAGCAACGCAGTTTCATAGTGCTTTTCGTAGCACCGTCTTTTTACCATTTTCCTTGAAAATTTAGTTTCCTTTCCTTCAGTGTTTCTTTGATACTCACTTGAAATAGCTTCCTTAGAAATTTCAAATCAAAATACATGGTCTTCCTTCCAAAATTTGATAAGGAAAAGGGTGAAAAAGCTGCTACAACAGTTTTGTAGCACTTTTCGTAGCGCATTTTAATTTATAAATGTCTCCCACCGTGTAATGAATTTGAAGAAACTGAGAGAGGTTTTTGTATCTAGATCTGTTAGGAAGAAAAAAATCTTTTAGTTTTCCCAAATTCATTTTCAATTGCTCAGAAAACTCTTTGGAAGTTTAATGGCCAAAACCAAAAAATAGATTTTTTTGGCTTCACGACTTTCAGCAGTTTTGTAGCACTTTATGCTTTTTTTACACTGAAAGCACTACGAAATTGCTGTGTAAGCAATTTTAACCAATTTTTCTTCAAAATTTGAAACAAAATATGATATAACTTTATAAAATTACTGGCCTCATTAAAACCATCATCTATATGAACTAAAACATAACCTTAACAAAATTTAATCCTCCTTTTCCATTTTGATTTTGCTTTGAATTTGTCATTTTGTACCTCTTCTCTTTAGTTCATCTTGAGACTATTTTAATTGTAGCTCCAAATCCTCAACTTGACCTCTTAGCTTTATATTACTGGCTCTCAAATGGGTGTTTTCTTGAGGGGTCCTGACCCAGCTTCGGAGGTTAAGGTTTGCCAACAAACCCCTATACTACTGGCCCTTTTGGTAGTGACCTGCTTACGCAGGTCAAAGTCTCACCTGAAACAGTATGGGTGGGTGTTGGAACCAGGTTTTTGCATCCTGAGAGAGGATAGGTAAGCGAAGAAGAGCTGCGGCCGGCTTTATAATGACCAAATCTCATATCTCAAAATTGGATCTATAGATCTCCTTCGCATCCATATGTGCAAGGTCAAATATACTTACTTATTCTCATAAAACATAACAGAATAGACCTAGATGCTGAAGAAACACTTAATACAATACTTTCGCAGCTTAACACATAATATGCATAACACAACAACTATCAAATATTTTCCTCAATAGTACAATTACATTCAACTATGCAACAACCTTTCTCATTCATTAATCCTTCAGTTCCTTCTTACAATACCCAAACCCGACCTACGCACACAACAACAGGGTCTGCACAAAATAGGAATTGGGATCTCTGCACACACAACCAACAGGATTACTTTCCCAAAAAACCCAAATAGATCTGCTAAGCCACAATTCGCATCAAGATCTCATCATCTTCTTGCCTTATAATTCAAAATGTCCCTCTATTTATAAAAATCTAGCCTAATCTTTCCTATGGTCCACAAACCGTTGTTTACAGACTCTAGGTCTACCCTTTGACCCATTAAAATTCTTTCAGGGCTTTGACCCACCCCAAAACCTCTGCGCTAGAATAAATATAATAAAAAATATACAAAATCAGACCAATTTTGTAGCTTGCAAGAGACCCTATTCCAATAGTCCCCCAACACAATCTTGTGACTCATCCCGAGTCACTGTGGTCACCGGTCCACCAATTGTCCCTGGAGCTGCTTGATTATCATGACCAGCGTGCATATCTCATTCGTGCCTCAGCGCCCTATCCCTGGTGGGCTGATTCTTCCTGAGACAATTATTCCGACCATATAGTCATTTAACCCTATATGGCTTGAGCCAATTGCCATTGACATATCCTGGTAACACGTCACCACGCAGGGTAGCTAACCTGACTACTCCAATATCCATGATTTCCTTAATGGTGTAGGGACTAAGCCAATGCTGTCGGAATTTCCCTGGGTGTTTTTTAAACTGGCTATCGTATAAGAGGACTAGGTCGCCTTGTATGAATGTCTTTTGGTGAATATGTTGATCATTCCAAGCTTTATCGCAAGCCTTCTGAACGAAGGGAGGTAACCAATTGATTGGATTGGCAGGCAGAGCACCTTCCTGTGCATATTGATCCAGAGGTGATGCCAATGGGGACTTGGCATGCCTCGGAGAAGTCCTAGGCTTCCTAGTATCCCATCTCGCAGCTTTTGAGGCTTTTCTCGAGCCTTGTGACTTCTCTTTTCCTTTCCTTGTGACCGGCGTAGAGGGAACTTCTTCTAGTTCAGACTCAACTTCCATGATATCCTCAACGTCAGGCCTTGTTGGGGCCAAAGGTTTGGTAGGGTTAGTGGTCGTCATCCTTGCACAAAAAATGAATCCCAGCCCTGGGTGACTACTATTAAACAGAGCAGGTTGACTAGACATGAGAGGGATAGTGTAGATATGGGAAATATGATTGCTCAAGTTCTTCTGAGAGAATAATGATGAGTGCAAGTTATGAAAGTGAGACAAAACCTCTGGCTGAACTATCCTACTCCTTCTATAATACCCACAATCGTGCAATGGTAAGGTAAACTTTATCTGAGATGTATCCCCCAGGAAACAGTAAAAAATCCCCAAAATTTGCTTCATTAAATTCTCGGAGGCCACTCCTTTTAATGGTAACTTTTTCTTTTTACCAATTGTCACCGTTCCAACGACTAGTTTTCACATCCCCTGTGTGCTTCGCCTATTTTATACGCTAGGGTCAATCTTCTGCATCTTCTGCACATCCTCCCCCAACACAAGCTTGATTCCTAAGTAACTTATGACCAATGAAAAATTTTCCTGACATTCGTTATCCCAAGAGAACCTTACCGTCTGTGTAAGTGAGGTTTTAAGAGGGGATATAGTTAGAGCATATTTCTGAACGAACCTCCTGTAATAACTTGCATGTCTAAGGATTAAACTCAACTATTTTTTTGTTGTAAGGGCTACCCGATAGATGAGATATTTTCTTTTTGTACCTATAGCCGGTGTAGAGTGCATTTTAATGCTACTTGCCCATGGTTGAATCAGTTTGGTGCCCATGTGCAGCCCTGAGTTGGAAGTAGCTCGTGGGTCAGCCTCACCTTCTTCTGGGGTTAGGCCGCAAAATTCAATTATTCCTAGCTCCTTCAGGTCCCACATGGGTAGTTCAGGTGCCATATATGAGTGTGATTTACTCCATGCCATTGTGTCAGTATCCTGCAGAGCTGTTGGTCCTTCGAATCACAGGGTCAAAATAGCGCGACACTCTTCCCAATCCTAGAATGCTTCCTTCAGGGTGTCCCATCATCATGTAGTTTTCTTATGCATGGTTAGTTTAATGGCCCATAGCCTTTATTCACTTGGGACCAAAACTTCGAATACTCGTAAGAATTCCTTAACATTACTTGAGCCGTCAAAGTAAGGTAGGTCCCTTGCCTCTAAGGAAATGCAGCAGAAGCCTTTTGTGACTCGAAGACAACGCAGCACTAAGACATCATGTAACCAGTTTTTCCAATTATCTATCTCCTCATCGGGATCATATAAGAATTCATTATCCTCCTCCTAGCGAAGTACTTCATCCACTGTTGGGTTGACCATGTCCATGCAGTTAACTTATACATATAGTCCACATCTTCCTCCTTGGGTACTGGTTTAGTGTAGCGTTTACCTTCTGCAGGGTCTAATGGTAGTATAACCCTTGTGCCGTTATTTTTGAACGCCATGCTTCTCCTTTTTTATGTTAATGATACCACCCATGTCGATGGCCCAATCCAATCCTAGTAGCATCGGGTAGAGGTCCGCATCTTCTACAATCTGAATTAATTCAAAGTCAACCCAGACCTTAACCCCTGCAATCTCTACCATAATCCTTGATAGCCTCCCTAGAGGTACAATATTATATTTATTAGCCATGCGTAGCTGGATAGTGGACCATTACAACTTTGGTTCGCCCATTCATTTCCAAGTTTGTTTAGGTAATACATTGGCATCCGATCTGAGGTCTAAAATAACCTGGTCCATCTCGTAATCGTCGATCTGTGCCGTTAGCTGCATCTCCATCCTAGTGAGTTTCTTATAACTGTATAGTTTTTGCACATCCTTAATATCGGGGGACATGGTAGAGTGCGTTGTGAAACTATCTATTAATGCCTGAATATTCTGCACAACTTTTGGGTTGTGCAACAACTTCATACATGCCTGCAAGAAAGGTTTGATCTCCTCATCTGCCTTAAGGTTCATAGGGAGTAGGGACTTAGATGCCTCTGTCCTGATAAAGTCCCTACGAGCTTGTTGGTGAGGTAAATCCCCTTTGTGGACAGAGGTGATCCCATTAGCCCTAGAGTGGGTCTAGCCACAAACGAGACACGCTATGACATCAATTCCTAGTTAAGAATGGACAAAGACTTGGTAGATCACCTACCATAGGTCCTGCGCTGTTATGTCATCTGGAAAAATGGCTGCCTCTCGTTCCTGATTCGATAGATCACGATCTGCTCGTTCTCACACCCGGATAATTGCACATACACAAGAAACAAAGACAATACAAAACATACTATTTCGCATTCCTAACTATCAGTCAGTCAAAGAGGACTAAATCACATGCATTAAATAAACATAACATAGAGATGGAATCAATATCATAGTCAAGTATATTTAATTAAAGAAGGAAGAGTATAACCAGGCTTCAATATTATGATCTCCTCTAGTAGGGTTCCAGCGAAGCATGTCTCACAAAGCTCGTCGGGAATTCAAACGGGACTCTCTCTACGGGATCCTCCTTAGTTTGATCTTCTCTATAGTGATTACTCAGCTATAATATCTCTTCTCCAAGTTCAGCTTCTTGGCTATATGTTCAGCTAGCTTTTGTAAAGGGAGAAGGATTTTTTATATAGAGGGATAAGGAGAGGTTAGGATCCCTATAATCGTGGGGGGAGTCCTATCCTCTTAGAATGTTCCATCAACCATTTCCTAAAAGAAGAGATCTGTGGCTTATCGAGTTTAACCACTTGCAATGAGTCATTCTTGAGGTGGTTAAAGGAAAATTCTGCCTCCAATTTGTTAAAAAACATTCCAAAAAATGCTGGCGTGGGCTCAACACAGGGATAGAGCACCAGCTGGCAGAGCCTCTAGTGAAAATTTTCCCCATTGCGCGAGGGGTGAACTAGCTACCCGCACCAATGCCAAAACATAGGTTTTTGGGTGCTTTCCGAGGAAATTTTCAATAGGAAGAATCATGTCCTTATGAAAAGGATGGAAAGAATGTATTTGCAGAGTTTGACATTGCTCACAGGTCATGGAAAAAACCCTCCAATATGCGAGGCGAGGGATTGCAGGGATGGTGACAAAATGCTGTGTAACAGATGCCCCCTAAAGCATGAGGTTCGAGAGAGAGGGAGGGGTGATATGCTTTATGAGAACACGTTCGACCAAAACACTATTGTCGGAAAACCTGCAAGTATGAATAAAAATGATACATCTAATACATGACATGTGGCATGGGCGCATCCATCCATAAGAGAGTATATAAACAATGATATCCGAGGTGTGGACACAGCCATCCAGCAGTAGGGGTCAATAAATATAATCAGGTATGGTCACATCCATCTAATAAAAATATCCATTTAATAAGTCATAATAATCCAAAAATAACCCCTGACTGGATTCCCTTGAATAGCCAGGTGTGACCGCTTCCCATCTCGGCCGGAGCAATTCAAGCACGCAAATATGTGAGATGAAGTCAAGCATGCAAGAACATTGCCTGATTACCAACCAATGGTGAAAGCTGTTAACAGATGTGAGAGAAACCACCAATAATGACAATAGCTCTCAAGGTACAAAAGGTACAATCCACGGCATGTGAACAGTGATCTGACATCGAACACCCGCAAAGTCAATCGATCGAAGGCCAATGATGTGGACCTTACGTCAAGTGAAAATAACCTACCATTGAGGCATGCAGGCTCGAAGGTACCTGTTATCTCAAAATCAAACCCTGATAGGCTGCTGATCAAGAAGACTCTGAGTAACTATTTCAAACCAGACTTTTAGTTTAGGCTTTGCCTCCTCAACCTGAGAGGGCTCTCTCAATAGGTTTATGATTTTCAAATAAGGATTAGATGGCTAAATCTATGAGTAAAATGGATAAAAATGGATAATTGGTTGTACTGCTAATCAAAAAACATCTATTCAGCTTATGGAGTCAAGTGTGTTTTCACAAAACATGAGTATCAGCTTCATATGGAAGTCAGGGCATTTTAGGGTTTAGATGCATCAACAGAACAATAGGACAGAAAATAAACACAACTCATGAACATATGAAGGAAGTTAGAGCCCCTTCAGTGAATTCTAAGTAACATACATTCATGCCACTGCAAGTAATTGAAAAAGGAAAAACATGAGGATATCAAACATTGATAACCCTTTCTGAATCATGAGTGATGAAACCAATATCTCTGCATTAATATAAAAACACAGTTTCTTCTACAACAAAACAATATGCTTGTTAATGAAAATTTCCAACCCTATGCAATTTGACTTCTTGTCTCTTATAGAGTCATCATTACATTCTTGGATTCTCTCCAAATACTTGAGAAAAATTCGAATTTGCTAGCTTGACACCTATCAACTGCTAAAACAAACTTTTAATTACATCTAACAGTTAAATTGTCTATTCTAGAGTCCTAATACAACTAGGATTAAAACTCTTTATTATAACTTAACAACTTTATCTAAACATCAAATATTCTATTTGACAGCTGCTCCTCCTAAACTTCAAACTTGATGATGTCCATCTCCTTGCTGTTAGACTATATTGATTTGCTTCTTATCTGCCCTAAAAGATAGGAACATGCTCCCTGAAAAATAGATATAGTGTTTCATTTATGTTTCTTCAAACCATTTTCTGACCAACTTGTGCTAAAAAACATGTGTAATGTCTTATTATACTCATGTGACTTCGCCCTTCCAGCTGTGCCCAAACCAAACTTTTGAAGAAGTGCCAAAACTGTTAACATTGCTGCGCTACGAAACTGTCTGTTGTTTTCGTAGCGCGGAACTTTACCTTTGAAAAATTCACTTGGAACCTTCATTTTTCTATTTTTTTCAATTGGATATTAACTTGTGATCTTTATAAATTCTTCAGAAGCATCAAGGTTTAAAAAAAAATCCTTTTATCCCTTTTAAACCTTGCGAAATTATTGAAACTGCATCCTACAGCAATTTCGTAGCGCGCTACGAAACTGTTGTGCATGACACCTCTAGCACCCTACCTTCTTGAAGGCTTCTTCAACATATTTATCTCTTGTGAGAGCTTCTAAACCTTTAGATAGTGAAAAGACCTGTGATTTCTCTTTTCTTCTATCATCTTCCTCCTGAAAACCCTATGTCTTTAGCAAACCTGTAATAGACCTCCTTGTTGGATGAACTGGCTCGCTTGAAAATTTGGTTCAGCCTCGCTTGATTAGAAATCCTGCTTTAGCCAACAATTATTTTCAAACTCACTTGATTAGAAAGTATCAAAACTGCTGACATAACATCAATTGGGTTCAGTCTCACTGATTGAAATTCTGCCTCACTTGAAAACTTAAGGAAAGCTCTGGTTTCTTATCATGAGCTTCTCTTTCAAACAATAGATATGCATGCAGTGTTTTCTTTGCATGAGACAAAATTGATGATAACCAACCCTTTTTCAAATTTGAAAAGGAACAATGAAAAATGACCCCTAACGAATCTCATAATCATTTCATAATTTCTTTGGATGGTTGCATGCATGAGGGAGGATTCGCGGACTGACACCTAATCATGAAAATTTAACCAAAATTGATGGATGTGACAGTTAAACCGAAAATTTTTGAATCCCTAATTTCGTAGCGTTGGTATTGTGATTTCAGGATTTTTCGCTACGAAAATACTAGCGTTTTCGTAGCACAGAAGTAGTTTTTTACATTGAGCACGCTACTAAAACGTGGTTTCGTGGCTTATTCAAAAATAAAATAAAATTTAAATATGGTTTTAAAAACGTGGCATGAGAATTCTAAATAGTAAATCAAGGTTTATGAACTTTATTTGGTGATGAAATTTTGGCGAGAAAATAGGTCTCGCAGAGAAGACCTGAGTTCAGGGCTAAGGGCCAACAAGGGTTTCCGCCGTAGTCTAGATTCACGCCGGCATTCCCACTCTGCTCCGAAGGGCAGAGAGTCTCACTCGAGGCATGCTGTGACCTTACTATGATTGAGAGTAGATTAGTATCATTTTCCCAACATCCAAACAAATGAACCAAAGCTAAACTAAGGAATTAAACAGCCATGACAAAACATTCCCCAACATGCATTCTTTAGGGAAATAGTTAAACCATTGATAAAAAAAATTTTAAACACCACTAATGACAGCACTCATTCATATTCTACATCACATAGAATAACAACCATCTTGGATATATTAGTCAATAGCCGTGTTACACAATAATTTTTCACCGTCCCTGCAATCCCCCATCCCACACATTGGAGGGAATTTGCTGTGACCTATGAGCAGTGACATGACCTGAAACCATTTTCATGGCATCCACCTTGACAAAGAAATCATTCCTCTAAAGACAGTTTCCTGTCAAAAACCCTAAAAACTAATCTTTTGGCCTTGGCACGACTAGCCAGTTCAGCCCTCGCGCCAATGGGGAAAATATACCAAAGAGGGCATGCCAACTGGAATTCTGTCCCAGTGTATTGCTTGCGCCAAGCTTAATAGGGTTTTTTTTTAAAAATAAATGGCGGAAGTTTGATTTCAACAATCTCTTGAATGAGTCTCTAAAATGAGTTGGGAGGTTTGGCTCCGGATCTCCATGTAGGGGAGGTGGTTTTCCACCTATCATGGAATATTGCTTAAGGATAGGGCCAATCCCACAATTGTAGGGATCCCAACTCCCCTTCCACCATCTATATAAGCTTGGCATTTTCCTTTTGCAAGCTATTCTTAGTGGTCATAGAAGTAAAAGCTGAATCTGTAGCAAGAAGACTATCACCAGACAACCTTTGAGAGCCAAGCCGAAGAGAGAGAGCTTTGTCCCATTTCTGATGAGCTTCAATGAGACGTGCTCCACTATCGACCTGCCGAAGGAAGATCCAGCGTCAGAGCCTTGGGTTGTATCTTTCTTTCGTTTTTGTTAATGATAAGCGACTTTGATTATGGTTTCATTCATGTGTCTTGTCTTTGATGCAATGAATTACATCCTCTCTGACTGATGTATGGTTACAAGATTTAGATTCTATGCTGTGTATCATTGTGTTTCTTCGCATGTGTGTAGGTTTTTAGACGTGTTAAGCGGAAGGATCGTGATCTGCCAAAGCGGAGGATGGGAAGCGTCATCCTTTCTTCAATGACCATTGCGTAGGACCTGAGGTAAGAAACTTATAATTTCTTGTCATTTTGTAACTAGAGTCCTACGTCTTAGCGTGACTTGATTGTTGCTAGACCCGATTTGGGCTAGTAGGGATTGCCTCTGTCTACAGAGGGGATTTACCTCTCCAACAAACTGGTGATTCCACTGGGGATCGAAGCCAGAATCTCTGGTTTCACAGACAGTTCATTTTCTTGTGTCAAGCTCCTTAAAAAATGAAAGAAGGTCGTCAGAGCATAGTTCGTTTTCTTGTGTCAAGCTCGTTAAAAAATGAAAGAAGGTGTCTGGAGCATAGTTCGTTTTCTTGTGTCAAGCTCCTTAAAAAATGAAACAAGACCGTCGGAGAAGAGTTTATTTTCTTGTGTCAAGCTCCTTAAAAAATGAAACAAGGTCCTCGAAGCACAGTTCATTTTCTTGCGTCAATCTCCTTAAAAAATGAAACAAGACCGTCGAAGCATAGTTCGTTTTCTTGTGTCAAGCTCCTTAAAAAATGAAACAAGGTCCTTGGAGCAGAGTTCATTTTCTTGTGTCAAGCTCCTTAAAAAATGAAACAAGCTCTTTGGAGCATAGTTCATTTTCTTGTGTCAAGCTCCTTAAAAAATGAAACAAGCTCTTATGAGGATAGTTCTTTTAATGTGTTAACCTTGTTAAAACAATGAAACACTTTCCCGTTCAATTCGAGTCTTTGATAAGATCTCATAAAATCCCAGTCAAGTCTTCCTCTTGATCTCGTAACTTGAACCTTCACTCCATCTGCCTTTCACATGGATTGAAGATTGGGGGGCATGTACCTCGAATTGAGTCACCATGTTGGGGGTATTCTTACTTTTTCAAGCATATTTTGTTTCCGTTTCAAGCTTGTGTAAAAATGAAACCAACTTCAAGCAGATTTTTCTGATTTCAAACTTGTGTAAAAATGAAACCATTCCCATTTTACCTCTCGTGATTACCATTTTATCAGCCTGTTTTGTCATATGAGCCTTGGTTTTCTAATTCCATCGTCCCCATCTGCTTGGCCAATCATATGCCTTCACTTGGTTGTTTTACCTGTTCCTGAGGAACCGCTGCGATGAGTGGTTTTGTTAGCTAGCCTCTCAACCTTTATTTGTTCAAAGCAGTTCCACCATTACCGGAACTAGTTGCTTCCCTTTATACCACTTGTTCCTCCAGGAGGAGTCATCTTTCAGCTCTTTTCTAACTCTCTAAAACTGAAAATATTGCTGAGTTGCTTGTTGTTTTGATCTCGTTAAATTGGTTGCTAAACAACATCTACACAGTATACGTTTACCCCTTTTTCGGGCTGGGATAGATTATTTATGAAAAAGGAATACCCTAGCCTATGACGACTAGGAGGTTTTCTCAGACATAGTTTTCTACCTTTTAGGATTTGAGGAACTATCTATGAAGAGGGGCCGTTGGAGTTTACTTTTTAGCTGTCTTTTCAAACTCTCTAAACATGAAAAGACGGCGAGCTCTTCCTTTGTCAGACTCATTAAAACCTGATGACATCGAACTCCGTCGTAATGACGTAACTCGAGTTTCTCCTTCCTAGGGCTCATTAAATGTACTAGGTTGGATTTTTCCAAAAGACAAACTTATATTGCAAGCATATGCTATCCTCTTCAAGATTTTTTTCAAAAATAATTGGGGTACTCGCCAGAAATGGTGGGGAAAAATGAAACCAATATCATCATCGTGTCGGCAGTATGTCGCTCTTGAACATGGCACTTGTCAGCATTCATGTCAGGTTGGGGACATCTCATCTCATTATTTGTTTTCCTCCATAGGTTCAGGTTATCCCTTTTGACCTCTCATCTGCTCTTTTCCTCATCATCATGACCTCAGATCTTTTGATGTCAAATACTGCCAAATCCAGTGTCGTGTCGCCGATATGTTCAAGAGAAGTTGACCTCTGCAGTTTTTAACCCTCCTTTGATTCTCATCTGATCCTAATTCACAAACATTATGTTCCCTTGACTCGTGTCGATGATGTGGGAAACACTATGGCCCACCTTCGATCAAGGTCACTTCCTGTCGACTTCAGCTCATTATCCAGGAAGCTGATCTAGAGACTCCCTTTAGGTACCTTGGAACCTGCATGCCTCAATGGAAGGTTCTTCGCATTCGACGTAAGGTTTTCATCATTGACCTTTGATCGGATGATTCTGCAGGTGTTCGACGCCAACTCATTGTTCACATTCCATGGATTGTACCTATAGTACCTTGAGGGCCATTGTTATTATTGGTGGTTCCTCTTGAGTCTGTTAACAAATTTCATCATTGGCTGGTAATCAGACAATATTCTTGCATGTTCGACTTCAGCTCACTTATTCACATGCTTGGACTTGTACTCTGTTCGAGTCGAGATGGAGCACAAAACCCTGGCTTTTTTCTGATGGAATCTAGGCTGCGAATTTTGTGAATTATAATGATTGGTTACTTGACTCATTGATTGGATGGCTGCGACCATACCTGAGTCTATTTATTGATCCTTACTGGATGGCTGCGTCAATACCTTGGATCTTGATTATTATATACTCTATTATGGATGGCAACACCCATACCACATATCATGTATTTGAGATATCATTCGTACTTTTCTACGCAGGTTTTCTGATGGGAGTGTTTTCAGTTGGACACGTTCTCATAAATCATTTCACCCCTCTCTCTCTCTCTCGGGCCTTATGCTTTAGGGGGCATCTGTTACACAGTAATTTTTCACCATTCCTACAATTCCCTGTCCCACACATTGGAAGGCCTTTTCCATGACCTGTGAGCAGTGACATGACCTGAAACCACTTTCATGGCATCCCCCTTGACAAAGACATCATTCCTTTGAAGACAGTTTCCTGTGAAAAACCCTAAAAACTAATATTTTGGCCTTGGCGTGACTAGCCAGTTTAGGTCTCGTGCCAATGGGGAAAATCCACCAAAGAGGGCACGTCAACTAGCGCTCTGTCCCAGTGTATTGCTTGCGCCAAACTTAATAAGGATTGTTTTTTAAAAATAAATGGTGGAAGTTTGATTTCAACAAACTCCTGAACGAGTCTCTAAAATGAGTTGGGAGGTTTGGCTCCAGATCTCCATGTAGGGGAGGTGGTTTTCCACCTATCATGGAAGCTTCCTTGAGGATAGGGCTAATTTCACAATTGTAGGGATCCCAACTCCCCTTCTACCATATATATAAGATTTCCATTTTCCCTTTGCAAGCTAGTCTTAGTGGTCATAGAAGCAAGAGCTGAATCTGTAGTAAGGAGACTATCGCTAGACAACCTTTGAGAGCCAAGCTGAAGAGAGAGAGCTTTGTCCCATTTTCGACAAGCTTCATTGAGACATGCTCCACTATTGACCCGCTGAAGGAAAATCTAGTGTCAGAGCCTTGGGTTGTATCATTCTTTCATTTTTGTTAATGATAAGTGACTTTGATTATGGTTTCATTCATGTGTCTTGTCTTTGATGCAATGAATCACATCCTCTCTAACTGATGTATGGTTACAAGATTTAGATTCTATTCTCTGTATCGTTGTGTTTCTTCACATGTTTTCAGGTGTTCGGTCGTGTTAAGTGGAAGGATCGTGATCTGCGAAAGCAGATGACGGGAAGCGTCATCATTTCTTCAACGACCATTGCATAGGACCTAAGGTAAGAAACTTATCATTTCTTGTCATTTTGTAACTAGAGACCTGTGTCTTAGCATGACTTGATTGTTGCTAGATGCGATCTGGGCTAGTAGGGATCACCTCTATCTGTAGAGGGGATTTACCTCTCCAACAAGCCATCAGAGGTAAGCTATTACAAAGCTCTACTAAAAAAGAGCATAGAACAAAACAAAATACAACCCGTTTCGAGGGACAGAGAGAAACTACAGTAATCCAGAAGAGAGGAGAACAGTGCAACCTGATAGAGCTCTCCTATGGCTCCTTGTGCCTATTCCCGTCTGTACCAACCCCTTCCTCCGTTGGCTGGTTGCTTATTTATTCTCTTGCTCGTGCTACTGATAGTTCTTCCCTGTTTCTTGCTCAGTTGTCTTTCATTTCTTTTCATTCACCGAGGGTTCACTGCTTGTTTCTTTCTGCACCCTTCTGTTGTCTATGCTTGCTCCCGCAACCACCGTGACACTTGTCCTCTACCCCTTCGCAACTTGACACCTCCCTGCCTACTGAGGTTGTGTTCCACCATGTGCTTGCCACCACTCAAAATCTACTAATCTTCAAAGCAAGGGCCCCAAAAGGCCCCGACCACATCCTTTTAACTTGTCCTAAGTCAATTGTCCTGAGCTGTCTCCACTTCCATGGGGCTCCCTAACCCTGTGCCCTGTTCTGGCTACACGCCTTCTCTTAGCTGTCCAAACAAGGGCCCCAACTCTGGGACCTTGGTCAGAGCTGAAGCTTTAAGCTCTTGGAAAGTTGCCACGGCCTGTTTCCACCTTTACAGTAACGCATCCGTCTCCGCTATGATTTTGGTGACAACTTCCTCCCCGACGATTGTCAGTACAGCGCCGAATACTGTGTTGACTTGGTTACCGGCCTCAGAGGAAAACTACTGCATCATTTGGGTGTTGTTCTTTACGGGTTAGCAAAGCTCTCGAATTTCCTGCTTGGCCACCGTCGACGTCTCCTCTACTTGTTGAATTTGGACCTCTAGCACATCCGCCTGGGCATACAATTGGTCCAGTATAGTTGGGTCCGTAGCTTCTTGTATTTCCTTGGAGATTTGTTGCAGCTGGCCCGAAATCAGCTGTGTCTTCACCGTGAGGTCCGTTGAGCATTCCTACAGACCTTTCAGGAGGTCGTAGGCATCTCTGGCTACAGTATTGAGGACTTCCTGCATCTTTGTTACCTGGCCCTGTTTCTCTTAGATTTGTGCTGTGTACACGGTTGCTGGGTCGGGCAACGTCGGTTGTGCTATCAAGGCCACCTTGAGTTCTGTATTCTCCTGGTGGAGGTTTGAGTATGCTAACCTGAGGTGAATTTCCTGCTCTACTACTATCGTTTCTTGCACATTAGCTGGTATCTGACTGTAGTGGGCTGTCACTACAGGCCATACTTCCTTAAAAACCCTGGCCACTGTGTCTAGCTGGTTTTATAGCTGCCCGTTTTCCATTGTAAGCTGCTCACACTATTCAGTAAGCATGATTATTTGCTGCTATTGTTGCTCACATTTCTGTTGTAGCTCTGAGTGGAGCCTCTCGGCCTGCTGTGCTTCCCACTAGATGAAATGGTATAGCTGAGCTGTCCCCCACGTTTCCATGCTTTTGACACCTGGGGTACCCTGATCTGGCCATTGCTCCTGAAGTGGTTGCCCACTGGCAACCGATCTTGCTGAATGGTCTGGAGGTGACTGCGGTGGAGTGTTTTGGGGTGCAGAGTTTGCCATGTTTAGGTATACTCGCTCCCCTTGATCTGCTTGGTTGGGCTGTTGGAATGGAGTAGGCTCAGGGAGTGGCCCAGCTGTGTCTTAAACTATCTGTTCCATCTGAGTGATTAGGTTGGTAAAAGTAGTCTGGGGGTCCACAGTGGGGTTGGTTGGGGGTACCACTTTCATACCCGATTTAACCTCCGTCTCATGGTCCCCATTGATTAGTCGCTAGATAACTCGATCAGACATGGTGGCGGATGAGGTGGTAGGTGGTAGTGGGTTGATACGAGGTGGTGATACATAGATGTTTAGGAAATCAAAGGGGTTAATGGGGTTGTGGGGTGGCAACCCACTTGCTTCCCCTGTCTCAACTATTTGCTCTTCCTGGATTAGGACCCCTGTGCTCAGTTGCCGGGGTAGATCCTCCCCTGTGATGTCGGCCACCGGACTTGATTATACAACTTTGGCCCTCTTGGCCTTGGGTGCTGCTATGGGTTTCGTAGACCTACTCTTTCTTTCCAGTGGTGTGGTTGTTGGGCTTGGTGAACTGAACAATACATTTGGAATGGGTGTGGGGATGGAGGTCATGTTTGGAAGCGAGGTCAACTGAGAGACTTGGAATTCTGAAAAAACTGGGAATGGAGTGGCACTACTTGATATCACCTAAAATAATTCGTTAAAGCTTCGTACCTTTGTATTTAGTTGCTGAATGATCGGGAGGAGCTATAGGTTTGATACCATATTTTCTGCCTCCTTCGCCATTTCTCCTAGCAACCGGTGTGGTAGCATCCCGTCGAATATGTACGTGTACACCCCGTTTCTGACTTCCATCGCAACCCCTGGCCACGAGAAACATTATGTATGGAAATTTGCTTCATCAGTCTAGAATTTCAGCAGCCTCATCTGGAATGTTGCCTCCGGTACACAAGTAGGTCTAAGGAACATGTGCTTGTGCATGACCCCAAATCAGACTTGCTCACTATATCCATCCAGCAGGTTTCTGGAGATCCTCTGTTGGCTCATCACCACGTCGACCATTATGCCATGCCAACTTCTAAAGGCCTCTGCATTTACTTCCTTGGTGTTGGGGTCTCCAGACACCTTCCACGGGGTAAAATTCATTTCCAGCGGTTGATCCTCCCCTATATCCACTAGTATCCTGATGAGGGGGAAAGTCTACTTCCACATGGCCAGCGCTACTATCAAGTATCCATAGATAAATCTTGTTGCCCTCTTATAATTGTCTTCACATGCCTTAAACAGCTCCTTCAGCAGGAAGGAGTACCAGTTCAGCCTGGTCCCCTGGACGCAGTGCTCCGCGATCGAAATTGTGTCCAAGGTACACTCCCCTTTGGTGTAATGCCTCATTGTCTTGCTGGCAATGAGGTAGCATGCGGATCTAATCTCTGGCTTATTGATTAACTCAATTTTCGCCCCCTTTCCTCCCCTTCGGGTGCCATACTTTGCATAGTAGTCTGTATCCCCTGACTTCTTCACCTATTTGGAGATGGTTTCGAATGCTGAAGAGACGTCCCTTACTTCCTATGAGAGCCTTGTCAGCCTATGAATGTCTTCAGCTTGGATCAAAATCTCTTTTCCCAGCCACAAAGAGCTATTCTAAATTCTACTTAGCAGGAATTTGGTGCACTGAATTGCAGCACCTGTTGTCCCAAATAGTGGCAAGTTCCTCAAATTCATTATCGAGGACTACTGGATACCTCTAAACTCAGGCAAGACTTTTGCTGTCGCCTGTCCTACTTCTGTTGTATAGTTTTCAATGTATACTTGTCTTTTGTGTGCAGGAAACTCAAAGGAGTCCGTGAGGTCTACGTCAATTAGAGTTGCACTTTCATAATTCCCGACGAGGGACTCCATTTTTTGAATCCTGCTATCTAGCTTCTGTTCTACCACTTCCAGGCTTACTTTTGTCATCTTTTCTCATCACTGATACACCTGCAAAATAGTTCTCTACCCCTTTTCTTGGCTTTCTTCTTCTGGACACCTTCTCTGCTCTGGTTGTACTCCAAATTCCTTTTCTCCTTCGGAGGTTTCTAACTCTAACTCAGATTTATCCGACATTCTCGCGCTTTTCTGCATGTAGGTTATGTTAGTAATCGGCACGGGTGAGGTTGATGAGACCCCATAACTAATTAATGTGTCCCTGGCTTCTCCCGTGGCTACGATCATGCAATTTGTTAGCTGTTGAGGTGGGTTCTGACACTGGTGACTGTGGTCTTGGGATTTGGGCAGACGCGACTGCTGGTGGTGATGTCTAATTATGGAAAATTTATTATGATATGCATAGTTCTAATTATGGCCATTATTTCTAAATCTTGGCGATCTTATGGACTGACACTAGTAGTATGTTGAATGATGGTGGATTGATGTTCGTCACACTTTTCTTTCTGACGTGGATGACACGCTTAACACTACCCCCTTGACCACTAATGGTTGTGGTGTGGTCTCCGCAACTGAGCTAATGTGTATTGCAGTAAATTAAACCTATCTATGTCATCTCAGGTGCGAGAGACTTATTGACCCTAATCTACCCTACATACTCCTCTCGAGTGCGAGATTTATTGAAATTGAAATGAAGATTTTACTCGTGGTAGGGTTTCAGGCGTGTGCTGTTAACCCATCCTTGTAGAACCTGTAAATCTAACTATGCCAAGCGGACTCCTCCTGATGGTTTGATCTCTATGACATAAAATGGTCCCAGTCAATACATCTGTAATTTCCTTAGTAACTTCTGGAACTTGTTGTCGTAGAGTAGGACCTTGCCTCCAACTTGGAAAGCCTTGTGTTTGATGTGTCGATCATGCCAAGCTTTCTACCTCTCATTTTCTATTGTCTGGTGAAATTTCGCAAGAAATCATCCTTCCTCAAGTTCCTATAGCTCGTGTAGCCACTCCCTTAAAGATTCATCTTCAGATAGTTGAAGTGAGGTGGCAATCAGAAGGCTTGGTACCGTAAATTTTGCTGGGATGACCGCTTCTCATCCATAGACCAGCCGGAATGGTGTCTGGTTATGTATTCATTTTACCGTTGTGCGGTATGCCCATAGGGTTGCTGGTATCCGTTCGTCCCAGTCATCCCGTTCCGCATTGCATATTTTTGTCAGGCATTTTTCCAGTATCTTGTTAAATGCCTCCACTGTGCCATTTCCCTGTGGGTGATACGGGCTACTCTTGTGGTGTTGTATCAGGAATTGCTATAGGAGAGACTTAATTATCTCATTGATGAAATGTGTACCCTGGTCATTGGTTAAGCTTCTGGGGCACCCAAATCGGCTGATTATGTTTTCAAAAATGAATCGAGCAGTAGTATCTACAGTATAGCTCCTTACTGGTGCAGCTTCTGCCCATTGGGTCAAGTAGTCGGTCACAGTTATGATGTACCTTGCCTTTTAATTTCTTGCAGGTGCCGCAATAGGTCCCATAAAATCAACTGCCCATTTCGCGAATGGCTAGAGTGTCCTTAAGGGATGGAGCGGTAGCTCATCCTTGTGGGAGGGTCATCTAGTTCGCTGACATACATAACATTTCTGAACATACTCTTTATTGTCCTTGTGCACTGTTGGCCACCAGAGACCTACTTGTAGTACTTTGTGTGCTGTTGGTCTTGCTCCCATGTGCCCTCCTGCAACACCACTGTGGCTTTCCCATAGTATAGCTTCCTGTTCATGATCTAGAATGCATATTCGAAGAACTTGGTCCAGCCCCATATTGTATAGTTGCCCTGCAATCATCTGATATTCTGCTGCTCGAACTACCAGATGTTTCTTTTGTGTTGTAGTATACTCATGCAGACACTGTCCTGTGGTGAGGTAAGTTTCTATTTCATTCAGGTAGTCCGGGATGGCTTCTACTCTGAAAAGATCAGCATCCAGTAGATGATCATCTAGAGAAACTCCACTTTCCCCATTCTCTAGTCGCGATAAGCGATCAGGCCGTACATTGAGCCTTCCAGGCTTTACAATTACTTCGAATATGAATTCTTGGAAAAGTAGGAGCCATCGGCAGATTCTCCCTTCTAAGACTGGTTTGTTTACCAGATATTTTAATGTGGAATGATCTGTGAAGAATTTGAAATTACCTCCCAATAGGTAGTGGCGGAATTTCTGGAGAGAGTACACCATTTCCAGTGCTTCTCGCTCTGTTGTCGTGTAGTTGCGCTCTGCTGTTGACAACTTGCGACTGGAAAAAGACTGGATGATCGACTGAGGTGTCCCCCAGTTGAGCTAAAACCACACCAAGCATAATTCCAGATGCGTAAATGTGTAAATGGAACTATTTGTCCCAGTTCAGGTGGACTAGTATCGGTGCACTTGCAAATTTTTCTTTCAACACATCCAACGCCTCCCTGCAGCTGTCTGTCCACTAAAATTGCTCTGATTTCTTTAGCAGTCTTTCCAAGGGCGCTCATATTTTGGCGTAATTGTGAATGAAATGCTAGTAGTAGCCTGTGTGTCCAAGAAGTGACCATAGCTGTTTGACGGTCTCTGGAGCCTCCATATTGACAATCACTGCGACTTTATCCAGATCAACATAGACACCTTGATTACATACCACATGCCCCAGGAATGTTCTGAACGGTACGAAAAATATGCATTTCTTTAGATTCAATTATATCTGTATTTGTCTACACCTATCAAACATTACTCTTAGCAGGCTCACATGGTCTTTCAGTAAGCTATACATAGTCCAGTCATCCATATAGACTTCTAGGAACTTGTGGATGTATTCTCGGAACACTGCTATCACAATGCGAGAGAAAAATGTGGGTGCATTCTTCAGTCTGAATGGCATCACGTTGTATGCAAAGGAGCCCCATTCGGTAGTGAAGGTTGTATTTGTCTTGTCTTCTTCTGCTATTCTCACCTCATGGTAACCTGAAAAGCCATCCGTGAATGAGTATGCTTCGTTCCCTGCAACATTGTCAAGCACTTCATCACTAAATGGGGTAGGGAATGGATCATGGATACAAGCGTTGTTTAGGCTTCTGTAATCCACACAGACTTGTATTTCTGATTTCTCCTTTTTACTTTTTATAACAATGGGGCTTACCCATTCTGCCTCTTCTATGGGGAATATGAGCCTGGCTTTCAACATTTTTTCGATCTCTACTTTCACTTTTTCCTTCACCCTTGGGTTTAGCCGATATGGTCTATGTTTGATGGGCCTAACATCAGGCTTCAATATTATTCTCATTTCCCCCATATCTCCCTTTATTCCTTTGAGATCGGCCATTGATGACGGAAACAAGTCCTCATACTCATCAAGTAGGCTGAATATTTCCTTTGTTGTCTGCTCGTCCCAGTAGTCTCCAATGGTCGCCAGCTTGGGTTTGTCCTCTGTCCCAATGTTTACCTTTTTAGTTCTGAGTGGCAGGAGGTGGATACCTTATGTAATTGGTTCTTCCTTAATATCCCTCTCCCCCTTATTTTCTTCGAAATACAAGTGTTTGAGATCCTCCAGGTTGTCATCGTCCATCTCATTATTAATATTCTGACATGCCACATTTTGTTGGATACCCTAGTACCATAGTGACTGCTCATCCATCTGTAGGTTATCAGTAAAGAACAATACCTTCTTGATAACTTTCAAATCTTGTGTATTCTGCTCTATTTGTCCCTCAAAGGTGAAGCACCTTATGAATTTCTCCGCAACTTCCTACCAATCTTGGGTCCCTCTTCTCTTTTCTTCCGTTAAGTACTAGGCTTTTGGGATCACATCGAAGGAGTGGATAAACTTGTGGACCCACAGTTCCTCAGGGTATTCATCAGCTCGTCATTTTGCTTCACATTCTTTCAGATGGTTTCTGGGATGTGTATCCCCTTGGTACCAGTCTCTCTGCCTGGGCTCCTTTTCCTCTTGGAATTTGGCTTTCATTGCTGCTGCCACCTCATCCCATCACGTCAGTGAGTCTCGATGGTTACTCCACCATCTTGCAGCTATGGACTACAATGCCACGTCCATCAAGGGTATTCTCTGGTCTTCTGACACCGTGGTTTCTACTTTCGCTATGAAAACACTTACAACATTCATATCTGACAATATTGGGTATCCTTGAAGTTCAGCCCCGATCCAATTAACTCTTGCAACACTGGCACACCTCTTGGTTTTTGTTTCATAGCCTCCTTGTTGCCAATCGTCCCATGCCAGTTCTGATCCTAGTTCCGAGCTTTGAATACTTCTCCAGCTTGCTGAGCCTTCTGTCGTCGGGTTGATGTAGTCTTCCCTTCTTCCGGTAGTCATTTGGTAGAGATGGTCCAAGAGCTGAGAATCTTCTCAGTTATCCACAGTCTCGGTATACCTCGGTCCTTGGTAATGATCGAGTGGTTGAGTGACTCTGACTTCCCCGTCCTCGAAAATCATTAGTTCTTTCTTTAGATCAATTACCGCATAATTTTCAAAAGCCTAATCGATCCCCAACAGTGCTGGGTACGGATCCTTGTCCCCCATGATGTTAATAACTTAGAAATACGTTTTTACCCCCGCAATGTCAACCTCAACATTCTCTAGGCGGTTGAAGGGGGAAATGCAATATTGATTTGCCATCCGAAGCTAGATCGAAGAGTATGTCAATCTTGGCCTCCCAAGCGCTTCCAAAGTTTTCCTTGGTAAGATGTTGACATCAGATCCCAAATCAAGCATAGAGTCCTTAATCTGGAATCCCGCCACTTGCGTATTTACTCAGAATTCCTTTCCCGTCCTTCGTTTGTTTCTCTTTATTCTCTGAACATATTTCTAGTTCATTTCTGCAACTTCTTTTCCTCCTGTGTTCTGTTTTAGCACCCCTTCTAGGTTTTTCTTCAGCCATTCGAGCATTGGTGCATTGTTAAAAATATTCAGGAACAAATGGAACCATTCCTGTATTAAGGCTTCATTAGTATTCTGTGTCTCCCTGTCTTTCATAATTTTCTGTAACTCGATTCCTTTATTTCCCCCAAGTGGGCAAACATCTCTGTTACTTCCTGGAAAAATTGTTTCTATCGTTCGGGTTTGAACAGGAGCTTTGGGGATGCTAGTCAGACTACTTTTATGGGATCCATAGTGTGTGCATCCTCCCCCGTTATTTTTCCACCTCATGTCACTATGGCGACGTTTTGCATCGGTTGAGCTCCCATTAGCCTGGGTTCCACATTTACTAGATTCGGCCCCCTCTATCTGGCTCTTTCCTCCAATCTCTTGATGAGCTCCGGGCAGTCTTCTGTTGTGTGTGAGTTAACACGTCATTGTGAGCACCAGTTTCTCCTAGGGAGTGGACACTCTCTAGCCACATGTCCCTCCTAGTCGCAGTTATAGCATCGTACCGGACCTCTACCTTCTGTTCGGCCCCCTCGCATGCCTCCTCCTCTTCCTCGGGGAGCTTCATTTACTTTGTATGATGGCCGGTCCAACCGCTTTGCTAGGGCGTCCAGTGCTCGGCATTGTTCTTTTATGTAGGTGGTAGAGGCATAGAACTCATAGTATACATTATTTGGAACATTTGAATACTTCTATAGGATCGGACACATGCGAGGTTGATGACCCATACTTTTACATACCTCACAATATTCATTGGTGGCTAGACCTGGTTGTGTAGGGAACCTCGCCTATGACTGTTGTGGCAGGTATATCCCTTGGGTGTTGACCTGCGTGATGACTCCTAGAGGCGAGGCCCCATGTGCTCCTGTCGCCATGTTGAACCCTTAGTTAAACTGAGACGAGGGGGGGTGAATCAGTTTAACACATTCATGAACTCTCAAAACATTCCATTAAGCTTATTTACAACTTAATTTCATGACCAAATTTATATGTGAAAAATATTAATATGTGAGCAGCCAGTATTAAGATAATGTGACAACAGACTTATTATGAGAGAAAAAAGTATTAAGCAGATTGAATAAACCATATCAACACATAAGCATCATGCACAGAGGCAACAGATATAAGTGGAAACCCATAAAGGGAGAAAACCACATCTTATTATTTTTGTGATGCAAAGGCAAGCTCCAACTCCCTCTCACCACTGATTTTCTGTAGGCACCAACCTACAGGACGCTCCAACCTCAATTCTGCAAGCTACAACTTGCAAGGAAGCTCCAACTCCCATCAATTTTATGCAGACACCAACCTACAGGAGGCTCCAACCTTAGTCAGCTACAACTGACATCTATCAAGCTACAAATTGATATGGAAGCTCCAAATTCCTCACTCTATCAAAAGAAAATACTTGCTGATTTACGTTGGATATCAGCTCTGTTTTGTACCTTTGTTACTGCTATCCTCCAGTCTTCATATCTGTCTTATATCATCTCTGACTCTTCACAACATCTCTATCTGCTCCACCTTCTTCTTATTTTCTCTCCTTCAATTCTACATTATCTTAACCCTTTTATGCATATCAATGTGATATCATATATAGAGTTCATCACATGACTGTTTGTATTCCATAGGGAATTTTGGAGTGAACAACCATGACTCTTTGGCTTCTGCATTCTCATCCTTTGTCCAACTCATCTAGAAAAAGTATTACGATATGTACACATTTCAATATTATAGTGGGTTTTTGTTTTCCTCCAGAAACTTGCCAATGCATCACAAACAATATAAAAAAAATTAAAACATTTACATTTTCAGTTACAATAATGATTTCAGTTCAATCCATTCAGATTTTGGCTCTCTATGAGTTTGTCTTTTCTGTCGCTGTAGTGTAACTGTTCTGCATATTCTACAATGTTTTCATGCCTGAAAAATGCCCTGTGTCTTTATTAGTTTCTGCATACTCTCCACTTTAATTGTGTTTCTGCTGTATATATACCTATTTCACAAGTTTAACTCCCAGATAATTCTCAACCTCTCATTGTATAAAAGACTTCTTATCATCTGCTGGAAACTTAAATAAATGCGGAGGCTTCTTATAATCAAGGTTATAGAACCATAAAGCATATAATACGCTTTTCTAATAAACCCAAAGAGCGTTTTATTTCACTTTGGAATAATAGTGTAACCCACAGATTCATATACAACTCAACATACAAACAGCTGGACCGCATAACATATCATTTTTCCTTTTGTAACACTCATTCAACAAGTCAAACATAATGTATATATAAAACGGGACTTTTGGGCCTACTACTCTATTCACGCTTCATAAAACCCAGACTTCAATATATACAAAGAGGGGCCCACACTCACTTACCATAGGCCTTTAATTAAAACAATCCTGGGCATTTTTCCTTTGTGCATATAGAGATGCACCTCCAATTTTTCTATGGCTATAGATCCATACAATCGATTACACAACGGAACTTTACTTTTCCTTTCGTGGTAAAAACCCATATGGTAAGGCCCATCTTGTATCCTGAATGATATTTAACTTTAATATATGACTATGCAACCACATATGTATATTGGGCCCACACTTTATTCACATTTATAATTCGACAAGCAATTCTATTAAGCACCTCGTCAAACACATAACAATATTCAAGCTTTGGTTAAAACACAACACCGGTGGGAAATAACCTTCGGGCCCACAATATTAATTGATTAAAAAAAAATTTCAACACAATAAGCGCTGGCCATACCTTCGTAACCACCACGCCCATCCAACAGCTGTAGATTCATCGCGCTACCAAACTTCAATCCAACGACAATCGCATGATTAACCTGCTCGCCTCTTAACCTCTCCAAATCGCATGATGTAGGTGGGTCCTAGTGTTAACCTACCCTTCTCATACGATGGTGAATAATTGATCGCGCTTCATCCCCAGATGTGACGGTAATTTCCCAATATCGCGCAAGTTAGATGCATGGACCTTAATTTCTCAAAAGTGCATGATATAAATGGTTTTCGCAAACCACTTATGGCCACGTGTCAACTAAGGACATATATCGCGTTTGAAATGTGAAATCTACTTACCACTTTAAACATTACACGATCCCACTAGTTTATTGGTTGAAAACCACTTCTACTGTTCATAAGTCATGGTTCCGCTCCTTTTCGCTTCAAGGTTCTGTCTTTCGGGCTTCATATTTGTTAACTTTGATTTTACGATAGAATTGTTTTATTTACATTATAACTTCACTGTTCATTTATTTTACATTATAACTCACCATATTATATGGCCCACACACACGGCATTTGATTTACGTTATAACTGTAATTCATTGTTGTGCCATTCCTGTCCCACTGTTCATTAAATCAAAGTTCCATACCTCAGGGTTCCAACTTCACTTCATTTCTTCAGTGCCTTTATATATAAGTTCTGCTCCTTTTATATAACTTCTACACCATTCATTTTACGTCTTATTACAAGTAATTCTCGTTCTTTCTCCTGTTTCCTCTTTCTTTCTCGACATTATATCATGGTGCCTCCACATGTTATAACGCACAGTTCCATCAGATCTTGCATAGTTCCAGAATCAAGTCATTATAACATAGATCCCCGGTATATTCGAATTGCTCATGACTCAAAACCTTGGTATTTACCCTTTATTACAGTCAATTCAACACACTATTTCAAAATGACCGTTTCTCTGCATTCAGTTGATGTTCATGATAGTGCACATGCAGTGCATGTTAGTGTATATTCGCTGTATTCTCTGTATATTCTGCTACCTGGGCTTTTAGGTATTCTCTGTATATTTTTGTTGCCCTGTTTCCTCTCTCTGCTTATTATGCTGCTCTCTTTTCCTCTCTCTGATTCTATGCTGCTCTCTTTGCCTCTCTCTGCTTCTATGCTGCTCTCTTTGCCTTGTTGTTAGGTGATCCTCCTTTGTCATCTCCTTTTCCATCAATGAAAACATTTCCAACAGTCTCCCCCTTTGGCATTGATGGCAACACATCCACCAATAATCCAATGCTTCCTCCAAGTCTTCTTGTGCCTATCTTCTTTTGCTTTATTTACCTCCCCCTTTGACATCAATGGCAAAGGGTTGCACATTACCTAGTGATTTTTTTAAATCTTGTCCATTTTACTCTGATCATGAGGACCTGTTTTATGCCCTGCTTACTTGCTCTGGCTCTTTTGTGACTCTCTTTTTTTCCTGTTCTCCCCCTGGAATGATGTTTTCTTTTCTGTTCTTCCCCTGGAATGATGCTTTCTCTTCATGTTAGAGAGTAGCATCTGCAGACACTACCCCTAGTTTGTCTCTCAGATATTCGAATGGTTCTCTAGCAAGAGGTTTTGTGAATATATCAGTTGTTTGTTCTTTTGTTGGCACATATTCCAACTTCAATCCCTTCTATGCTACTTGTTCTCTAAGTAAATGGTACTTTATTGGGATGTGTTTAGTTTTTGAATGAAGTATAGGATTTTTTGATATACTTATTGCACTTTTATTATCACATTTGATAGAGATAGGTTCATCAATGCTTACCTTCATGTCTTGGAGGGTTTGTTTCATCCACATGACTTGTGTGTAACATGCTTCTGCTGCTATGTATTCTTCTTCTGCTGTAGATAGAGAGATAGATGTTTTTTTCTTGCTTAGCCATGCCACTAGACTTTTTCCCAAATAGAATGCACCTCCACATGTGCTTTTCCTGTCATCCACACAGCTAGTCCAATCTGCATCTGTATATGCTGTCAAAGTGAAGCTCTTGCCTTTTGGATACCATAGCCCATATTGTGCAGTTCCTTGTAGATATCTGAATATTCTTTTGACTTCTAGTAAGTGATTTTTTTTAGGAGCTACTTGATACCTTGCCACAAGTCCTACTGCCAACATAATTTCTGGTCTAGAAGCTGTTAGGTACAGCAGACTTCCTATCATGGATCTGTAAAGTATTTGATCTATATCTGTAGATCCATCATCAGCACATAGCTTGCATCCAGTGATCATGGGAGTTGACACAGGTTTGCAGTCTTCCATTTTAACCTTTTCAACATTTCTCTTAAGTATTTTTCTTGTGAGATGAATGTGCTTGTGTTCTTTTGCTGAATTTGAAGCCCTAAGTAGAAGGTGAGTTGTCCAATCATAGACATCTCAAACTCTGATTTCATCTCTTCAGAAAATCCTTTTGCTAACTCATCTTTGCTGCTTCCAAACATGATGTCATCTACATACACTACTACAATCAGGGGTTCATTTTCATTGTCCTTTATGTATAAATTGCTGTCTACTCCTCCTCTCTTAAAGCCTTGTTTTTGCAAGTACTTGTCTAGCCTTGAATTCCATGCATGAGGAACTTGTTTCAGGACATATAGGGCTTTCTTTAATCTGCACACATAGTCTTTTTTATTTGTTAATGAGAATCCTTCAGGTTGTTCCATGTAGACTTCTTCTTCTAGATCTCCATTCAAGAAGGCAGATTTCACATCCATTTGATATACCTTGAAGTCATGGTAGCATGCAAAGGCCAAAAACATTCTGATAGCTTCCATTATGGCTACAAGGGAAAATGTTTCATCATAATCAAGACCTTCAATTGTGAATATCCCTTGCATACAAGTTTGGATTTATTTCTGATTACCTGTCCTTGTTCACTCATCTTATTCTTGAATACCCATTTTGAGCCTATGAAATTTTTCTCACTGTGTCTTGGAACTAATTCCCAGGTATTGTTCTTCTCAATTTGGTCCAATTATTCATTCATAGAATTCACCCAATATTTGTCTTTGCTGGCTTCTTCAAACTTCTTTGGCTCTATTTGAGGTAGCATGGCTAGGTATACTTCTTCTATCTGTTCAGCTAGCTATCTTCTTGTCTGGACTCCCACACTCTTGTCCCCAATGATTTGATCTTCTAGATGATTCCTTTGAGAGTATCTTGAGGGAAATTTTGAGCTTAACTCAGTATCTCATGTTGTATTTCTTAGTTCATCATCATCTTGGTTCTCTTCTTCATGATCTTCTAGAGGATTGCCGCAACCTGTACTTCTTGTCTTGTTTGATAGTTCTTCATCAAATCTTACATCAATGCTTTCCACAATTTTGTGAAGTGTTTTGTTGTAGCACCTGTAACCCTTACTCTTCGATGCATATCCTAAAAATATTCCTTCATTTGCTCCTGCATCAAACTTTCCTAGATTTTCATCATTATTTTTTATGAAACACTTGCTTCCAAAGACTCTAAAGAGCTTGATTGATGCTGATTTACCATGTCATAGTTCATAAGGAGTCTTGTCACTGTTTGGTCTTAAATGATTTTTGTTAAGAATATGCACAACTGTGTGTACTGCCTCTTCCCAGAAGGTTTGGGGAATGTCACTTTCTTGCATCATAGCTCTAGCAATCTATTGTACATACCCGTTTTTTCTCTCTGCTAATCCATTCTGTTGAGGTGTACCTACAATTGTAAAATATTGTTTTATTCCATGCTCATTGCATAGGTCTGCAAAATCATAGTATGTGAATTTAGCTCCTATGTCTGATCTGATGCACTTTAGCTTGCATCCTGTTTGATTTTCTACCAATGCCTTGAATATCTTGAATTTCTCAAGTGCTTCTGATTTATATTTGAGAAATGAAACCCATGTCATTATGGAAAAATCATCTATTATAAACATGAAATAGGATTCTCCACTTGGTGTTTTAGTTCTTGAAGGTCCGCACAGGTCCATGTGTACAAGCTGAAGTGGCCTACTTATTGATATCTCTTCTTTGGCCTTAAAGGATGTGTGGGTCTGCTTGCCCAGTTGGCAAGATTTACATATGGTATTTGAGGGCTTCTTTGTTGTTGGCATATCTTTGAATACTTTCTTCTTGTTTAGATAGATGATTTGGTCGAAGCTAAGGTGTCCCAATCTTCTATGCCATAACCATGACTCCTCAAGTTTGCTAAGGTGGCATGTTTCATTCTCTTCCTTCACTACATAGACATTACTTTCTGTTTGAACACCTTTGATCAGGGTGTTTCCTGTGGTGCTTGATCTTACTTCACATTCTTGAGCTCTAAACAGAACTTCACACCCTTTATCACACATTTGACTGTCACTCACAAAATTTGCTTTCAGCCCATCCACAAATAGCACATCTTGGGCCTTTCCTCTGCCATTATCTAGACTAACTGAGCCTTTTCCTTTTACAAGTAACATTTCTAGATTTCTTACCATCAAATGTTATAAACTTGCTTCTATCTCCAGTCATATGATTTGAGCATCCACTATCTAATTACCATTGGCTTTTCAGATCTTGAGCTATTAGAGCCAGGTCACATTTATTTACCTTCTTTTTCCACTGCAAGCATCCTTTTGTTTGGTGCCTTTTCTGAGATGATGGACTATATTCTCTGAGAGGACATTTTGAAGACATATGTCCACTTTTATTTTATACACAGCATTTGATAATATCTTTAGTAGAATTATGAGTATGAGTAGACTCTCCATGATTCATAAACCTCCTTAAGGTTTTGAACATCAGTCTTTGTCCATATTTCCTTCATTCTATGATTTTATGGTCAAATTCCTTACAGTAAAAACAATATCCATAAAAAAATTTGCATACCTGATGAAAAATTGTCTTCTCCATTTGTTTGCTTGAGATAATCTTTTCACTATTCGCATCCTTTACTGGTTTGAATTAATTCTCCCTATATGACAGTTTGCACCAATATGACCCAACTTGTGGTAGGCATAACAGGTGGCATTTTTTATAGGAGGGAAGAATCTCCTTTGATGGCTTCCAAATTTGATATACTCAGGAGTATATGATATTTTTTCTGTTGACTGTTTATTTATTTCATTCTTTGTTATTAGAGGTTCCTTTTGGTTTTTGTCTACTTCATTGTAGGTTTCTTCTTCTGTAGGAATCATCTAAGCTGCTTTATCATCCTTATCTTCTTTTACAAAAATGATATTTTTGTTTTTCTTTTCTTTACATTTACTTGATTCTCCTTCATAGCCTATCCCAGTTTTTATCAGAGGAGATCTTTGAGCATCTAGAATTTCATTCAACTTACCAGAGCTTGTCATTTGAGAAGAATTTATTGACACTTTCCTTTGGGCATTTTCTAATTTATTACTCAAGCATACTACTTCTTCTTCCAATTTCTCTTGTTCCTGAATTTTATCCTTAATTTTCTCAAGTAAAATGTCTTCTACCTTCTTGTCTTCTTCAAGCTCTACTTTCAACTAAATGAGGACTTCTGAATTTTTTTCTTCTCTTACATATTTGAGGAGAATTTCTTTCTGTTTTATGCACTTCAATTTGAGTCTGTCAATTTCCTCCAGGGCACTTCTAGCTCCCCCTCAAGATCAACTACACCTTATTCATCTTCTAGAAGGAATCCTTCAAGCTCTTCTATAGCCATCAATAGAAATTTAGAGGTTCCTTCTTCACTTGAGGGTTCATCCGAGTCTTCAGATGCACTTCTGTCTTGTTGAGCATAGAAATACTTTCTATTGAATCTCTTCCCTTTATTAGGTATGGTTTTCTCTGATTCTTGATTATGATTCTTTGTTTTCTTATGATGACACTTAGCAGCATAGTGTCCAACTCTTCCATAGTTAAATAATTTAAATGGAAGTTTACCTTTATATTCACTTGAGCCTCTATCCAATTTCCTAACAAATTTTGCCTCTTCTTCATCAGAGAAAGAACATATCTCTTCCTTTTCTTCTTTCTTCTTCTTTGTGTTAAAGGCTGCCTCCCTTATATTTGACTTCCTCTGTGGTAGTCTCATCTCATAGGCTATTAGATTTCCAAGTAGTTGGTTCATGGTCAACGTTTCCCAATTAGTTGTTTCTTATATGGTAGAAACCTTGGGGTTAAAGCTAGGTGGAAGAGATCTTAGAATCTTTTGTACAATTACACATTCTAGTATGGTTTCTCCAAGAGCTTTCATATTATTAACAATTTCTGCAACCCTTAAGAATAAGCTGGTAATGTCTTCATCATCATTCATTTTTAAATTTTTAAAATGAGCTCTATATACTTGAATTTTGGCTGTCTTAACCTTTTTGTTTCCCTCATGGATATTTTCTAGTGTATCCCACATTTCTTTGGCAGTCTTGTTGTGCATTACTTTGATAAATTCTGCCTCACACAGTCCATTTAAGATTGCATTCATGGCCTTTGCATTAGCTACAAAATCTTGTTTGGCTTCTTTCTCTGAATCAGTTGCCTTTGGGGCATATCCAAATTCCACAGCAGCCCACACTTATATTCCTAGAGACATTATGTATGCTCTCATTCTGATTTTCCAGAAGGCATAATTTGCACTGGTGAAAAAAGGGGCTTTTTTAGTTGAGCATCCTTCTTGACTAACCATCCTAGGGACCTAGGATCTCCTTTCAGTTGTTAAATTGATACAAAAGGAACCGGTTCCGATACCAATTGTTGAACCCTTAGTTAAAATGAGAGGGGGGGGGGGGTGAATCAGTTTAACACATTCATGAACTTTTAAAACTTTACATTAAGCTTATTTACAACTTAATTTCATGATCAACTTTATATGTGAAAAATATTAATATGTGAGCAGCCAGTATTAAGATAATGTGACAGTAGACTTATTATGAGAGAAACAAGTATTAAGCAGATTGAATAAACCATATGAACAGATGAGCATAACACACAGAGACAACATATATAAGTGGAAACCCATAAAGGGAGAAAACCACATCTTATTATTGTTGTGATGCAAAGGCAAGCTCCAACTCCCTCTCACCACTGATTTTCTATAGGCACCAACCTACAGGAGGCTCCAACCTAAATTCTGCAAGCTACAACTTGCAAGGAAGCTCCAGCTCCCATCAATTTTCTACAGGCACCAACCTACAGGAGGCTTCAACCTCAGTCAGCTACAAATGACATCTATCAAGCTACAACTTGATAGGAAAGCTCAAACTTCCTCACTCTATCAAAATAAAATACTTGCTGATTTACTTTGGATATCAGCTTTGTTCTGTACCTTCGCTACTGCTGTCCTCCAGTCTTCATATCTGTCTTATATCATCTCTGACTCTTCACAACATTTCTATCTGCTCCACCTTCTTCTTATTTTCTCTCCTTCAATTCTACATTCTCTTAAACTTTTTATGCATATCAATTTGATATCATATATAGAGTTCATCACATGACTATTTGTATTCCACAGGGAATTTTGGAGTGAACAGCCATGACTCTTTGGCTTCTGCCTTCTCATTCCTTTGTCCAACTCATTTAGAAAAAGTATTACAATATGTACACATTTCAATATTATAGTGGGTTTTTGTTTTCCTCTGGAGACTTTCCAATGCATCACAAAAAATATGAAAACAATTAAAACATTTACATTTTCAGTTACAATAATGATTTCAGTTTAATACATTTAGCTTTTGGCTCACTGTGAGTTTGTCTTTTTTGCTGCTGAAGTGTAACTATTCTGCATATTCTCCTGTGTTTTAATGCCTGAAAAATGCCCTGTGTCTTTATTATTTTCTGCATACTCTCCACTTCAATTGTGTTTTTCCTGTATATATACCTGTTTCACAAGTTTAACTCCCAAATAATTCTCAACCTCTCATTGTATAAAAGACTTCTTCTTATCATCTGCTGGTAGCTTAAATAAATGCAGAGGCTTCTTATAATCAAGGTTATAGAACCATAAAGCATATAATACTCTTTTCTAATAAACCCAGAGAGCGTTTTATTTCACTTCGGAATAATATTGTAACCCAAATATTCACATACAAATAGCTGGAACCCATAACATATCATTTTTCCTTTTGCAATGCTCATTCAATGAATCAAACATAATGTATATATCAAACGGGAATTTTGGGCCCACTACTCTATTCATGCTTCATAAAACCCAGACTTAAATATATACAAATAGGGGCCCACACTCACTTACCATAGGCCTTTAATTAAAACAATCTTGGGCATTTTTCCTCTGTGCATATAGAGATGCACCTCCAATTTTTCTATGGTTATAGATCCATACAATCGATTACACAACGGAACTTTACTTTTCCTTTCATGATAAAAACCCATATGGTAAGGCCCATCTCATATCCCAAATGATATTTAACTTTAATATATGACTATGAAACCACATATGTATATCGGGCCCACACTTTATTCACATTTATACTTCAACAAGAAATTCTATTAAGCGCCCCGTCAAACACATAACAATATTCAAGCTTTGGTTAAAACACAACACCGGTGGGAAATAACCTTTGGGCCCACAATATTAATTGAAACAAATTTCAACACAATAAACGCTGGCCATACCTTCGCTAACCACCATGCCCATCCAACGATTATAGATTCATTGTGCTACCAAACTTCAATCCAACGGAAATCACGTGATTTACCTGCTCGCCTCTTAACTTCTCCAAATCATGCGATGTAGGTGGGTCCCATTGTTAACCTACCCTTCTCATCTGATGATGAATAAATAATCGTGTTCCATCCACAGATCTGACGGTAATCGCGCAATATTGCGCAAGTTAGATGCATGGACCTTAATTTCTCAAAAGTGCATGATATAAATGGTTTTCGTAAACCACATATGGTAACTTGTCGACTAAGGACATATATCGCATTTGAAATGTGAAATCCACTTACCACTTTAAACATTGTGCGATCCCACTGGTTTATTGGTTCAAAAACCACTTCTAATGTTCATAAGTCATGGTTCTGCTCCTTTCTGCCTCAAGGTTCGATCTTTCGGGTTTCATATTTGTTCACTTTGATTTTACGATAGAACTATTTTATTTACGTTATAACTTCACCGTTCATTGATTTTACATTATAAATCACCATATTATATGGCCCACACAAATGGAATTTGATTTATGTTACAACTGTAATTCATTGTTGTGCCATTCCTGTCCCACTATTCATTAAATCAAAGTTCCATATCTCAGGGTTCCGACTTCACTTCATTTCTTCAGCGCCTTTATATATAATTTTTTCTCCTTTTATAACTTCTGCACCATTCATTTTACGTCTTATTACATAGAATTCCCATTCTTGCTCCTATTTCCTCTTGCTTTCTCAACATTATAACATGACGCCTCCAAATGTTATAATGCACAATTCCATCAGATCTTGCACAGTTCTAGAATCAAGTCATTATAACATAGATACCTGATATATTCGAATTGATCATGACTCAGAACCTTGGAATTTACCCTTTATTACAGTCAATTCAACACACACTATTTCAGAATGATCGTTTCTTTGCATTCAATTGATGTTCATGACAGTGCACATGCAGTGCATGTCAGTGTATATTCACTGTATTCTCTGTATTATCTGCTGCCTGGGCTTTTAGGTATTCTCTGTATATTTTTGCTGCCCTGTTTCCTCTCTTTGATTCTTATGCTACTCTCTTTGCCTCTATCTGCTTCTATGCTGCTCTCTTTGAATCTCTCTGCGTCTATTCTGCTCTCTTTGCCTAGTTGCTAGGTGATCCTCCTTTGTCATCTCCTTTTCCATCAATGACAACATTTCCAACATGCCGATGTCCCCACCATTGGACCTCACAACCAGGGGCATTCCGTGGCTACATGTCCCTCCATGAGATAGTGTGTGCGCCTCACATGGGTCTTTGTGGTTGCATGGGTTGCATTTCCTTAAGTTTCTCTATCATACTAGCTATTTGATGTTGTAAACCTAGTATGGAGGGGTCTTGTACCACTGCACCCCCTTTGAACTCCTGCGGATAACCCACCATGGCTTTTATCTTCATCGCCTGCTTCAGAGCATCCTGCAATGTGTCGATCCTTTGTTGGGTCATTGGAGTTCGGGTCAAGGGTAATAAGGATTTAATGAACCAATCCCGCTAATGGTTAGGGTCGATTGGGTAACTAAGTTTCCCAATGGCATCCTTGAACCTCCACATCAAATCCCAAGAAGTTTCTCCTTCTCTCTACTTGATCTCCCACATCTCTGATAGACCTTGTGGGTCCGTCTGAGGCAGTTTGAATTCCTTGATGAAATCCCTCTTTACATTAGCCATCGCTAGATTCGGGTGGGCCTCCGACCATTTCATAAACCATCGTAGGGCCCTCTCCCGAAGAGTGGTTTGAAATTCTATCAATTTTCCAACATCTGGTGTTTGTCGTGCCCTCTATATGGTCTCACAAAGATACCAGTGCTGCTTGACATTGTCATTACCTTTGCCAGAAAATTCTGGGTACCGTGTAAGTGATCTCGCCATGCTTATTTGATTGGGTGGTATTAAAACGAAGTCATTGGATCCTAGTTGTGAGACAGGGCCACTAAAAATCCTACTACTAACTTGTGCTCCAATTGGAGACTGACTGTGGTGCAATCTACTTAATTCGCGTAACTTAAAAAAAAATTCACCAATGGGCTTGTAGAGCACCAAGGGAAGGTTGAGATTAGAGCTACTAGAACTGTGGGGACTAGGAATACCTGGGGATATGGACACCGACCTTTCTTAAAAGAGTTTCTCCATTACAACGTGCATCTCCACATTGGACACCTCCTCTGGGCGCGCGTCTGTACCTTGTTCGTCAGACTTCCTTCCTTGCTCCACCTGGGCTGGACACCTATACATCTACCATAATTCTTTCATGATCCCTCATATATCCTGGGGACCCACCTAACCTTCCATTCCCTTCATCTTTTGAGGCACCTCTTCTTTTCCCTTCCGACTACTTCCTTGTCTCTTCAACTCCCTCATCACCCTCTCTCACCACCTTTCTACAATCTGTGCCCTCCGATGTGCTCACTGCTCCCTAAGCCTGTTGGCAACCTCGAGATCCATACCCCTACTCCCCTTCTCACGGTTATAATAACATCTCTCCCTCAGTCCCTTCCCTCGGCACTGGGGTTTTACGCTTCCATCCCTATCTTTTGGAATCCCATCAGTCCTTCGTCTACCATTAATTCCTTGATCCTCAAGGGAATATCCTTCAGTACTTTTCCCCTTAACCCAGATCTGAAGTTACTTTCTGCTTTTGAGAAATACTGGTAGCACTTGGCTGCAAACTCTACTATGTATCCTTCCAAAGTAGATTCCACCCAAAAATCTACAACTCGGGTTAAATCAGTGTCTAACCGATGAAGCGTCACCAGATCCTCGTGGGCCCACTTGTAATTGATCTTACATGACTTCCCCTTGAAGGTCTTGGTCTGAAGCTTCCGCAACCAGTTGTAGAGTTCTTCTAGGAACTTTCCCCAAAATATTTCGTAGGTATCACTAGCAGAGTCAGAGAATAGGACCAAGTCTTTAATCGTCTTTTCTTTCTGTCGTCTCAGCTCCGCTTGCTGGGCTATGAACTGGTCTAGCTGGTTATCCCACCAGCTTCTTATTTCTCTTTCAAAGATCCAAGATACCATGATCTAGATTCCAATGTATTTTCAAGTCCCGGTAGTGGAACCATTTGTTGGCAAGATATCAAACTATTAAAGAAGACCCGGTTCAGTGGGCCGAGGGCTGGGTATTTTCTGCCGTAATCTAGATTCACGTCGGCATTCCCACTCTACTTCGTAGGGTAGAGAGTCTCATCCGAGGCATGCCGTGAACCTACTATGATTGAGAGTAGATCGGTATCATTTCCCCAACATCCAAACAGGTGAACCAAATCTAAACTAAGGAATTAAACATCCATGACAAAACATTCCGCAACATACATTCTTCAGGGAAATAGTTAAACCATCGATAAACAAAATTTTAAACACCGCTAATGATAGCACTCATTCATATTCTACATCACATAGCATAACAACCATCTTGGATATATTATTCAACAGCCGTTAAAGGCAAGCTATTACAAAGCTCTGCTACAGAAGAGCATAGAATAGAACAAAATACAACCCGTCCCGAGGGACAGAGAGAAACTGCAGTAATCCGGAAGAGAGGAGAACAGTGCAACTCGATAGAGCTCTCCTATAGCTCCCTATGCATATTCTCATATGTACCAACCCCTTCCTCCATTGGCTGGTTGCTTATTTATTCTCCCGCTCACGTGACTGACAGTTCTTCCCCATTTCAGCTTGCTCGGCTGTCTTTCATTTCTTTCCGTTCACTGGGAGTTCACTGTTTGTTTCCTTCTGCACCCTTCTGTTGTCTATGCTTTCTCCCACAACCACCGTGACACTTGTCCTCTGCCCCTCCGCAACTTTGACACCTCCCTTCCTACCGAGGTTGGGTTCTGCCACGTGCTTGCCACCACTCAAAATCTGTTGATCTCCAAAACAAGGGCCCCAACATGAAATGAGACTTGTAACCTATGGCTTAGACCCTATAAAACATAAAAATGACTCAAACCCTATCTAATTCCATGACTTAGGAGCAAGTATAAACTGACCAAGTTTAGAAAATTTTAATAGTGATAATAGTACCTGAAGGGAGTCTCTAGATCCACTTCCTGGATAATGAGGTGGAGTCGACAGGAAGTGACCTTGATCAAAGGTGGGCCATAATGTTTCCCACATCATTGACATGAGATAGAGGAATATGATGTTTGTGAATCAGGACCAATAGATAATCAGAGGTGGTTGAAAACTGTAGAGGAAAACTTCTCTTGAACATATTGGCGGCATGAGACTGGATTTGGCAGTGTTTGACATCAAGGGATCTGAGGTCATGGTGATGTGGAAAAGAGCAGATGAGCGGTCAAAAGAGATTACCCAAACCCATGGAGGCAAGCAAATAACGATATGAGATGCCCCAACTAGATATGAATGCAGACAAGTGCCAAGTTCAAGAGCAACATACTACCAACATGACTGCGATATTGGTTTCATTTTCCCCCACCATTTCTGGTGAGTACCGCAATTATTTTTGAAAACAAGCTTGAAGGGGATAGCATGTGATTGTGCTGTAAGTTTGTCCTTTGGAAAAATCCAACCTAGTACATTTTACGAGCCCTAGGAAGGAGGAACTCGAGTAACATCATTGTGATAGAGTCCAATGTCATCAGAGTTTAATGAGTCTGACAAAGGGAGAACTCAACGTCTTTTCATATTTAGAGAGTTTGAAAATACAGCAGAAAAGAAAACTCTAGCAGTCCCTTTTCGTAGGTAGTCCCATAGACCCAAAAAGTTAGAAAACTATGAATGAGAGAACCTCCTAGTCACGATAGGCTAGGGTATTCCTTTTTCATAAATAATATGTCCCATCTCGAAAAGGAGTAAATGTATACTCGGTAGATATCGTTTCATAGCCAATTTAATGAGCTCAAAACGACAAGCGACTCGACAATATTTTTAGTTTTTGAGAGTCATAAAAGATCTGAAAGGCGACTCCAGTAGTGAATTTCTCGTGTTTTTACCAAGTCCGAAAAAGTATAAAATACAACTCGTCTCTTCGTCGTAACTACGTGAAAAACCTATCGCTACACAAAAAGATGCGTGTAAAACATATTCCATGAAAATAATATGAAAATATATCGAGAAATATGTTTTAAAACCTATTTTAGGACTTTGAAAAGTTATAAAAGACCAACAGTGGTAAAAATATTGACTTTTCACTTTTACCTCTTTGCAGAGCAACAATGACACATTTCTCTTGCGATCTTCAGGCGATGATTGTGGACAATCTAGTGGACCATTCCAGATTCCGTCTGTTTCAGGTAAGAGCCGACTCCATTTTTCATATTTTAAGTTATATTTTAGTACCTTTAATTGTCATTTAGAGTCTCTTAGGGGAGGATTTGTAAAAATTAGGGCTCTGCGGTTGGCGCAGGTTTCGGGCACAGACCTGCACCAAACGACCCTATTTTACACAGGGGTCGCGCCAGTTGGCGCGAATGTTAGCAAAACAGTCACGCCAATTGAAAAACTCAAAATCCATGCTTAATTCAAGAAAATGCAACCATTTGATTTCAAATTTTAATGCCTAAGAGGTCTTACAATGTTCCTATGATCAATGCATGTAGGTACAAAGCAGAACAAGATGGTAATCGAGTGGAAAGAGAGAGAACACAATGAAGAGGATGAACAGGCCATGGAAAATTAAAAATGTATGAACACCCTTAGGAATTGTGGGCTCAAGAATTTCTTCCTGACACCATGTCTTCGGGCTCAGCCCGAATTACTTCAGTATCTTATCAACATTTGGGACGAAGATTAGGAGAAGTTTGTACTTCAAGACCAAGAGCTTGAGCTCGAAGTATCTGATGTATATTTTATCACCGGACTGTCTCGTAGGGGTGCAGTCCCTATTCTAACTGGTACCCGGCCTTCCGGGGAAAGCATGACAATGGTAATGAACAGGGTGTGCCCAGGGGCACAAAAAGGAATAGGGAGCGGTAAAGTGGATATCCAAACCGTCCATGATCTAGCACTGAGAGTGGTGCTACACACTATCACGTGGGCCACGAGATCACAGGCATCGTATGAGACTACGAAGACACAATTACTTCTTGCTTCAGATTGTGTGAACCCAACCATCTTCAACTGGGTTGAGGCTGTAACTATGAATATCAAATGATAGCTCACCAAATGCAAGAAGTCCAAACTAAAGCAGTTTGGGTATGGTTCGATTCTGGTATCATTCTTCTTGGAACGATTACCCATATTTCAGCTCTAGGAGGCTATAGTCCCATAGCCACCACTAAGAGAGCCATGGATGGCCCGATGGGTGGCACTGATGCCCAGAGTAGGGGGTAGCCAGCAGATGTCCTGGAGGCCAGAGTTTTTTATTGGCTTCGACGACAGCTGAGTGTCATGGAGGATTGGCCCTATGCCAACATAGACTTCACTGAAGACCCAGAACTCCCACTCCCGCAGGGAGAGGATTGGGATGAAGAACTTGGTAAGACTCATTTTTTTTATTTTTATGAGATTATGATTTTTTGGGATATATGCATGTTTTGACAGTTAATATTATATGGATGTAGATTTCAGCCCAAAGCATCCCGCTAGTATGTCTCCAATAGCGAGGCAGACTCCTCGTGACTTTGATCCTTAGGGTGAGGGAATTGACGAGGAGTTAGTGCAGAACCTAGAGGGAATCACCCGTGGGCTCCCAAATTATGCCCGTTTGGACGATGTACCTCAAGCCTACCAAAGGCACACTATGGGAGTGCTGATCCATATCCACCGTTTCCTGAGACGATTGGTACGGGCGGTAACATGCTATCATGAGCACCACGCCGACTAGGCACTTAGGCTTTATTTCTACATATTTTGGAGAGACATGTTGTCTCACGATGTAATAGACATATATTATTTTTTGTGGGTTTTATGATGCACATGGCTTGTAAACAAACGATATATATTACATATGTTTTCTACATGGGTCTTTGTACAGGTGATGATGTTTTTATAAATTATGCAAATGTCTAATACAATGTTTAGCTAATGTACCAGTTAAATAATCTGCATAATAAGTAATGACCCAAGAATCAAGAAAAATGTTCACAAAGGGTATAAAACCAAAAGATTTCATTTTTATGCAAGCTCGAAAACAAAGTTAAACTATGCTTGAGATTGGTTTCATGTTGACACAAGCTTGAAAAAAAAGTAAACTCTTCTTGAAAAATAGGCATGCCCCCCAGCATGGTGACTCAATTCGAGGTGTAAATGACCCCCAAGCTTCAGTCCATAGGAAATGGAGTGAAGGTTCAAAACACGAGAGAAAGAGAGACTCGATTTTAATTTTACGAGATCTAATCAAAGACTCGAATTGAACGAGAAAGTGTTTCATTTTTTTAATGAGGATGACACATTAAAAGAACCATCCTCGAACTATCTTGTTTCATTTTTTAAGGAGCTTGACACAGGGAAACGAACTATTCTCCGACCACCTTGTTTCATTTTTTAAGGAGCTTGACACAAGAAAACAAACTATGCTCCAAAAACAACTCATCATGATGAATAAGAAGTCATATATTCCAAGAGGTTCGCCTCTGGTGGGAGAACAATATCTTGAAAATCAGGACCCAATGGCCCTAGCAAATGATGCACAATGGCACGAGGGGGATGAGATCGAATCTCAATGGAAAATACCTAATGAACCACCGAAGGGGTTAGATCGACCGATCCCATGACCAACGGTTGGTGGGGAACATATTATTGAATTTGAATTTCTGAGAGAGCGGGATTGACCAAGGATGACTCTTGACCAACCTTTGAATCAACTAGTGGAGGACTCGAAGAAAGTTTCTGGTAACCAGCCAGAAGGCGAGGTGCAAGAACAGTAGGGTTGTATAACACTCTCTTGGCTTCATCCATGTATGGGAAAAGGTGAATGGGATGATGCCCTTCACACAACTTACAGGGATTGGTAATCTTGCCTTGTTTTTTATATCTTACCAGTGCTAGTCAAAGATGTGTCAACATGACTTCCAGAAGCCAAAGTCAATGGTGGATGACCATCAGACCATGCATCAAGTACCTTGGGAATACCAGGGTAGTCTCGAATCAAATGGTTACCTTTGCAGAGCATGCAAGGGAATTTTAATTTCCGTGGAAGCGTGGATGGTTCCACAAGGGAAAGATTTTTAGGTGCAACAACTGTAGTATTAGCCTCTCTCTTATCTGATTTATTTTTCTTGGTCTTCTTCTTCTTCTTCTTAGCCACCTGGTTACTCGAGTCCAGACTTTCACTAGGCGAAGTAGAAGAGGAGGATGAAGAAATAGGAGAAGAAGGGGAGAGGTCCACTTTAGAAGCAACATGATGTTTTTTTGGTGGAGGAGATGGTTGTACGGTGGACAGAGCACTTGGGACCACCAAGGTTGAAAATAACCACACATGCAACCCAACACTTAACCTAGGTAGGGACAACGTTGCCATATAAGGAGCACCAACATTCCCAAAAGCAGGAAAAGGACTAGGATTCTCTTTGGAAGGGATTCCTGGGTTAGTGAAATCTGGAAACGTTGCCATCAGAAACAACTTAAAAACAACACCCTAAGGAAACTAACTTTAACCGGGAATATTTCGTGGATAATTAATTTTTAAGAAATTGAAACAAAACTCTGTCGTTTCATATTTTAAGAGTCGAGAAACAGGAAAAAGGTGACTCTATCACTTTCAGGTTGGAAACGATCATGAAAGGACAAGTGCTTGAATATATTTTCAAATTTATGGAGTCATTAAAGACCAAAAATAACTTCTTAGGTAGTCTAGGTAGAAGGGTGTACCAGTTTCCCGTGAACTGCCATATACACCTTGGTTATAAAATGAAAGAAGAATCAACCAAGGACTTGACGTACGTGCAGGTAGTCTCCCCGAATGTTGTGTTCGGTGTATCATGGTTATAAGGCTGCAGACACGGCTTCTTACAGATAAAAGGATTGCAATCTATAGGGGTATCCCTTTATATACTCGACAGTATAGGGAGCACAAGTCTGTACTAGCGTTGTCTAAAGCCAAATGGCGAGTGACAGCTGCTAGGTTTTAAGACGCCAGAACATGTCTCTAACTGAGACCATTAAATGTTTCATTAAGTTTAAATGTTGCCTTAGGTTAATTGAATAAATTTTAATTTGATCTTGTACTTATGTTTCAATTCCAAGGTCCTACCGAATGTTGGATCTCACAAATTCCTGAATGCAAGCTACATGCCATAGAATACCATTTCATTCAATGAAGAGCTATCTATAAGAAGGTTAGGAATTTCAAGTGATAACAAATAATGAGAACTCATAGAAGTATCCACTATAGAACCCGATGTAAACTAATGAGAACAAAAAATCTTTCCTAGAATGCCAAATGCTAGTTATGCAAAAGGTTTTCCAATTCTTATGATGAAAACGAAACATTCAAGCACAAAATTTATTTTTTATTTTTTCAAGGTAATAGAGAAAACATTACACTAAATAACATGAAAAATGAATCTCCACACTAGTTCGAGAATTCTAATGCAAGAGTCGAAGTGAAATAAATTCAATCAACTCACAAGAAAACAAAAAAAAGACTCAAACCAATGTCACAATCTCTCAAATCGAAGAAAGATGTCAAAACGGACCCATACAAGAAATGTGAGCTATGCTTGGAGTGACAAGAAGCAAAACTGAATGAAAAAGACAAGACTCACTCAAGACTCATTTCACCAAAAGCAACCACTCAAAACAGATCTGGGGAGTTGAATGCAATCAAGTAAATAATGAAGGTGACCGCGAAACAGGAGACCCAAACTCCTACAAGAGGCTCAGCATGTTAAAGCACTAGAAAGCACTAAAGCCATGATGCTGAAAGAAATGGACAACAACCGAAGGAAGAAGGCTGATCATAGTCACAAACAAACCCAAAGCATTCAAAACAAGCCAGGAAAACACCCAGAGACACCAGGATGGACAAAAGACTCCAAAACAAGGGAAACCCTAGCACCTACAGGAATTGGCGCGACTTTCTGGCTATAATCTGCACTAGACAGGGCATGGCATGAGTGTTAAACTGGAAACTCATGCTAGTGGGCATGATTGTCAGGTTGGAAACCGTGCCAATCAAGCCAACCTTGAAAAGATGAAAATTTGGAAAAACAGAGGCCAAAACTGATCCTCTGGCGCTGAACAGGGGCCTAAAACTAAGCAAAACCATCCAGAAAAAGTAGGCTAAGCAAGAAAATACCAAGAAGAAGATCTAATAGACAAAATACAAACTGGCACTGGTCCCCAGCGGAGTCGCCAATTTTTTGGTGGGGTAAATCCCATCTACGGACAGAGGCGATCCGACTAGCCCTAGAGTGGGTCTAGCCACAAACGAGGCACGCTATGACATCAATTCCTAGTTAAGAATGGAAAAAGACTTGGTAGATCACCTACCGTAGGTCCTGCACTATTGTGTCGTCTAAAATAATGACTGCCTCTCGTTCCTAATTCGACAGATCATGATCCGCTCGTTCTCACGCCCGGATACTTGCACATACACAAGAAACGAAGACGATACACAACATACTATTTCGCATTCCTAACTATCAGTCAGTCGAAGAGGAATAAATCACATGCATTAAATAAACATAACATAGAGATGGAATCAATATCATAGTTGAGTATACTGAATTAAAGAAGGAAGAGTACAACCAGGCTTTGACGTTGCAATCTCCTCCAGCAGGGTTCCAGTGGATCATGTATCACAAAGCTCGTCTAGAATTCAGACGAGACTCTCTCTACGGGATCCTCCTTAGTTTGACCTTCTCTATAGTGATTACTCAGCTATAATATCTCTTCTCAAAGTTCAACTTCTTGGCTATATTTTCAGATAGATTTTGTAAAGGGAGAAGGCTTGTTTATATAGAGGGAGAAGGAGAGGTTAGGATCCCTATAATTTTTGGGGGAGTCCTATCCTCTTAGAATGTTCCATCAACCATTTCCTAAAGAAAGAGATCTGTGGTTTATTGAGTTTAACCACTTGCAATGAATCATTCTTGAGGTGGTTAAAGGAAACTTCCACCTCCAATTTGTTAAAAAACATTCCAAAAAAGGCTGGCGTGGTCTCAACATAGGGATAGAGCGCCAGCTGGCATGACCTCTAGTGCAAATTTTCCCCATTGGCGTGAGGGGTGAATTGGCTATCCACGCCAATGCCAAAACATAGGTTTTTGGGTGCTTCCTGAGGAAATGTTCAATAGGAAAAATCATGTCCTTATTACAGAAGGATGCAAAGAATGTATTTGCAGAGTTTGACATTGCTCACAGGTCACAGAAAATACCCTCCAATATGCGGGGTGAGGGATTGCAGGGACGGTGACAAAATTATGTGTAATAGAGCTGCTATAAACATTTATCTTTCTTTGTCTAGGTATAGCCCTTATTTTTTGCTAACTTCCTTACAGATCAGAGGTTAAGTTTCAACCTTCTCCCCAATCCCTCTAGTAGCCAATCCACTGCGCGTAACAAAATTTACAATTGGATCCTTATCCCGCAGCTCAGTCTTAACCCTCTGCACATTCTGTGTAGGTGGTATTTTCTTCTTCCGTATTTTTTCTATCAAGACTGTATAGTCTTCAAGCGTATGGTCCAACTGTCTATAGTACCTGTAGGATTGTCTTGTAGGGTTCGGAAAATCCCTTGCAAAGTGCCTTGTGTCTCCAAAGTTATAGCAGATCACTTGCCCCCGGCTCCGACTTGCACTTCCACTTCGGCCTCCTCCCCTGCTTCCGGAGGGGAAGCCGCCCATGCCTACGGGGGTTTTTGGTGACACGGGGTATGACTGTACCCTATAAAAGTTCCCCTGATCTAACATGAGATCATAGGTTTGACAGTTCTGCTCATCATGCCTTACTGACCAACAGAGCGGACACCATTGTTGCTTCCGCTCTGGGACATATGCGCCCAAATAGGGGGCAGTGGTTTGTGTCATGCAGCCCTGCTACGCAGAAATCCTCGCACCATAACGTTGGTTCACTTGGGCCTAGTCGTACTTGGTTGGATCCTTCACTTGATCCAGGGCACATCAGACTACATTCTCCTATTTGCAGGTAGTCTGTCAGCAGCGGGCATAGATCCTTCGTATGTCTTAATACTCGACATCATATGCACCATAGATCTGCGCTAGCTTCCCTCCCTTGTTCCTTTCGTAGGTCTTGAATCTCCATGTGCATTGCCCCAAGTTTCTCTTGAATTTGCTGTACTCCTAACGACGTATCTTATCTGGGTGTAGCTTCTAGTTTCATAGCAACTTCCAAAGCTTTGTCCTATGATTCAAAATTCTGGTGACCCATAGGTACGCATAGGTGCGGTAGCACCATAGTGATGAACCACTCTGTATGTTTTCTATCGTCATAATTAAATTATCCTTCTCTGATAGCTTTCTTTAGGCGCTTATTATCTTCCCATACAGACTCAGTCATTCCTTCCTTGAAATATTTCACACCTACTATGATCTGTGAATAGGACTTAGGCTTTCAGAATTGTTGTTTCAGAGTGTCCTTAATATCTTGAATAGATGCGCTTCCATTTTGAGATATGTATCGCATATACCAGTCCAGAGCTATTCCTTCGAAGGCTAGGGATAACTGCACCCTCTTCATAGTATCACTTGCCACATTTTGTGTAGTCCATACTGAGTCTGCAAAAAACCAAAATCAGTCCATGTCCTCATCTCCCGCACCTTTGAAGGTTGGTAAATTCAAGTGTGCTACCATATCTTCTTCTGGCAAGTTTTAGGAAAATTTTTTACCCTTACGTGGTCCTAAAGGTGGTGTAGCTGGTGGGTTTTGTGCAACTATTCCTTCTACCGGGCTATAGATAGATCTATCCCCTTCTTTCATACCTACTCTGCTTTTCTTCTCAGCCTTCCAATAATTTTATTAGCATTACCCGATTCGCTTCTCAAAATGCTCCCAGTCACAGAAACAGAACCATTTTTTAGCTCGAGGGGTCCTGACCTAGGTTTAGAGGTTAAGGTTTGCCAAAAAACCCCTATACTACTAGCCCTTTCGGCAGTGACCTGCTTGCGCAGGTCAAATTCTCACCCAAAGCAATATGGGTGGGTGCTGGAACCAGGTTTCTGCACCCTGAGAGAGGATAGGTAATCCAAGTAGAGTTGCATCCAGATTTATAATGACCAGATCGCCTATCTCAGAACTGTATATATAGATCTCCTTCGGATCCACGTACGCAAGGTCAACTATACTTACTCTACTCAAGAAATCATATACTTCTAAAATAGTAGTGCAAAATTATAGTTATTCTCATAAAACATAACAGAACAGACCCAGATGCAAAAGAAACACTTAACACAGTACTTTCACAACTTCACATAGAATATGCATAACATAGCAGCTATCAAATATTCACATCAATAGTACAATTACATTCAGCTATGCAACAACCTTTCTCATTCATTAATCCTTTAGTTCCTTCTTACAATACCCAAACCCGATCTGCACACACAGTAGCAGGGTCCGCACACAGCAGGACTTGGGATCTTCACACACACAACCAGTAGGATTAATTTCCCTAAAAACCCAAACAGATCTACTAAGCCACAATTTGCATCAAGATCTCATCATATTCTTGCCTTATAATTCAAAATTTCCCTCTATTTATAACAATCTAGCCTAATCTTTCCTATGGTCCGAAAACCGTGGTTTGTGGACTCTAGGTCTACTCTTTGACCCATTACAATTCTTTCAGGGCTTTGACCCACCCAAAAACCCCTGCGCTAGACTAAATATTATAAAAAATATACAAAATCAGACCAATTTCGTAGCTTGCAGGAGACCATGTTCCAACAATGGGTGTTGATCACTCTAACAAATTTTTCTTCTTTAATGGCTGGAACTGTCCATGTAAATAATTGTTGTGCACTTCTTGGGATCTCTGACCTAGCAACTATTTGACCCTCCCAAACAGCCTTCATCCTCTTGAATTCCGTTTTTTCAATGCTATGCTTTCTAGCCCTCTTTCTCATCATTTCCATCTCTTGATTTTCTAGCTTCAACCTTTCTTCCAGTAGTTGACACTCTGACATGTGTTCCTTTCCCTTCATTATATTGATGGTTGCATGCTCTACTGCTGGTGATGAAAGGTCAACTACCTCTTTAGGTACTTTGACTATTTCATTAGCTTCTTGGACCTCCTTATTATGTTCTTTGAGATTTTTAGTATGCCTAGTCAAAGGCTTCCTAGCTTGAAAAACAAAGGCTACATTCTCACCTTCAAATTCCAATTTCTTTGCTGATTTCACTTTTTTTCTATTTGTGTTCATCTGTTCCAATAAAATTAGCTTGCACAATAGGTGAATTTTCTATATCAATTACATGTAAGATGTCATCTAAGTTGCCTTTCATCACTGAGATGTCATATGAACTTGAAACCACTGTTTTTCCTTTTGATGTTGCTACTTGGCTTCTTGTTACTCTCTAGATTTCCTACTTGCTGGCCACTTTTTTTTGTTTTTCCTCTTTGACACTTTCTAACCTCTGTCATGCTTCTTGGAAAAACCTATTAGCTTCTCTAGAATCTATAAAACAACCTCTCTTGACTAGATGAACAACCTCACTGGATTTGATGAAGCAGCCTTGCTTGATTTGATGAGAGTTTTCTTTGGATAGAACAACCATAAACTTATCCTCACTGTTTCAGATCTTGGAAAACATATGTGAAGGTGAATGAAACAGGGATGACTCAATTAGGAAAAAAAATTCGAATTAGAGGTGTCACTTCATGACCAAATGATGTTTTATTGATACCTTATCATGAATATGATGACTGTGGGACAAGTGGGTACAACGAATCTGTTAATTAACTAACTCACCATACTCTTATCATGTCATTCCCCAACTGAAACTGAAAAATCCTAGCTCATTTGACACAGTAGCTACGAAATTGCACTTTCACAGTGCTCACAGTGTAATTTTCGCAGTTTTCACTACGAAAGTAGCTGTGCTTTTGTCGCGCATTTCCTCTTTTTTGAACTAGCAGCGCTACAAAATGGTGGATTCCTGGCTAATTGTAGAAATTTAGCCTGAAACTTAATTGAATGGCCCTTAAATGGAAAATGTGAGTATTTGATCATGGAATGGACTTCTGAAGACTTTATTTGAATTCAATGATGACCTTTAAACTCATAAATTTTCTAACCTACCCTTAACCAAAACCTAAAATGACTTTCAAACCAATTTTGAGGCCATGATAAAAAATAGAGTTGACACAATGATGTTTTGAAATTTTTTGGGTGATAACAGAAGGATATAATTAAAGGTAAACATATTTATGAAAATTATATTTTCTTTTTAAATTTATAAATGTTTATAAAATGAAATTACTTCATTTACTAATGCGTTAAATAGTCAATTATAGGAATTCTTATAATCATAGGAATTTAACAAATAAAAAATTCCTATAATTTGTCTAAGTTCCATGAAGGTCCACATCAAAAAATACAATCTTGACACATGGTGGATGACTAACATGTTCATCTAATGGAGGAATACCTACTCGACCTTTTCGTAGCTGATTGCAAACCATAGGTCAATGGCTAGTCAACGAGGTATATCTATTCAACAATTCCTACAAGCCATTTTGGAAAGTTGCCAAAATTCTCTCCTTCAATTGGAAATCGAGAAGTTGTGTCTAGAAATAAATATATGAGTCACAAATGAATAAAGATATTATGGGAGAATCATTATCTTTTGTTTGTATCACTTTATTTTTAGTTTAAAGTACAAGAATGGCCTTGTTTTTGGGAAAATTAGTTTAACATTGATATTTTTGTATAAAAATCAATGTATAAGGAAGATATGAGTTAGATAAACTTCCAATAGAGTTATTATACATGAAAAAAGCAATGATTTCATATTAAGTTTCTGATATTCGTTAATATAAGGATGATTTTGATGATATGGTGCATAATTTTCTATAGTTTATGAGCGATTTACTAGAAACATAAACCAAGAAGGGCCTTTGGTATGTGTTACATCTCTTTTATTATGTATTTTATCAGTTATATTGTGATTTGAATGATTTATGTTTGTTATTTTTGTTATATATTTTAGAAATGTATATACCTTATTTTCCTATAATCACTCTGCATTTCTTGTAATTATTTCCTATAAATTTCTTGTAGTGATCTTGTAATCACACAAGAATTTATGTAATGCTTGTTGTATTTCCTGTAGTGATCCTGTAATCATAAAAAAATCTATAGAATTCCTATAAACACATGCTTTGTTTTCCTATGGATTAGTTTAAGAATAAAACATAGTGAATGCAAAGATTTTGGTTAGATTAGTTTCTTTAATTAGTATTTACTGTGTTTATTTTAATTCATTATAATAATTAGATTTATTATGCCAGAAACACTGATTAGGAAATTGAAGTAGTTTTCATTTTAGATCAAAAGGAATTGTTATTGTATTTGATAAAATTCGTTTTATAAACTTAGAATAATGATTTCACTAAGGATTCTTTTCTATCAGAGTCTTAAATCAATTTTGACCAAAAATTATTTCAAAAAGAGTATCTGGTGAGAAAGTATGAAATGTTTGTTTGAATCTGCTAATATTGTATCAACAAAGTTAGAATTGAATTTAGAAGCATGAAATCCATTGTAAGCTGAAATCAACTCTGGGATACACTTGTATTTGATTTGTACTTGATTTCTACATAGGAAAGTAGTTAAATAGAGAGTTTGCACATATTGTGTTTCAACTCACAGTCTACCTACCTAGGTTGAAAAAATAAATGTTAAATCGTTTATTCCACTTTATGACTTGAAATTTTTGTTGTCATTGTCGGGGAGGTGTAAATGAAACAGTGCTTAGGAATTTAAATTTTCTTGTTAAAAAGAAAAACACAAAAGTAATTCTCTTTACTTTTTCTTACGATATGAATTTTTTTAATGGAAGAGTAGGAATATAATGCAAGAGGTAAGAACCTTTTCCACCACTACAGTGTGTCATATAAAGCTAATTTAGCTAAATATTGTATGTATAAGTTAAGAGATAATAAGGGAATAATTTTTAGAGCATCATTAGGTAGAGTTAGAATTGAAAAAAATATTGGTACAATACCCCCATATACTAACTTGATTGTAGGAGAAGAAACAAAATCTAATAGTTCAATAGAAACAAAAAAAGGATAAAGTTCAACAAGTGATACATCAAAGATCCAATTGGAACTACATCTGGGTTCTCCTCCTATAAGGTGGAATACAATATACACCGTATTTTGGAACGACAATATGGCATACGAGGAAAGAGGACCTTATATAGGAGGAGGTAAAGGTATTGGATGTAAAATTGGTGGAGGAGGAGAACACATTGGAAGATATGGTGAAGGAGGCTGAGGAAATGTAAATGGACTAAGAATTGGACCACTACCAGATGATGATGACAGTGGCAAGGAAGGAACATTTGGCTTTCCTATTGAGGGCATTCCATGAGATGAAATATGAATGAATAAAATTCCACCATATATGATGGCAACATTATATGGTAGGGTAAGTAAAGTCCCTGATTCCTTTTTATTTAAATTTTATATTTTATTTTGCAGCTATGCTTATAATGTTGATGCACATAAATTACATCTATTTCCTTAAACGTTAAAAGGAGCTGCATTACATTGGCTCATGGGTTTAGGTGAAGGTACCATTGTATATTGGGATGATATGAAGATTGATTTTCTTAAGAAATATTGACTTTTTTGTATACCTAGTGTTAGTGTCAATATGTTTAGTGATAAAAAATTCTCTTTCAGCTTATTTTCTAGTAGTCATAGGTCAAAAAAATTGTCTTTTCAAACAAGTTTTCAAATAAATTTTGGTCACTGCATATGGTCTAGGTCAAAAATGCTACTCCCCTCATTCCATCCATGGCCATAATAATCTCAAAGGTCATGTCAATCATTTTCATTTAGAGTCTTATCTCAATCACTCCATCTTCCATTTAGGTTGTGTTGTTTAGGTGTCCTTGTTTTGCCATTGAAAATTCCAAAAATGTCGCCAAAAAGGGTGAACAAGGCTTGATTTTCATCATATCAGTCTTTAAAGGGAGTTAGCATAGTTAAGAGAATAAATTAAGACATTTTGTCTTATTTCAAAACTTGTTTCATAGTTAAATTGTTCCAAAAAGGTAAAATTGTCCTCAAAGTCTTTTGTTTCGATAAAAGACAAAAATCATTTCAAAGATGTTATAAAAAGGGAAAAGAAGGTTTTTTCGACTCATATTGTCATTTCATAATTGGTAGAGCTCCTCTCTTACCTTCAACATTGATCCATTATTGTCAAGGGTGTGAAGAAAAGAAAAAAATTGCTCCAAAAACACCTTTTCTATGCATCTGCAGTGTTTTGTTACACATCTAGAGGATTGGTTACGCATATGGCAGTGTTTTGTTATGCATTTGCAGTGTTGTGTTACACATCTAGAGGATTTTTTGTGCATCTGGTAGTGTTTTTTTATGCATATGGAACCCTTGTTACGCATTTGGAAACTATGTTACGCATCTGAAGCACTGTGTTATGCATCTGGCAAAGGTGTGTTACACATCTGAAGCACTGCGTTACACAAACGAAAAAGGTGTGTTACACATCTGGAAAGTGCTATTTTTTGGGTATTTTGGCTTACAAATCATTCCTCCAAGCTCTAGGGTCATTTCCATAAATCTTTAAAGCTTACTCAATAGTAATTAAGCACATCATATCCTCTTCAATTCAGTTTATTAGTCATAGTATTTATTTTCTTGCTCACCTCCTTTTCCACTACATTTTCACCTCTTCCAATATTTGAGAGATTTTAGTGGACTAAAACCTTAATCCTACCATATAATATCTTCATACACCTTCCCCATACCATATTCTATCATTCCATACTATTCACAGCCTCCCTACACTTCATTCCCATCAAACCCTAATTTCCTACTGTTTTATTTATTTATTGTAGAATCAGGAAATCCCTGTATTTTCCAAATTTTATCACCTTATTTACATCCATTTCACCAAATTTCACCTTTATTTTGAAGTCAAAATAAAACCCTACCTCCTAACTTTTTTTGGGAATTTTTCTTGGATTCACTACCCTTTATTTCATCCTCCAAACCTACCCTATCCCTATCCTTTTTTTTTCCAAATTCATAGTCCACATAACCATTACATTGTTGGAAATGTTGTCACTTATGGAAAAGGAGATGGAAAAGGAGGAAAACCTAGCAACAGGGAAAAGAGAGCAGCATAGAAGCAGAAAGAGGCAAAGAGAGTAGCATAGAAGCAGAGAGAGGCAAAGAGAGCAGCATAGAAGCACATAGAGGAAAAGAGAGCAACATAGAAGCAAAGAGAGGAAAAGAGAGCAGCATAGAATTAGAGAGAGGCAAAGAGAGCAGCATAGAAGAAGAGAGATATCAAAAGAGGCAACAAGCTATAAATAGGGTCGAGTAGCAGAGACAGGTTGCAGAGAATACAAAATACAGTGAAATAGAGAAATGGTCCTACACTGATAGGCACTGCCTGTGCATTGTCATGCATAGTCACTGTAAAAAGGTTATTGGTGTTTTTAACATGTGGAAGCGCAGTGTTGATGAAGCAAGGATTAACATATGAGAAGGCGTGAGTGAAGAATAACCGAAGAATAGAATGAAAATGAAGTTAAGAGGCGAATGGAACCATGAGGGAGAAGGAGCGGAATCCAGAGCTGAAACATTGTTCAAATACCAGCGATGGTTTTTTGAAACCAATACAACCCATATCGCACCGCTTTTGGTCCAGAGTGGAACCATTTAAAAAAAAAAACGCGATCCAGTATAAATTTTCCACGTTAGCTACCAAAACCGCTTATTTCACATTTTTCTTGAACGCTAATCTCTTGTCGTGGAAAAAATGCGATATCGTTGAGGGTCGTCCGATCTGGAGGCTGGTAGATTAAATGATAATCGTGCAATGAGTTGCATGAAAGATAATTCAAGGTACGGCCCATTTTTTTTTTATGTTGAAAACCGTTCGTTTAACAAGTCTTGATGTGTGGGGCCATGGCGATGTATTATAAATGTTGCGTTGGTAGTAATAATGAGTTTAATGTAAGTGGGTAAATAATAAAATTCCGATGGTTGGGTGCATTGTATTAAAGCTTTTGTTTGTTGGTGGGGCCGAACCATTGCCATATTATAAAGTGCTAAGGTCAAAAGTTTACAACTGTGCTTCATTATATGATGTTCAAACCTTATAGAGTTGATTAAGAAGGTTAAACGATGGGTGGATTATAATGGATATTGATATTATAAAACATTAGATATTGATCCAAAGGCTTTGAAATATGTTGTGGGATAGAATTTTATGTGAAATGAGTTATATGGATATCTGGGGTTTAATAAAGTGCAGTGGGCTAGTATGATATTTGGGCATAAAGTAGAGTCTTGATATGCATTAAACAAAGGTGTGGACCCACAATTCCCTATTGATATATACATTAATGCATTTTTATGTTACTAAGATTTAACTCTAGTGTCGAGGGCCTTACATAATATATCAACCCTTGACTGGAGGATGTGATATACTAAGCTATTATGCTTACTGAAAGGCCGTGGTAAACCTATAACGATGGTTGGGTTTCAAATATGAAGTTTGGTAATCAAACTAATATATGTTGAGGAACAATATTATAACTTGGGCTTTCAATCCAAAGTTTCAAAACATTCAATATTCTACAGGTAAAGACTGAAGATTTATATGGAATGGGGTTAAAAATGTGGTCAAACATTCATATGTGTTAGCGGTGTATTTGAATCCAAAGTCAGCATTTTACATTGTAAATGTTTATTAACCATTGAATATGTCGGGCCAAGGGAAAGAGTAATGACCGGACCCAAAAAATGTTATAGAGTCGAGTAAATGATCCATCGGATCTGTAGAACTCAATCGCATCGGAAAAGAACATGAGACGGGAAAGAGCGGACCATTGAACCATGTGATTGTGATGGTGCAATTTAATCGCAACCTTCCAATCCCAATCAATGGGAACCGTTGGATTCACAGTGAGTGATTGCATTGGAGATTGCCAATCGCATCGACGCAGCGGAAGTGTATGTGAATAAAGAATGGTAAGTTGCAATTTCAATTTAAAAGATAAAACATATGGAGTGTATATGTAATGTGAGCTCCATAAAGAAAAAGTTAATATATGTTTACTCCGAGTTTTAGACCAAAGCTGAAGAGTTAAAAGAAAGCAAAGCGGAAAATATATATGTGAAAAAATATATACATATTTACATCTGTGAACAGTGAATCATCGCATCAGAGTGAAAGCAGAGCATTGGAACATACAACTGGAAGTTGCGATTGTGATTAATCGCAATTGGAAGTATTCAAGAGGTGATTCATCGCATCAGAGAATAGAGTGAGTTCGATGAGTGGGCCCGAAAGGGAATTTTATGTATTAAAAAGATCTATTATTATTATATCACCAAGAGTCATTTACGTTATATAAAAATGAAGTTAAATATATACAGGAGTTACGCAACTGCAGTGAACAACAGAGCATACAGAGAGGAAAAAGACAGAGATAGCTGCAGAAAAGACAAACAAACAGTGATCCAAAATGCTAAATGGGTTGATTTGAAATCTATATTGTAACTAAATGTAAATGTTTTAAATTCGTTTATATTATTTGTGATGCACTGGCAAGTCTTCGTAGGAAAACAAAACTCCACTGTAAAACTAAAATTTGCACAAAGTGTTGTAGTTTTTCTGAATGAGATGGACAAAGAAATGAGGAGGCAGAAGGCGAAGAGTCAGGGCTATTCACTTCGAATCCCTATGGAATGCAAATAGTTATGAAGAAAAATGTATAGAGGATATCATATTGATATGCAGAAAGAGGTTAGAGAATGCATAATTGAAGCAGAGAAAATAAGAAGAAGGTGGAGATGCTATCAAGAGTCAGAGATGATATAAGATAGATATGAAGACTGGAGGACATTAGTAAAGAAGGTACAGAACAAAGCTGATATCCAAGGTAAATAAACAAGTGTTTTCTTTTGATATATTGAGGAAGTTGGAGCTTCCCTATCAAGTTGTAGCTTGATAGATGTCAGTTGTAGTTGACTGAGGTTGGAGCCTCCTGTAGGTTGATGCCTGTAGAAAATTGATGGGACTTGGAGCTTCCTTGCAAATTGTAACTCGCAGAATTGAGGTTGGAGCCTCCTATAGGCTAGTGCCTACAAAAAATTAGTGGTGAGAGGGAGTTGGAGCTTGCCTTTGCATCACAAAAATAATAATATGTGGTTTTCTCCCTTTATGGGTTTCCACTTATATCTGATGTCTCTGTGTGTGTTGTTTATGTGTTGATATGGTTAATTTAGTCTGCTGAATACTTGCTGCTCTCCTAATAAGTTTGCTGTCACATTATCTTTATACTTGCTGCTCACATATTAAGATTGTTCACATATAAAGCTACTCATGAAATTAAGTTGTAAATGAGCTTAATGAAAAGTTTTTAAAAATTCATGAATGTGTTAAACTGATTCACCCCCCCCCCCTCTCAGTTTAACTAAGGGTTCAACAATTGGTATTAGAGTCGGTTCCTTTTGTATCATTTTAACAACTAAAAGGAGATCCTAGGTCCCCAGGATGGTTAGTCAAGAAGGAAGCTCAACCAATAAAGTCCCTTTTTTCACCGGTTCTAATTATGCCTTCTAGAAAATCAGAATGAGAGCATACATAATGTCTCTAGGAATAGAATTTTGGGCTGTTGTGGAATTTTGATATGCCCCAAAGGCAACAGACTCAGAGAAAGAAGCTAAACAAGAATTTGTAGCTAATGAAAATTCCATGAATGCAATCTTAAATGGAATGTGTGAGGCAGAATTTATCAAAGTAATGCACAACAAGAATACCAAAGAAATGTGGGATACACTAGAGAACATCCATGAGGGAGGAAAAAAGGTGAAGACAGCCAAACTTCAAGTCTATTGAGCCCAATTTGAAAATTTAAAAATGAATGATGATGAAGACATTGCCAGCTTCTTTTTAAGGGTTGTAGAAATTGTTAATAACATGAAAGCTCTAGGAGAAACCATAAAATAAGTTGTAATTGTTCAAAAGATTCTGAGATCTCTTCCATCCAGCTTTAACCCCAAGGTTTCTGCCATAGAAGAAACAGCTAATTGGGAAACCTTGACCATGAACCAGTTACTTGGAAATCTAATAGCCTATGAGATGAGACTGCCACAGAGGAAGTCAAATGTGAGGGAGGCAACCTTTAAGATAGAGAAGAAGAAAGAAGAAAAGGAAGATATATTCTCTTGCTCTGATGAAGAAGAGGCCAAATTTGTCAGGAAATTGGATAGAAGCTCAGGTAAATATAAAGGTAAAATTCCATTTAAATGCTTTAACTGTGGAAGAGTTTGACACTATGCTGCTAAGTGTCCTCATAAGAAAACAAGGAATCAAACTCAAGAATCAAAGAAAACTATATCAAAGAACTGGAAGAAAGGAAAGAAATTCAATAGAAAATATTTCTATGCTCAACAAGATAGCAGTGCATCTGAAGACTCAGATGAACCCTTAAGTGAAGAAGGAACCTCTGAATTTATATTGATGGCCATAGAGGAGCTTGAAGGACTCCTTCTAGAAGATGGGGAAGAAGGTGAAGTTGATCTTGAGGGGGAGCTAAGAAGTGCCCTGGAGGAAATTGACAGACTCAAACTAAAGTGCAGAAAATAGAAAGACATTCTCCTCAAATATGTAAGAGAAGAACAAAATTCAGAAGTCCTCATTCAGAAAGTAGAGCTTGAAGAAGCCAAGAAGGTAGAAGACATCTTACTTAAGCAAATTAAGGATAAAATTCAGGAACAAGAGAAATTGGAAGAAGAAGTAGTATGCTTGAGGAAGAAATTAGAAAACACCCAAAGGAAAGTGTCAATAAATTCTTCTCAAATGACAAGCTATGGTAAGTTGAATGAAATTCTAGATGCTCAAATATCTCCTCTGATAAAAATTGGGATAGGCTATGAAGGAGAATCAAGTAAAGGCAAAGAAAAGAAAAACAAAAATATCATTTTTGTAAAAGCAGATAAGGATGATAAAGTAGCTTAGATGATTCCTCCAGAAGAATTAACCTGCAATGAAGTAGACAGAAACTAGAAGGAACTTCTAATGACAAAGAATGAAATAAATAAATAGTCAACAGAAAAAGGCTCATATACTCTTGAGTATGTCAAATTTGGAAGCCATCAAAGGAGATTCTTCCCTCCTATGAAAAATGCCACCTGTTATGCTTGCCACAAGATGGGACATATTGTTGCTTAGTGTCATACAAGGAGAATTAATTCAAACCAGCAAAGGATGCAAACAGTGAAAAGATTATCTCAAGAAAACAAATGGAGAAGACAACCTTTCATCACGTATGCAAATTATTTTTATGGATACTATTTTTACTGTAAGGAATTTGGCCATAAAATCATAGAATGTAGAAGATATGGACAAAGAATGATGTTCAAAACCTCAAGGAGGTTTATGAATCATGGAGAGTCTACTCAGACTCACAATTCTACTAAAGATATGTTCAAATGCTATGTATGCAGTAAAAGTGGACATATGTCTTCAAAATATCCTCTTAGAGAATATGGTCCATCATCTCAGAAAAGGTACCAAACAAAAGGATGCTTGCAGTGGAAAATAAGGTAAATAAATGTGACATGCTCTAATAGCTCAAGATCTGAAAAGCCAATGGTATTTAGACAGTGGATGCTCAAAGCATATGATTGGAGATAGAAGCAATTTTATAACCTTTGATGATAAGAAATCTGGAAATGTTACTGTTGGCAATGATAAAGCAGTGAAAATCAAAGGAAAAGGCTCAGTCAGTCTAGATAATGGCAGAGGAAAGGCCCAAGATGTACTATTTGTGGATGGGCTGAAAGAAAATCTGTTGAGTGTCAGTCAAATGTGTGATAAAGGCTATGAAGTTATTTTTAGAGCACAAGACTATGAATTCAGATCAAGCACCACAGGGAAGACTCTGATCAAAGGTGTTCGAACATAGAGTAATGTATACATAGTGAAAGAAGAGAATGAAGCATGCCACCTTAGCAAACTTGAGGAGTCATGGTTATGGCATAGAAGATTGGGACATATTAACTTCAACCATATCATCAATCTGAGCAAGAAGAAAGCAGTCAGAGATATGCCAGCAATAAAGAAGTCTTCAAATACCATATGTAAATATTGCCAATTGGGAAAATAGACCCGCACATCCTTCAAGACCAAAGATGAGCTATCAACAAGTAGGCCACTTCAGCTTGTACACATGGACCTGTATGGACCTTCAATAACTAAAACACCAAGTGGAGAATCCTATTTCATGATGATAATAGATGATTTATCCAGAATGACATGGGTTGCATTTCTCAAATATAAATCGGAAGCACTTGAGAAATTCAAGATATTCAAGGCATTGGCAGAAAATCAAACAAGATTCAAGCTAAAGTGCATTAGATCAGACAGAGGAGGTGAATTCACAGACTATGATTTTGTAGACCTATGCATTGAGGATGGGATGAAACAACAGTTTACAATTGCAGGTACACCTCAACAAAATGGGGTGGCAGAGAGACAAAACAGGTTTGTACAACAGATTGCCAGAGCTATGATGCAAGAAAATAACACTCCCCAAACCTTCTGGGCAGAAGAAGTACACACAGCTGTGCATATTCTAAGAAAATCTCATTTAAGACCAAATAGTGACAAGAATCCTTATGAACTATGGCATGGTAAATCAACATCAATCAAGCACTTTAGAGTCTTTGGAAGAAAGTGTTTCATAAAAAATAATGATGAAAATCTGGGAAAGTTTGATGCAAGAGAAAATGAAGGAATCTTTTTAGGATATGCATCCAAGAGTAAAGGTTACAGGTGCTACAACAAAACACTTTGTAAAATTGTGGAAAGCATTGATGTAATATCTGATGAAGAACTACCAAACAAGACAAGAAGTACATGTTGCAGCAATCCTATAGAAGATCATGAAGAAGAGAACCAAGATGATGATGAAATAAGCAAGACAATAGAAGATTTTGATCTGAACTCAAAAGGCCCCTCAAGATACACTCAAAAGAACCATCCAGAAGATCAAATCATTGGGGCAATAGTGTAGGATTCCAAACAAAAAAGACAGCTAATTGAACAAAAAGAAGAGGTATATCTAGCTACGTTATCACAAATAGAGCCAAAGAAGTTTGAAGAAGCCACCAAGGACAAATATTGGGTGAATGCTATGAATGAAGAATTGGACCAAATTGAGAAAAGAAATATCTGGGAATTGGTTCCAAGACCCACTAAGAAAAATGTGATAGGTTCAAAATGTGTATTCAAGAATAAGATGAATGAACAAGGGCAAGTAATCATAAATAAAGCTAGACTTGTATGCAAGGGATATTCACAAATTGAAGGTCTTGATTATGATGAAACATTTGCTCCTGTGGCCATAATAGAAGCTATCAGAATTTTTTTGGCCTTTGCATGCTACCATGACTTCAAGGTATATCAAATGGATGTGAAATCTTCCTTCCTAAATGGAGATCTAGAAGAAGAAGTCTACATGGAATGACCTGAAGGATTCTCATTAACAGATAAAGAAGACTATGTGTGCAAATTAAAGAAAGCCCTATATGGGATGAAACAAGCTTCTCGTGCATGGTATTCAAGACTATACAAGTACTTGCAAAAATAGGGCTTTAAGAGAGGAGGAGTAGACATCAATTTATACATAAAGGCCAATGAAAATGAATTCTTGATTGTAGTAGTGTATGTAGATGACATCATGTTTGGAAGCAGCAAAGATGAGTTAGCAAAAGGATTTGCAGAAGAGATGAAATCAGAGTTTGAGATGACTATGATTGGAGAGCTCACCTTCTACTTAGGACTTCAAATTCAACAAAAGAACACAGGAACATTCATCTCCGAATAAAAATACTTAAGAGAAATGTTGAAAAGGTTCAAAATGGAAGACTGCAAACCTGTTTCAACTCCCATGATCAATCGATGAAAGCTATGTGCTGATGATGGATCTACAGATATAGATCAAAGACATTACAAATCCATGATAGGAAGTCTTCTATACCTAACAGCTTCTAGACCAGACATTCTGTTGGCAGTAGGACTTGTGTAAATATATCAAGCAACACCAAAACAAAATCACTTTCTAGCAGTCAAAAGAATATTCAGATATATACAAGGAACTGTATAGTATGGGCTATGGTATACAAAAGGAAAGAGCTTCACTTTGACAGCATATACAGATGTAGATTGAGCCAGCTGTGTGGATGAAAGGAAAAGCATAAGTGGAGATGCATTCTATTTGGGAAAAAGTTTGGTGGCATGGTTAAGCAAGAAACAAACATCTATCTCTCTATCTACAACAGAAGTAGAATACATAGTAGCAGCAGCATGTTGAACACAAGTCATGTGGATGAAATAAACCCTCCAAGACATGAAGGTAAGCATTGATGAACCTATCTCTATCAAATGTGATAATACAAGTGCAATAAGTATATCAAAAAATCTTGTACTTCATTCAAAAACTAAAAACATCCCAATCAAGTACCATTTCCTCAGAGAACAAGTAGCACAAAAGGTAGTGAATTTGGAATATGTGCTAACAAAAGAACAAACAGCAGATATATTCACAAAACCTCTTGCTAGAGAACCATTCAAATATCTCAGAGACAAACTAGGGGTAGTGTCTGTAGATGCTACTCTCTGATGGAAAAAGAAAGCATCATTCCAGGGGGAGAACAGAAAATAATACATCATTCCAGGGGGAGATCAGTCAATAAAGAGAATCAAAAAAGAGCCAGAGCAAGTGAGTAGTGCATGAAACAGGTCCTCAAGATCAGATTATAATGGACAAGATTTGAAAACATCACTAGGTAATGTGCAACCCTTTGCCATTGATGTCAAACGGGGGGGGGGAAGAAAGCAAAAGAAGATAGGCGGAGGAAGACTTGGAGGGAGCATTGGATTACTGGGGGATGTGTTGGCATCAATGCCAAAGGGGGAGATTGTTGGAAATGTTGTCATTGATAGCAAAGGAGATGGAAAAGGAGTAACACCTAGCAACAGGGCAAAGAGAGCAACATAGAAGCAGAAAGAGGCAAAGAGAGCATCATAGAAGAAGAGAGAGGCAAAGAGAGTAGCATAGAAGCAGAGAGAGGCAAAGAGAGAAGCATAGAAGAAGAGAGAGGAAAAGAGAGCAGCATAGAAGCAGAGAGAGGCAAAGAGAGCAACATATAAGAAGAGAGATAGTAAAATAGGTAGCAAGCTATAGATAGGGTTGAGCAGCAGAGACAGGTTGTAGAGAATAAAGAATACAACAAAACAAAGAAACGGTCCTGCATTGATAGGCACTACTTGTGCACTATCATGCACAGTCACTATAAAAAGGTTATTGGTGTTTTTAACATGTGGAAGTGTAGTGTTGAAGAAGCAAGGATTAACATATGAGAAAGCGCGAGTGAAGAATAACCGAAGAATCGAATGAAAACAAAATTAAGAGGCGAATGGAACCATGAGGGAGAAGGAGTGGAATCCAGAGCCGAAACACTGTTCAGATATCGGCGATGGTTTTTTGAAACCAATACAACCCATATCACACCGCTTTTGGTCCAGAGTGAAACCATTTCAAAAAAAAAATGCGATCCAGTATAAATTTTCCACGTTAGCTGCCCAAAACCACTTATATCGCATTTTTCTGGAACACTAATCTCCTGTCGTGGAAAAAATGTGATATCGTTGAGGGTCGTCCGATCTGGAGGCTGGTAGATCAAACGATAATCACGCAATGAGTTGCACGAGAGATAATTCAAGGTATGGCTCATTTGTTTTATTTTGAAAACCGTTCGTTTAACAAGTCTTGATGTGTGGGGCTGTGGCGATGTATTATAAATGTCGTGTTGGTAGTGATAATGGGTTTAATGTAAGTGGGTAAATAATACAAGTCTGACAGTTGCGTGCATTGTATTAAAGCTTTTGTTTGTTGGTGGGGCCGAACCATTGCCATATTATAAAGTGCTAAGGTCGAAAGTTTACAACTGTGTTTCATTATATGACGTTCAAACCTTATAGATTTGATTAAGAAGGTTGAACGATGGGTGGATTTTTATGGATATTGATATTATAAAACGTTGGATATTGATCCAAAGGATTTGAAATATGTTATGGGCCAGAATTTTATGTGAAACGCGTTATATGGATATCTAGGGTTTAATAAAGTGCAGTGGGCCAGTATGATATTTGGGCGTAAAGTAGAGTCTTGATATGTGTTAAACAAAGGTGTGGGCCCACAAGTCCCTATTGATATATACATTAATGCATTTTTCTGTTACTAAGGCTTAACTCTAGTGTTGAGGGCCTTACATAATATATCAACCCTTGACTAGAGGACATGATATACTGAGGTATTATGCTTACTGAAAGGCCGTGGTAAACCTATAACGATGGTCAGGTTTCAAATATGAAGTTTGGTAATCAGACTAATATATGTTGTGGAACAATATTATAACTTGAGCTTTCAATCCAAAGTTTCAAAACATTCAGTCTTCTACAGGTAAAGACCAAAGATTTATATGGAATGGGGTTAATAATGTGGCCAAACATTCATATGTGTTAGCATTTTATTTGAATCCAAATTCAACATTTTACATTGTAAATTTTTATTAACCATTGAATATGTGGGGCCAAGGGAAAGAGTAAAGACCAGACCTGAAAATGTTATAGAGTTGAGTAAATGATCCATCGGATCCATAGAACTCCATCGCATCGGTGAAGAACATGCGACAAGAAAGAGCGGACCATTGAGCCATGCGATTGCGATGGTGCCATTTAATTGCAACCATCCAATCCCAATCAATGGGAACCGTTGGCTTCACAGTGAGTGATCGCATTGGAGATTTCCAATCGCATCGACGCAGCGAAAGTGTAAGTGAATAAGGAATGGTAGGTTGCGATTGCGATTGAAAAGATAAAACAGACGGAGTGTATATGTAATGTGAGCTCCATACAAAAGAAAAAGTTAATATATGTTTACTTCGAGTTTTAGACCAAAGCTGAAGAGTTAAAAAAAGCAAAGTAGAAAATATATATGTGAAACAATATATACATATTTACATCTATGAATAGTGAATCATCGCATTGGAGTGAAAGCAGAGCATTGGAACATACAACTGGAAGTTGCGATTGTGATTAATCGCAATTGGAAGCATTCAAGAGGTGATTCATTGCATCGGAGAATAGAGCGAGTTTGGCGAGTGGGCCCAAAATGGAATTTTATGTATTAAAGGATCTATTATTATTATATTGCCGAGAGTCATTTACGTTATATAAAAATTTTGTTAAATATATACAGGATTTACGCAACTGTAGTGAACAGTAGAGCATACAGAGAGGAAAAAGACAAAGACAGCTGCAGAAAATAGAAACACGTAGTAATCCAAAAGGCTGAATGGGTTGATTTGAAATCTATATTGCAACTGAATGTAAATGTTTTTAATTGGTTTATATTGTTTGTGATGCACTGGAAAGTCTCCGTAGGAAAACAAAACTCCACTGTAAAATTGAAATTTGTACAAAGTGCTATAATTTTTTTGAATGAGCTAGACAAAGAAATGAGGAGGTAGAAGGTGAAGAGTCAGGGCTATTCACTTCAAATTCCTTGTGGAATACAAACAGTTATGAGGAAAACTATATAAATGATATCATATTGATATGCAGAAAGAGGTTAGAGAATGCAGAATTGAAGCAGAGAAAATAAGAAGAAGGTGGAGATGATGTGAAGAGTCAGAGATGATATAAGACAGATATGAAGACTGGAGGACAGCAGTAAAGAAGGTACAAAATAGAGCCGATATCCAAGGTAAATCAGCAAGTGTTTTCGTTTGATATATTTAAGAAGTTGGAGCTTCCCTATCTAGTTGTAGTTTGATATATGTCATTTGTAGCTGACTGAGGTTGGAGCCTACTATAGGTTGGTGCTTGCAGAAAATTGATGGGAGTTGGAGCTTCCTTACAAGTTGTAGCTTGCAGAATTGAGGTTGGAGCCTCCTGTAGGTTGGTGCCTACAAAAAATCAGTGGTGAGGGGGAGTTGGAGCTCGCCTTTGCATCACAAAAATAATAATTTGTGGTTTTCTCCCTTTATGGGTTTCCACTTATATATGTTGTCTTTGTGTGTGATGTTTATGTGTTGATATGGTTTATTCAGTCTGTTGAATACTTGTTGCTCTCATAATAAGTTTGCTGTCACATTATCTTTATACTTGCTACTCACATATTAAGATTGTTCACATAAAAGCTGATCATGAAATTAAGTTGTAAATGAGCTTAATGATTTTTTTTTTAAATTCATGAATGTGTTAAACTGATTCACCCCCCCCCCCTCTTAGTTTAACTAAGGGTTCAACATACATATAAACACCTAGGGTTTCGTCCTTTTGACAAATATTATTGAATGTGAAAAGAAACTCCACAAAAGAGGGTGCCACATCAGATTTTAGCCCTCCACCTTGCAAGAATTCAATGCCTCTCCTTTTTCCAAAGGATGCTTTCAGAGGACTGGATGATTGAGATTCTGTGAGAAAATCATGGAAGAAGGTTGTCTTCTCCGATTGAAAATCTTATTTCCCACAAGTTTCAGTATGGGAAAGGCCATCATTGCAAGTGCAGAGTTCAACTTATCAGGATATGTTATTTCTTCAGCAAAAAATATACCTAGTCATGGAAAAAAGTGGTTTAAGGGCATGGACAGAAACCTTGAATATTACAAACTGTTCCTCAAACCTCATGCTAGAGAGAAACCTGAGTACATATTCCCTTTAAGGAACCTCCTTGACATATATGCTCCTTTGACGAGGCTAACTGTGAAATATTTCACTTGGGAAGGGATATTCTCTAGGTTTTATAGGTACCATATCAGGTTATCGATGCCGTTTACCTCTAATAAGCCACTTGGCTTGCCACATTAATTGTATATAAGTTTGGTTAGAATGAATGAGAAGGTTCATAGCAGAAACAAAGATCATCACCCAAGTATTTTCCACCACAGTCTAGTCAAACTCATTATTTTGCATAATATCTCATCCATCAATATGAATTGGGAAACGTTCATGGAGAGAGTATTATAAATGGCCACCACTAGCCCTCCTATCATGCATAGCACACCATCACTATCAGTATCAGCACAACCAATGGAGGTTGGCTCTTCCAGCATGTAAAATAAGATTTCAAAGGCTCTTAGGGTTGTTGAGGTCACTCACACATATTAGAAGGGAAAGATGTAGGTCTTTACTCCTAAATCCATCAAAAGTGTATCTACACTTGATACTATAGTTGAGAAAAAAGAAATAGAGGAGGAACCACTCATGCATTAGATTGAATCACCATTGCACCAACATGATGAAAAAGCGCTCATAGATTTTGACATGGTAGAACAAGCTGAGTAAAAATATTTTGAAGAGAACATAAAGGATAAGGAAGAGGAAATAGCAGACTCGAGGGAGATATTCTCCATTGCAAATTATCAAATTACTTTCCTACAACAAGAGAATATTCAATTAAGGTTAAACTTCTCCTCCAAGACAAACCTAAAGTACATATTGATGCAAACAAGGGCAAGGGAAAATGGATTTCAGATGATGATGAGATGGAGGATGTAGAGGTTGAAACAAAAAGAGGAAGGCCAAGAACAGTGGGCCTAAAAAAGGCACTTCAGAGAGAAAGAGAATCAACAGCTCATAAACCACGTTGGCAGACCTTTGATGAGCTGATTCTTGATGAGATCAATCGATAAAAATAATATTAGCTTGATAGGGTCAATGGGAACCTTGATAAGCTGTTGAAGAAATCCAAGAAGAACAATAACTTCCAGAGGCATATGGCCAATCATTATCGTACAAGGAACGCAATTTCACAAATCAGGCTTAAACAAGTGAAAAAGAAGCTCAAAGAGGCTCAAATGAAGCTTAAGGAGAAAGAAAACTTAGAACTACTTTCTGAGGCATCTATGGATGTTATCACACCCTCCATAGGTCTTATAGAAGAAATTTTGAACAATTTTGAGCAATTTCTACATTTTTGGTGTTTTTTGCACTAAATAGGAAATTCAACCTTTACATATGCATAGCGCCAATTTGTTATGATGTTTACTAGGGAATATAAATGATGAATGACTTACATGGTTGGAGGAATTTTGATGAGTACATCACATATCGGGAACCCTTGCTGCATGAAAAGCTCTATTTTGGAATACAAAGAGAAAAAATCACAAGGTTTCTATGCTTCTTCCATTATTTTTGACATCCAATTACACATCTCGAGTAACCTTGAGAGAATCAACGTTTGGATGCCTTCCCATGGGTCATTTTTCAAAATTCAATATGTTCTGGAAACTAGAAACACATGGCTAGTTGACCTATCTTCCATATTTGGACTTGGAGTCCTAAACATCCCTAAAATGCAGCTTCAAAAAAGTGTTACACATTTGTAAAAATTTGTTACTCATTTGTCAAAAAGTGTTACACATTTGCATAGGATTCCTCATGACACTTGTCAAGCCCAGAACAAGTCATAATTTAGAGCTTTTTATGTACTTTAAGCTGTAATTGGTGTAGAAATTTGCTGAAATTTCCTTATGTCAGCTACATGCCCCACCTCTGGGGGTCAAACTGAAGTGCTCCAAGAGAGTAAACTGTTGTTTATAGTCAAAATATTATTAAGGGTAAATAATATTTGACTTCCATATTTTTAGGAGAGGCAGTCTAAAAATAGCCTGTGACCTAAAAATATGAGTCTCATCTATTTTTACCAACATATCGCATACTTCAAGAATCTCATACATGCAATCCCTGAACCATGCTCCATATGTCTAAAAATAGACATAGTCTAAAAATAGATTTTTTCGACAAAAATCACATGTGTGGTCCCCACCTAGTTTAGGTGATCACTTTCCAACTAGGATCAGGAAAGATGTTTCAGGAGGCCTCCTTCACTGTTTCTTGTTGCCATTTTCAACAATTGGAGTAATTAAGTTGTTTTTTGCCTCTTATCATGAGGAAACATGTAATTTAATGTGGGAGATGCACAGTCTAGTCTTTAGCTGAATTTGAGGGAATGGTTTCTAGCCTCGCTATATTCTAGGAAGTGACTCGTCTCATGTATTTATGATGCATTTTGGATAGGATTTAAACCATATGAGGTTTCATTGTGCATATTTTCTATAAGTAGACCCACTTTAGTCTTTTCTTGGGTTGGATAGTATTTTTTTACAATGGAGCTATTTTACAAGCCTTTTGGAACGAAATCAAAGACAATATTGCAAAAATTGTGTTGAGAATCCTGTGGTATGCCTTGCAGAAATTGTTATTTATATATATGTTTATCTTCTATTTTTGAATTATATGTTTTCCTCTTTTATATACATACTTCTATGTGTTTATCTTTTCAGCTTATAATCAGAAACCAAGCCTTTTTATGCTTTGTCTTAAAAATATTTACATTATGTGTTTATGTTCTTCTAAATGAATGAATTCACCTCAGTGTTCATTCAAACTTTATATCATTTCACCCTATAAAAAATGACAAAATAAATTCATTTTCAAGTTAAATACCTAGCCCCATTAATATCTCTGCAACTTAACCTTGAAATTTGACCTAAAATCCTAGACCTAGTCTACTTACTGTTATTCCTATCCAACACAAAAACGCCAAACAAAAACCCTATTTACTAAGCTTATATACCTAGCCTAAGATCTTTAGATATTTAGTCATTTCATTGACTGAAAAGTGACATTGATAGAGCCCTCCCTAGTCCTAGTAGGGCTAGCTACCTGACCTAAAGCCTAGTTTGTGGTTACCTTCTTTCAATCCCACTCTCAGCCTTGGGAATTTGGGGGGAGTGATAACATTCTTGGCACTGTTGTCGGGGAGTAATTGAAAAATATTCCCTGGGAATATTTCTTTATTCCTATGAAGGTTAGACTTGTGAGAAAACAAGTTATATCATTTGAAACAGGCTGACTTATTAAATTTGAGCCTAAGTCCAAATTTATATCTAAGCTGGCTCCTAAAATACATCCTAGGTCAAATCCAGACCCAAATCCCTCACCAATTGTAAATGACCCTAAGAGTCTTTTAAGAAAGCAGGAAACCAAGTCTTGGAAAGTTGGAGGACCTATTCCTCCACTTTTCAAATCAAATTAATTGCCTATGAGATTTTCTTAAGAAAATTTTTCCTTTAATTCAGAATTTGAAACATCTTTGTTCAGGTCTAAGTCTAAAACCTTTCTTTCAGAAACTATATTCGATCTTATTGATTTTGAGAAATTTGTACCACTTTTTGAGTTTTATTATTCCGAGGTTGATAGAGAAGTCTGGTCTAATTTCTACAAATTTAAGGTTTGGTGCATAAATTTCAAGAAACTTTAGACAAAGATTATTTCCAATATCAATACTAGTCTTTTGCTTCACCATCCATCATTACACCTTCTCATATAACTACATAATCACCACTTCATTTTATTCCATCATTACCGCTACAAGTATTCACTACATAAACACCTTTACAAGCCCCTCCATTAATCATGGCCAGATTCGCTCCACTAATTTTACCCCAACAACTCACTGAACTACCTCAGAATTATGGTCAAATATTTCCCCTTTTGATGGAACATTAGAGGTCACTTCTTACCAACACATTTTGAAAGTCGTTGATTTCATAGATCTTAAAGAGACTAACAATGATGACGCCAATATGCTTATCATAACATAGAGTTTCTCAGGAGAGGTTAATAAATGGTTTTTCTCTCTCACGGCTAGTTCAGTAGCTACTTCACAGTAGTTGATTGAATTTTTCATGACAAAATGGGAGGAGAAGAATAATCCATTGCAAATATTGGCTGAATATAATGCCTTGAAAAGGAATCCCAATGAGTATGTCCAAGACCTTACATCTAGATTTAATAAAATATATGTTTCAATTCCTGAGAATATCAAGCCTCCTCTAGGCCTTGCTTTAATTCACTATCTTGATGGTTTAGATCCTGACATGGATTATCAGCTGAGGGAAAGAAATCCATCAACTCTTGAAGAAATGTAGAGAAATGCAGTGAGCGTGGAAGCTAATTTGATCATCAAAAAGTCTAAAATTAAGACAGAGAAAAGGGTCACTATCAAAGAGGAAACATAGACATCATGAGAGGGAAAATTAGACACCTTGATAAAAAAAATGGTGAATATTATGAACAAAATGTCCATCGTTGATAGACAAGATGAACCCTCCATTATAAATCCCAATTGCAGGGGTCAAAATCAACCACCTTCGTACAAGATCAAGCAAAGGGAATAAAGGAGTTAATATCCACAAATTCAGTAGAAAATTCAAACTCCATTTTAGTAGAACTACATTGAAGGCCCTGAGGAAGAAGATGAAGAAAATATTTCTGGCAAGAATCATTTATTTGAGGAAAATCAATAGCCTATTTTCCTCACTAAATAAGATCAGTTTTTTGCAGAAATTTATGCACTCGACGATCAGGAATATGTCTTGTCAAATTATGACATGCTGTCTATATGGAAGAAAAATTATTATAGGAGGTATCAGAATGATATTACTCAAGTACAAAGGCAATATGGTTTGAGTAGTAGGAATGTTCCTATAACCTCCAATAAAAAAAAAACAAAATTCTCAAATAGATGCTCATCATAAAGAAACCATTTCTCTAAATCAAAGCAAAGAAAAAGGAACTGTTGTTTCTAATCATGATAAAGGAAATTAAGCTTCCACCAGTCATCAGAATAAGGATAAGGAAACAATATGGAGGATAGAAGAAGGAGATTTCACACAAAGATCAACCCAAGTATAAAGATGCACCATTGAAAGAGATAGAAAAACATTACGATATTTTTAGTCTTGAAAATGAAATCACAAAGTTGAAAGTTTCCATTCCTCTAACTAAAATATTCAAGAACGACCACAATAAATTTCAAGTAGATAAATTTCTTAGGGTGGATCAGATGTTCGACATGGTTAATGTGAGTGATGATCACCTGAAACTCTATTTGGTCCTGTTGTTGATGGTGATTTAGAAGATAGTGAGGTCTCTCCATTTTGTATAAGCCTCAAAATCCATGATTTTGTCCTCCATAATGTGATGCTTGATTCTAGAGCCTTTCATAACCTCATGCCCAAGGAAATTATGGACATAATAGGCTTGAATATCACAAGACCTTACCATGATATTTATTCATTTTATCCAGGGAGGGTGAAATTTCTTGACCTCATTAAGGACCTAGTAGTGTCTTTAGAGACAATCCTAGCCAAGAATGTCCTCATGGATGTTGTTGTGGCTAATATCCCTCCAAGATATGGAATTTATTTGTCCCGATCATGGGGAGAAAAGCCTAGAGGTACCTTGCAACTTCGAAAACTATACCAGGAAAGAAAAATGAAGTACATGATCAGTAGCAGAGAAAATCCTAATAATCATCCCATACATGATGTTGAAATGTATTTAGATTCATTTGTCTTATTTAGTGATGAATTTTTAGCGTCTTCAGAAGTTTTGATTGAAGATAAAATAGAAAATTCTGAGCTTTTAAATTTTGTTTTAGAAATTGCAAATGAAAAAAATCAAGAAAATAGGCGAAGTGGTTTGGAACCAAGTGCATGAACCCCAAAGAAGAGATGAAACAGTTAAAGGTATAGAACATTTTCGTACATAATAACTCTCTCAAATAGGAAGTAATGTTCAGTCATCTGATTTGTAGCTTCCCAATGAAGAAAGTAGTTCGTGGACCATGGACTTCAATGGAGCCTTGGGAAAGGAAGGGGCTGACATTGGAGTGTGGATTCGCAACCCTATAAATCAGTCACTTAACATTCCTCCCAATGTTTGAATGTCCTCTTACAAGTTGTAATTCGACTGTTCGAAATTCACACTCCACATACCCACTACATCTAAGCACCTAGGGTTTCATCCTTTTGATAGACATTATGGAAATTGAAAAGAAAATCCACAAAGGAGGGTCCCACATCAGATTTGAGCCCTCCACCTAGCAAGAAGTCAATGCCTCACCTTTTTTCAAAGGATTCTTTCAGAGGACTAGATGCTTGATATTCTGTGAGAAAATCATGGCAGAAGGTTGTCATCGCCAATTGACAAGCTTATTTGCCATAAGTTTCAGTATGGGAAAGTCCATCATTACAGGTGTAGATTTCAACTTATCATTAGATGTGATTTCCTCAGCAACAAGTATACCTAGTCATGGAAAAAAGTGGTTTAAGGGAATGGACATAGACCATATAGATTACAAAATGTTCCTCAAACCTCATGCTAGAGAGAAGCCGAAGTACATTTTCCCCTTCAGGCGCCTCCTAAACAGATATGCTCCTTTGATGAGGTTAATTGTGAAATATTTCACATGTGAAGGGAGATTCTCTAGGTTGTACATGTACCATATCAAGTTATTGATGCACTTTACCTCTACTAAGCCACTTGACTTTCCACATTACTTGTACAAAATTTTGGTTAGAATGACTGAGAAGGTTTAGAGAAGAAACAAAGATCGTCACCCAAGTATTTTCCACCATGGCCTAGTCAAAATCATTTTTTTGCATCATCTCTCAACCATCAACATGACTTGGGAAACCTTCATGGAAAGAGTAGAAGCAACGCCCACCACTAGTCCTCCTGTCATGCATAGCACACCATCACCATCAGTATCAACACAACCAATGGAGGTTGGATTTTCAAGCATGATTACTCATACTTCAAAGGATCTTAGGGTTGTTTAGGTCACTCACACCTATGAGAAGGGAAACAGGTAGGTATTTGCTCCTAAATCCATCAAAAGTGTATCTACACTTGATATTATAGATGAGAAAAAGGAAATAGAGGAGAAACCACTCATGCATTAGATTGAATCACCATTGCACCAACATGATGAAAAAATGCCCAGAGATGTTGAAATAGAAGAAAAAGTCGAGGAAAAATAATTTTAAGAGATCATAAAGGATAAAGATGAGGAAATATCAGAGTTGAGGGAAAGTTTCTCCATTGCAAATTCTCAAATTACTTTCCTCCAACAAGAGAATCTTCAATTAAAGGTAAAAATTCTCCTCCAAGACAAACCTAAAGTAGATATTGATGCAGACAAGGGAAAGGGAAAAGATATTGCAGATGATGATGAGCTAGAGGATGTAGATGTTGAAACAAAATGAGTAAGACCAAGGACAATGGGCCTCAAAAAGGTGCTTCAGAGAGAAATAGAATCAACAGCTCCTAAAACACGTTGAAACCTTTTATGAGTTGATTCTTTATGAGATCAATCAAGAAAAACATTATTGGCTTGATAGGGGCAATGGAAACCTTGAGAATCCGTTCAAGAAATCCAAGAAGAAAAATAACCACCAGAGGCATATGGTCAATCATTATTGTACCAGCAACAAAATTTCACAAATATGGCTTAAAAAAGTGAAAAATAAGCTTAAAGAGGCTAAAATGAAGCTTAAGGAGAAAGAAAACTTATAACTCCTTATTGAGGCATCTATGGCTGCTTATCCCACCCTCCACAGGTCTTGTAGAAGAAATTTTGAAATTTTTTGAGAAATGTTTACATTTTTGGCGATTTTTGCACTAAACTGGAAATCCAGCCTTTACAGGTGCATAGTGTCAAGTTGTTACACTTTTTACTAGGGCATCTAAATGATGAATGGCTTACATGGTTGGATGAATTTTGAAGAGTACATCACAAATCAAGAACCCTTATTGCATGACAAGCTCTAGTTTGGAATAAAAATCCAAAAAACCACCATTTTTCTATGCTTCTACCACTATTTTGACAATCTATTATGAATCTGGAGCAACCTTGGGAGAATAAACTTTTGGAGGCCTTCCCATGGGTCATTTTTCAAAATTAAAGATGTTCTGGAAACTAGACAGACCGGGCTAGTTGACCAATCTTTCATATTTTGTTTTGGAGTCCTAAAATTCCCTAAAAATCATCTGCAAAAAAGTGTTATGCATCTGTAAAAATATATTATTCACATGTCAAAAAGTTTTACACATCTACATAGGATTGCTCGGGACACTTAAAAACTAAAAATTTTGAGGTTTTGTTGTCCTTTGAGCTGGCATTGGAGTAATTGAATTGATTTTTTCCTCTTATCATGGGGAAATATGTAATTTAATGTGGGGGACACGTACTCTTAGTCTTTAGCTAAATTTGAGGGAATGGTTTCTAACCTACCTATATTCGAGGAAGTGACTCATCTCATGTACTTGTGATGCATTTTGGATGGGATTTCGACCTTATGAGGTGTCATTATGAATATTTTCTATAAGTAGACCCATTTTAGTATTTTCTTTCATTGGATAGTTTTTTTTTTGTAGTGGAGCTATTGTACAAGCCTTTTGGAATGAAATCAAAGAAAATGTTGCAGAAATTGTGTTGAGAATCTTGTGGTATGCCTTGGAGAATTTTTTATTTATCTGTATGCTTATATTATCATGTTTAATGATATGTTTTCCTATTTCATATATACATGCTTCTACGTGTTTATATTGTCAGTTTATAATAAAAAATAAGGCCTTTTCATGCTCTGTCTTAACAATATTTACATTATGTGTTTATGTTCTTCTAAATGAATTAATTCACCTTAGTTCTCATTCAGACTTTCTATCATTTCATCCTATACACAACAAAAAACTAAACATGTTTTCAAGATACCTACATGGCCTCATTCATATCTCTACATCTTGACCTTTAAATATGACCTAAAACCATAGACCTAGTCTCCTTACTGCCATTCCAATCCAACATAGAAACGCAAAATAAAAACCCTATTTACTGAGCTTATATACATAGCCTAAGATCATTAGATATTTAGTCATTTAATTGACTGAAAAGTGACATTGAGAGAGCCCACTCTTGTCCTGGTAGGGCTAGCTACCTGACCTAAATCCTGGTCCGTGGTTACCTTCCTTCAATCCCATTCTCAACTTTGGGAATTTGGGGTGTGTGATAACACCTTGAGATTCTTAGGAGGACATATTTCGAATGACTCAACAAGAATATGAAATCTTATAAGATTATCTAGAAATATTCTTGTATAATTTGAAAAAATAAAAACAACATAACTTGAGTCCTAACACAATTAGCACTATATTTTTAAAAGGAACTCGTGATGAATATATAGATATACTCAATTTAATGGGTGTCTGTGATATTTCCCATCTTACATTTGACAATATTAGCGACTTGTGTAAAAATTACTCAAGGGGGAAAGCTAATACTAGTGCATGGATAATAAATAATCTTTATGAAGTTACTAAATCAGCTACTAGAGGTGTTAGTAGAGAGGAATTAGAATTTTTTTAGATGGTTTAAAAATTGATATTTTAAATAATCTTATTTTTGGTGAGGTAAATCCCCTCTGTGAACAGAGGCGATCCCACTAGCCCTAAAGTGGGTCTAGCCACAAAAAATACACGCTATGACATCAATTCCTAGTTAACGAATGGATGGAGATTCAATAGATAACTTATCGTATATCCTACGCTGTTTTTGTCCTTGAAAGAGTGGCTTCCCCTCGCTCTTGGTTTGACAGATCACGATCCGCTCGTTCTCACCCTTGTATACCTGCACATACACAAGAAACAAAGATGATATACAACATAATATTTCGCATCTGTAACTATCAGTCGGTCGAAGAAGACTAAATCAATGCATTAATAAACACAACACAAAGATGGAACCAATACCATAGTCGATTATATTAATGAAAGGAAGGAAGAGTATGACGAAGATTCGATGTTGGAGTCTCCTCCAACAGGTTTCCAGTGAAGCGCATCTCACAAAGCTCATCGGGAATTCGGACGAGGCTCTCTCTACGAAATTCTCCTTGGTTCTACCTTCTCGATAACAATTACTCAGTTATAGTAACTCTTCTCCAAGTTTAGCTTCTTGGCTATATGTTCAACTAGATTTCATGAAGGGAGAAGGCTTGTTTATATAGAGGGAGAGGGAGAGGTTAGGATCCCTATAATCATGGAAGGGAGACCTATCTTCTAGGAGTGTTCCATGGGAGGAGGAAACCACTGCCTAAAGAGGGAGATCCGTGGCTCATCGGATTAACCACTTCCTGTGACTCATCCCTGAGGTGGTTAAAGGAAACTTCCACCTCTAATTTGTTAAAAAAAATTCCCAAAAAGGTTGGCAAGGGCACAATAAAGAGACAGAGTGCTAGCTGGCATGGCCTCTAGTGTATATCCTCTACATTGGCATGAGGGGTGAACTGGCTACCTGCGCCAATGCCAAAACACAGGTTTTTATGGGCTTTCTGAGGAAATTTTCAACAGGAGAAATCATTTCCTTATGAAGAAGGATGCAAAGAAGGTGTGTTCAGAGTACGAAACTACTCACAGGTCATGAGAAATACCCTCCAATATGCGGGGCGATGGATTGCAGGGGCAACGACAAAATGCTGTGTAACAGATGCCCCCTAAAGCATGAGGTCCGAGAAAGAGGGAGGGGTGAAATGCTTTATGAGAACACATTCGACCCAAAAATTGTTGTTGGAAAACCTGCAAGTATGAATACAACTAATACATATAATACATGACATGTGGCATGGGCGTAACCATCCATAAGAGAGTACATAAAAAATGAGATCTGAGGTATGGACACATCCATCCAGCAGTAGGGATCAACAAATAGACTCAGGTATGGTCATAGCCATCCAATCAGAAGAGTCATATAATAATTCATAACAATCCACAAAGAACTCGTAGCCTAGATTTCATTAGACAAAACCCAGGGTCTTGTGCTCCATCTCGTCCTGAAAAAAGTAAAAATTCGAGCATGTGAATATGTGAGCTGAAGTCAAACATGTAAGAACATCGTCTGATTACCAGCCAATGATGAAAGTTGTTAACAGACACAAGAGAAACCACCAATAATGACAATGGCTCTAAGGGTACAATCGACGGAATGTGAACAGTGATCTGACATCGAACACCCACAGAATCAGTCGATCAAAGGCCAATGATGTGGACCTTACGTCGAATGCGAAGAACCTGCCATTGAGGCATGCAGGCTCCAAGGTACCTCCTTGGGGTCGAACGGGTTGTTGATAAGTGGGGCCCCATTAAGCTGGATAAGTCGGGCGTAGAGGTTGATTTTGTTGTGGCATAGAGTAGAGCGGTGCCTGAGTAGGGTGAATGGGCTGTGCAGGTTGGCCTGGTTGAGCAAGTTGACCTGATTGATTAGGGCCACCAGGTTGCCACTACAGAGCAGGTTGGCCTGATGGCTGCAGTGGGCCAAGTTGTGCCTGATAACTAGGTTGACCTGTAGCAGGACCATAATATGGTCTTGGCTGTGCAACATTTGGACCAATTGGAAGATATGGCTATTGAGGTTGCACCAAAGGTTGAGATGGATGGATCTTCCCCCCAGGATCATATGAAGGTCTGAGTTGATATACCAGTTTCCCAGCTGGTCCTTGAGGTTACCCTGGTTGGATCACAGGCTGAGCTTGTAAAGGTTGACCTTGAGGATTGTAAGGCTGCCCTTGCGGGCGATAAAATGATCCTTGTTGGACCAAAGGTTGTCCTTGTAAGAATTGTCCTTGTGGGTTGTACGCAAATCCTTGTTGCACCAAAGGTTGTCCCTAAAAGGGTTGTCCTTGTGGGTCATAAGCATACCCCTGCTGAACCGAAGGTTGTCCCTGAGAGGGTTGTCCTTGTTGGTTAGAGGGTTGCACAGGCAAGGTAGGTCTAAAACTGGAAAGAAATTGATAAGCCTCAGGAGCAAGAAAGTAGACAGGGTTGCCTCTCTCGCCATATCGAAACAGAAGTGAATAAATAAGGGTACCATCCAGTCCATAATGAGAAAAATAAGACCGATAAGGATCCTAAGGGGATTGATAAGTCTGGGAGCTCTGTTGCTGAACATCCAGCCGATACTCCTCAAAAGAAAGGTTGTCAGGGATCGCCATGGCAATCGAAGTCTCTACGGATTCTAAACTCCTAACGACTGAGCGGTGACAACCGGTGCCGAAGTAGCCATGTAGATAGTAGGCCTAGTGGGGACATATGTAACAAAAGGCATCGACGAGACAGGTGTCGTCGGTGACATCCCTAATGATGGGAGAACTGGACCCCTTGACAAAGTTGAAGTTGCCATGGAGGCAATATTGGCTATAATCTGACCCAAAGACCTATATCTAGCTAGAAGCGACGCCGATGGTGAATATTGAGCAGGCTATTTATGGATGTCTTCCGGAAAAAGTTGGTATTCTTCATCAGAAATTGGAATACCCTCACTACCATTAGGACCAGACAAATCCATGTCTGAATCCATGATGAGATATTGTAAAATACTATGGGGGCTAGGAGGTATAATAGCAGCCAAAAATGGTGATATCGATGTAAGAGGGGGAAAATGTTACCCAACCCTAAACCCAAACCAAGCGTTTGAAAGAGGCCAATGGAACTCAACTAGTTCTCCAAAGGGGTACTCTGACGAGATGATAGGTTTTTGAAGCTTGGTAGACCTAGAGGTCTGTGAAGTTTCAGATGAATCGTTTGAGAAAGGAATACCAGTAGACGACACCGAAGGTTCCGCCACTGTGACTGAAGCACACCAGAAAAGGGAAAAAGATCGAAAATGAAGACTCTTGGATCAAGACCAAGGCAAACAAAGACAGGCCAAGTAGTCAAACTTTAATGGGTGTGTAATCATAGGTATTTTATTTTACCACATTGAAACCATAAATTTTCTATTTCATGTTTTAAGAGTCAAGAAACAGTCAAAGATGCCTTTAGTCTCTTTTAGTTTTAAGCAAGCACGAAAGGACAAGTGCTCGATGATATTTTCAAATTTATGGATTCAGTAAAGATCGAAAATGACTGCTCAGGTAGTCTAGGTAAAAGGGTGTATCAGGTTACCTTGAACTACCATATACATATTGGTTATAAAATAAAAGAAGAATCAACCAAGGACCTGACATACATGCATGTATTCTCCCCGAATGCTGTGTTCGGTGTATCACGGTTACAAGGCGGCAGACTCGACTTCCTACGAATAAAAGGATTGCAACCTAAATGGGTCTCCTTTATATACTCGACGGTACGGGGAGCACAAGTCCATACTAGTGTTGTCTGAAGCCAGATGGCAACTGACAAATGCTAGGTTTAAAGATGCTGGAACACGTCTCTAACTTAGACCACTAAATGTTTCGTTAATTTTCAATGTTACATTAGGTTAATTGAATAAATTTTAAGTTGATCTTGTATTTATGTTTCAATTCCAAGGTCCTATCGAATGTTGGACCTCACAAATACTTGAATGCAAGATACATGCCATAAAATACCATTTCGTTTGATGAAAATCTATCTATGAGAAAGTTAGGAGTTTTCAAGCGATAACAAATAATGAGAACACAGAGGAGCATCCACTACATAATCTGATGCAAACTAATGAGAATGAGAAATCTTTCCTAGAATGCCCAATGCTAGTTATGCAAAATATTTTCCAATTCCACAATGCCAACAAGAATGCAAGAAAAAAATAATTTTTATTTTATTTTTCAATGTAATAGAGCAAACAGTGCACTAAATGACATGAAAAATGAATTTTCACTCTAGTTCGAGAATCTCAATGCAAGAGTTAATGCGAAAAAATTCAATCAACTCACAAGAAATCAAAACAAAAACTCAAACCAATGTCACAATCTCTCAAATCGAAGAAAGATGTTGGAACAGACCCATACAAGCAATTTAGCTATGCTTGGATTGACAAGAAGCAAAATTGAATGAAAGAGGAAAGACTCACTCAAGACTCATTCCACCAAATGCAATCACTCAAAACAGATCTAAGGAGATGAATGCAATCAAGAAAAGAAAGAAGGTGGCTGAGAAACAATAACTGAAGCTCCTACAGGAGGCTCAACATACCAAAGCACTATAAAACCCTAAGGCCATGATGCTGACAAGAAATGGACAAACAACCGAAGGAAGGAGTCTACTCACAGTCACAAACAATCCCAAAGCACTCAAATCAAGTCAAGAAAATACCCAGAGACACCAGTATGGACCAAAAACTCGAAAATAGGGAAAACCCTAGCTCCTACAAGAAATGGCGTGACTGTCTAGTTGTAATCAGCACCATACAGGGGATGGCATGGGTGATGAATCGGAAACACGTGCCAATGGGCGTGACTGTCAGATTGGAAACCGAACCAATCAAGCCAACCTTATAAAAATGAAAATTTTGGAAAAACAGAGGTCAGATCTGATCCTCTGGGGCTGAAAAGGGGTCTAAGGCTTAGAAAAACAACCAGAAAAGGAGATCTAAGCAAGCAAAGACGAAGAATAAGACCTAATGGAAGAAAGAAAAACTCGCACTGATCCCTAGTGGAGTTGCCAATTTGTCTTCGATAAAAGAACGAGGGGAATTTGTTGGTGAGGTAACTCCCCTCTATGGACAAAGGCGATCCCACTAGCCCTAGAGTGGGTCTAGCCACAAAAAAAACACGCTACGACATCAATTCCCAGTTAGCAAATGGACGAAGATTCGATAGATAAATTATCGTATATCCTGCGTTGTTATTGTCGTCAGAAGAGTACCAGTGAAGATAGGGATTGCACCCTACGCGACAACCCAGTGATGAAATACACATTAGAAACTTCAAGTTCAAGCTCCTGATCCCGGAGTACAAAATTTTCCTGATCTTCGTCCCAAATGCTTATCAAATATTGAAGCAATTCAGGCTAAGCCCGGAGACACGGTGTTAGGAAGAAATTCTTGAGCCCACAATTTTTGAGGGGGTTCATGCATTTTTCATTTTCCATGGCCTGTTCATCCTCCTCACTATGTTCTCTTTCTTTCCACTCAATTACCATCTTTTCTGCTTTGTACTTTCATGCATTGTTCATATGAACATTGTAATTCCCCTTGGGTATCGAAATTTGTAATCAAACGGTTGAATTTTCTTAAAATTAAGGCGGATTTTGGTTGCACGGTTGGCGCAACTGTTTTTCTAACAGTCGCACCACCTGGCATGACCCTTGTGTAAAATAGGGTCGATTGGCACGGGTTCATGCCCAAAACCCGCGCCAACCGCGATGCCCTAGTTTTTAAAAATCCTCCACTAAGGGATCCAAAATGACAGTTAAATGTAATGAAATATAGCTCAAAATATAGCAAATGGTGTCAACTCTTACCTGAAACTGACGGAATTCGGATTGGTTCGTTGGATTTTTCACAATCATCTTAGAGTGTCTCCGGGCTCAGCAAAACAAATAGAAAAGCCAAGCTAATCAAGAAAAGAATAAGAAGAATACCTAATGGACGAAAGACAAACTCGCACTGATCCCCAGTGGAGTCGCCAATTTTTTGGTGAGGTAAATCCCCTCTGTGGACAAAGGCGATCCCAGTAGCCCTAGAGTGGGTCTAGCCACAAACAAGATATGCTATGACATCAATTCCTAGTTAACAAATGGATGGAGATTCGATAGATAACTTACCATATATCCTGTGCTATTTTTGTCATTGAAAGAGTGGCTGTCTCTCACTCCTGGTTTGAAAAATCATGATTCACTCATTCTCATGCTCGGATACCTACACATACACAAGAAACAAAGATGATATACAACATACTATTTTGCATCTGTAACTATCAGACAGTCGAAGAAGACTAAATCAATGCATCAATAAACACAACACAAATATGGAACCAATACCATAGTGGAGTATATTAATGAAAGGAAGGAAGAGTACAACCAAGCTTTGATGTTGCGGTCTCCTCTGATAGGGTTCCAGTGGAGTGCGTCTCACAAAGCTCGTCAGGAATTCGGACGGGGCTCTCTCTATGGAATTCTCCTTGTTCTACCTTCTCGATAGCGATTACTCAGCTATAGTAACTCTTCTCCAAGTTCAGCTTCTTGGATATATGTTCAGCTAGCTTTCATAAAGGGAGAAGGGATGTTTATATATAGGGAGAGGGAGAGGTTAGGATCCCTATAATAATGGAAGGGAGACCTATCTTCTAAAAGTGTTCCATGGGAGGAGGAAACCACTACCTAAAGAGGGATATCCATGGCTCATCAGATTAACCACTTCCTGTGACTCATCCCTGAGGTGGTTAAAGGAAACTTCCGTCTCTAATTTTTTTAAAAACATTCCCAAAAATGGTGGTGCGAGCACAACAAAGAGATAGAGTGCCAGCTGGCGTAGCCTCTAGTGTATATCCTCGACATTGGCGTGAGGGGTGAACTGGCTACCCATGCCAATGCCAAAAAATAGGTTTTTATGGGCTTTCTGAGGAAATTTTGAACAGGAGAAATGATGTCCTTATGCAGAAGGATGAAAAGGTGGTGTTTGCAGAGTATGACACTACTCATAGGCCATGGGAAAGACCCTCTAATATGTGGGGTGAGAGATTGTAGGGACAATGAAAAAATGTTGTGTAACACTTACTTCTCAAATATATGATTTAAAAATTAGGAAAAATAAGTAAGAGCAAGAATCAATTTGGTTTATATTTTTCACTAAATGTCAAAATAAACATCCACTAAGAGAGTGTCGTCTGGATAACATTCAAGTTTGTTTGATATGTGAAGAACAACATAAAACTGAGGAATTCCCTACATTACCTGAGATAAAATAAAATTACTAGGGAGACTCTTGAAATGTGGAATCACTTTAGAACATTACACCCCAGAGACCTTGGAAGCCATGCAGAATAGGTATGTATCAAGATTCCAATTAGAAAAATCTTCCTTATTAGAATGTTCCTCAAAACACATGGAATGATCCAATGACATGGTAGGCATGGCCTCCACAACAAGTCAAAAATCATCCCTACCAATAGGGTTGAATAGGATTTACTTATGAAAATGTACTTTCCCATCCTTATCCTCCACAAGTTCAAGCCTGATACCAACAACAACCATATCAACAACCTCGACCCCCATATAAACAAGAACCATATCAAAAATACCCATAAATGCAACAACCATATCCACCCCTTCCTTAATAACAAAATCCTCCTCAACAAACACAATTAACTCAACCCCAAAAATTACAACTACCATTCAATCAACCACCTCTAGGACCTACTCAACTTCCTTCTTAGCCAATTGAAAACCTAAATAATAAAATGGAAAAACTTTTTTATAATGAAAAATATGAATAATTTTCTACACATCTGATATCTCCAATAAAATTACATGAATTTTATGTACAATTACAAGAAAATTCAATGAAATGACACGGATTTTTTGTACAATTACAGGAAAATCCAGTAAAATTACAATATTTTTTTGTAAAAGTAACAGATAGTCCTGTAGAGTTACAGGAGATTAATTTGCGATCTGGTAAAGTTGTAAACCTAAAAACTACAACAATAATTGAAGGAAAATTAAAGAAATTGTAAATAAAACAAAAAAACAAAAAAGACCCCTTTAAAGAAAAATTAAAAACAACAATGAAACAAATTGTCCCTTTACAAGAACATCCTCAAATCATCGGGACAAATACTTCTCCTGAGAGATTGGTTCTTGAAAAACAATATATACAAAAACTGATACATAAATTTGACATTATTGATGAATTGAAAAAAAAATCTATAAAAATTTGCTTATATAGAGCAATAAAAGATAAACTAATTTATGGAAAAATGATGAGTGAATTATGCACTAAGAGAACTAGAAATAGAAAATAGGATCCATTAACAATACAAGTTATAGATATATAGGCAAGCCTAATGACTACTGAAATCATTTCAGAAAAAACATGTTAACCCATGCATACCTATTGTAACAATAGTAATCAATAAATTTCCTATTTATAATACACTTATTGATTTAGGTGTTTCCATAAATGTGATGAAAAAATATACCATGGAAAGCCAATAAATAGACAACATCAGACCAAATCCAACAATGTTAGAATTGGATGATAGATCAAAAATTAAATACGCTGACATGATTGCAGAAGATATTATTATTTCTATTGACTCTTGGGCATATCGAGTAGACTTTATGATCCTGTTATCACTAATTTGGTACAGATGGGTTGCTCCATGAGACAACCTAGAGTAACTCTTTCAAACCTACTTCTAGCTGAAAATTAGCATTTTCAGCGTGAGAGGGCTCTCTTATAGATAAAAATGATTTGTATTTAAATTAAGTTCAACAGATGGCTAACTTTGAGGTATTGTTTTAAGTGTGTTTTTATGCAGGTGAAAGATGTATATAAATCACTTCATTGGGCATATGGAGTCAATGTTAATAAAATCAGTGACATGGGAGCTCTTCTTGTGGAAGCTAAAGAATATAGATGTTTTAATGAAAGGAAAAAATACACAGATACACAATAGTCTAATGCTTGAAGGAAGTTAGAGCAGGATATACATGAATTCTAATTAATCAAGAATCAAAGTATTGAAGACAAAATAACCTGACACATAAGATAAATGCTCATGAAAATATCACAGAATCTCAGGTGAAGAAAAGAGCCAATTTCCACTGTAAATTACCGTTAAGAATTTTTTTACAATAGTAGTTATGTAGTCAACATCATTCAAATGTATATTCTTCAGTAATATTCCTATTAATATGCTTAAGCGTATTTACATTAGGTCTTCCAACAAGGCTAGAACATTGAGTCTCTTTGCTAAAACCAAATCTAACCATAAGCAGATTATATGGAGACAAAACTAACAGCTAATAATTTTAAGAATTAGAGACCTAATAGGACTCTATAACCTATTTATTACATCAAAAAACTTAAATATTGCATATTTACATCGAGAACAATCATGTGCCTGGGTGGCACTAGCCATGACCAAAACATAATTTCCTCCACCAAGTCAGGATACTTGTCTTCCTACTTTTAAGGAGGTGGTGGCATGATGAATGATGAGTGTCTCCATGATGAGATGGTGAGCTTAACAATATTGTTCGAAGACCCTGTCGTCACCAAAACATTCATATGATATCCTTTAAGCTTTCCACATGGCTGGCTTATCCAAAATAGATTATCAAAAATTGAAAATGCTACAAAAAATTCTTTGCTGTAGAAATACGGGAGGTTTTAGGCCTCAAAATTCCGCTACTGAAACATGTGGAAAACCACTTGGTTTGGACCTTAAAGCAACTCCTTTTCCTTTTGGTGTAGTGGCTCCAGCTGGGGGTAATGGGACTAGTTTACCAATAAGGATGATTTTGAGGGTGTGTGATTATATGGCATGAAAATGGAAATGATTTTAATCTATCTTATGATCTATAGAAACTATTTATTATACTATATACCCGGGATGTTTCTTCCTTTATGCAAACTGAAAAGATATCCTTCAATTGTTAGTAATATAGATCATTTAACAGTTGAAAGAGATGAAAATTATTTAAAATGATTCTTATAACAAAATAGTTTGACTAGAATAATTGTGAATAATGTATCACATTCATATGTGTGATTACACATTCAATAAGAAACTACAGACAAATATTAGAACAAAAGTGCATGTAACATTAATCTATAATGTCGTTTTAAATATATAATGCAATAAAAAGATGATTGTCAATCTATAAAGCAAGACCTAATACAAGTGAATAAAAGTACCATATGTACAAATTTCTACTCATGTAAACTAGCATTAATTGATAAGCTCCTTATCACTTTCAAGCAATTCAAAGACTACAGTAGTGAAACATCAGTTAAATATATTTAATTTGCAAAAGATAACATATGTGTTCCATTAATTCATCAAATCATTCACAAACTTACAATAGTTCATTTTTTGCAAATGTTTTTGTCAAATTTCTAGACCCTTCTCTAAATGCATGAGAGGGGTTTAAATACTAAACTAAATATGTTCTAAAATAGATTATTACAAAAATATAGAGGAGGTTTAAAACAAACATCCTCGTATGACTAACTTAAGCTACAATCTAGGAAAATAAAATAAAAATGTGGATTTATGAATTCCGCCCTTTGTTCTGGATTTGGTCACAAAGTTGAAAAATATCTATCATTGGCTTGAGCAGAGCTGGCTGAGAAATCCTTGATCTAACATGTCCCTTGAATAATATGTTTGAAAGTATGGGCTGTGATATTTTTGTTGAAATTGTTAAGGATTGCAGAATCTGATATTGATGATAAGGTTTGATCGGAAAATTCCAATAATTTTCTTGATCAAACTTATTTACCTTTTTAATTACTTCATCATGTGTGTTTTCTTTCTGCTTCCACTATGTTTCTATCTGATTTTCTTTTGAGAACACTTCAGATGTGTTCTCTTTGAAAAGTTCTACTTTTACTAGTTGTTCACATACATATTCAATAATTTAATTTGATAACTTATATTTTTTCACTGCTGCTTTCTCTGCTTGCTTGATTTTTGCTTTCTTATATCTTAATAGGATTTCCTTATGAAACATATCTACTTGAGGTATATAAGCTTCCTTTCCTGAGTTTGATACTTGCCATTGAATGTGTTCATTGATTTTATTTTCAAGTTTTTCACATTCAAGTTTCTGGATAGCTATTTTCTAGATCAATATTTTATTTGAATCACAATAAGAGTCAATCATAGAAGCTTGACGACAAAATATTTTATGTTCTTTCTTTAACTTAGCATTTACATCCAGTGCTTCTTTAATAAACTTCTCTAGTTGCGGTTGGATCTATATCCTGGTCATTGATGTTTCTAGTTGTGCTTGTTTCTCATTGATTTCTGCTTGATGCTACAATTTAAGGCTTTCGAAATCCTTTTGAAATTGGGCCATATTTGCTTTGATTTTCTCACTGGAGTTGGATTTTTCTTCATTTAACAACCTCTCTAGTTCTTGTACTCTAGATTCCTTTTTCCTCAGCAACACTCTACCTTTAGTAGCTTTATCAACGATGGCAGTAGCATATGCCCTTGCATACTATGATAATTTAGTTAGATTTCCTATAGGGTCATCTAAGGAATCCTTCCATAGTACATCAATTGATTCATCTGTGAGGTTTGAGACTATTTCATCAGTTCTTCTTCCTTTGTTCCTTTTAACTACAACCTTGTAGCTAGGACTATAGAAAATTTCTAGTGAAGGAATTTATTCCACTTGTAAAACTATCTGTTATGTAGGGTAGGCCGGTATGATCTCTCAATCATGAGTTTCTGGAACTTGTTGTAGTGGATTAACAATTTACACTATCTTCTGGGAATGTTCAGGTGTCTGAAAACTAGTTACTTGATTAGTGTTGGGATTAGCCTTAGGATTTTTTATTTCTTCAGAAAACTCCTCCCATTCATTACTAAAATTATTTTTTTGTGACGTTTCAGACTGATCTAGTGTGTTATGAATGTGTTGAACTTCTTGAGAAGTTGAATCTGTTCCATTACTTTCTTTTCGCTCCTGCATCTCTATCTCTTAGATTACCTGATAAATTATCTTTTCTGGGCTATCCTTTTTGGATTCAGATTCTTTTTCAGAGTGATCTTAATTGAGATATTGATGCTCTGATTGACCTGATCCATCCTCTAACATGTATTTTGGTTCATTATCCAAGCTAATACTTGTAGTAGGTTTGTTGACATCTTTAATAGTTAACAAATTGAAAGGAACTTTCTCCAGTCCCTTATTTCTGTATACTTGGAATGCTTTTAAATCATCTTGACTCAATTGGTTGGATGCAAACTTGGTTATATCTGAAAAATTTTCCATGCCTTAGAAGAGATCATCAAATGCATATGTTTCCTTTACGAAAGGCTTCATTTTGAGCTCATTAGTGTAATTTTTAATTACATCATTTGGATCATATAACCTCTTTTGAATTTCTACCAATTTCAACAGATTAATCTTGGAAACTTCCTTGTAGGGATGGCCAATATCATAAAGTGAAAAATTGCCACACTATACAAGGAAATTAGGCCAAACGACCTTCTTAGCATCTTTTAGTTGTTTAGTGATACCATTAACAAGATGGTAAGCTATCTCTCATGAAAGAAACTTATCAAGAACATAATAAGGTAGGACGTGGGGAGAAGCATAACTCTTGAATACTATGGCATATGTAAAATTCTCCTCTGCAAACCACCTAGCCATAGAAAGAATATCTACGCTAGCCTCTTCAGAAACCCTATGGGCCTTTTTATTGAATATCATTTGGTGCATAGGCAATATGACACCATAACATTTTTCATAGAAATGCGGGTGGAAGTTTGAATCCCAGAGGTTGGGGTAGGGTCTTAGGTAGTCCATTTCCATCCTATGGTAGGAAAACTAGAAGAAAAACAAATTGCACCCATGTCATAGGTAGACATATAAAAGGGAGGTATTTCTCTAGATAAAACACTCCTTTTATTCCTATATTTAGTGATGTGTTTGGCTAAACTATCAGATAGGATGTTTTCCCAATTGAGAATTGAGGAATTGACGATTGTGTCAATCAATGGAACTCATTCTGATGAAAACCTAGTGGTATCAGGTTTGGAAAAAAATCTACACAACATACTGGCAACATAACAATAAGGGGAAGGAATTTGGGAAATTGGGTACGTACCGAGTTTATATCGCTTCAAATTTTCATGATCTTCCTTCCATTCTTTCATGAGATTTGAATGTTATGCTCTAAATATTTGTATAAAATCATTGTCATAATTTTGTTGCAGGGAGGGTAGATGGTACATTGCTTGTAAATATTTTTCCTTGAAAGAACCTATGTTTTCTCCCTTTGAATCTTTGAATTTCCTGTCATCTATGCTTAAGTGGTCAATTTCCCACTTAACCATGTCTGTGTAAGGGATAATTTTCAGTCTTGCTGCTACCTTGTGGACGAATGAACATGCAACATCAAAGTAGGTCACGTCTGAAGTAGATGTCGTGCTAGTTGTAGAGATTTTGGTTATTACTTTTGGTTTTTCATCTTCAAACCATTTATACATTGTTTCCCATGATGAACTACTGCATTCCTGGTTACAGGTAGTATATGAGAATAAGGGATACATCTCTGAGTCTTTAGTAGGTAGCGTTTGAGAAATCTCCTTTCCCTTCTTGCTCATTTCAATCTTCCTTAATCCGTTAAATGGTTTCCTGATTTCAAGTAAACCGGGAGAGCATTAAAAGTATAGAGAATAGAGAGTTAAATTTGTTTATTCATATCAAAAATGTGTGAACAGATATGAATCTTATCAAATATGATATCAATCATCAATAATAATTTCAAAAATAAAATCTCTTACACCTTCACATGAAATATTTATGAATCAACTTAAAGTCATTAGATATCGAATTTCGTTTTGATATGACATAAGTTATTTCGCATGTTCGAGAAATTAAGTGCCGCTAATTCTCACATCGCCATATATAAATTTTACCATTTGTGATGTTTAAGCATAAATGCTGCAAAATGCAATGTGCTCAAACCACACATCGTAACTTTTATGCGATAATGATTTTTTTTTCTTTTTTCGGTAAAGTGATGTGAAATGTGAAATGCGCATTAAAAATTCAAGTGGTTGCACTTAATAGGACTTTAGAGATTTATTTTTGTTACTTTATTGGCTCGTCGGGTTCGCGCGTTCACTCTTATATAGAATTTCTTTATGAGTTGGTTTTTTTAAATAAGGTGTGATGCGATAAAGAGATTATAATGAAAATTAAAGTGTTTATAAAATTTTAAAACATAAACTCAAAAAAGGTTAGTGCATTTTGCAGCCCACGTAACTTAGAGGATTGAAAGACTTTTTAAGTTATAAGCTATGTGATTTGTGATGCGCTAAAGTAATAAAGTGGAAAAATCAAAGGAAAACTTTTATTTCCTAATTTTTTTATTTTAAAGCTAAAAATAAATTTCCTATTTATTTCTAAAAGGTCCCCATTTATTAGAATAAATGGGGTTGTTGTATAGCACAACAATTGGTGATTCACTTTGGAGAACTAGATATCTCTGACTAACTTTTAGAAATTTCTAAAAACTTTTTGAAAATAAAAATAGTTGTAGGAATGAATTTCAAACCAATAATATCTTACTAAGCAATGAAATTCCTCTTATTTACTATTCAAAAGAATTCCTCTTTTAAAGATATAAGTATGAAAATCTATATTAGTATTTACTCACTTCAAAGAGATAAAGTAGGTGGCCCTTGCGGATTAGATTTATAAAAATTTACTCTTTTATGACAGGTAGAGCCTCTGTTCGAATGGGAAATTTAAGCTTTTGGCAGGGTTACCTTTTACCCAACAATGATTCATTGTCCCATCCAGTGTTTCTTATAATTTCAAAAATAAATTCTAATTTTTTGAAACTTTTATTTTTTGTATCATATTTTTATCTACTGAAAAGCCATTGTCTTGGCTTGGTAACCAAATGATGACAATGCCATTCACTAGTTGTAATAAAAATAATCAATCTGGCTTTTGATGAGACCCATTTTCCTCTTGATATAATCTCAAGTCATTACCTTGTTTTGGTAGGCAGTAATGGTATTGTTAGTTCAACTATTTCCTTATGAATATGGTAAAAAAGATCTTGATGAGACTTATTATCTTTTAAGTTTTTATAATCATAATATTTTTGAATTTCTTTCAAAAATTTATAAGTTTTCACGGATGGGGTGAATCATTGGTCCTTTTGAGGATTCTGGATGATAATGTCGAGTTTTAGATTGCTTTTCTGGAAAAGAGTCTTTAATTATGTTAAAGATTATTTTCTTGACCGATAATAGAATAATCATACTATATAAGGATGAGAGTTCATCAGAGAATAAATAATTTCAGTGAAATTACATCTTTCAGTAAAAATAAAATCTATTTGTCTTTCAAATCTTTCGATTGTTTCCTTAACACTTCTTATTTATATAAGTGATAAACAAAAAAGGATCATATGACATTTTATTTTGAAAAGCCAAAAATTTATACTAAACAAATTTTATTTCTTCTAAGGAAAAGAAAAAGACACTAATATACAAGGAATAGAATGGGTTACCTCCTATGAAAAGTATTTTTTCAAAATCTTCCCATTAATAGGAAAAGAATATTTTTTTCCTGATAGATCTTGCAATAAGAATGTTGATGGGCCTATTTCTTTGATTATTTGAAATGGACCTAGCCAAAGTTTTTGAAACTTCGTGTGTTCACCTTTTTCCTCATGCGCTTTATCACATTTCAATACCATATTACCAATTTTATTTTTTTTGGAGTAACAAAAGTTGAATCAAACAAGGCTTTTACTATCTGTTGATGATGAACATGAGTCTGTTTGGATTTTTCTCTTTCTTCTTCTAACTTAAGAATCTGATATTGTCTAAGTTGTAAAGAAGAAGCAGGAGATTCATCAACAAATTGTACTAAGGAAATAGAGGGAATAACTACTTTGGTAGGAAGTACAACTTCTTTTCCATAGACAATATTAAATGGAGAAGTTCCAATAGAAGATTTTTGTGTTATTTGATATTCCCAAATAGAAAAAATTAATGACTTGTGCCAATTTCGTTGGTTTTGATCAACGGTTCTTTTGATTATTATACTCAAGTTCTTAGTTGTAGATTCTACCAAACCGTTTCCTTGTGGATAATAATTTGCAAAATACTTGAGTTTAAAATCTCTTTTAATTGCAAATTCGATTATGGTAGTTCCTAAGAAGTAAGATGCTATAATATTTCCAACTAGCCCAAGCTAATGGGAATATTCATTTTTGTTTCATTTTTTTGTTGTATGAATAAATGTGTAAAGGAGGACAATAAAAACGCCTAGAACAACAAATAAATCGATGCCACATGTGAAAAAAGATAAATATGGGCTATTTACATAAAAACCCTTATGTGCGAAAGGGGACTGAATATTTTGACTAGGTCAACCATGACCAAATCAACAACGATTTCTAGAAGGAGTGATCTTCATTGAGGCACAAACAGAGTTTTAGTTTGAGGCAGCTTATGTGAAAAGAGCTATTTCATTGAGATTGTTTAAGGTTTTGCAAGCTCTCAATATTATAAAAGGAAGAGGAGGACAACAAGAGAACGTTGTTGATTGATATCAGATTTCTGAAGATTTTGTCTGTTTAGACATTTCTTATTCTCCTTATTGTTTAGCAGAGAATAGTGTTGTTTAGCATTGGGTGTTTTTGATCGGAAATCCCACCTCTTTCCTTGAGTATCTCTTGGAGGAGTTTTCCATTTCTTGACCACTATTAGGCATTGGCCAAGCTCTTCTTCCAAATAAAATGCAGATCCTATTGAGGGTTTGGTTGTATCTGTAAGTTGCAGCAAGTGGAGGCTAGATCTACTCAGATCTAGGCCATTCTAGTGTCTCTTTTTAGTGGGAAAGGCTTCTATCCCATTGGCAAGAGAGTATTGGAGGATTGGAGCACCATTTTAAGATCTTGGCTTGAGGCCAACCATGTTTTATAGCCTAAAACATAGTTTTTCTTCCAGTACTACGTTATTTGCAAGGGCATAGTTGCAGGGTGTTTTGGCACACTTTTGGAGGAGAGATTTATAGTGTTGGGGATCTGCCCTTCACTATGGAGATCCATGGATTTCAGAATATTCCATGTAATTTCAGATCTGATATAAATGTTGTTGTATTTGCTTTAGAATTTCTAAATATTCATGTAGATCTGCTGCATAAGATCTCAGATCTACTCCATGTACTTCGCTTTTTGCTAAAAACCCTAAGGGGCATTTGAAGAGGAGCCTATATAGTGTATAGATCTGATATATATCTAACTTTTTTTACAGAGATCTGCTCTAGATCTGAAGTGTAATCCACTGATGCTTCAGCCAATAAAATAACGTTGTTAAGCTCATTCAGTCATAATATATGGTTGCAATGCCTCATTTTGAGGGATTTTTTCATGTAAAGTCTTCTATTTCTATTTTACATCTTATGGGCCACAATATAAATCTGATTTGTTGTTGTAAATGTAAATATTGAGCCTTCATATTTTCCTCCTGCCCTTACATAGCTGAACTACATTATTTCTCTGCAGTATTGTTTAATATTGTTGCTTGTTCCCATTTGGGGATATTACATATGCATTATCAAACACTAAAGCATTAAGCAAGCCAAACTTGGTTATGATATTTTGGTCGATGAAATCTATGATATTCTAAGAATTGGCTGCTTTTAGTGGAATTTATTCCACCCATTTAGTAAAATAGTATGTAGTTGTGAGAATATATCTATGATGTTTGGAAGAGTTAGGAATAATCTCACCAATTATATCTAATCCCCATTGTTCAAATGGTTTTTCAATATTGATTGAATTTAATGGGAATGTTGGCTTCCTTTGTCTTCCAGATGTACTTTGACACACTTTGCATGTTCTTCCATATTCATGACCATCTTTGAAAAGTGTAGGCCAATAGTAACCTGCATGTAGGATTTTGTGTGTTGTCGTATTTCCTCCAAAATGTCCTCCAGTTGGCCCATCATGGAGTTCTTGCAAGACTTTCTCTGCTTCAAATTTTTCTAAGCATATTAAAAGTAAAAAATCAAAATTTATCCTAAATAACACATCGTTAATTAATTCATATTGTTTGGCCTTTAATATTAAAGCTCGTTTTGTTTTGTAACTGAGTTGATTTGGAGCATATCCATTCTTTAAATAGAATATAAGATCAATGTATTGTGATTGTGAATCGTTGAGGCTTAACTCTAATATTTTCACGTGGTTACTTGAATATTATTATGATGATAGATGAGATGCTCCTGTAAGCATTCTGAAAAAACCTTGACCTCTAACAATTTTAGAGGGTCTAATTTCTACATCATATTTTTGTAAAGCGATCACACAGTTAGCCCTATTTTCTCCTAATTATCTTTGCATCAAGAGTTGTCTCACTGCAGAGAATGGAACTATGATTTTAGTGTGAGTTTTAAGGAGAAAAGTTGTGAAATGTTTATAGCCTTAAAGACAGCAAATGCTTTCTTTTCGACAGATGTAAAATTTAGTTCCGTACCTTGTAAATTTGAACTGAAAAATGATATTGGTGCTTCAATTTATTAGTCATTCAGCTGTGTTAAAACAATGGCATATGATGTATCTGATGAAAAAGTGTATAATGTAAAAGAATTAAGAAAATTGGGGGTAGTCGGGAATGGAGCATTGACAATTGATTGTTTAATGAAATCAAATGCTTATCTTTCATTATGTCCCCATTTAAAGACATAATTTTTCTTCATCATGTTCTGTAAAGGTAAAACAATTTGTGAAAATTCAGGGACAAACATTTTAATAAAATTAATTTTCCCTAGCAATGAATGCATAGTTTTCTTGTTGTGAGGTAAAGGAACTCGTTTGATTTCTTCAATTCTTTCAGGATCAATATAGATACCATTTTTTAACACAATGAATCCCAAAAGTTTTCCTTCATCTAGTGCAAAAAATGATTTCTTTGGATTCAATGAGATGCCATACCTTTTTCATCACTCAAAGACTTGCTTTAGGTCATTCACATGATTGGTTACTTGTTTAGAAAAGACTGTAATGTCATCCAAATAAATAACCACTGTTTTATGTATGAGCCCCCTAAAGGTTGTGTCCATAACTCTCTAAAAGTTGCGCCTACATTAATTAATCCAAAAGGAATCTTCTGATGGGCATAAGTTCCCCACTTAGTTCTGAACGTAGTCTTTAATCTATCATCTAGATGTACGAGAATTTGATTATATCCCGAGAATCCATCTAGAAAGGACATAATTTTAGAACCAGATACTGTCTGCAGTACTTGTTCCATGGTTGGTAATGGAAATTTTTCCTTTTGACAAGCTTTGTTTAAATTTCTAAAATCGATGCAAATTCTAATATCACCATTCTTCTTCCTGAAAGGTACCAAATTTGATACCCATTTAGAATGGCTGACCGGAAAGATGATTTTTTCCTTGAGGAGTTTGTTCAATTATGTTTTAATTTGATTTTCTAGATTTGGATGAATCTTCCTCAATTTTTGTTGTATAGGTTTTTCTTCTGAGATCATAGTAATCGTATGTTGAATCACAGAAGTGTCATATGTTTTAATATAAGTATAATCCCAAGCAAAGAAACTTTTGTACATTCTAAACAATTTGATGAATGATAATATTTCTTTTGAAGATAGACCAAGACCTAGATTTACATTTTGAGGTTTTTCATCAGTTCCTATATTTACTAACTCAAATATTAAGGTAGAGTTTTGTGTTTTTGAGTTACTCTTTTAAACCTGTCTTTTAGATCATATAGGTCTTCTAACTTGACAAAATATTTAGGAATATAATTTTCATATTTCTCTTTCTTAATCTGAATATCATGTTCATTTCATCCAAAATTTGACTACCATAAGATCCTTCAGATGTTAAAAAATATATGATATATGAATCATTATTGAATACTCTCCAATCGGTAATATTATCAAGAATGGATGGTCTAAAAATCAATTCAATAGAAAATCTATCGGGACTAAATTCTTGGGATGAGATTAACTTCGAGGCTACATTAGCCAGTAGATCTGCACTAGCATTCTGCATTCTAGGTACAAAAGAAATGTTGAAGGCTGAGAAATGAGTGGAAAATTCTTGGAATAATGATTGGTAATGCTTTAAATGTCTAGAATTATAATGAATAGTATCTCTTACCTGTCTAACTATGATTTTTGAATCTCCTAGAACTTTCAGATATTTGATATTAAGATCAATGGATTTTAACAAGCCTTGAGCTAATGATTGGTATTTAGCTACATTGTTTTTACAATAAAATTATAATTTGCAGGCTAACATGGTCTTCTCTCCTTGTGGTTTTATTAAAATACAACCCGCACCCGCAAAATCTTTAGATTTAGAACCGTCAAAATAAAAAATCCAAAACAAAAAATTAACTACTTTTTATCTGCAAAATTTATACATTTGGAATTATCTGGGTAGGGAAAATTCTCAATATGAGAAACAAATGCATTATTAAAGAAAGGTGATGGTTGAGCATTGAAATTTCCCATTTTTATCTTCTTGAGAATTATTTTTCTCAAGAGCGGTTATACATTTCTCTACATGTAGAGATTCTTTCATATTTTCTGCAAGTGTTTCCAGTTTTGATTTATCAACAAAAATAGCTATATTATATGGAAGAGATGAAATATACCACTCGATTTGAACTTCTGCACTAGGAACTGTTGTAGCAGGAATTTTATTGAGTAATTTATTAAATCTTGAATTGAAATCCTTTATCTTCTCACCTGTTTTCGCTTTTAGATTTGAAAAAACATTGATGAGTGTAGAAGTGGTCCTATCATCCCCAAACTTAGCTAGAAATTGTTCTTCAAACATATTCCAGCTAGTTATAGAGAGGGAAGGTAGTGAAAAATACCAGGATCCTGTAGATCCTTTAGAGTATATGGAAATACTCTTACAATGCAATCCTCTTCAACTACTCCATTTAAATTTATAGCTAACATAAAATTGTGAATGTGTTCTTCTGCTAGAATACCATGATCAAGATTAAATTTAGGTAGACATCTTTCAGGATTTTTGGGAAGAGCGTGAAGAGGAGGGGGAATTTTTACAACCCTTGGATTTCTCCATGGGTTTACATTTGGTCGAGGTGGTTCACCTACCATTGGATTTTGGATAGGTTGGTTGGGTGGAGTTTGAGTTGAAGAAGAGGTAGGTTGAGTGCTAGGACTAGTTGAAGGGATAGTTTTTTGAGTACTGGAACTAGTCAAAGTAACACTGATTGTTGAAATGGAAGTTGTGGAAGTGAGCGGAGGTAATGGAGGTGAATGGGATAAGATCTCGCTGGCGATTGACTCTGATTGGGTCCTATTTAGTATCTTTCGAGTAATATCTATTGGAAATTCAAAAGGGAGAATTCTTTTCTTTTGACTTTTTGATCAAGTTATTATTATTCAAGGTTGTAAAGAAGAAGAAATATTGATATCTAATATTTGGGAAGATTCAGGCTTTTCAACATAAATAGATAATATCTCTAACCTTTAAATCAAAGACTGAAAAACTGGAGAAGATTGATGGGAATCAGGAGATAGTATGGGTTGAGTATCACTAGGAGACTTTGGAGAAGGATGATCAACTTCAGATTTTAAAGATGAAGATCTAGAAATTTTTTTGGAAGCTGATGGGGATATAGAGGGAGAGAGACTCTTCGATTGACCTTTAGATTGATAAGATATTTTTTCCATGCACAAGGGTTTTACCCTCCTTCTAGCTCCAGAATGTTGAGGCCTCAGAATTCTGCTACCAAAACATGGGGGAAAACCAACTGGTCCAGACCTTAAAGTAGCTCCTTTTCCGTTTAGTGTAGTGGCTCCGATTGGGGGTAATGGGACCAGTTTCCCAATAAGGATGATTTTGAGGGTGTATGATCATATGGAATGCAAATGAAAATTATTTTAATCTATATTATGTGTATATATAAACTATTTGTTCTACTATATACCCGGGATGTTTCTTCCTTTATGTGATCTGAAAAGATATCCTTCAACTGTTAGTAATATAGATCATTTAAAAGTTGAAAGAGATGAAAATTATGTAAAAATATTCTTCTAACAAAATAGTTTGACTAGAATAATTGTGAATAATGTATTGCATTCATATGTGTTATTATACATTCAATAAGAAACTACATAAGTGCATGTAGCATTCATCTATAGTATCGTTTTAAATATTTAATGTAACAAAAAGATGACTGTCAATCTATAAAGCAAGACTTAATACAAGTGAATAAAAGTATCATATGTATGAAGTTCTACTCATGTAAACTGAAAGTAATTAATCTGCTCCTTCTCACTTTCAATCAATTCAAAGAATACAATAGTGAAACATCAGTTAAACAACTTTAATTGTCAAAAGATAATAGATGTGTTCCATTAATTCATCAAAGCATTCACAAACATAAAATAGTTCATTCATTGCAAATGTTTTTGACAAATTTCTGGACCCTTCTCTAAATGCATGAGAGGGGTTTAAATACTAAACTAACTATGTTCTAAAATAGATTATAACAAAAATATAGAGGAGGTTTCAAACAACCATCCTCGTATGACTAACTTAAACTAAAATCTAGGAAAATAAAATAACAATTTGGATTTATGAATTCCACCCTTTCTTCTGGATTTGGTGATGAAGTTGACAAATATCTATCATTGGCTTGAGCTGAGCTAGATGCTAAATCTTTGATCTGACCTGTCCCTTGAATACTGCATTTGAAAGTATGGGCTGCGATATTTTTTTTGAATCTGTTAAGGATTGCAGAATTTGATATTGATGACAAGGTTTGATCATAAAATTCCAATAATTTTCTTGGTCAAACTTGTTTACCTTTTTAATTACTTCATCCTGTGCATCTGCTTTCTACTTCCACTTTGTTTCTATCTATTTTTCTTCTAAGAACACTTCAAATGTGTTCTCTTTCAAAATTTTTCTTTTAATAGTTGTTCACATACATATTCAATAACTTCAGTTTATAACTTATATGTTTTTGCTACTTGTTTCTCTTCCTGCTTGATTTTTTCTTCCCAATCTTTGAATATGATCTCCTTATGAAAATTATCTACCTGAGGTAGATCAAATTCCTTTCCCAAGTCTGATACTTTCCATTGAATGTGTTCATTGATTTTCTTTTCAAGTCTTTCACATTCAAGTTTCTCAATAGCTATTTGTTGGATCAGTGTTTTATTTGAATCACAATAAGAGTCAATCATAGAATCTTGATGAAAAAATACTTCATGTTCTTTCTTTAACTTAGCATTTACATCCATTGCTTCTTTAATAAACTTCTCTAGTTGCAGCTGGTTCTATATCTTGGTCATTGTTGTTTCCAGTTGTGCTTGTTTCTCATTGATTTCTGCTTGATGTTTCAATTTAAGGCTTTTGAAATGCTTTTAAAATTGGGCCATATTTTCTTTGATTTTCTCACCAGAGTTGGATTTTTCTTCATTTAAAAACCTCTCTAGTTCTTATACTCTGGCTTCCTTTTGCCTCAACAACACTCTAACTTCAGTAGATTTATCAACGGTAGCAATAGCATATGCCCCTGCATACTATGATAATTTAGTTAGAAGTTTTGTAGGGTCATCTAAGTAATTCTTCCATAGTACAGCAACTGATTCATCTGTGAAGTTTGAGACTATTTCATCAGTTATTCTTCTTTTGTTACTTTTAACTACAACCTTATAGATAGGAATGTAGAAAATTTCCAGTGAAGGAATTTATTCAACTTGTAAAACTATCTGTTCTATAGGGTAGGCCGGTATGATCTCTCGATCATGAGTTTCCGGAACTTGTTGTAGTGGATTAAAAGTTTCCACTATCTTCTGGGAATGTTCAGGTGTCTAAAAACTAGTTACTTGTTCAGTGTTGGGATTGGCTTTAGGAGTTTTTATTTCTTCAGAAAACTCCTCCCATTCACTTCTAATTTTTTTTTTTTTTGTGAATTTTCAGACTGATCTAGTGTGTCATGATTGTGCTGAAATTCTTGAAGAGTTGGCTTTGTCCCATTACTTTATTTTCGCTCCTGCATCTCAATCTCTTGGATTACCTGATCAATTATATTTTTTGGGCTATCCTTTCTGGATTCAGATTCATTTTGAAAGTGATCCAAATTGTGATATTGATACTCTGATTGACCTGATTCATCCTCTGACATGTCTTTTGCTTCATTATCCAAGGTTATACTTGGAGTAGGTCTGTTGACATATTCAATAGTTAAAAAATTAAGAGGAACTTTCTCCAGTATATTATTTCTATATACTTGGAATGCTTCCAAATCATCTTGAATCAATTGGCTGTGTTACACCATTTTTTGGTCATCTAACCTATTATCATTAGATGGACCCAAGTACACCATGTAAGACCAATTTTACCCTAAGTAAAATTGCCTTCACTATGTTAAATAACTTAATAAACCACATTTATGAGGTTGTTTATGGTCTAAATAGGAAACCCCAAAAGGAAATATTAAACAAACCTATATTTGTTTGATTTTCCTCATGGAATAATTAATTAAACCATAATTTAATTATTATTCCCAGTCATGTTTAACCCAAAAACAAAGAAATTAATTAGATAAACCTTTATCTTATTATTTTCTAGGAATAATTATTTAAATCTTATTTAGATAATATTCCTTGTTAAATATGACCAAATCACCCACAAATAATTAAATAAATCATTATTTATTTGATTATCTTCTAACTGCTTCCTTAAAAAGATAAATAAATCATTTATTTATTATTTTTGACAAATAAAGGGATTTGACCCAAGTCAAATACTTTTTCCCTCCAACAAATATAATAAAATATTCCATAAAAGGTGGATCTAGATTTGGTTAACATTATTTTAATCATGCACCAAGATCTAGAATGACCCAATATTTTGTTATAAATAGGATGGTTTTTCCTACCATTCTTCACCTTTTGTTTCCTATTAGATCACTCTGGATCCATACACTTGGTCACATTTTTCCATTATTTGTTTTGTGAGCTCCCTTTGAGCTCTATTCTTTGCATGGGTTTTCTACACCAACAAGAGAGAGAGATTCTAGATCTGAAGTGCTGAGGACTTCCAAGAACCCATCCCATTGAGGAGAATTGGATACGCCTTCTTGTTTTCCTCCCAGGTGCCCTTAATACAAAAATTCTTTCAAAAATTGTTCTTGTCTTGTTTATTGGTATATGGAGCAAACCCTTATTTTTACTGCTTAATGTCTTTCCATGCATAGATCTGGTTTTTTGCAGCTCTTTTCTTGATCAACTAACTGCAGATCTGAAGATATTGGCAGCCACTTTCGTTGTTAGGGCTATTAGTTATGCGTAGCTAAAGTGGTCCTTTTTCGTACACTTCGACAAAGGATTCATACTAACAAATGGCGACTCCACACGGGTTTTAAATTACGACCGCTGTCGTTTTTCATATTTCTGCATATCCAGCTACTTCAGACCCTAGGGTTTCTTTTCAGCTGTTTATTTTTCCTATTTTTATGTTGTTTTTCTCACATAAAACCCTAAAACATTAAAATTTTTAACTTCCGCATGTTTCTGGCCCTATTGCACAGGTGACAGACATCAGCCGCAACTGAGACGACAACTTCTCTGAAAATCTTCCGCCGAGACAATCGGAACGGGAGGTCACACTTTTCGGCCTAAAAACTACGACCTGGACCTCCAGGTCGCACTTTTCAGCTATTTTTCTACATTTTTTCTGGGTTTTGCTGAAGCTTATGTCAAGGTTTTCCAGCCTCTGTCTCAGCCCAATTTGACCTAGTTCTGATCTGTTTTTGCTCATCTAAGTGGGAACATAGCCCCCTAGGGCTTTAGTACCCTCCACCTTTTGTGGAAGAGTGTTTAGCTGTTTCAGCCGTCTGTTTTTCAGAGTTTCAGCCTTCCCTTTTTCAGATCTGATACCTCCTCCTCAGATCCCTTTAAATCAGCTTTTCTTCCTTTCAAATCACCTCTTGTCGTTTTGTTTGGACCTTCTTTTAGGGCCTCCTCCTTGCCACTTCTGCTTTTTGCTGATTTCCTCCTTTTTTCTAGCCACCTTGCCTCTATCTCTTGGCTGTGATCTACACCTCTTTTCAGCAGCTTTATCCTTTAGATACCTGTCCCTTTTGACCCTAGATCTATTGGCCTCTTTTTAAGTGAGTTTTGACTAGATTTTTTCCCTTTTTTAGATTAGTTTTGAGTGACCCGCCTTCTTGGGTTGAATCGATGCAATAGTAGCTGTTAATTTTCTGTTATTTGAGCATTATATATTGTTCTCTGCAGATTTATTTTCAGTTACGCAGCACACTTTTTCTCTTGCTCTCAAAACGAAAAGGGTTTAAAAATTAAAATTAACGCATGCCACACACTCACCCTAAGCGAAGAAGAGCCTGGTTTACACCGCCAGGCAAAGACTTTAAAATCAATTGACACTGCACCTATCTTCCCTTGTTTCGACATTGTAATCACTTGATTCTACACCTCCTTGCCCTTATGGTCGTTCTTCTTCCCCTTGTGCCGTGTTTGTGTTGTCATCATTGCGCCCCCAAGGCGCACTTCCCGGAGACTTCTTGGCCTTCACCCTCAGTTTCCGGTGGATCGAACTGCTCAGTCCTGCCATCGTCGAGCCAGTCCCCCTCTGAGTTCACACTCCGACTCCTCTTTTGATTCATTGGGTTCTCCTCCTCCTTCTGGTTCTCCCCCTATCACCTTCACTATGTCTGGTCCAGGGCCTAACACTAGCGGTGCTCTCGGCCCTAATGCCGGAACTAATACTAGTGGAACCGCCACAGGAACTACCTCGGCCATACCCTTGCTGCCGTACATCGCAGGCCTCAGCCTCCCCGATTTCAATCAATTGATCAATGACCCTATCCGCCATGATGTTGGTTGGCCTGCTATGCCAACCAAGCTCCCCTCTAACATCCCTAAGTTCGAAGGCCTTGCTGGAGAAGATCCAACCAATCATGTCCGATCTTTCCACATGTGGTGTTCCTCCAATTCCATTACCGATGACCCCATCCGTGTTCATTTTTTCCAACGCATGCTTACCGGCGAAGCTTCTAAATGGTATGTAGAGCAAGCCACCTCTTCCCATACCACCTTTGTGACCATTGCCTAAGCTTTTTTATCTTATTTCCAGCTCCCTCTCTGATACGATACTGGTACAGAGCTCTTGAATTCCTTTAAGCAAACCTCTTCAACCCTCCTTTCCACTCATGTCCAGGAATGGCGACGAAGACGAAGCTTATGTCGAGCTCCCCCCTTCGAAGATCAGATCTATATGGACTAGTTCCTTCGCTCTCTCTTAGCTCCCATTGGCAAAGATGTCGCTTCCCATTTTCCCCAAACCGAAGAAGCCGCCCTCCAAATAGCCTTGAAATATGACCTGATCTATGCCCAGTCTAGTTATGTTTATACCGTTCTTCCTGACCTCTCTAGGCCCGGAGGCGCTAACGCCTCGGGGGCATCTCATTCCACCAATGGTATCATTGGAGCCCTTTCCCATCCATATGCTCAACCTCCTATGGGCTATGGTCTCCCTCACGGAGGGGCCAGCACCTCTAGCACTCTTCCCCCTCCCAGTAGCATGTATCCAGGATACGGCATGCCTCCTCCTTTTTCCCAACCTCCTGCTTACCTCAATGTTTCCAAACCTAGCCATTACCCTTATCCACATCCTGGTGCGCCAGCTCCTCCAGCATATGCGCTTCCACCTCCCTTGCCTCATCAACCCCAACAACAGCACCTACAGCCCCCTCCAGGGCAAGTATTTGCACAGCAGGGTGCGACTAATCCCCCTTCTTCTCAAAGAAGGCGGAGAGGCAATCCAAACCAATCTTCCCCTGGTACTTGTGGACCCAATCCTTAAGGTGTTGACCCTAACACTGCCAACCAGCAATAGGGCACTCAGCCCAATCCGGACAGGCTGCTTCGCACAAATAAGCCTTGTTCGTGTTGTGGTGTTTATGGTCATTACACCCACGATTTTCCCCTCTTACCCCAGATGCGGTAGATGTGGGAGTCTCAAGCCACATTGCGCGGACAACACGCCTCCCCTCATGCTCCTCCTAATGTGGCCACTACCCAACCTGCTGTGTTTATTGATCCTTTCCCTCAGCAAGGATTCATGGCTACCCAACCGCCTGACAGCCAGGTCGCCACTCAACCTTCCCTTTCTGGTTCCTCTGATTACTAGATCCTTATGATGAACTCTGATCCTTCCCTAACCGTCGACCTTCACCTTCAAACTCGGTCTCGCCAGTACCCCAAGCCTCCCGCTCAGTCTGCCCCCGAGTCCCCTTCTTCTGGTTCTACAGAGCCTCTTTCGACAACCAATGGTCCCTTACATATCCCTCAACCCAAAGTTGAGGTCCATCCCAAGATTCCTAAAGGACCGTTATGTCGAAATGCTGCTTCTGGTCGAGCTGCTCATTCGTATAGCATAGTAGATGATTTGGCGCAATCTCTTGCTGCCATTTCCACACTGGAACTCCTCCAGTCGTGCCCTTCCCAAAATAAGGCTCTAATATCTGTCGTGGGCGCTGTAGATCCTGCTGATGACCAAATGATTGTGTTCGACGCCCATCAATCAGACCATCCTCCCCTTCCTGCTTTCGTCACCTTCCAAATCCCAGTCAAAATCCGGAACGCCAACGTTTCTCAGTGTATAATTTATGAGGGGGCATCCACTTGTGTGATGTCCGCTTCGGTTTGCAAGCAACTCAGATCTTCTGAGTTGGCCCCTTCCACGATCACCCTTCGAGCATGGGACGGCCACGCCTCCCAGCCCATTGGCCTTTTTCGTAATTGTCCTATCACCCTTGCCGATAAGACCGTTTGCATTGACGTTGAAGTCATTGATGCCCCTCTAGACTACAACATTCTATTGGGGCGAAGCTACACCTATGCTATGTCTGCTGTCCCATCTGCGGTTTTTCGCAAGATGTCTTTCCCTCACAATGGAAAGATACTCACCATTGACCAGCTGTCTTACCATGAACCGCCATCTCATACCTCCCCCAGATGGCCATCTCTTCTGTAGCCAATAAGCAAACCGTCGATTCCTTGACCAGTGTCTCCCCCGACATCTACAAAGATTCCTCCCTGCTTGGAACTTTTCCTGGTCTTCCCCCTCCTCATATTTCTGATCCCAACTTGTTGAATGTTTGCATGATGCAATCGTCTCGGGTTGCCCTTAAGCGACCCACTTCAGCTAGTCAGCAACCTCAGACTCAACCTCGCCCACCGCAACCTGCTCCTAGCCCTTCATCCCTGCTAGCCGGACCTCCTCCTTCTGGCCTTGCTCCTACAGCTGGTATCCCTGAATCCCTTTATCCCCCTAGAACGGTTCCCCCAGGCCTTAATCATCTCGGAGCCATCCCTCCTGGTCATTATCTCGCTGGTTAGATACCGTTCCTGGCTCCCCCTCCCGGAGTCTATTCGGTCCCTGTCATGGCCACCCTCTCTCTCCCTAACCTGACCCTGGGTATACCTATCTGGTACCTTGACCCTCCAGCTTCTACCCCTCCTGGTCACCCCAAACCCTATCTTGCTTTTATACCGGTTCAACCGGTCCCCTTTGCTTCCTCCATTGCTACGGTGCCCCCTGCACCTCCCCAGGACCTTACCCCTATGGTGACAGCTCCAGGAAAGAAAGGCAAAGCTCGCAAGGGGGCATCCAAAGACAAGGCCACCCCGACTGACCCAGCTCCTCCTCCGCCCGCAAAGCCTTGCGCCTTGTGTGATTTCATCGGTCACGCCACCCATACTTGTCCTTAGTTGCCCCGCATTCAACCCATGGTTAAATTCGCGTTCCCTGAGTCTACGGTCTCCGCCCCTTCTCTTCCATCCCCATCCGTAACCAAGAACCCCAAAACCATTTGCACTAGCAAACCCTGTGCTTTGTGCGGCGTCCATGGCCATTACTCCCACCATTGTTCTCACCTGACGCATTACCGCACCTCTTTAGAAGTAGTCTGAGAGTATGAGGTTGAACAAAATCAATCCGCCTCTCCCATACTTGTGCAGTATGCTTCGGGCCAGCCTGAGGATCTCCCCACTCCCATCGACATTTCCCCCCCTGATGTTCAAATGACAGAGTCCAATATGACCATTCTTTACCTATCCTCCTTTGCGAGACCCTTGGAGCCCAGTCCCCCTGCATCCTCCCTTGTTGTTTCACCTAACCCCCTCTTTTCTACCCATACGCAAGATCACTCCACCCGTATCTCTGTTGACCTCCACAGCTCGAGTCCTCACCATACTTCTGATAGCCCTCATATACCACCCTCTAGTTTGTATATGAGTCATAGTCATCCTACTCCTTGCACTCCCTCCCGCAGTTGCTGCTCAATGTCTTCTGTACCCTCACGCTGCTGTCATTGTATCTCCTCCCCCCATTTGTTGTCTTGTAACACCATTCTGCAGGACCTCCCGTCCCCACCCTTCATCGGTTACGCCGATGGTGCAAGTCGTTACTCCCGGAATCTAGCCTCGGCAGGTTGGGCCATTTTCACCCCCTTGCACGCCCTTGTTCTCTCAAACGGGGTCTACATTGGTACTGCCACCAACAATCAGGCCGAATATGATGCAGTGTATGGTCTCTTAGCCGATGCCCTCTTTCATCGCATCCTCCATCTGCATGTTCGTTTGGATTCCCTACTTCTTGTCATGCAACTAAATGGTGTTTATCATGTGCATAACCCTGTGCTGTTTAGACGCTATTTACGAGTGAAACTCTTGATACGTGCATTTGAAACCATAACTTTCAACCATGTACCTCGAGAACAGAATCACTATGTAGATAGTATTGCAAACCATGTTCTATATTGGCATTTATCACACGCATTTCATACAAGACAATAACATTCATAATCATTAAAAAATATGCATATCCATAATATGTGTCGCAAAACATGTGTTTAGAGTTCATCTACTCTGATACATATGACATGCCCATAGCATATTACAAAAAAATCAAAACTGGGGGCACCACCTGCCCCTACATACACACTAGGGGGCACCACATGCCCCACACCTAATCACTATCTGGCGGATCCCGAGCCAATGGCTCTACCCCTGCAGCCTGTAGATCATGTATCCCCTGACCAGCCATCGCCATGCGCTGCATGACACCTCACCATTCCGAGGGTAGACCAATACATGGCTCTATGTACTGGTCGTCTAAGTCCTGCCACCCGTGCTTTGATACTCCGGTCAGCAACCTTTCGCATCTACGGCGGATATCCTCCAGAAGGGTGGCCGCATCCTCATTATGCACTGCTCTCAACCCATTCAGACCTGCAGCTCCATATGCTGCCGATCGTCCCATATATCCGGCCAGTTTTACCGGAGCTATATCTGCATACCAAAAGTACATGCATCAGTACCCTATCTACTATTCAATAACTTTAACATGCCCATACAAGAATAGTAATCTGTCACTTACCATCGGGCCCCCATACTCGACCAGGCAGAAGTGGCAGGTCCGGATCTCCACAATAACTCATCCCACTATAGCGATAGTCGTCAATGTATAACGACATCTGATCCCAATAGGCAAAAAACTCAGGTCGAAACACTCACCCAACCGCCCCTCCTCCTCCTCTGCACAGTAGCCGCCCCCACCGGCGCATCTTGGGCTCTCTCGGGCCCCCATCCAGGAGTTGTATACGAGGCCGCAAGGTCGGGATCTTCTCAAAGAAGAAGGCACACAATAAAGTCCCATACGCACAATCGTGGTTCACTTGCCGCTTGCAGAGCGAAAACTGTCATTTTAGCGACACCAGCATCATTTGGGCCCACCCATAGTAGGTCCCACTCAACACACTCTCCAAAATCATCATCTTCCCCCCAGTGATGTGATGGAGCGCCTGGTTTCCCAGGATACGCAACACAGCTGCGGCCACTTCACGGGTCTCTAGTCTCTCTAGATCCCCGATCGGTATCTGAGTCCCCTTGACTTGGAGACCCAGTCGACAATGTTGCTCCACAAAATCCATGATATGCCGCCCTCGCGGTAATACTGTCTGCGTGTTTCCCACCATCCCCAGTGGCGGGAGACCCGTCAGGAAATACACATCCTGGACTGTCAGTTCGATCCTGTGCCCCTGCACTACAAAGACCTCATGCTCTGGATCCCAGTAATTTATAATCTAGGCCAACAAAGGCTCTCCTGCTCTCATCAAAGGGTTCTCCAAAAACTTTAGAACCCCAAACCTGGCCAACACACGATGGACGCCCTGATCTGCCTGGATCTTTGCTCGTAATGTACCCAGGTCTCTCTCTCTCTAGTTAACTCGTACATCTGCCATATCTACACAAAAACATCATCTTTGTCAGCATACAGATTTGGAATACCATAACCAAATACAAAAACCCAACTCTCAGCCATAAAACAGCACCAAAACCCCCTCATCTCCCAGGTCACAGTTTTCTGCACAATTTTGGGATAGGTCGCAGTTTTTGCCCTAAAACCTACTTCCCAGGTCGCACTTTTTGGCCCACAAAGTGCGACCCGGCCGTAGATATGAAGGAGGGTCTGTTACTAAGATTTTTGGCCCTAAACTGAACTTTCAATCCATCAAAATGAAAGAGTAAGGTTAGGCCTCTTACCTGCAACTGACGGATCTCAATTCCAACGGTCGGTTTGTCCGCTACGCTCGCCGCAAGATTTAGGGCCTTCTCTCCTCTCTACATTCACCACAGCAACACTAGCAAATGAGTGAATTTGGAGGGAAAACTGCCTTATTAAAAGAGAACCCTTTTTTCTTCTTTCGCCTGCTGCGACCAGACCGTAGCCCCGTTTGACAAACCGTCTGCACCGTTGGAAAGCTCTCACCAAGCCCTCAAATGGGTATCTGTTAGTTTTTTGTGATTTGATACTTCACCAGGACACATTTTGTCTAAGAAGGGTCACTTCACCTCTCCTTAAAATCACATTTCTTCACTTACAACAGTTGTACTTGGGGCACCATTTTGCCTCCTTACTTGTCTTTGTTCGTGTCGATTTTCGTCATGAGTTACCATCTTGTACTCATGTTTTCATGGTCCCCCATTGGGCCTTTACTGTGTAGCAGCACCATCGATTCGCCCTTGCTTAGAGCATCCAAGTTGAGTCATTTTCGCATTCATGGAGTCTATCCCGAGTCCCTTTGTACCCCGATATAGCCCTCCATCTTTCATTGCTTGGTCTCTCTCTTGTGTCACACATTATGGCCTTCAGTCCCACTATCCCTTATCCCTTATGATATTGCGTCAGTCTCTGCCATGTCATTCATTCCCTTTATGCTCTAACAAGGGAAGTCGTCCATTCGCTACTCAGTCCCTTCCATTTCACCATCATCATTAGTGTCAGTCTGTCCGTCGCTCTACTATTTTCTCTCGTGCCTTAGTTGAGGATCTCTCATGGCCTCACCTATGGCGGACCTCCTTCTATCGACATCAGCTCATTCATTCCAGAATCCAGGTCTAGAGGGCGGTGTACCTTGGTTCTAGCTTCCACTCTTTTTCGGTGCCTCGGATCAAGCAAAGGGATCTCTCATTTCCCTTTGACTTGATTGTTTCTCCACTCCAGCTTCTTTCAGCATGACCGAGATCCGTACAATTGATGGTTCAGTGATACAGCAGCAGCTCTTGATGATTCCCGGGTGTGTGTGAGATGTCTCAACCCTCATGAGGGGGTGGCCCTGCAGGTAGCCCCCCACCTGCCCGGATGACCTCCTCCTTGCAGCCTTCGATGCAGCTCCAGATATTTGATGATGTTGGCCTTAGCCACTTGCAGCGCCTCTTTTATTTTCATGTATCAGTCAGATTTTGTGAGCCCTTCCCCATTTACAAGGGGCATTTGGGTTGTATTTGTATCTCATGTACTCAGATATTATTGTATAAGTCCTGGCTGTTATCCCAGGCACAGCATGTATGTGGGATTCCTCATTGTATTTTTATCTGGCTCATGATTATGCCAGCTGTACTTTATGGTTCGGTCCCTTGTTTACTGGACACATTATTCTTTTGTACTTTGTCTCGGCGGGCATAGGTATGCCTCCCCCGCCGCCTTCAGCACAGGTACCCTCTCATAAAAAGAGACTTGTTGCACCTGCGAGTCTCGTCTCCTCGGGGTCTAGTTCTTCAGCACACTATCTACCTTGCATTTCTCTCTCTGACTTCCCTTTTGTTGTCTAGTGATTGAGTGCTTACAACGTACTTCGGTCATACGATTTGCTCCTGACACTCGCACGCTGGGGGGCAATCTGTTACACCATTTTTGGTCATCTAACCTATTATCATTAGATGGACCCAAGTACACCATGTAAGACCAATTTTACCCTAAGTAAAATTGCCTTCACTATGTTAAATAACTTAATAAACCACATTTATTAGGTTGTTTATGGTCTAAACAGGAAACCCAAAAAGGAAATATTAAACAAACCTATATTTGTTTGATTTTCCTCATGGAATAATTAGTTAAACCATAATTTAATTATTATTCCCAGTCATGTTTAACCCAAAAACAAAGAAATTAATTAGATAAACCTTTATTTATCTTATTATTTTCTAGGAATAATTATTTAAATCTTATTTAGATAATATTCCTTGTTAAATATGACAAAATCACCCACAAATAATTAAATAAATCATTATTTATTTAATTATCCTTCAACCACTTCCTTAAAAAGATAAATAAATCATTTATTTATTTATTATTAACAAATAAAGGGATTTGACCTAAGTCAAATACTTTTTCCCTCCAACAAATATAATAAAATATTCCATAAAAGGTGGATCTAGATTTGGTTAACATTATTTTAATCATGCACCAAGATCTTAAATGACCCAATATTTTGTTATAAATAGGAGGGTTTTTCCTACCATTCTTCACCTTTTGTTGCCTATTAGATCACTCTGGATCTATACACTTGGTCACATTTTTCCATTATTTGTTGTGTGAGCTCCCTTTGAGCTCTATTCTTTGCATGGGTTTTCTACACCAACAAGAGAGAGAGATTCTAGATCTGAAGTGCTGAGGACTTCCAAGAACCCATCCCATTGAGGAGAATTGGATACGCCTTCTTGTTTTCCTCCCAGGTGCCCTTAATACAAAAATTCTTTCAAAAAATTTTCTTGTCTTGTCTATTGGTATATGGAGCAAACCCTTGTTTTTACTGCTTAATGTCTTTCTATGCATAGATCTGGTTTTTTGCAACTCTTTTCTTGATCAACTAACTGCAGATCTGAAGATATTGGCAGCCACATCTATTGTTAGGGCTATTAGTTATGCGTAGCTAAAGTGGTCCTTTTTCGTACACTTCGAAAAAGGATTCATACTAACAGGCTGGATGCAAACTTGGTTATATATGAAAAATTTTCCATGCCTCGGAAGAGATCATCAAATCTATCTGTTTCCTTTACAAAAGGCTTCATTTTGAGCTCATTAGTGTAATTTTCAATTACATAATTTGGATCATATAACCTCTTTGGAATTTCTAACAATTTCAACAAACTAATCTTGGAAACATCCTTGTAGGTATGGCCAATATCATAAAGTTCAAAAATGTTGCACTGTATAGGGAAATTAGGCCAAACGACCTTCTTAGCATCTTTCAGCTGTTTAGTGATACCATTAACAAGTTGGTAAGCTATCTCTCGTGCAAGAAACTTATCAAGAACATAATAAGGTAGGGCGTGGGGAGAAGCATACTTCCCCAATGCTCTGACATATGTAAGATTATCCTCTGCAAACCACCTAGCCACAAAAATAATATCTACGCTAGCCTCTTCAGAAACCCTAGGGACCTTTTTATTGAATATCATTTGGTGCATAGGAAATATGACTCCATAATTTTTTTTATAGAGATGCAGGTGGAAGTCTGATTCCTAGAGGTCTCCATGGTAAATGTGGATTGGGGTAGGGTCTTGGGTAGTCCATTTTCATCCCATGGTAGGAAAAATAGAAGAAAAATAGATTGTGTCCATGACATAGGGAGACATATAAAAGGAAGGTATTTCTCTTGTTGAAACACTCCTTTTATTCCTATATTCAGTGATATGTTTGGCTAAACTATTAGATATGATGTTTTCCCAATTGAGAATTGAGGAATTGATGATTGTTTCAATCAATGGAACCCATTCTATTGAAGACCTAGTGGTATCAGGTTTGACAAAGAATCTACACAACATACTGACAACATAACAATAAGGGGAGGGGATTTGGGAAATTCGGTATGTACCGAGTTTATCTCGCTTCAAATTTCCTTGATATTCCTTCCATTTTTTCATGAATTTCATGAGATATGGATGTTCTTCTCTAAAGCTTTGCATAAAATATTTGTCATAATTTTGTTGTGGGGAGGGTAGATGGTACATTTCTTGTAAATCTTCTGCCCTGAAATACCCTATGTTTTCTCCCTTTGAATCTTTAAATTTCCTATCATCTATGCTTAAGTGGTTAGGTACCCACTTAACCATGTCTATGTAAGGGAGATCTTTTCGGTCTTGCTGCTACCTCGTGGATGAATGAACATGCAACATCAAAGTGGGTCACGTCTTAGTAGATGTCATGCATGTTGTAGAGATTTTGGTTATTACTTTTGGTTTTTCATCTTCAAACAATTTATACATTGTTTCCCATGATGACCTGCCACATTCCTTGTTGTAGGTAGTATCTAAGAATAAGGGATACATTTCTGAGTCTTCATTAGGTAGCGTTTTATAAATATCCTTGTCCTTCTTGCTCATTTCAATCTTCCTTAATCCCTTAAATGTTTTCCTGATTTCAAGTAAACAGGAGGAGAATTAAAAGTATAGAGAACATAGAGTTAAATATGTTTATTCATATCAAACATCCATGAATAGATATGAATCTCATCAAATATGATATCAATCATTGATAATCCTTTCAAAAATCAAATCTCTTACACCTTCACACGAAATATTTATCAATCAACTTAAAGCCGTTAGATCTCGAATTTCATTTTGATATGAAATAAGTTATTTCACATGCTCAAGAAATTAAATGTCGCTCATTCGCACACCGCCATATATAACTTTTAATATTTTTGATGTTTACCCATAAACACTACGAAATGCGATGTGCACAAACCACACATTGCAACTTTTATGCAATAATGAATTTTTTTTAGGTAAAGTGATGTGAAATGCGAAATGCACATTAAAAATTCAAGTGGTTGTGCTTAATAGGACTTTAGAGATTTATTTTTGTTACTTTATTGGCTCGTCGGGTTTGCACAATCGCTCTTATATTGAATTTATTTATGAGTTGGTCTTTTTAAATAAGGTGCGATGCGATAAAGAGATTATTACAAAAATTGAAGTGTTTGCAAACTTTTAAAACATAACCTCGAAAAAGGTTAGCGCATTTCACAAACCATGTAACTTAGAGGATTGTAAGCCTTTTTAAATTGCAAGCTATGTGATTTGTGATGCGCTAAAGAAATAAAGTGTAAAAATCAAAAGAAAACTTTTATTTCCTAAGTTTTTTGTTTTTAAAGCTAAAAATAAATTTCCTATTTATTTCTAAAGGGTCGCCATTTATTAAAATAAATGGGGGTTTTTGTATAGCACAACAAGGATTTAAGGCAAGTTCATAGAAAAAGTCTGTAGCATTTTTATTTTAGCCATCTCTGCCACCTGTTTACTCCCTTTGTTGATTTGAAATTGTTTATTAAGTCAAAAGAGCTAAATGCAAACTTTTACCTGCCTTCATTATGACCATACCTGTGATTTATAACAAAAAGACACCTACAGCAAGTCCATAGAGAATTCTGGGCTTCAAGCTTGAGATACACTACGAACTTCCTAATTGGCAGTAAACTTAAAAATTGTGCTTCCTTCCTAAAAAAATTTCCTATGGCTCTGCAAGTGTTGATTCTGAATGATGCAAAAAATATAAAAAAGTAATTTGACTACTCTTCAAGCTTTAGAAGTTTCACCATCGGCGGTAGGATCTTGAGTCTCTTCAGGTTCCTTTATGACTGTAATTTTCTTCTTTAACTTTGACTGTATCATCTCCATATTCTCTTCCAGATCTTTGACTTGGATTTTAAGTTTCTTTCTCTCATCTTCCAACCATATATCCTCTTTCTCGTGTGCTTCATTACCCTGCATAGAGGAAGTGTCCTTTTCAACAGTTTCTTGGGATTGGTCAATGACTCATCATATTTATTGATTCACTCATTTACCTTCTCTTTGAATTATTCCATCATTTTCCTGCATAGCTTGGCTTCCTGTAATTCCAATTTTGTTTCAATAACCTCCTCTCTGGCTTATCTTAACTATTCTTTTAACATATGCACTTCAGTTTTCTCAACAACTTTCTCTTTACCCTTCCTCTACACAATGATATCTTATTTTTTCGAAGACAAATCAATGATATCCTCTGCCATAAGTTGCTTGCCTTTTTCTGTAACATTTGTCCTTTTACTTGCCATGACACCTTTGGAAAGCTGCAACATGGTGAGTGGTTTTCTTGGTTAAAACATACACCCTACATCTTCCCCTGAGAAATCAAGTTTTTTAGCAGTTATACTCTTATTTTTCTTCTCGCTTTCTTTAATATCTACATCTTTGACCACTAGAGTCTCCTCTATATCTATGGCTTGAAGAATATCTTCAAGGTTTCCTTCCCCAATTGTTTGGCTTCTTGTTACCCTTCCATGAATCTTCTTGCTGATATTTGTTTTTCTACTTGCAGGTGTAGGCTGTGGACCTTCTGTTTCTTATTCAGGCTCTACTTCAACATCCATGGGCTCTACAATGGGCTCCATTTCCTCCTCATTCACACCCTCAGTTTCAACTACAGGTTTGTCACTATTTCTTGAAGGAGTGGCTTTTGATTTTTGAGTCTTCTTGGGTGTTAATGTATTTACCTAATAACCATTGAGAAAAAGGAATGTGGCCCAGTCTCTGTTCAGTTTTTTCAACTCCCCCAACACTAGAATTTTGATCAAGCCATGATGGAAAATTGAAGTCTCACCACCTTTTGGCCTAGCCTGAACTTTGCCTGACATATTTCCTAGGATCCTAAATAATAAAAAAGGAATTTCTAGAGATTTCTTATCAGTGAAATGAAGAAAGAGCCTAAAATGGCACTGATAGACCATATGGAGCCTCCCCTCACATGTGAAGTATTTTTGAATTACAAGCAGCAATTTGGAGTAGTTCTCTTTAAGGCAGGTCCTTGGGATTCCAGAGGTCATATCTACTTTAATATGTTTAGGTTTCATAAACTCATCACATTTCTATAGTTTAAACTTAGTGGATTTGAACCACTCCTCTCCCATCCTCCAAATTTCTATGGCTTGGGAAATTGTCTCAACTGACATTACAAAACTCAAAACCCCCACATTTGACGTTGTACCTACGAAATTCACTACAAAATATTTTGAAACCTAGGCATGAAAACCTTGTAATTTTTGGAAGAATCTCATGCATCCAACACTATCGAAATATTCTGCAAAAATAGGTTCCTCGTTGAGTAACTTTAGATCCATGGGCTCATACCTTACACACGAGGTCTTCTTCTACATGAACATATCCATTTACATTGTGTTGGCCTCTTGATAATGTGACACCTGTAAATAAAGGAATTGAAAAACAAGCTACTTGCAACAAAGCTGGACTTCTCAAGCATGAAAATCAACAACTATACATAGAGGTTGAAATAATGATGACAGAGAGCAACTTTGAAGGTGAATTTAAAAGGTGAAATTTGAATATGGGAGGGATAATGACAAAATGGGAGAGTTTAAGTGAAATGGTGAGTGGCCACTTATGATTACGCATGCTACACGATTCCTCTAATTGATCACGTGACCTTGGATTGACCTTGAACTTATAAATACTTGACACCTTACCATTCCCTTTATCGGTGTAGAAAAACATGTTTTCATAGCGGTTTATGTTATAATTGTCGCAGATTTGCTACGGACTGGTTAGGTGAGTCTGTAGAGAAAACAACATGTTTTCAGTTATATTCATTGCAGAGTCAGGAAAATACATACAAGTGGCCACTACCGATTTTTAAACCTATGCATGTAGACCTTTGGTGGATTTTGAAGGATTTGACTATGATGACATGACAATTGGGTCTTTCTAAAGTTAGGATACTAACCCCTTCATAAGATTTCATCAATTTCATGAATCAGTTTTGATGAGACAAATGAAACCTATACTAAATGACTTTACTAACCAAAATGAAAATTTATTTTTGATAACAGATCCTTCAGCCCAAATCTACATTACTAGGACATTATTTAGTCTTGGGAAGACCATGGTCGACAACTATTGAGACATGCTTTAGTTTTCATTCTAGAAACATGACAATAACAAATGGTGATGAAATGAAAAATATTTCTTTATACCCCCTTCTTAAAAACAAGGTGAATTAAATATATTTCGTCGGTTTAAGGAAAATGAAGTAGAGGATGAAATAATTCAACCTTTATTAACCATTGAAGAACCATTTAATCTAAAGGAGAATATTGATGAAAATAAAATCAATCGTTTCATTCCTCATCCCGATTTTTACAATATTTTAGGGGGAACTCATGTAGGAGATCATATACAACAAATGTTTTTGCAAAATATGAAAAACATGAGCAATGTGAAAACTATGCAATTCCTGTAATTTTCAAACATTATGAAATTCTTGTAAATATTGAGCAATCTGAAAACATTCTTGTAAATTGTGACCAAGCCTTATTAAGTACTCAAAATTTTTCTTTTCATTCTCTTTTTGGTCATCATTTTCAAGAAACATGTATTGAGGATATCTTAAAATTTTCTTATTTATCAATATTTCCTATACATTCAGTATCCAATTCATGCAATAAAGTCATTGAAATTTCTCCTTGAAAAACTTTAAATATAAATTCTGAATTAGAAAATTTCCCGCAAGATAAATTAATTACATTATTGCATAAATAATCCAAAGCCTTTACTTGGGATTATACTAATATTCCAGGAGTGCATCCCGATAGATGCACACATCACATCTACATTCATGAAAATGTCAAACTTGCTAGAAAACCACAAATAATAATGAACCCTGCATTGAAATAAATAGTTAAAAAAGAACTCCATAAACTATTAGATGTAGATTTCATTTACCCTATATATGATAGCCAATGGGTTTCACCTTTATTTATTGTTACGAAAATTAATAGTAAACGAAGGGTATGCATAGAGTATAAGGAACTTAATAAATATACTGTAAAGGACCATTTTATTATACCTTTGATAGATCAAGTCCTGGATAAATTGGTTGGAAAGAAATACTTTGATTTCCTTGATGGGTTCAGTGGCTATAATCATATAATAATAGCTCTAGAATACCATGGAAAAATGACATTTACTTTCCCATGGGGAACCTATGCTTATATAGTATGTAGAAATTCCTTGTAGATTCAAAATACTAATTTTACTTTACTAAAACAATAGACTTCAATCGACTCTACCAATTGTGGAAACAAATAAAAGATCACAAAATCACAAAGCATGCATGAAAAGATTTCAATAAACACATTTCAAAATGATTTCCTAGGGAAATCCACCGCTAAAAAGCCTTGCAATCTATATATTGCATTAATTAGAAAATATGAAAATATTACAATGCTTCCTATATGTCTCACTGCTTCCTAGACAAGCCTTGGAAAATACTTAACCAATTTTTTACTTGCCCATGTCCCTATTTCCTTGAGAATTAGCTCCTATTAATTAGGTAAATTCCTCTTCCAAAAATATGCAATCCATCATGGGCCTTCCTCTAACTGCATGCACTACATGTAAAATTTGGATGATTATACAACTTATATTACACTGCCCTTGAATTCCAATATCAACTGGGTACCTCGTAGATCACACGTGCATGAGTTGTTTATGGCTGATTTATCTGTTATCTAGTTTATCATAGAGTACACACCCCACTACTTGACTTCCCATTAGTTTTTCCAATAGTTGGAACTAGTTAAACTGATTTTAACTCAGATTTACTGAATTAATTAATTAGAACTCAAAATAAACTCAACCTGGGCTCCTATAAAGTAGGAGACACTATACATGACTCAATTTAGGCCTTCAACTTGAATTAAATGAACCAAATAAGTTAAACTAACTTAGTTAACTCATACAAGTTTCCATGTGATGTGGAATTACAATTTTTCTCTAATCTAATTCAAGGGAAAACTAAAATAGAATCTTTCTTGGTGCCATTTTCAGCACTCCCTCTCAGCAAGAAAGGGATTATCAGATACCCCAATCTTGCCTCTATGGAACTCGAATTTCCCTCTTGAAAATGCCTTAGTCAATACATATGCATCATGTTACTTTATAGGAATGTAGTTTAGCAACAATACATATGCATCATGTTACTTTATAGGAATGTAGTTTAGCAACATGATCCACCTTTGCACACAATATCTGAGATGGTGGTACTAGATGTTTATACGCTTGGATCGATCATGAAAAAATGGATTCACAAAGATTTTGATACAACACTGTTTATCACATAAATAACTGTAGGATCCATTTGATAACTAAATAACCCAACAAGGGTCTTCCTCATCCAAATAGCCTCACAAGTTGCTTGACTAGCAACCATGTACTCTGATTTTTCTAAATTGAGTGCAACTGATCTTTTCTTCTTTCTGTAGCAAGAAACTATTGCCGACGCAATACTTAAGATTGCTCCTGATGTGCTCTTCCTGCTTGATGGAATCCCCATTTAATTTTCATCTATGAAGCCTTGCAACTTCACTCCCTCTGTCTGTTTGTACCAAATACCAAACTGAGTGGTGCCTCTGAGGTATCTCAACACATGTTTGGATGCCTTCCAATATATTTTGGTTGGATTATACATTGCTTGACTAATTTGGTTAACTGCACAACACATGTCCAGTCCTGTTTTCACCAAGTAAATAAGTGAATCCACAAGCTTCCTGTAAATAGTAGCTTCTACCTCTTCACATGAAGTAGCATATTCCTTCCTCCAATTCCGTACTAGAGGAGTCTCCATGGGTTTGATGCTCTCCATGTGAAACTTATTCAACATCTCGTTGGCATACTTTCCTCGAGAGACAAACAATTCCCCATATCCTTTCCAAATTTCCAAACCAAGGAAATAATGCATAAGCCCCATGTATTTCATCTTGAATTCTATTTCCAAATCCTCTTTGCAATGTTTTATAAACTTGTCATCACATGTTAGAATTAAATCACCAACATATAATACTATAATCAATAATTTACCTTCAACCACAATATGGTAAAGGTTTACATTTTCTTCACTTTTGGTGAATCCCAACCCGGTGAAATAGCTGTCGATCCTGGTGTACCAAGCACAGGGTGCTTGTTCCAAGCCATACATCACTCTCTTGATTTTGCACACATCCTAATCTTTGTTGAAGGTCTCAAATCCTTCTGTATTCTCTATGTACACCTCTTCCTCAATAACTCCATTGAGGAAAGTTGTCTTCACATCCATATGATGTATCTTCCATCCCATCTATGCTGAAAGTACTAGAATTGATTTGATTGAAGAGTACCTTGCTAATAGAGAAAAGGTATCCTCTTAATAAATTACCTCCACCTGAGAGAATCCCTTGGCCACAAATATGGCCTTGTGTTTCTCGACACTCCCATATACTACTTGTTTCACCTTGTAAATCCACCTGGAACATAGAAAATGACTTATTCTCTAACCTTGGGAAAACTTCCAAAGAATTTTTCTTGATAATGGAATTGTATTTCTATACCATGGCATCTACCCATAATAGTTACTTCACTACTTCCTCGAATGAGGATGGCTCAGTCTCTACACTCTCGCTCATCGTAGCCATGTAGCCAATGTACCAATCTGGTGGTCTTCTCTACCTGCGCTGTAATATGGGTGCTCCAAAATTCTCTCTAACATTATGCATCAATATTTCAGGCTCTAAGGTTCACTTCCTTCCATATTTGGATGTCTTTTCATGACCGGGTGCTTCCATTCTCTTCTCCACTACTTGTGGATGCTCCACAACATCTTGATATTATTTCTTTGGAGCTAAAGGCTCCTCTTTTTCATGCAACTAAGGCTCCCTCTTAAGGGACCATCTCATGGCCTTCTTTTCATCAAACTTAAAATTTATACAAACAATTTTTATCTCATGATATTGAAGGTAAATTCGATATTTTTGAGGTGTATCAATGTACCCCACAAATATGCCAAAATATGCTATCAGTTCTAGTTTTTTCTTGCATCCTTGGAAACATTATAGAAAAATTATGAACAAAATATCCTGAAGTGTAACACATGTGGTTTATTACTTTAAAATATTCTTCTGGTTTACTCATCCCAATAATCCGATGAGGACTCCTGTTCTGCACTTATACCACCGTGTTTCATGCTTCAGCCCACAAGTGCAATGGCAGGCCCTGATCATGCAACATCTCCCATGCATATCCCACAATATTTCTCTTATTTATTTCAAAAACCCCATTATGTTGTGATTTATTGGGTGCTATTAGCTCCTATTGAATGCCTTCTGATGCACATAATTTATTGAACTCATTCAACACATATTCTCCACCATTTTCGCTCCTGAGATCCTTCACTTTCCTGCCTGCATCTTTCTCAACAAGTGCTTTAAATTCACAAAATTTTGAGAATGTATGGTATTTCTTATGCATGATGAATATTGAACACTTACATGAGAAATAATCTAAAAATATCACATAATACCTATTCTTGGTCATGGAGGCTGTCAAGAACGGTCCACACACATTTTAGTGAACTCTTTCAAGGATTGCTTTCACTCGAATATCTGTATCATGAAAGGTGGCTTTGGTGTACTTCCCCAATGTACACCCTTTGTATGTATCACGCTCTATAGTTCACCCTTGGGAATTCTTGTAGAAATATGCTGCATGATTTTCAAATCTCCATAGTGCAAATGGCCAAGTCACATATGCCATAATTCGCTGATGTCTCGGATTTTCACCTTCTCTTCTTTTGTGCTCAAAGAAACATAACATTATACATCCAATTTGTAGAGGTTCTTCACCTGAACCCTGATCCACTTTACTTGTCCCATGGCTATGTGACGAAGGAAAGAATTTCCTTTTCTAAATATCACATCCTAGCCACTGTCTTCCAAAATAGCATCTAAAACTAAATTATTCTTGAGACTTGTAACATACATGACATATTTTAATGTGAAAGGAGAACCAAAATCCCTCTGAAATGTAACATTAATGATACTAGTCATGATATACCTTCCATCATCTCCCATATCGATGTGAATATGGACGTATTTCTCCTCCAAGTCGTAGAAAAATTATTTGTTGCCCGTCATATGGAATGAGGCTCCACTATCTAGATACCACACACTACCCATCATTGATGTCACCATGCATGTGCAATGAGGGTTAAATCCAACTCGAATTTTGAAGCAAGAGCTTCACCTCCTACTCCTCCTGAGGGATTATTTCTTACCTTCTTGTGTAGACACTTCATGGCATAGTGTCCGATCTCATGACAATGAACACATTTAATCTTCAACAAGTCATTCTTATTGCCTTCTTGACCATAATCTCCTTTGGATTTGGATTTCTTCCCTTTCCCTTTCTTTTCATTTCCCTCTAAGGAACAATTATCCTCATCATCATGCTTGGAAGAGGTTACATTTCTGGTGTTCTGCCTTATCTCTTCTTGCAAAGAGTGGGACCAAAAATGATCCCACTCTAGTAGCTTATCTCTCCCATTTACATAATCTTGGTAGCTATGCTAGCTCTTGTGAAGGAATATAAGTGCTAGGTTGACTAGATCATATTCAACAACTGTCACACCAACACTCCCAAGCTCATCCTGACATTGGGTGAAATTTCTCAAGTACTGTGGTATTGTGTCATTGTTTTCCATTTTGATTTTCCGAAGCTTGTCCTTCAGTACTATCTTCCCATGGTCGTTGTTGTTCTGAAACAAGTTTTTCAAGTATTTCTATATTTAATATGGAGTATCCTCCCCATGGAGGTTTGAAACAATATGATCTAGAACGCCTTCTATTAAGTTTCTTCTTTCCTTGCCTACATTCTTATTCCATTCTACTAGATTCTATGCATCAACAACTATTGGTTTCATAACATTTCTATCAATGTATTCCTTCCACCCATTATTTTCCATGACTACTTCCATCTAGTCCTTCCAATAAATGTAATTAGAGCTACCCACAAGGGCATACTCGAGCCTCAAAACATAAAATTCCATCCCGATCTTGGTTCTAGCTCTGAAGAATAGATCTACAAAACTCGTTCCTCCTTCAAAGATAACTTCGAATTCTCTTCTATGTTGTGATTATAGATGTGATACCGTGTAGATATTCCTTGTAGATTTAAACTGATAATTTCAATTTACTAGAACAATATACTTGAATCTACTCTACTAATTGTGGAAACAATTAAAATATCGCGAAATCGAAAAACATACATGAGAATAAATTCAATCAATACATTACACAATGACTTCCTAGGTAAATCCACAACTAGAAACCCTATGTATATATTTCATTAGTCAGAAAATATGAGAATATTACAATGATTTTCTGAAGCCCGAGAAACCTCTGCACTATCTCTATTTGTCTCACTGCTTCCTAGCCAAACCTTGGCCAATACTTAGCCAATTTTATTCTTTCCCAAGTCCATATTTATTTGCATTGTTTCCTTTTGGAATTAGACCCGATTAATTAGGTAAATTCCTCATCCACAAACACACAATCCATCATAGGCCTTCCTCTGAGTGCATTCACCACCTATACAATTTGGATGATTATATAATTGATAGTACAATGCGCTTGAAATTCAATCTCAATTGGGTAAATCATAGATCACACATGCATGAGCTATTTATGGCTGATTTATTAGTTAACTGGTTGAAAACAGAGTACAAACCCCACTAATTTAACTCCCACTAGTTCCTCCAACACTTGGAACTAGTTAAATTAAATTTAACTCAGTTTTACTAAATTAATTAATTACAACTCAAAATAAACTCAACCTGGGCTCCTATAGAGTAGATACACTCTACATGACTCAGGTTAGGCCCTTATCTTGAATTAATTAAACCAAATAATTCAAACTAACCTATTTAACTATTACAATTTGTCATGTGATGTGGAATTACAATTTTGTTCTAATTTAATTCAAGGGAAAATTAAATTAGAATCTTTCTTGGTCATTTTCAACATAGCATTACCTTTTGGACTTTGTAATGCATTTACCACATTTCAAAGGGAAATATTAGCTATTTTTTTTTTTTCATTCATGATTGTGTAGAAGTGTATATGGATGACCTCAATATTTATAGAAACACTTTTGAGGATGCTATTAATAACCTATAAAAAGACTTAAAGAGATGTCAAGGGTAAAATATTTCTTTAAGCAATGAAAAATGCCTTTTAATTTTTAATCAATGAATCTTCTTTGGAAATAATGTATATTTCTTGAGTATCAAGGTGGATCCACATAAGGTTGAAGTGAATTTTAAATTTCCAAATCCATCCTATGAAAGATATGTAAGAACATTTTTAGGATGTGCAAGGTATTGTAGGTGTTTTATTAAGGATTTTTGAAAAATTTCCTCACCATTGTTTAAAATTCTTGCAAAGGATGTTGAATTATTTTGGAATAATGATTTCCAAATTGATTTCAATACGATTAAAGAATTTTCTTAAAAATCCTATGTTAAGAGGAATTAATTGGACATTACCTTTTCATATATCTACAGATTCTTCTAATTCATCCATAGGAGCAGTCTTAGGGAAAAGAGAATGTAATATTCCCAAATGGGAAAAGTAGCAATATAGCTCGTAAAATGAAAGCAACAACAAATATTTAACACATGGAACCATGAGACCAATATGGAGCCATATTATTATTCATATATGCAACAAATAAGTACAAAACAATGAGGCATAAACCATAGAATGTGATTACACAAGCCTCCAATACATAAACACTGTCAAAGTGAGATGTTGCTTCTATACAAAATGTCAGAGAGGCTGCTATAGCGCAGTCATACTAAGCATAAATGAAACTAGAGATCATACAATGATAGATAAATACTGATATAGGCCACAATAGATACTATACATACATATCTGGGCACTAGATTATCTTTCCAAGACAGCCCAAGAGGGTTTCCAGAAAATGCACACAATGTGCCAATGTAAGCTGCAGCCCTGGGGCTGAAGATATGCTGCAACAATAGAAATGAGAATATATTGTTAGGATATTCCGACACATAGGAAATAGTTAAGAATAACTTAGTATAGTGTAAAGTTAGGTAAAGTGTGTTTCTTTACCATGTACATTTGTAACTTATAATCCGACGGTCACGATTTGTAGTGATTCGATGGTTATCTCTCACCTCACTATTAATGGCACTTTATCCGTGGCTTAACACATGATTGGTCCATGATCTCTATTTTGATAGGATATTATGACACATAGGAAATAGTTAAGAATAACTTATTCTAGTGTAGAGTTAGTTAAAGTGTGTTTCTTTACCATGTACATTTGTAACTTATAATCCGATGGTCATGATTTGTAGTGATCCGACAGTTAACTCTCACCTCGGTACTAACGACACTTGATCCATGGCTTAACACTCGATTGGTCCATGATCTCTATTTAAAGAGAATTGAGGGTAATTTTTCCAGTAACTGTTTATGAGAGAAACATATTTAACTTTTCTTTTTATATTAATAAATTCCCTAAAGTGGTCGCGTTGGCTCAAGGCGTGGACTATTTCCCTATTTGAGGTTTTTAACCACGTGATAATATTGGTGTACTGATTTGTGATTTGTTTGTGAGTAGTGACCTTTGGTTCTTGATCTATGGAACTTACCCTATAAATTCCTACAAAAATAAAATATGTTGCAAAAACAATACAAAGGATAAATAAAATTACAAAGCAAATTGTTAGAAAACCAAAGGACCGAAGAACTTTTTCTCTCTCCTCAGGAGAGAACACATGGCAGTTATTTTCAACATTTTTAGGCAGCCTAGTGGGGTGAGTCTATGTGACACATGTAACCACTAAGGGGGGGCCACATGGAGATGATGGCCTCAACGTGAAATCATCTCAGAGGTCAGTATTTTAGAGGGAAGATATTTCAGAACTCCTGTGTATTTGAAATTCTAAAACGTTCTGATGATTAAGCGGTACTTGGTCATAGGGACCCAAATGAACCAAGGGCATAGAGTGGGATGCCCACCTAAGTGATATAGAGAATATCAGAGGAAGGAGGAATCATAAGTTTATTTTAATTCCTATTTGAAGAACTTCTGATGAAAGGAGCTTCAATGTGTTGGTGTCACTTGGTTATGGAAACTCGAAGAAGCATGGGCAGAGAGAGATTACAAAGGGAAATAGGCCTCCAGTGGGAGACTGAAGGTTTTATAACTCAAACACCAAGCTGCCGGTCATGACACCTATTTATATGGAATAAATATGATAGGAGGGCTAAGAGAAAAGGGGCTAAAAGAAACAAAATTTCACTATTTTTTAACATTTTTTTTAATTAGAGTTATGATAGATGAAGTGTAATGGATACTTCCCCTCTCATCTACCAAAGTAATCGGCCAACCAGGGTAAAAATGAGATGAGGGAAGTTAAGAGTAGATTCAACCTCCTTTGTGACTTTAAGGAAGTGGAATCGATGTGGAAAACCATAACACATACCCCTATACCTGTTAGAGGACCCCCTATTACACAGAATCTTGTCACTGTCCCTACAATCCCTCGTCTCGTACATTGGGGGACTATTCCCATGACCTGTGAACAGTAAAATGTCCTGAAAACACCTTGATGGCATCCTTCTTTATAAGGGTAAGAATTATCGTTAGGAACATTTCCTCTAAAAAACCCTAAAAACCATGTTGTAGCATTGGCGTGGGTAGCCAGTTCATCCCTCGTGCCAATGGGGAAAATGTACACTAGTGGGCACGCTAGCTGGCGCTCTGTCCCTGTGCTGTGCCTGCGCCAAGCCTATTAAGGAATGTTTTTTAACAATAGAAGGTGGAAGTTTGATTCTAACAACTTCATAACGGATCATCAAAAAGGGGTTGGGTTGTTTGCCTCCGGATCTCCCTATTTAGGAAGTGGTTTTCCACCTCTCATGGAACCTTCCTAAGAGATAGGACTCTCCCCCATGATTATAGGGAGCCTAACCTCTCCTTCTCCCTCTATAAAAGCTTGCCCTCTCCATTTGCTACCTAGTTGAACTTTTGGGAAGGAAATTATAGCTGAGTGAAAATCAAGAGCAAAGCTAAGGAGAACCCTATGAGAGAGAGAGTTTTGTTGAATCCCTGACAAGCTTTGTGAGACATGTCTCGCTGGAACCCTGTCGAAGGAATATCACGACATTAGAGCACAGGTTGTAATCGTTCTCTCGTATCTTAATATACATGACTCTACTATTGGTTCCATGATTGCATTTGTCCATTATATAATGCAATTTCATTCGCTCCTCTCTGACTGATCGATATTTATAAAAGGTTAAATATTGCGTTGCATGTTTTCCCTCTTCTTTGCATGTGTACAGGTATCTAGGTGTAGAAAGCTCATGGATTATGACTTGTCCAGCTAGGAATGGAAGTGCCACTTCTTCTTCAACAACAGCAGTGAAGGAATCATGGTATGTGATCTATCACGATTCTGTCTTTTGTAACTAGGGACCAATAGTTTTGCGTGTTTCGATTGTTGCTAGACCCTTTCTAGGGCTAGTGGGATTACCTTTGTCTGCAGAGGGGATCTACCTCCACAAAAATTTGGTGACTCCAATAGGGATCAGTGAGAGTTATTCCTTCCTCCATTGGGTTGTTTTTGGCTTTTTGTTTGATTATTCTGCTTTTCTGGTTCACCTTCCTTGGTGTTAAAACCTTGTTCAGTCCCCAGAAGACCAGATCTAGCCTATGTTAGTTCATTTTCATCACTTTTCTAGGGTAAACCTGATTGGCGTAGTTATACCTTTGACAGTCACGCCAAAGGGCACTAGTTTCCAGTTAGGCACCCACACCAACCCTTGTTTGGCACAGATTGCAGCCAAACAGGTGCGCCAACCTTGCCTGGCTTTAGGGTTTTCCTGTTCTTAGACTCTCTAAGCTTGAGTTCTGGTCCTGGTTCATTTTTTCTGATTGTTTGAGTGATTTAAAGTCATTTTTTACTATGTTTAGCCCTTTTCCTCTGGTTGTTTGTTCTTTTCTGTCAGTTTTTCATTTTAGCTTTAGGGCTTCTAGGTGCTTCAGTGTGCTGAGCCTCCCATGGGAGTTTTGGGTCTTTGCTTTCCTGGTCAACTTTGTTTTTGCTTCTTTGCATTCATCTTTCTAAATCCCACTGAATCATTGCATTTATTGAGTGATTGTCTTCTCTTTTGTTCAGTTCACTTTGTGTTCCTTCGAGCCTAGATCACATGGTTTGTTTGAGTTTATTCCGAGATTCTTCTTCGCTTTGAAGGATTTCGTCATCAGTTTGAGTCTTGACTATGCTTGCTTGAGTTAAGTGAACCTGTTTTGTTTCAGATCTCTTTTTATCATTCTCAAATTGATGTTTTCATTAGTTTTTCATTTATTTAGTGCATTTTCTCTAATATATTAAAAATACCAAAAATTTCTTTTGCATTTTGATTGGCATAGTGAGAATTGAAAACTATTTCACATTACTAGTGTTGTATAACTCTAGAGAAAAGTTTTCTAGTTTCATTAGCTTGCATTGAAAACAATAGTGGATGTTTTTGTGTGTTCATTTTGCTGTCATTTGAAAGCTCTAAACTCTCCTGTAGATAGCTCTTCATTGAATAGAATGATCTTTTGTGGCATGTATTTTGCATGTAGAGTTTTCATGAGATCCAACATTTGATAGGGCCTTGAAATCGAAACATAAATTGAAGATCAAATTTAAAATTTACTGAATTAACCTAAGGTAGAATTGAAACTTAACGAAACATCTAGTATTCTAAGGTAGAGACGTGTTCTGATGTCTTTAAGCCTAGTAGCTGTCGCTCGCCATCTGGATACAGACAATGCTATCATGAACTTGTGCTCCTCATACCATCGTGTATATAAAGGGAGACCCCATTAGGTTGCAAATCCTTTATCCATAGGAAGTCGAGTCTGCTGCCTTTTACCCATGATACACCAGACATAGCATTCAAAGAGATTACCTGCACATACATTAAGTCCTTGGTTGATTTCTCTTTCATTTTTACCAAGGTGTATATGGCAGTTCACAGATATCTGGTACACCCATTTACCTAGATTACCAGAGTAGTCACTTTGATCTTTACTAACTCTTTTAACTGAAAATATCATTGAGCTCTTGTACTTTCAAGATCGTGTCCAACCAGAAAGTGATAGAGTCACCTTTTTCTTGTTTCTCGACTCTTAAAATATGAAACAGTAGAGTTTGGTTTTAGTGTCTTAAAAATTAATCGCCCATGAAATATTCCTGGTTAGAATTTTTGTCCTTAGTGTTTTATTTCAAGGTCGTTTCTGATGGAAACTTTTCTGGAGTTCACTAACCAAGGAATCCCCTTCGATGGGAATCTTGGTCCTTTTCCTGCTTTTGGAAATGTTGGTGCTCCTCATATGGCAACAATGTCCCTTCCTGGGTTAACTATTGGGTTTCCTGTTTGGTTGTTTTCAACCTCTTTGGTCTTGAATGTCTCGGCTACTGTTCAATCAGTTCCTCCACCTGAACAACACCATGTTGATTCTAAGGTGGACCTCTCCCCTTCTTTTCCTGTTTCTGCATCCTCCTCTTCTACTTCACCTGGTGAAAGTCTGGATTCGAGTAATCAGGTGGCTAAGAAGAAGAAGAAGAAGACAAAGAATAAGAAGTTTGATAAGAGAGAGGCGAAAGCTGTAGCTACTGCTTCTAAAACATCTGATCTTGATAAACCTTCCAACCCTCCACAGAAAGCCAAATTCCCTTGCATGTTGTGCATGGGAGACCATATTCTTCGAGACTGCCCTCGCATTCCCAAGGTGCTTGAAGAATGGTCCAACAGTCGTTCATCTTTGCCTTTGGCTTTTGGGAGTCATGTTGGGGGCATGTATTTGACTAGCACTAGTAAGACTCATAAGAGGCAGGGTAAGCTTACCAATCCCTGTAAGTTGTGTGAAGGGCATCATCCCATTCACCTTTGTCCGTTCATGGATGAAGCCAAAAGAGTGTTGGAAAAACCAATTGTTTCTGCACCACGCCTCCCAGTTGGTTACAAGTAGCTATCTTTGAGTCCCCCGCTAGATGATCCTACGATCGCTCAAGAGTCACCCTTGGTTGATCCCGCTCCCCTGGAAATTCCAAATCATGAATCCATCCCTAACCAACCATTGGTCATGGGATCGGTTGAGCTGGCCCCATCTGCGGTGCACTAGGTATTTTCCATTGAAAGTGGATCTCACATCTCTCAGGTTCTTCTTATTTCTTCAGATTCCTCAAACTTGGATAAATATTCTCCTGTCCCTATATCTTAGGAAGCCACTCCTCCACCTCCCCTGATGAAGGTCTCGGAGGATACTCCTGATGCCTCCATGATGGAGGTGGCAGATGATGCTTCTTATTCTCCTGTAACACCAGGGGAAAACCATCTTGATTCAATGGTAGCCCCTCCAAGTAGTTTGATCACTTCCTTCGATTGGGTTTGATTCGCAAGTTATCACCTTCCTTCATATGTGCCCTTTGAGATCATGGTGAAGGCCTCCCATCTGGTCGTACCCAGCACCATTATAGATGAAGGCATGTCTGTTAGTATTTTATCCTCAACTACTTGGAAAGCCTTTGGTTTGCCGCCACTTGTGCCTGTTACGCAAAATCTGTTGGCGTTTAACATAGGAACTAGTCAACCATTAGGGATCCTTCTGAAGTTTCCTATTACTTTGGGAGGGAAAATTTTCCATATGGACGTGATGGTTGTTCCTAGCCCCTTGGACTTTAATTTACTCCTAGGCCATGAGTATACTTATGCCATGGGAGCACTTGTCTCCTCCCTCTTTTGTGTGATGTGTTTTCCACACCAAGGTCAGATCATGACCATCGATCAGCTTGTGTTCTTTGGTCTGAATATGGCAGCTAGTCCACCATCATCTCTACCAGATCTTTATCTGTCAGTTGTGTGATCCCCGCTGCATGTCAATTATGTGGCTACCTATCCTTTTCCCGTATTTAGGGATAGTTTCGTCGTACATCATGTGATGGGGGCATTGGGTCCAGACTTCCAAGATTTTTTCCTTCCATCAGATGGGAAAACCTTGGAAGCTATGACTTCTTATTCATTATGATGAGGTTTGTCAGAGCACGGTTAATTTTCTTGCGTCAAGCTCTTTAAACCATGAAACAAGGTCTATCGGAGCAGGGTTCTTTTTTCTTTTGTCAAGCTCCTTAAAAAATGAAACAAGCTAGTCGGAGAATAGTTCGTTTTCTTGTGTCAAGCTCCTTAAAAAATGAAACAAGGCATCGAGGATAGTTCTTTCAATGTGTCAACCTCATTAAAACAATGAAACACGTTCCTATTCAATTCGAGTCTTTGTTCAGATCTTGTAAAATCCCAGTTGAGTCTTTCTCTTGATCTCGTATTTGAACCTTCATTCCATCCACCTGTCAGTAACTAGTAGTCTACTGTAGTGAATGCACTGAAGCTTGGGGGGCATGTACCTCGAATTGAGTCATCGTGCTAGGGGCATGAAAACATTTCAAGCATAGTGTTAGTGCCTAAATCTACCTCAGGTTGAGAAAGGTAGGATCTAGGGTAACATCAAACCATGCTTAACCTGGTAGCTAGCCCTACCAGGTCAGGAGAAGGCTCTCTCCTTGTCAATCTCAGAAAAGATGGCCAATGAAAGCTTGAGATGACTGATGTGATGACTGATTTTAGGCTAGGCATGTGTACATAGGTGTTTGATTGAATTTGATGATGTTTTTTTGGCTCAAATGTGAAAGGCAGATTTGGCCCAAGGGAATGAGGCTCAGTTTTGTAGAGATCTCGGTGGGGCAAGGTAGGCAAGTGATTTGGTACTAAAATTGAGTGAGATGGAGAGGTTTTAGATAGATGAGGAGTTTAAAAGGGCATGAAGAACTCAGGGATCCTTTTCAATCAACTGAAAACATAGATAACTAAACAAACCCTAGGTAGAGCACTGCACTTTCAATGTATTCTACATTTATCTTTGTTTGATTTAGTTTAATATGAAACAAAGAGAGATATGGCATACATAAAACACGTGTAGACTTAAAATTATATAAGAAAACATAATACCAAAGCAAGATGCCACATGAATCCCATAAATTGCTGCAAACCACTGGTCTATTCCTTTGCCAAACTACAGAGATGAATGTACAATAATACTCGAAGCATTCCCAAAAGTCCAACCTATGCTAATGACTGAAAAAACATAAGATATAGGCAAACAAAAACTCATCCTAGCCTCTAGGGGTCGAGCTCATGAGTTTAGGAGCTGTTCCAACAAATTCTAAACTAAGAACTAAAAAGTAGGCAGTGGAACAGCTTGCCTCTAAAAACTAGGAAACTGATTCATTCAGTTGCAAACTACCTTTTGATGGATTAATCTACCTCTATGAGTGAAAATTTAGCATAATTACATAAAAATCCATAATTTCACATTAAATTACATCATGAGTTTGAAAATTAGAAGGAAAAAAGTCAAATTGTGAAAAACCAGGCGAAAAACATAGTTTTTGACCAAAAATGAGCAAAATTCCTCCGATGCGTCGTGCTGATTTCCCTATTTATAGCACCTTTTTGCAACTGATTCTGGAAGCCTTCCCGGTGTCCAAATTTTCTCCAAGTGGGATTTTTGGAAATTTCCACCTGTCTAATTTCTAGAAAAAGTGGAATTTTTGAATTTGGCCCCCATTTTCTCCTCCAAAACTGAGTTCTCCCAACACTGCTTCCTGTGTGTCCAAAAACGGGCAGAAAGGTCATTTTTGAGGTGTTTTTGACCTTTTTGGAAGCTCAAAACCTGTCAAAATTTCTTGGCCATTTGTGAGCATGCATATTTTTTCATGAAAAATCCAAATATTCTAAGTTTTCCTCAAAAATATGCCTCCATCAAAACCGAGCGCCAGGTGGCATGGCACATAGGGTAGAAAAACCTGTGTTTTGGCCCAAAAAATCCAAAAATGCAAAAAGTGTCCCAAATTTTTTGAAATTTGGGCTGAGTGTTCTCCATCAAGTGCTGTGTTGGGCCAAGGAAGCCTCAGCCAAGGTCTGAAGTCTATCTTGCTCTTTTCACCTCCTCGATGCCTTCTTCAACTTGGTCTTCAAAATCTTGATTCTTGCTTTGCACACCATATTTATTGACCAGTAGTGGTATGCCATGTTCCTCAATTTTTTTTTCTAATTTTTGGCCTTCTATAGCATCCTTTCCCAAGTGCAAGTTTGTTCTGTCAAGCCAAGATTCCCGGTCATGTTCAATCTCTTGCTCATACCCATGATCACTGTCTCTTTCCATTGTTTTCCTTTGGTTTTGAAAAATGTGGTTGTACATGGATGGTTTTGTGGATGACAATGTGAAAATATGGTGGAGGAATGAAATGGGTAGTGTATGGAAGAGAGTGTAAAAATGTATGTGTGAACAGAGTTTAGGGATGGGAGTAAGAGTTTTAGGGATGTGAGTAGGGTTTAGGGAGTGTAGGGTTTGGGAAATTATATGTGGAGAAGGGGATTAAGGGGAAAATGTATGAGGTGAGTGGGATTAAGGGGATAGGGTATACAACCATTAGTGCAATGAAGAAAACTAGGGTTTCACCCTAGAAGCTAGGGTTTTAGGGTTTTGGGGATAGGGGAGTAGGATGAGTGGAAATGAGAGGAGGAATGGGAAATGAAACTAGTGAAATGTAGTGAAGGGGATGTGAAAGTGGTAGAGGGGAATAAGACAACAAAAAAATGGCAATTTTTCAAACCCTAGGCAGATTTTCAATGAAACTGTGCAAGGATCTAGGGTTTTATTTTTCACCTATTGAAACACCATAAACACTGATGGAAACTCATACATTGGCAATATGGAGATGTTAACTTAGTTTTGGAATGAATAATTTTCAATTTTGGAGCTTTTGGATGAATATTTGAATGGATTTCAGGCTTTTTAGCTCAATGCACCGCGCTGCTCGAATGCGTAGTGCCAGTTATAAAATTACACTGTAAACCACTGCCCAATGCGCTGCGCCATCTCAATGCATAGTGCCATTTTGAAGACAAGTTTTGGAGGCCTTCCCGGTGTCCAAATTGGGCACAAGATAGCGCGTTGGAAATCTTATTGAGTCTAATTTCCAACCCAACTTGAATTTCTTAATTTGGATTTCATTGGTCCTGTCAAAAGGCAAATATCCCAAGATTGGTAAAAATGTGCAAAATGAGGCTGCCTCAAGGCAGAGTGCTGTTGCAGTCAACTTTTAAAGGTCTTCCTGAACTCCAAATTGAGCTCATGATAGCTCATTGGAAATATATTTGTGTCTTGTTATCATTTGATGCATCAAGAAAGTCATTAGGCCAACAAATATAGGATAAATATTTATTTTCCCAAGGTCACTTCAAAGGTGCATCAATTCTCCTGAGGCAACTGTATTTTTGAAATTTCTCTAAAACCATGACACCTGTGTAAAAAGTGAAGGAGGTTTTTATTCCATGGCCTATTTTGGACAAAAAAATCTCTCATTTTTCCCAAATTCATCTTTTATTTCTCAGAAACATCATTGGAGTAAAACCTATCCTAATGTATGGAACAAGGGATTTGTCGAAATGAAGTGAAATGAAGGGGATAATGGGCTTCTAAATTATTTAGAAAATTTTGGGAAGTATGGAGGGATGTTAGGAAGCAAGGGAAAGTGGAATTACAAATATTTAGTGAGGAGAAGGGGTCCAAAAGGGAAAAACACAGGCCTAGCCTAGAAAATTGTCAAGTTGTAGCAAGAAACTAGGGTTTGTGTGAAAATGAGGAATTTGAGGGATATCAGTGATGGGAAATGTTTAATAAGGTACATTAAGGATAGGGGAAGGTGTATGAACATCCATATACAATTTTTGATGATTATTTGACCATCCAAGAGAAATTACCTTCAAAACCCTAGGAGAGGGAAATGAACCTTACCTAGGCACAACTGAAGCATGAACAAGGTGTAAAATGACCCATTGGAACCTGACATGATGATGAAAACCTCTGAATGATGGTACACTCATTTGAATGGTGACATGGACCAAAAATTGGAAAACTTTGAAAGGAGTTAAAGAAAACCCTAGACCTAATACCTAGTGACCAAATTTTGCTTGAAGACTCACTGAAATGACAAAATTTGACCTTGAAACCTTAAAATCACTTTCTAAGAGCATGTTTGATCACTGGAGGAAGGTTGCAAAAACTGAAAATAACACAGTTTGTTTTTGTTTCAAGCTTGTGTAAAAATGAAACCAACTTCAAGCAAAGTTTCCTGATTTTAAGCTTGTGTAAAAATGAAACTATTCCCATTTTACCTCTTGTGATTGCCATTTTATCAGCATGTTTTTCCAGATGAGCCTTGGTTTTCTCATTCCGTCGTCCCTATCTGCTTGGCCGGTCATATGCCTTCACTTGGTTGTTTCACCCATTCCCGAGGAACTGTTGCGATGAGTGGTCTCGTTAGCCAGCCTCTTGAACTTTACTTGTTTTTAGTAGTTCCACCATCACTGGAACCAGTTGCTACCCTTTATACCACTTGTTCCTCCAGGAGGAGTCATCTTTCAGCTCTTTTTTTACTCTCTAACACTGAAAATATTGTCGAGTCGCTTATCGTTTTGAGCTCGTTAAATTGGCTGCGAAATGACATCTACCCAATATATGTTTACCCCTTTTTCAAAATAAGATAGATTATTTATGAAAAAGGAATACCCTAGCCTATTGCGACTAGGAGGTTCTCTTAGACATTTTTTTCTACCTTTTCGGATCTGTGGGATTATCTACGAAAAGGGACTGTTGGAATTTTATTTTCCGCTGTTTTTTCAAACTCTCTAAACATGAAAGGACACCTAGTTATTCATTTGTCAGACTCGTTAAAAAACTGATGACATCGGACTCTGTCGTAATGACGTTACTCGAGTTCCTCCTTCCTAGGGCTTGTAAAATGTACTACGTTGGATTTGTCCGAAGGGAAAACTTATATCGCAAGCACATTCTATTTCCTTAAAGCTTGTTTTCAAAAATAATTGGGGTACTCATTAGAAATGGTGGGGGAAAATGGAACTAGTATTATAGTCGTGTCAGCAATATGTCGCTCTTGAACATGGCACTTGTCTAGATTCGTGTCGGGTTGGGGACATCTCATCTCGTTATCTTCTTGCCTTCATGTGTTTTGGTAATCTCTTTTGACCACTCATCTGCTCTTTTTCACGTCACCATGACCTCATATCCTTTGATTTCAAATACTGCCAAATCCAATGTAGTGTCGCCGATATGTTTAAGAGAATTTGGCCTCTGCAGTTTTCAACCTCCCTCTGATTCTCTGTTGGTATTGATTCACAAAACATTATGTCCCTCTATCTCGTGTCGATAATGTGGAAAATATTATGGCCCACATTCGATCAAGGTCACTTCTTGTTGACTTCAGCTCATTATCCAAGAAGCTGATCTAGAGACTCCCTTCAGGTACCTTAGAGCTTGCATGCCTCAATGGAAGGTTCTTCGCATTCGACGCAAGGTTTTCATTATTGGCCTTCGATCAGATTATTTTGTGGGTGTTCGACGCCAGCTCACTGTTCAAATTCCGTGGATTGTAACTTTTGTACCTTGAGATCCATCGTCATTATTGGTGGTTTCTCTCACGTCTGTTAACGGCTTTCATTATTGGCTAGTAACCAGATGATGTTCTGGCATGTTCGACTTCAGCTCACATATTCGCATGCTCAAGCTTGTACTTTGTCATGGAGGTAAATACCCTATACGGATAGAGGTGATCCCACTAGCCCTAGAGTGGGTCTAGCAACAATAGAAACACGCAAAACTATTGGTCCCTAGTTACAAAAGATAGAATTGCGATAGATCGCTTACCATGATTCCTTCGTTGCTGTTGTCGAAGAAGAAGAGGCGCTTCCATTCCTAGCTGGATAGGTTACGATCCGTGAGCTTGCTGCACCCAGATACCTGTACACATGCAAAGAAGAGGGACAACATGCAATGTAATATTTCACCCTTTATAACTATTGATCAGTCAGAGATGAAGGAATGAAATTTCATTATATAATGGAAAAATGCAATCATGGAAACAATAGCAGATTCATGTATATTAAGATATGAGAGAACGATTAAAACCAGTGCTCTAACATCGTGATATTCCTTCGACAAGGTTCCAGCAAGACGTGTCTCAAGCTCCTTGGGGATTCGACAAAACTCTCTCTCTCACAGGGTTCTCCTTAGCTCTGCTCTTGATTGCCACTCAGCTATAATTTCCTTCCCAAAAGTTCAGCTAGCTAGAAAATGGGCAGGTCAGGCTTTTATAGAGGGAGAAGGAGAGCTGAGGCTCCCTATAATCATGGGGGAGAGTCCTATCTCTTAGGAAGGTTCCATGAGAGGTGGAAAACCACTTCTTAAACAGGGAGATCCGGAGGCAAAAAACCCAACCCCTTTTTGATGATCCATTCTGAAGTTGTTAGAATCAAAATTTCACCTGCTATTGTTAAAAAACATTCCTGAATAGGCTTGGCACGGGCACACCACAAGGACAGAGCGCTAGTTGGTGCTCCCACTAGTGTACATTTACCCCATTGGCATGAGGGATGAACTTGCAACCCACACCAATGCCAAAACATGGTTTTTAGGGTTTTTCAGAAGAAATGTTCTTGAGGAGAATTCTTACCCTTACGCAGAAGGATGCCATCAAGTTGTTTTTAGGACATTTTACTGTTCACAGGTCATGGGAATAGTCCTCCAATGTAAGGGATGAGGGATTGTAGGGACGGTGACAAAATGCTATGTAACACCCCCATAGGCTATCCCAGTCATCCACCTAACTTTTCCCTATTTCCCACTGAATTTTAATGAACAAAACCCCTAGATACTACAGAAAGGGTGCATTTGGGAATCTATGGACGCTTCCATAGCACAACCATGTGTGTGTCTAGGGACTCTTTCCCTCAGAGATTTTTTAGCATCCTCGATATTTATGGCACTTTTTAAGCCCATAATCCCAGGAATTGACCATAACATCCTATAACTTCCATAATCCATCAAACACATGATGATAATTATAATGAACCAAAAACTAACTCTAGGACTAGGTTTGAGTGTCCCCTACCAAGACTGACATTGTGTCAAACTCTTCACATAAATGAATTCTATAAGACCAAGATACCAGACAAAACATGATTGAATGAAAAATATTAAGAGACATGACAAGAAGTATCACCACCCTCTTCCTAGAACTATTATGACATCAATTAGGTCTTGAATCCATTATTTTAACATTTACAAGTAAATACATGAAATAACCATGACTTGAACAAGTCATATAGCCATGCTTATAACCAACATAAAACCATGTAAATAACATTGAGATAAAAACAATTAAACCCAAACATTAATAAGTACAAAATAATGAGAGCTTATCTTTCATTAAACATAGGCAAGAGCCAACTAGGTTTGGGACTTCCACATACCACCCAACCATAAACATGGCTGAGAAAATATCTCTTCAGCTAGTCACCTCCATTCCATATTCCAAGCATGAATGTGGGATATCATGGATAAACCAATTAAAAAAAACCAAGGGAATGTAGAGGTTAAACCAACTCCACCTTCACCATACCATGATCACACCAAAACCGGTGCTGAGATCACAAAACCGAACAGAGCTTAGAATGCCTCCAGAATCCATCACTATCCTTGAGGAATTTTCCATCTCCTTGTCTCTCAGGATTTACTGCAATCCACATTGGATCACTGGGCCTTAAACCGAGACACCTCCCTCAGGATTTACCATGTATCTCGACAAAACTGGTTAAGGGATTCCTAGCCCTTTGGAGATTTTCCTTGAGACCACTTCTGACCTGAATTCCAAAATTCATCGAGCAATTCGAAAGATTAAAACCAAGATCAAATCCAATCAAAACATATCTATTCAAAAAAATAAAAGGCAAGGATGAAAATCATTGTCAAAACCCAAAAAAACCATGTCACCGAAAAAAGGAGAATGAAATACCAACATGTATAAGCCATGCATGTACAAATCAGCTATGAAATCACACATGCGATATGTTACATGAAAGTATTCATACTAGAGCTGCTAGATATTTATCTTCCTTGCTTGATATTTTCTTTCCTTGTCCTTCCTTTGCTTGGTTTCGTCTTTCTTGGCTCAATGTTGAAATGCTCCAAGAAAACTCTAAGTATCCAAGAGTGTGTGAGAGAGAGAATAATGAGAGAGATCCAAAATTGAACTAAAAAAAATATTACCAATTTATCCTCATAAGCCATTTTATCAATTAGGACTCTATTTTCTTCATTTTATATTATTTTACTTCATTTTCCTCCTCCCATGCAACCTCGACCTTATACCTTAATTTTCTCCTAATTTCCTTTATTTTCATAAATAAATGTGCCAAAAATACTTTTTTCCTATTTAATGCCTTAGACATTTCCTTTTCCAATTTCACCTTAGCCATAAACACATCCAGTGATGCCCACTAGGATATCTTTTCCCAACATTCATCTTGGAATACGTGTCCCTTAACCGTGGTATTATTTTTCTCCTTTATTAATTTTTATTACATGAAATTTTTTTCTTGGGTCTATTACATAACCCTCCCCCTTGGGGAACACCGTCCTCGGTGTTAAACCACACCTACACCTCAACAAAACTATTGAGAAGAAAAAATACTACCCATGGAGCTTTATAACTTAGCTCCTTGCAGTATTTACAATGAATGACCCGGTGAAAGAAAAATACCATGATAACATGAGCATATAACATCCATACCGCTTATTGGAGTTATATAACATATCTCATGGTGATATTTACATCCATATACATATGTACATGTACCAAATCATCATCAAAACATATGCCAAATATATACCAACATCATACCGAAACTGCTTTTCCTCAACTTGCAAACAATGAAGGATACATAACCCGCATATGATCCATCATATCCCATGTAGATTCATTAGGAAAAAATTTCTTCCACTGAACTTTAAATTACTTTATGGCTCTATTCCTAAGCATGAGATGATTCTGCTGTAATATGCACTCAGGTTCTGGCTGGAATTATCCTTCTTGGTCCACCTGTAATGCACACCGATCAATAACATGACGAACATCCTTTATATACTTTTTAAGGAATGAAAGATGAAAAACATAATGGAATTTCATAGTTGGAGGTAGTGAAAGTTGATAGGCCACTGGTCCAATCCTCTCAAGGATCTCAAAATGCTCGCAATATCGTGGTGCCAACTTGGCACATGATATTATCCTTAAGGTGCTCTTCTTACGCTTGATGAACAAATAAACATCCTCCCCAACCTGAACTCCTTAAATTCCATGTACTAGTCTGCATAACTCTTCTGTCAGTCCTGTGCTACCTTTAGATTCTTATATTTAACATGTTGACAGACATGGAATAGGAAATGCAAGTTATAAAGTGGATCACTCCAGCTAATGGGTGTATTACAACCCGCCCAATACAATTCCTCAAAGGGAATCATCCCCAATGACTCATGATACCCATTTTTATATGAAAAATAAACCAATGGTAGATACCCTTGCCACTTCCACTGCTGATGCATCACATACATCATCAAAATTTCCTCGAAGATCATGTTGACTGTCTTAGTCTATCCATCTTTCTATGGATGATAAGTTGTACTAAAGGCCAAATTTGTACCCAAAACTACAAATAACTCCTTCAAAAACTTGGAAGTGAACTTTGCATCCATGTTTGACACAATATTATTTAGAACACCATGCAATTAGACTACATCTCTATTGAACACCTGTGCTACATCACTAGTTGAATACATAGTCTTCACTGGAATGAAGTGTGCTACCTTAGTCAACCTATCCCCAAAAGCCATGATGGAATCATGGTGTCTCTTTTTCCTCGTAAAAATTTTGATAAATTCCATTGAGACCTCCCATTTCCATTATGGAATCGCAATAGGTTATAGTAGTCCACTCGAATGCCTCAAATCTTCCTTGACCTGCCGACAGTCCAAAAACCTAGCCACGGACTCTGCTACATCCTTCCTCAGATTCAACCAATAATAGAACCTCTTCACTACAGTAAATGTCTTCTGATAGCATGTGTGACCTAAATATGGTTTCACATGAAAATCCCTCAATATCACCTTCTTAAACTTGCTACTGTCTGGCACATATATCCTGTCTCTAGTCTGGCACATATATCCTCTCTCTAAACTTGACCAATACATCTTCCATGAGACGATAGTCCACATCCTGTACACCTGCACCTATACCTCTACCACTACATGCACCTTTACCTGTACATGTACCTATATCTGTACATGTACCTATACATGTACCTTTAAGCTTATCATACAAATGATACTCTCTCAACAATATCAACACTTCTGCCAAATGATGGACATGCTCTTCGTCATTTTTAGAATATAAAAATATGTCATCAATGAATACAATCACAAAATTTTCCAGATAAGGATGAAACACACTATATTAAACAAATAAAGGTACCTGGAGCATTAGTAAAACTAAATGTAACTACAATAAACTCATAACGCCCATACCTGGTCTAGAAAGTTATCTTGTAGATGTCCTCTTCTTTGATGCATACCTGATGGTATCATGATCTAAATTTGATCTTAGAGAACAATACTGTGCCCTTTAGCTGATGAAACAAATCATCAATTCATAGTAATGGATACCTATTCTTGATGGTCACTTTGTTCAACTGCCTATAGTCAATAGATAGTTTGAGAGTACCATCCTTCTTTACAAACAATACCGGTGCTCCCCATGGTGATACACTTAGCCAAATGTATCGTTTGTCAAGACTCTCTTTCAGCTGCATCTGTAACTCTACCAACTTAGGTGTGCTCATCCTGGAAGGTGCCTTTGATGTTGGTGCTTCCCTTGGTACCAACTTGATAGAAACGTCTAGTTCCCTGTAAGGTGGAAACTATGAAATTTCCGTAGGAAATACATCATGGAACTACTATAGAACTGGGTACCTACTCAAAACATCTACATCCTCAACTTCCTTACATTTGTGACTAGAGATATGTAGTAAAAATAACATACACCCTTTCCTATGACTATGCTTGGCCTGCATAGTTGTCACCATCCTAACTGATGTATCTTTACTCTTTCTTTGTAAGACCCTTGGTTTGCCATTGTCATCCAAACACTCAATGGCTTTGTCATAAACTTCCACCTTGGTCTTGTGAAGGTATAACTAGTTCATACCCAATAGCATTCTATATGATCTGAATGACAATATGTTCAAGTGCACTATTGTGGGAATACCATTTAACTCAAATGCACATGGTCTTACCCAATGATGAACTCTCTTCTTTGTACCTGTAGCCAACTACACTAAACAAGATTTTATATGCACTTCTTTTCTCAAACCACACTTATCCACCAGGTCAGGACTAATATAACTATAATTAGATATTGAATAAATAAAAATATAAATCTATTGATCAAAAAGCTTACATTCCATCTCAATGATAGATGCCTGATGGTATACCTGCCTATTTTCCACAATTGCATAAATCCAAGAAATGCTAAGACCAATATACCGAAATTTATCATTTTCTGCACCTCCTGTGCACTATAGATCTTGGGTCTACCACCCTGATACTAGAAAAAATCCCTCTTACGATGATCCTTGCCACATATCCAACACTGCAATGATGCTCTGCTATCACCTCTAGTCTGTTTCTCTCCATGTCCTTTCCCAATTTTATTGAACTTCTTTTAAGGAACCATGTTTTCTTTCTCACCTTCATATTGCGGTCTTTCCCACTTTGGAGGCCATATTCCTTTAGCTTTCTTATTTCCTTTGAAATCGTGCTTAGGCTCATCGTTGTGTTTTGACTGCCCATAATAATGCTTCAACTTTCGAATTACCTCTTCTAGTGATATAGGCTCATCTACCTCAGTCCGATCTCTATACACTATTGGCACCTCACTGATGAATCTTTGCACTTTGGCCTTCTCCTCCTTAAGGTAAGGCACTTATCTAAAAAACTCTAAGAATCTGCTAGTATACTCATCATTTATCGTGGAACCCATTTGCAACTCATAAAAATCCATAGCTCTGACATCATAGTACCTCCTTGAAAGATACTTATTCTAAAATAACCTCTCGAACTCAGTCCAAGTATGTTTCTCCTCATAGATACCCCTGAAATTCTTCACATCTTCCCACCAAATATTTTCTTTACCTCTGAGGCTGGAAATAACTATTATAGCTTTCATGTTTTCTGAGTAATCATGCAACCAGAATAATTTCCTCATACCAAGAAACCATGCCTCTGCATCCTGTGATTTCTTCATCTCTCCATAAAATTTAGGTGGCTTTGATTTCTTAAACTCATTCAGAAAATATCCTCTATCATTCCTTCTGTAAGAATGATAATGATGACGATCGTAATTCTTGTCAGAAACAGAACTAGAATAGTACTTGTGTCTGTCACCTCTTCTATTTGGAGTGTTCGAGAACCTGTCATCTCTAATTGTGTCATCTCTATCCGACTTGTGACCATTAGAATAAATACTACCATATGTCCCATTAGTCCCATCCTCCTATCCATAGCTGATCTGAGGTGCTCCCTATTGCTGCAAATTTGAAAAACTTTGAAGGATTGTCGTATTTACTTCTGTTTTTTTTTTTCCTGTGCCTATATGATTCTGTCATTATGTACTTTACAACTCTTTATTTTTTCCTTCAAATGTCTCAGTGTATATTATAAATCAGAATAATTCCCAACACCATGTTGTTCATCTGGTTCATAAGGAGAATATTGGTAGTCTTTCATCTTGCTAGCCATATTTGATTTCTTTCTGCAAGGAATCTCATGTTAGCTTAAACCAAATCAAAACAAACCAATGTACCTTATCATAATTTAGGGAGGATATATCATATGTAAGATCAACCAATCAATGTTATACATGTATAGACAAAATCATGACAACATATAGACTTATAATGCATAGGTGTACCAACACATAACCAACATTCTAGCTAGAGCTCAGTCATCAATACATGACTGTATCAACTACACATCATGACCTCATGCATGAAAACATCAACCTTACCAATTCACACTTGAAAACATGTAAGAACCTGACATGTATAACTAGTCATATGCTCATGACAACACATTCCACAACAACACCATAAACCCTCCCATGCTGACATCACTTCCACAATGACCAACACCATTGGATGTAACAAGTACATAAACCACAAGCATAAGAAACACATATGCAACCGACATGAATTCATGAAGATAATAATATTGAAAACATTAGACTTTTCCCAAGGAGAGTGCAACCAAGCTTTGATACCACATGAGATGAGGGAAGTTAAAATAAAACTCAACCTCCTTGGTGACTTTAAGGAAGAGGAATCAACGCAGAAAACCATAACGCAAACCCCCTGTACCTGCTGCAAGTGGCCTAGAGGTTATTCCAATCAACCACCTCACTTGTCCCTGGGTACCACTGAATTTTAGTGATTAAAACAACCAGAAACTCCCTTGATATGGGAAAGGGTGCATCTGGGAAGATTTGGAGGTGTTAAAACCCTGTAATTTATAGTATCACAAGGTGAATATGTACTTTATCTTTACAATTTTTTCATACTATACATAGATTGTCAATATTCAAAATATTTTCCGAATAAATAATCAAAGGATTCAAAGGCAACAGAGGAGCAGTTAAGGCAGAAAAATAACAAAGGCAGAGTCATGAACGTGATTGGGTCAAGTCATGCACATTTGGGTCACATCTTGCACGTTTGGTTCGAGTCGTGAATGCATGCAGGTCGTGAACATGAGAAAAGTAGCAAAACAAGTCAAGTATTCTACAAAAAAATAGAAAGAAATGAACGGGAAAGGCCAAAGAAAAAAATTCGGAAAACCACAAGAATGGGGCAGTGAGGACCATTGATCTGAGCATCGATCAATGATAGAGATTAAATCACAATCATAGATCACAAATTTTGCAATATAGGCACAAAGGGTAAATCTTAAAGTTGTCAGAGTGCAATGTGCGATGATGGTGGGACACATTCACCCGCCACACTTCCTTTTAATTTCATTTTCCTTAAAAATCATTAAACCTTACTGTTTATCAGCTTTTCTTCTTTATCTTTCTATTTTACCTTTTCATCACTATATCATTCCACCTACCTCCACCTTTCCCGATTTCCTGATTGCAATTAAAAGTGGGGCCATTTCTCCCTGACACATCATCCCTTCCCCCACCATCCATCACAAGATCACAACTTTACCTGTTTAACAACACCGTTCCACATCAAAAATATTATAACTTACCTTTTAAGTGCCCGCAATGTATTTTGTTTAAATTGCGATGCAGTTGGACGCACCAAAACAGCTCCTCCCCCCACTTTAAGTCGTTTGAAATACATTGATATATCATGAAACCTCATAAAATTTACCTTACCACAGAAAAAATTCGCCCATTTATAACTAAATTTTAAGATTTGCGATCTGCGGATTGTGGTCTAGTCCCACCTTAACTGCCATGTCACCTCCGTACTTCGCATCGCATTTCCAAATCCATTTCCTATAACTTAAACTCTAAAACATGCGATGTGCAATTTTATATGGATGTGATAAGGTTCAGAACTAAAATATAAACATTTTTAGGTCTAGATATATGGGTTTTTTACGATGTTTTGTTTAAAAGGCTCAAGTCAGGCATATGAGGTTTGAAAATTATTTTTATGAAGAAATAAGGTTAAACACGATAGAAAGGACTCGGTTAGAAAAAATACACCAAGGGTCGAGTCGAGAAAGGCATCTTTACAAAAATTTTATGTTATAACGGCATAAATGGAAAAGGCAGCAAAGCACATCAACACAGTCAATAATCAATGAAAAGTAGCTAGCGCTGCACCAGACTTAATTACCCAACACCGGTTTTCTGAAGAGAAGTGCCATATGCTAGAGCCACCACTGGTTACCTATTTTTTACCATCACAACCATCTCTAAGCTTATTTTTTGATCTTCTGAGGAGCTATTGAAGCGTTTAGATCTACGAAGAGGTGGTGTTTTCATCAGTGATGTCTAATCAGGCCTTGCATGGTCACATTTGTCTATTTTCTACTAATTGTAATAAATGAAGCTTTCCAAAGTAGATTAGGGCAACCGACTCAAGTTTTAGTTAAATACTGCTATAATTTTCATTATCAAGGGTTGGATATTATTATCCCTTGCATTGTAAGAATTACTATATTGGAGCACTGCAATTTTGGACCTGGACATCAATAATCAAAGAGTGTTTTCAGGATTCCTGAGCTGTGTTAAAATGGTGATGTGTTAATTATTTGTTTTAAATGTTTCTGTTGTTTTCCCTGCTGTGCATTTGTTCATCTAATTGTAAATCAGAAATTTTAGATTAATATTTTCTGTCGAAGCACCTTAATTTTGTCTGCGTTTACAATCTTAATGTTTTCTGCTGAAGTTTGATTAAAGAATTCTTAATTTCTCTTTAATAATTATTGAAAATTAATATTTCTTTCACCTCATACTTCATACAACTGTAAAGATCCATTTAGCACAATTAGCTTACCCTATAATGCTCTTGAACATTGATGTGCCAATCCAACCTTTGAATCCATAGCCCAATGGATTAGTCCTTGTAGATCTATCTGTCCAACCACACAATCAATCTTTTATCACTCCAATAATTCTCAAAAGTTTTGAGATTTTTTTTTCTGTGTTTAAAGAATATTAGAGGTAACCACAAACCTACTTTTAAGCCTTAGGATCTAGCCTTCTGAGTGCTTAGAGAGGGCTCTCTGTATATTATTTATTTTTGTTGATTTTAGTTGATTTTAGGCTAGTTATGTAGGGTAAATTGGTTTTGGATTTTCATTTGATTTGGTGGTGAAATCACTTACTCAAATGGATAGATGTAGGTCTGTATTCCATTGGGCTAATGGAGTCAATGTGTCAACAAGTCAGATCAGGATCAATTTCTAAAGGGAAATGTTTATAGGCAAAGATAGTTGAGTTACTTCAGATCTTCAAGGCTGATGGTAAAAATGGTTTTAATCAGGGTAAAAGAGAAATTAAGGGTTCTTAAATCCAGATTATGAGTGAAAAGTCAAAGGTCAATCGAAACTAGGGAGAAATTAAGTGTTCCTTAGTCTATATATTAGTGGAAAACATGTAAATGATAAACAATTCAAGATAGAGTGCTTTTAACATATTTTGAAATAACAATTCATGATTTATCATTTATATTTAGAACAGCAACAAGTATTGATGTAAAACATAAGAAATTGACAAGGAAACAAGTGAAAATACTTCACTATAGTGGCCCAACACATGGATCCTGTAATATGATGCTTTATTTCTTTAATCCAGTCTGCTAACTTGAAATTGGTGCAATCACCCTTAGGTTCAGAATAGTACAACTATAGAAATGTTCAATAATTCATCCACACTCAATACTTCCAAATGAGAAGTATTTATACAAAAACTCTTTACAAAATATCCTAAAACAAATTTAGGAATTATTCACGGAAAATAAATGTCTTCATGCTTGAAGATAGTGACAACATTCTAACTAATGCTTGTTGTCCCTGTTTTTATTGAAATTACTTGTTTTCTGTCTTTTCTTGTTGATATTTTCTCTCTTTTTTGTTCAACGAAGGCTGCAGCTGCACAGTGAAGTGTCCTTTATAGTGGAAACTGTATCTCTGCTATGTAATTTCTGATTTAAATATAAACTTTGGCCTCAAAATGATACTCTTTTACTTGATACTCTTTCATCTAATACTCTTTCATTGAAAACTATAACTTTAAATGTGAAAACAGTATGCTCTGTTTTGTTTTTACTACTTTGTACTTACTGTAATATGATTTCACAGTAAATTAGTTAACTTTTCCCAAAGTTCTGCCTCTAGCAGTTTTATCTTCATCATCCTTCTGAAAATATCATTAGCTTCAGTATACTTTGAGAATGTGGGATTTTTGATAAATATGTGTTTCACCTCATGCTGTAGGTAAAACAAATTCTCCAATTTTTTGTAGATTGCCTTCTGTGTTGGAATACCATGTGAGGTAGGTAGATTAACCTGATCCTTGGAAACTTATCCATTTTCTTTTCATAGTCATCCTGATTCATTAGTTTATCATGAACAACTAATGAATTTGGAAGGCCTTTTTGCCTTAAGACATCAAATTTCATCATAAACCTTGTGATAGACACCTCTATGTTTTGGCATTTATCTTCTAATTGTATCATCAAATAATTTTTAGAAGTTATCTTTCTAATTTCTAAGATGGTTTATATTATGTCATTAATACCAATTTCTTCTAGTTCTTTCCTTTTCTTAGAATTTAGAAACTTGATGATTTCAAGAGCTACTTGAGGCTTCTTGCCAAGCTCTTCTTTTATCTTTTGAATGTCTTCTTTTGCTGATTTGACTAAGTCTTTTTGATCATATATAAACTATATTGATGGCCAAATATCATTGACTGATTCAATGATATTGGACCATATCTGTTATCTGATTTGTGCCATGGGTTCCTTTAATGTTATATATTTTCTAACTTTTTCAACTGCTCATTTAATTTTTTTGCTCTTTGTTCTTCATTATTATGAATAATTTGAGAAAGTTTCTTTGCATATTTAAGACTTTTAAGTTGTTCCTTAAGTCTGTTAATCTCGTTGTTATGGATATACATATCTTGCATAGATTTTACCAACTTGCTTGCTGCATCTAAATGCTGTATTGTTGTTGTTGAAGACTCTGTTGCTGAAATAGTTGATGAAGTGACAGGTAATGTTGTCGCCATAGGATCCGGATGCGGATGGTCATTAGATACATTGGGACAACTGGCCCCGGCCATTTCCCAAAGAACAGAGCGCGTGGTAGCCACATGGACCTCCACGACGCCATTAACTCTGCATTCACTCCGCCTGACGGTAACATTTACTCTCCCCCGCACCGGCATTACAACAGCCCTGGTCCGCCTGGTATTCGCATTATGGAAGCCAGTTCTATGTTCGACGAGCTCTCTAACACTTTGCACGGTTGTCTGGTTCCTTTGGGCGGTGCGTGCCCTGTCCACTGTGCTGAGCCAAGCGCTCGCACAGTCATAGGCCGACGCTGCTCGTTCTATAGCTGCATTGAGTTTTCACCTGATGCGCACTTCTCCAACAGTGAATTTTGCCCTGGTGCGTCCACTGCTCCTCAGCATATTCCTGGCCCGTCCGTTGCTCTGACTCATCCTGGTGTGCCTCAGATTATTCCTGGTTCATTCGCTACGTCGGATCCTCTCTAGGCTCACGAGTCTCACGAAGCAGAGCCCGCCATGTCTCGACTCAGACAGCGCATGACATGCCGTCGAGGAGGCACACACGGAAGCTCGGTTGGGGAGCGCCCCTCCTCCAACAGAAATTTCTCTGAAATTCCTTCCGTTTCTGCCCTTGGTCAACCGCCTGCCTCCCTTCCGCTTGAAGCTCCCCATCACTTCTCCACCTCCGCCCCTCAGCCCGCTGGCAGCCATTTCATTCGCCAGACCACACAGAGAGCGGAGTTGAGGTTTGATAGTGCTTTCAATCGCCCTTCCATAACGACCTTTATCACTATAACTCTGCGTGAGGATGCCACTCTTAGCCCTCCTACCTGGACTGATTCCACTCTTGCTTCTCTCGACCCTCATCCCGCCCCTGTCGAGCCTCGGTCCACTTCCGCTGCAACGCCTCAAGAGGACTTGGCCGAGCCTTCTGTCATAGCCAATCCCCCCCTAGGTCTCTCTTCCTTGCAGGTGAAAGCAGCTGCTGATCAGGGCGCAGAGGCTCACAACAGGGAAGCTGAAGCTGATGACCCTGAAGATGATTTCGGTTGCCCGATAGAGGAGGAACAGCCCTCTCCCGCCAACTCCAACTGAATCAGCAATGACCTGGCGCAGTATGGTCCTTGAAATTGTTTATTTTCCTAGCGATGCTGGTTTTCTACAATACATAGCAGCTTATTGGTTTTCGTTAATGATAGTGCTAGCTTTTTGTTACTGTCTCATAACAATTATAACTATTCCACCGGTTTCCCTATACAAGGGCGGTGAGACTGCTATTACAAAGCTGGTTTCCCTATATGGGCAGCTTATTTTCAGAATTATGCTTGACTTTCAAGCCCAGTTTCAGGCTAACACAGCTGAACTGAGGTAGTTTTGTACTATTATATTTACATAAATAGAATTAGCTCAATTTAGAAAAAAAAAAATGTTGTCGCCATAGGGACTATAGGAGCAAGTGATTCTGCTAATGTGGAAGGTACAACAGTAGTAACTAAGGAATAATTGTGACTGGAATTTCTTCTTCTTTATCCTTTTTTGGTTGGACCAACTTGTCCTATTATGCTCTGATAGCTGTAGTACTTTCTTAATCTCCTCACTAATTTTGGGATGTTTTCTTCTGTTTAGCAGATTGACCATGGGATGAATGAAAGAATCAATAAAATCTGTATAAGTGAAATCATTGGAGTCTTTCCTTATCAAGGAAGTCCAAAAGATGACTTATTGTGGTTTTCCTTCCACATCAAGCTTCTAAAGGTTTACAGCAAATTTCTCAAACTAAATGTATAAGAACATATGGAATAGGAATGGGGAATAATTGAAAACACCTTCAGAAGGAATTTTGACCAACTGTTCATGGATATTGTCAGCAAGGTATTGTGCAAAATTAAAAATGGTAGCAGGAGGTTGACCATGTGTGAAAGTAGATAAAAAACCTAGCACTGCAACATCAACATGTTCATCTGTAAAATAGCCAAGAATGAAACACAACATGGAAATGATATGTCTTGTCCTTTCAGAGAATTTTGCAGAAGGGTATGGAGGATTAATCTTGGGAATTTCTATAGAAGAAGGCATGAAATTCTGGAATATCTGGAACCTCTTGGGGAATTCCATATTTAGGTATAGCTAAGTGACAACCTCAATGGATAAAGTGATTTCATTAATAATGGGTTGTATCTACAACATCTGATTAATTGACTCATCTACAATGGTAAATATAATTTCTTTTTTAGGGTTTATTATAGCTCTCTGATCAGGGAAATAGCAGGATTGAAATAGTCTGATTACTTCTGGGCATTGGTAGGTTTGTGGGACAACATATTTTGGCAAATTTGACTCCCAGATGAAAACTTCATCAACCTCATCTATGGATTTTTCTTGACTCCAGCAGTGGAGCTCAAGAAGGTTAAATTATGTGACTGTATCAGTAATCTTGAATTTTGTGTCAGCTAATGGAATGTGCTCTATATATACAACAGGGGGATGTAGAGAATTAATAGGTACAATGTTTTTGGAAGCCATTGATTTACTTGATTTATCAATTTTATTATCATTTTGACTTTAGAAACACTGATTTAGGCCTGTAGGAGCACCTATGGAAGTTTGTAACAAATTGTAGAAGGATTTTGATATAACAAGGGATTTATCTATTGTTTGCAAAGGTATAAACTTGTTCTATTGATTAAATTGTAACCTCTGTAACAAAAGGCAATCTCAAGACCTTGGAATTTTGTAAAAGAAACCTAGAGTTTGTAGACAATGGATTGACAGGAATAGGAGGCTTCCTTCAAGTGTAACAGAGGCTTAAAAATTCTTCTATTATTCAATCTGTGATTTTTAAACTATCCAAGGCTTCAGAATCTATGCAAGTAGGTCCAGGGTTTACAGAAAAGAGATTTTAGGAAGGAAAAGGGCTTTCTTTAGGTTCGACAAAAAACTCTAAATGATTCAATTAGCTGTATTACTTATTTGGATTGAGAATAGGTCTTTTATTTTGAAGAATACCTAGAAAAATGAATATTTTTGTTTCGCAGAAGGTTTCTGGGGTTGCAGAAATCTTTCTGAATTTCTGCTGGTCTTTAGTAGCGCTTGGATGACTTCTGCAATGATTGTAGTGGCAGATGGTTGGATTTTTATTTCAATTTGTCTTGAAAATGGAGTCGACAATAATATTTTCATTCTAAATAGCTTTGTCTACGTGAAAATGGTAACAGAAAGGATGAAAAGGCGCAATTGGGAAATTATATGCATTTTTATCAACAAGAATGCATTAATGGGCGGTTTGCGCAGCTAGCAGGAGAAAACTGTCGAGCGGTTTTCACAAGAAGTAAAGGTGGTAAACAGTAATGATATTGAGGATGCGACTGAATAAAATTTAGACACATAGCAAGGAGGAGAGCCCCGCAAACCACAATTTTTACAAGGTCTGGGGTGCGTTAACAGTTGGGAAATGAAATGCGTGATAGGGTTTAATAACCGTGGATCTGGTGAGTGAAGATCTAATGGCTGAGATGATGTGACAGAGTCGTAGGGTTGTAAAAGGCGTGGGGCCTGGAACATATTATATGTGATTGGTTAATGTGTGATATGGTTGGGGTTTATAATATAACCAATGGGATGCGGGTAAGTGTAATGTTATAACCAGTAGGGATAATACATAGTGGGACTAGGATTATATAACATGTGGGGAATTAAACTATAGTTAAAAATAAAAATAATGGGTTGGGAATGATATATACAGAAATTAAATAAAATATGGGGTAAAGGTTTATAAGGGAGTTAATACATTAGGTTAGATTTTAATAATGTAATGTAATTGTGGAATATCAAATACATTAAGTATAGTGTAAAAAATTGATATCAGGGGTAGATTTCTTCATTGTGGGTCCCGAAATATAGTTTTTAACCATTTTTAGACTTAGGGTTAAAGTAGTTTTGGGTTTTTGGGTATCTTTGAATAAAGGGGAATTAGTAAAAGTATTTTTTACTTTTCCAATGGAAAAAATGTGTTTTAACTAAGGAAAAGGGTCTTTTTGTAAGGAAAAAAATGAGTGATAATGGAAAAAGGGAAAAATGAAGGGGAGGGGGTATTTTTTACAAGGGAAATGATTTTGTAGGGAAATTATTAAATGAAATAACCAATTTTTCAATCTCCATTCTTATGAAAACTGCTTCTACCTACTCATCTGCTACCCTAACATTTTTTCTTCATTTACATGGGTGCATTTGAGTTTGCAAACCCTTATTCATTTTTCTTTTAAAACAACAAAATAACTAATTATATCCTTTTTTCTTCCAAGGTCTCAGATTAAACTGTTGAGCTCCTTTTTATTCTCTAACTAAACTACTGATTTTCCAAGATCAAACTGTTTGGCTAGATATTTATTCTCTATCTAACAACATGAAATTTAAAGCATGAAAGGTCAAGATTAAGCAGTTTCACCTTCATGGATTGTGGTATTTTAACAAGTTGCACATAATATTTATTTTGTAGTAAAAGTAAATAGTAGTGGCATTTGGATTTGCATCACTTTCATGTTTTATTTTTATCTGTTTTTTGTTTGGGGTCCATTTTCATATTCTTTTTTATATTTTTTCTTTCAAGTCCTTTGATTTTTCTTTTATGACTTTTACCCTCTTTAAATTTTTTATTTTTCTAATATGTACATATTTACAAGACTAATCAAAGTCAATTCAAAATTATGAATCCTATTATTATATGACTCTAATTGTGGCTCCACATGGGGATGGCATTTCCTGGTGAAATGTCAAGAACTTTGAGACTAGTAGCCTTTGAACTTTGACTATGCTAGCCTTGAAACTATTCTCCAAGCTCTGCATTATTCATACTTATGATATTTTGTCTTTCAAATCTTAGGGCCTTCTCTTCGGGCTTCAAATTTGCTAAAAAACATCCAATCCAATCTAAAATCTGCAATGTTATGTACAATGAATAAAGTAAATAAAGTGAACTAATGTTATTATGGGGAATAGTAGTGCTTCATCATTCTACCATTGATAGGTCCACCTGGTAGATCTAATCCATCCAACTCCTTAAAAAAGAATGCATTGTTACCTTTGTAACCATAAACGACATAAGGGCCTTTCCATAAGAAAGAAAATTTCCCATGTTTACCTTTCTCTTCTCTCCTGGAATCCCACTTAAGAACTTTGTCACCTATATATAAATCATATTCCTTAGTATTTTTGTCAAATACCTTTTTAATATTTTCTTGAACAACTTGAAACTTGAGATAGACATCTTCCTTGGTTTGCTGCAAGTGTATGGTTTGATTTATCCTTCTTTGGATATCATTGGTTTAAACCTGTAGTTCTTGGATTATCTTCATTACTAGTACTCATAAAGAGGATGGGAAAACAAAATCCATCAAATGTACAAGTTGATAAGGGGATGTACCAATATATTTCTTTGTGGTAAGTCTATTTTCCCATAAGGAATTCACTAACCTTTTGTTCCAAGTTTTCTTATTATCTTCTAGTATTTTCTTGATGATATTCATGAGGCTTTTATAGGAGGATTAAACAATACCATTACTTTGAGGGTAATAAGTAGTATAATGGCCAAGGGTAATGTGGTATTATCAGTAATGAGCTTTTTGAGGCATCCAAATATTGACAATATGTTGTTTTCTAAAAATGAGATTATCACAATATCGATGGCTTGCCTAAAAGGAATGGCTTCTGTCCACTTGGTGAAATAGTCTGTGGCTGTCAAAATCCACTTGTGTTGGGCTGAGGATGGAGGGTGAATTTCACCAATGAAGTCAAGAACCCATTTCTGAAAAGGCATTTATGTTGAGATGGGTTTAAGGGGTAAAGGTAGTAGCTTTTTCTTTCCTTCAAAGATTTGGCATTTGTGACAGGAGGTCACATACTTTTTCACATCTGCAAACATTGTAGGCCAGTAAAAAAATAACTCTCAATATTTTATCTGCAGTTGACTTCCAGTAAAGGTGTCCTCCACAGTCACCTGCATGAAACTCTTCCATAACTCTATCAACTTCTTCTTTAAGTAAACAATTCAATAAAATTCCACCATGATCTTTCCAAAACAGTGCATTGTCTATGATACAAAACTTCATTGCCTTTAACTTTAAAAATCTAGATTTAGTTCTTGAAAATCCAGGAGAAGCTTGTAAATTAAGTAACACAAATATAATATCTGCATACCATGGTGAGTCTGAAAATGCTTCACTAATCTCTAGAGTCGCCATCTCTTCCTGATCATCTAATTGGGAAATAAAATTTATATCTAAAGCATGAAAATTTGATTCAGCCATGAGTTTGGCTAAACCTTGACCTCTAATGAGTTTGGTGGGCTTAATTTCTATGTCATATTCCAAAATGGTGGAAATTCATTTGCTTATTTTACCATCAGGCCCATTCTGAGTTAGAATGTCCTTCACCACTGAATTTGGAACATAAGCTATGATATGTGAATATAATATGTATACTCTAAAGTCTTTGATAGCCTTCACTAAAGCTAGTGCCTTGATTTTCCATTATGTTATATTTCAGAGTAGCATCTCTAAGTGATTTTCTGAAAAAAAATGGTCTGCTCATAGCCCTGATCATTTTTCTGCAATAATATTGCAGCAATAGTATGTTCTGAAGCAAAGGAAAAAATAATGAAATCTTCTTTGAAATCAGGACTTATTAGGACTGGTGTTTTTGTCAAGGCTTGTTTAATTGATTCAAATGATTTTTTGGCCTCCACATTACATTTAAGTATTGAGTATTTTTTCAACATGTTATTGAGTTCTCTAATTATTTATGCTAAGTTTGAAATGAATCTTCTAAGAAAATTGATTTTACCCAAGAAAGCCTGCAATTCTTTAATATTCCTACGATGACTAATTTTCAAAATTTCATCTATTCTAGCTAGGTCTATCCTAATTCCCTCTTTAGATATGATATGTCCTAACAATTTACCTTCTTCAAGTCCAAATAGAGTCTTTTTAGGATTTATGAGAAATACCAAATTTCCCGCATTTGATAGACACTTGTTTGAGATGATCTAGATTTTCATTTTCAATATTTGAAAATACAGTAATATCATCTAGATAGATCACAAGGAAATCAAGAATTTGTTGTGAAACCAACTCCAAAAGTAGAATAAAAGAGATATCAACACCTTAGAAATAAGCCACTTCGAGGGGGCAACCTCCAATACATTACATGAATGAACAATTCTTGGATGATACAAATTACAAAACCTCCTTTATATATATAGGAGTCCATGGGGCCACAAGTTAATCCTAGTGGGGCCATAATGTAATCCTAGCCGACCTAAAAATAATAATTTAAGGGCATAATAATAACAATATGGGGGTTACAATGGTATAATAATAACAATAAGGGGGTTACACTAACAACAATAAGGGACTATACTAGTAATATAGGGACCTAACATGCTCCTCTCCTTCGAAAAAGTGTTGTCCTCAACACTTGAGTAGCTCCAGGTGCTTTTGTATAAAATTCTCATCTTCCCGTGTAGAATATTCAGTGGGTAAGTTCTTCCATTTGATGAGATACTCTTAAATTGATCGATTTTGTAGTTGTCGAGTTCTTGTTTCCGTGACTGCTTCAGGTTCTATTATGGTTTTTCCTTCCTCATAAAGTTCTGGTAATATTGTTTGAACTGGAATTTTTTCCCCTATAACCTTTTTTAAGCATTAAACATGGAAAACTGGATGCACTCGTGAAGAAGAAGGAAGCTCCAATTTGTATGCCATAGTACCAATATTTTGTAACACCTTGTAAGGACCATAGCACTTTGACGATAATATATTATCCTTCTTAGCTTGCTTGAGGGACATTTTTTTGTATGGTTGTAACAGTAAAAATACCCAGTCTCCCACATCAAAACTTCTCTCACTGCGATGTTGATCTGCCTGTTGTTTCATTCGATTTTGTGTGAAATTTAGGTTATCCTTTAAGAGTTTTAGAACTTCTTGTTGATTCTCGATGTGATCCTCCACTGCTTGAACCCTAGAATTTTCCCTTAAAGAATATGTGATGGACGGTGGATGATATCCATAAAGTGCCATAAATGGGGTCATTTTTGCTGTAGTATGGAAGGAAGTGTTATACCACCATTCAGTGAGAGGTAACCACTTGACCCATTGTGTTTGATTATCAGATACAAAACAATGAAGATATCCCTCCAAAAATTTATTCACTATCTCTGTTTGACCATCAGATTGAGGATGATAAGATGAGATATGAGCTAGTTGAGTACCCAAACAAGAAAATATTTTTTTCCAAAAATTTCCTGTAAAAATGGGATCTCTGTCACTTACAATAATCTTCGGGTTTCCATGTAGCTTTTTAATTTTTTCCATAAATGTTGTAGCAAATATACTTGCTTTAAATGGATGAGATAATGCACAAATGTGTGCATACTTGGTAAGTCTATCAACTACCACCATAATGGCACTCCTTCCTTTGTACTTAGGTAAACCTGTGATACAATCCATTGAAATATCCTCCCAACGTTGACTTCGAATGGATAAAGGTTGTAGAAAACTCGGGGTCTTAATTTTCTCAACTTTATTCTGTTGGAAAACCAAACATTCCACCACAAACTTTTGAATATCATATTTAAGGCCATCCCAAAAAAAATTATTTCTTCACGCCGTGGTAAGTTTTTAAAAATCTTGAGTGTCCTCCTAAAGGAGAAGTGTGCAATTCCAAAAGAATATTTTGTTTTAGCTGGGAATTATTGCAAATATAAGCAATATTTGTACCATAAGGAATCATTTTTCCAACTAAATGTATCAGATGTACTAAGATCTTGCTACAACTTTTGAATGAGTGTCCACACTTCTTCGTCCTTCTTCCATTCATCCCCTGCTTCGGTTATCCAATCTGGTTGGATAATAGAAATGGCACAAAGCAATGATTCTAGCTTTTCATCCTTTCTTGAGAGTGCATCTACAACAACATTCAGCTTCCCTTTTTTGAAGATGATTTCAAAGTCATAACCCAACATCTTTGTGACCCATTTTTTCTGCTCTTCTAAAGATAGTCTTGTTTCCAAAAAGTGTTTAAGACTATCATGATCAGTTTTTACCTTGAAGTGTCTTCCCATTAGGTAAGGTCTCCATTTCTTTAGTGCATGTAGTATTGCCAACATTTGCTTCTCATAAATAGCCTTTTGTAAATACTTTCCTTTTATTAAACGACTTTCAAAAGAAATAGGCCTTCCTTCTTGCATTAAAACAACACTAATTCCATTTCCTGAGGCATCACATTCCACAATAAATTCTTTTTTGAAGTCTGGTGTAGCTAAGATTGGTGCTAGGCACATTTCCTCTTTAAGATGTTCAAAGGCCTTCGTTGCTTTAGGAGTCCATGAAAATGTATCTTTCTTCAATAATGTTATTAGAGGTGCTACTATTCTCCCATAATTCCTAAGAAACTTGTGATAATACCCTGTTAACCCGAGAAATAAGCGCAACTGCTTTATGGTTGTGGGGACTTTCCATTCCTTAATGGCTTTAATTTTGTTAGGGTCTACCTTAACATCCTCGTGAGATACAATATGACCCAAATATTCCACCTCTTGTACTCCAAAGAAAAATTTGGATGTTTTTGCATAATTTTTTCTCCTCCAATAGTTTGAGCACCCTGTTAACATGTTGAACATGATCCTTCCAAGACCTGCTGTAGATTAGTATATCATCAAAAAATACTAGCACAAATTTTCAAAGGAAGGGTTTGAAAATGGAATTCATCAACCCTTGAAATGTAGAAGGTGCATTGGTAAGGCCAAAAGGCATGACCAAAAATTCATAATGACCCTCATGAGTTCGAAACGCTATTTTCAGAATATCTTTAGTCCTCATTCTAATTTGATGATATCCTGAACGAAGATCCAACTTGGTAAAATAAATTTCTCCATGTAATTCATGCAATAATTCATCAATCATAGGAATGGGAAATTTATCTTTAATTGTGAGCTTACTGAGCTCCCTATAATCTGGCACATGCGCCATGATCCATATTTCTTGTGCACCAATACTACTAGGGAAGAGAAAGAACTTTGACTAGGTTGAATTATACTAGCCTCTAACATTTCTGCAATCATGTGCTCAATTTCACTCTTTTGGACATAAGGATATATGTAAGGCCTAATGTTTGGAGGAGCACTTCTTGAAATCAAATGAATAGCATGATCATGATCACGAATGGGTGGGAATCCTTTGGGAGTATCAAACACCTTGGAATGACTGTCCAAGAATTTTTGGAGATTTGGAGAAATAGATGATTTTGATGTTGGAACTTCTAGTGAGCATAATTTTGCAATTACGCCTCATTGTTCTTTATTCAAAAGATTTGTCATGACATTAGAGCTTATTATATTTCCTGGCTTCCCTGCGATACCCCGTAATTCGATTTCCTTTCCTTCCGAAAAAAATTTCAAGAAAAGTTCTTGAAAATTAAAAGCTACCAGCCCCAAATATTGTAACCATTGTACTCCTAGTACAACATCAACACCTTCCATTGGGATGGAAAGAATTGGATTATTCAATATATATTCCCCCATGGCTAGCTTGATATTATGGCTTTTTCCTGAGAAATTTATAGTTCCTCCATTTGCAACCATCACTTGACATTTTAGTGTTGGGTATAGGAAACAATTAGTTTCCTCTACTATCTTTTTGCCATTAGGAAAAATTTATTGTATCAAATTTTCCAAACCTTTGATGTCTATTTTTAGATCATTCTTCATGTTTTCCATTTTTTCATTGATCTTAGTTTCCATGTCATCCATCTTAGATTCCATGCCAACTACCATGCCATCCATATTAACTTCCAAACCATTCATCTTGGCTTCCACGCCTTTCTTCAAACCATCCATCTTAGCTTCCACACATTTCTTCAAAACTTCCATTTCATTTTTTGTTTCTCTTTGCGATAGTTGCACTTGCTCTTGTAATTTTGATATCTCATGTTGCATTTCTTCGTCTTCATGAGTCATAGTAGAGCCTTATGAAGGCTTATTGGGCATTGAATTATTTTTTAGGGGGGATTTTAGAATCCAATGCTGAAATATATGCTCAATAGGCCCTTGGAATCACTCCAAAATTATTTTTTTACTCAAGACTTATGCAACTTGGAAAAAAATACACAAATTTTTATTTCTTTTGAGGAGCTCGTTATTGAAACTAAATTATATTTGTGATTATGAATCTTCAATATCTGGCATTTGGCCTTGAGGTAGCCTTCTGAATCCTCTTTCAAATGCCATAGGTCTGACCTGATTTGGATTCTTCAAGGCAAAGTTATATCCAATCTCCCACAATGGCCTAATTATGGATAGGTTCAGTAGAGCGAACCTATGCGACTTGCCACGTGTCACTTATTTCTCCTTCACCTTTGAAATTTATAGAAAGGAAACTAAAGTCCATGTGCTTCCGAATAATTTTTAAATAATTCCAATCTGATGCTCAGAGAGAGAGTTATGAATATTTTCCCACGATTACCTCTTTAAGATGAAATTCAGAAGCCTAGAAAAGCCATAACTTCCATAGATCATATCTCTGAAAATGTTGCAAACCAAGATCTGAAATTGTTCGGTGATGTTCCTTCGGATGTTGAATTTATGCTCTAAAAATTTCATCTTCTGAAAATTTGTAGAGAAAAAGTTATAATGAACATTCCACGATGACATGTTTAGGTTAAATTCAGGAGCTTGCAAAAACCCCTAACTTCCACAGATCATATCTCCTAATATATTGTGAACTAAGATTTTAAAGTTTGCGATGATTTTCCTTAGGATTTAGGATTCGTACTCTAAAAATTTCTGCTTATGAACCTTCGTAGAAAAAATTTATAGAGAAAATTCCACGATGACTGTTTGTGCTCAACCTAGTCTCCTAAATTGAGTTCATTTAATTGTCAACCAGGGTTGGTAAACTGCTGAAGTGAAGTGCACTGTATGTGCCTAGGTGTTTGTCTCTTAATGCATTGTGTTTAGTGTTTTATGATGTTTTTGGTCTTTTGTGATGATTTATGATGTTTTTGGTCTTTTGGTGGTTTTTATGTTCACAAGGAAAATGACTAAAAAGCTAGTGGAAAGAAGCTACTGGTTAAAAACAGAGTGAAGCCTAATTGGTTGATGACAAATGACAAATGAAAATGCAAATACTGAAACAAAATCAAACCTAAACTATGACTAAGAAAAATACAAAGCTTGATAATGACTTTAAGGAAATGAATCAAAACATAAACTTAACTTGTCCAATTTTTTCATCAAAAGTATTTTGGGAGAGCTTGAGAAATGGTCAGCTAAGTATACAAATTCTCCTAACTAAACAATTAAACAACTAGCTTCTAATGATGCAACATTTTATCCATGATTAAAGATTTGTTGAAGCATATTTGGAGGAAAACATTGATACCATCATAAGATCTCTACTCTAAGACTAGTTCCTAACTCTATTCTGCAACTTAGTTAAACATCACTAAACCTTACTCAAGAGTTATATATTTCTTTTTAAAGTAGTCTTTTGAGGAAAGGCTTTGTTTATGAAGTGGTAAAGAAGTTGCAAAAGTAATTCAAGCCTTGAAATGGTACTGTCTTCTGTTCATATGGTTATGAATCAATTATATATTTGGAACAAGAAGAGGTTTTGTAAATAATGAAGGCCGTTTTGTTAAGTTTAACAACTAATGTAATCTAATATGCAGTGGATGACAACTAATTGTGGAGTGAAAATGCAATGAGTTAAGCTAAAACTGAACTTAAGATGTCACTAGTCTAAAACAGTGCTGAACTAACAAGCCATTATCAAACTTGAAACAAAATAACAAAGCATGAATTGAATGCAATTTGACTCCGGAGTACCCTAACTAAGTTATCATGCATTAATCTATGGGATTCTACAGCCTGTTTTTTCCATCATGATTAGTATTTTGGAAGAGTTTCTTAGAACAATCATGGCTATACAATTCAGTGCAAATGCAAACATAAAGACTGAAAGAAATTTAAAAACTAAGACATCACAGCTATCTCCTACCCATCATTATGGTATTTTGGAAGGGCGTTTTAAGAGTAAGATCAGCTATGCTACTTAGTGCAAACAAACAACTGAAACGTTCAGTATCACAGTCATGTCTTAGACATCATAAGGATTTTTTGGAAGAGTTTTCTTAGTATAAGTTCAACTGTGATAGTGAACAAAAGAAATTGCAATTAAATCCTACAACACTATAGCCATTTCCCATTCACTATCATGATCTTTTGGAAGAGTTTCTTCTTTTGGAAGAGTTCTTAGAAAAAGTATAACTATAGTGGCTAATGAAATTAACTACGAACTCAAACTTCAAAAACGTAAAAACAACTAAGATACTTATCTAAATTACGAAAGTAAAGCCGTGCAGGAGGCAGGGGCCCTCTACCACTAGACGGAATCTAACTCCAAATCAACTCAACGCGTTCAAAGCAATGTTGTCCTCTTCATTAAAGTAGAAATAACTTGAAACAGAGTATTCTTCATTTTCATAAATATAGCATGAAATCTAAGGAAAATCTAGCCTATCTCTCGGTTTCCCAAGTGTTTTTATAACAAATTTACATAACAGAACTTGCAACAATACAAGGATCCTTGTCTTTCCTTATCAAAATCACATTCGAACTCTGAAGATGGCAACGTAAAGAGAAAAAGGACATCTGGACTAAGACAGTCCTATTAGAAGTCTGCTTCCTTAAATGAGTTCCCACGTACCAAAACCACGTCCAAAATTCGGTTCTTCCTTCATGGTCAGCAACGTATGATGTGGACATGATGTGGAATATACCCATATGTGGTTTTTCTTGAGAGGACACCTGGAACATGCCTGAACGTGAAGACAGCTGCAGAATTGCCGGTTAGCTATGGAATGTCTGCATTCTGTAGCTAGTTCCGGTCAAAATGCATTACAATGACAAAAATCACAAAACTTAGCAAGTTAGTCATGTTAATCATTCTAAAAGTAATTTTAACTAATTTATTGATCAATTAAATCAGATAACAATGGACAAAGAAAAATGTGGTAAAGTAAGATGAAAGAAAGCACAATCTTGGGGCTCAACATACCCCAACTACTGTCTTCTTACATGTCCTCATGCAATTTATTCCATAAACTCAGAGACTTCTGCAAGAACATCTAATCCTCTCCTTCTTCTTTTCCTGGAAGCTGAAGGTCTTCTGGGTTTTCTGATGACAAGTTTGAACCTTAAGTTGATAAGTGCCCTGATTAGCTTCTTGTTCCTCTTTTTCAACTTTTCATTAGCCTTTTCCACTTCGTCCATTTGTAGAGATAAGGTTGAGTTCATATTGGTTTTGATTTTGACTTGTTCCTTCAGAATATAATTCTCATTTTTGATGTGTTTATTAAGTATTTCCAGCTCATACCTATCCCTTCTTAACACATCTATTTCGGACAGTGGAGGACTAGGGGTTCTATCTCTACTCTCTGAAGCTTTCCTTTCCAATGTTTCAACATAGTCATAAACTTCTTGCTGAGTAGGGTCAATTTCAGGGGTTTCTTCATTAAAATCTTCTTCAACATTTTCTTCAATAGATGTTTCCTCATCTTCTATATTTATCACCCCTGTTTGTTTGATCTGAGTTTTCCTTAGTTTCCCCCTAATTCTATGGCTTCTTCTTGGCTGGGATGATCCCTCTTCTTTTTCTGTGGCAGATTGTCTGATTACCCTCTCTTTCTTAAGTTGTCTCTTAATTTGAGTCAACTTCTCTGAGATTATTTCCTCACTACTTTCCTGTATTGTTTTGTCAATTTTAATTTTTGAGGCTCTCCATTTTCTGCTTCTCCTTGTAGGTTGTTGTTCAGATGAGGGCTCTTTTGGCTCTTCAAAATGATTTCTTATCAAGAAATTATCCCAAGTATCATTTCTTTTGGCTAAATGGTGTTCAATTAAAATCTTAACCAAGCCATGATGGTATAGAGTTGTCTCTAAGAATTGGACCCTTCTTTGAACATAAGAAGCCATCTTTTTCAATATTTGAAGCAATAAATAGGGTAAGTTTAACTCTTCCTCCAGAAAATGCATTATCAGTCTAATATGGTAAACATAAAATGTGCCATATCTACCTTCACATGTGATAAATTTTTGCAGAATAAGCAATATATTTCTCCACTTATTTTTCAATGCAGAACTTGGAATTCCCTTCTTAAACACAGTGACATCCATACCTGGTGATTTTAGAATTTTCTTCCATGATTCATTATGAAATTCTCTGTTTTTGAACCATCTCTCTCCATTTCTAAGCAATCCTGTTGCTTCTGCAATGAAAACTTCAATAACAGTGAATTTAACATCTCCCACTTCAACCTCAGCTTTTTGAAATGACCTTGCAAATGTTTTAGTGACTTCTTTATGGAAGCCATTAAATTTCTCAAGAAATTGTAGCCATCCTACCTGTTGCAACATTTCTTTACTTTGAGGGTATCCTTCCAGATATTTTGTACCCACTAGTTCAGTTCTTACAATGAAGCCCATAATTCTTTCTTCAATCTTCAAATTAATACTCTTTCTGCCCACGGAAACAATAAATTCAACCTTCAAACTGATATACTTTTGGTTCACGGTGACAATGGCTTCAATCTTCAAACTGATATACTTCTAGTTCACGGTGACAATGGCTTCAATCTTCAAACTGATATACCTCTAGTTGACAGTGATAATAGCTTCAAATTCCACACTAATATACCTCTGTTTCTTGATGATAATGGCTTCAAATTCCACACTGATATATCTCTGCGTTTACGGTGATAATGCCTCAATCTCTGCTCACGGTGACAATGCTTCAGTCTCTGCTCACGGTAATAATGCTTCAATCTTTGCTCACGGTGATAGTGGTTTGATATTTCAAATTGATATACCTCTGCTCACGGTGATAGGGATATCTCTATTTTGCGGAATGAAATTATGAAGGGCTGGCTACGGAATGGAGTGATGGAGGTAGTTACAGAATGAGTTAATGAAGTGAGGTGAAGAAAAAAAATTAATGAGTGAAAAGACTGCGGATATTTTTTTACAACGGAAAGAAAATCATCATTAAATGATTTGGATGGGTGATGTGAGGAAATCAAACACTTCAGCCTTTTTAACCGCTTAAATGATGGTCAGGTATAGAATTTGAAATGAGAGATTTTTATCCAAAGTTTGTGGAGGGTATATTGGACATGATCAATAAAAATAATCAAAACAACTTTTTTCGAATGATTCATAACTAAAACTATGCTAAAGTTTATGATATGCCATTATAATCAAACCTTGTTACCTTTGCTTTTCATTTGCTTTTTGTGGTCTTTGTCTTATTTGTTCTCGTTTGGAAGAGTCTTCATAAACCTTCTTGATTATTCTTATTCATGGATATACTGTATCTTCTTGTTGCAATTCAAATGTCTGCTGATTAGTGTCTTCAGGATCTGTAGCTACGGAATGACTGTCTGGCTGCGGAAAGTATGATCAGCTGCAGAATGTCTGTTAAGCTGCAGAATGTACCTATAGAGCATTTTAATCATGGAATGGAGTGGTTTGGGATATAAGTGAAATGTTATATGGCATGAATGAAGATGGACGATGAGTCATGATATGTATGAAGTGGATGATGAAATGGAATGGATTCAATTTATGAAATGGAGTGGAAGAATATAAGAAATGGCCTGCAATCCATGACATGTGTTATTCATTTGCAGCAAGACATCAAACTTTAAATTTTGACATGGAAATGAGGTGGATGGAGTATGGAATGAGATGAATGATATATGGAATGAAGTGAAGTATGAATGAATGAATGAAATGGATTATGGATGGATAAGTGAATGGAATGAAATGAAATGAAATGGATCATAAGTACAATGGATCTAAACTTATGATTTTGTAACAGCTGCTTGCAAAAACAAAATGGGAAAAGTTAGAGTGTCAGAAAAACTCTGATTTTCACCCTATCTTTTCTGTATAAACATGCCAATCAATGATTGGTTTTCATGTTTATACCTTATTATTATTATTATTATTATTATTATTTTTTCAAAAGAAATGCTTCAGAAAATTCAATCAAGTTGATGAAGAAGAAAGATTCTTCTTCATTAACTTCACATCACTGTTTTCCTGGAACTTCTTGACAAATTCTTCTCTTGAGAGTGGTTTGTGATACATCTTCAATCTATGACCATTCACAAGAAAAGTGACCTCTTCTTCATCTATTGTCCTGATTTTTACTGCTCCATTGTCAAAAATTTCAACAATTTCATATGGCCCAAGCCAATGTGTTTGAAATTTACCTTGAAAATCCTTGAATTTTGAATCAAACAAGAGAGCCCAGTCACCTTATTTGAGTTTCTTCTCCTTGATGTACTTGTCATGCCATCTAGTCCTTTGCTGTTGGACTAGACTTGTTTTCTGAACTGCATCTTGTCTGATCTCATCCAATTCCTTAATCTGCTCCAGTCTATGCTTTTGTGCCTCCGTTAAATCAAGTCCTAGCTGAATTGCCATTTTGAAAGTTTGAATCTGGAACTCTATGGGGAACAAAACTTGCTTTCCATAAACAAGTTCATAAGGAGTATGGCCTGTTGTGTTTCTCCATGTAGTTCTATAGGCCCACAAAGCTTCAGGAAGCCTATCTACCCAATCTCTTCTATGTAAATGAACAATCTTTGTTAGGATTCCTTCAATGACCTTATTAGTAGATTCCACTTGACCATTTGCTTGTGGATGGTAAGGAGTAGATTTTCTATGCCTGATTTTGTATCTCTCCATCATTTGCTCCACTAGCCTTGATGTAAATTGAGCTCCTTGATCTGTAACAATTTCCCTTGGGACACAAAAATGAGTAAAAATATCCTCAAAAAGAAAAGTAACTACAGATGCTTCATTAGCAACAAGTAATGGCTTGGCTTCTACCCATTTGGTAACATAATCAGTGCAAACTAATATATACCTCTTCTGTCTTGATGGAGGACTAATAGGTCCTACAAAATCCAAAGCCCATTTTTCAAAAGGTTCAATATGTACCTGAGGTTGTAATGGCATCTCACCCGAAGGAGAAGGTTTCCCTACCCTTTGGCAACTGTCACACCTTTTGACATACTCTTTAGCATCTTTAAACAAGGATGGCCAATAATATCCTAAATTAAGGATCTTATAGGTTTTCCTATTATCAGCAAAGTGTCCGCCACGAGGTTCATCATGACATGCTTTGAGAATATCAGGCATCTCATCTTCACGAACACACCTCCTAATGATCAAATCTGGACCTATCTTGTACAACTCATTAGCATCCCATGAATATTTTGCACTGTCATAAATGATTTTTCTTTTATCCTTTGCATTCATTATTGAAGGAAATTTTCCTGAAACTAAATGATTAGCAATATCAGCAAACCATGGAGTTTGAGTAGAAATTGCAAAAAGATATTCATCAGGAAATTGATCTTCAACTGGAGTGTCATCTTTGATATTTTGAAGTCTAGATAGGAAATCAGCTACTGTGTTTTGTTTTCCAGGCCTATCTAGAATGGTAATGTTGAATTCTTGTAAGAGCAATAACCATCTTATGACTCTGCCATTAGTAATTGATTTGTTCATTAAGTATCTAATTACAGAATGATCAGTGTGAACAAAAGTTTCATAGCCTGTTATATAGTGTCCGAATTTGTTTATGGCATGAACAACAGCTAAAAACTCTTTTTCAGTTACAGTATAGTTTAACTCTGCAGGAGTCAAATTTTTACTGGTATAATAGATGGCATAGGGAATCAAATCTTTTTGTCCCAATACTGCTCCTAGAGCTGTATCGGAAGCATCTGTTGAGATATGAAAATGTAACTTCCAGTTAGGTCCCCTTAATATAGGTGCTTCAGAAATTTTGGTTTTCAAGGTCTCAAAAGCTAACTGGCAATCAGAATTCCACTTGAATTCACAATCTTTGGTAAGTAATTTGAAGAGTGGAGATGCTATCTTGGTGAAGTTTTCTATAAATCTCCGATAATATCCTGTAAATCCTAGAAAACTCCTAACATCTTTTTGACAACTTGGAATAGATAAGTTAGAGATGACTTCAAATTTTGACTCATCAACTCTAATCCCATCCCCTGAAATGTGATGCCCCAAAAAAATACCTTCAGTAAACATTATGAAACATTTCTCATGACTAAGTGAAAGGTTTGCTTCTTGACATCTCTTTAAGACTTTTTCCAAGTTTGCTAAAGCTTCTTCAAATGTGTTTCCATAAACTATGAAATCATCCATGTATACCTCTACACAATCATGTATTAGATCTGAAAAAATTCCTAATACTGCCCTTTGGAATGTTGCAGGTTCATTGCATAATCCAAATGGCAATACTCGGTAAGCATAGGTACCCCAAGGACAGGTAAATGTGGTTTTGTCTTGATCTTAAAGTGCTACTTGGATTTGGTTGTAACCACTAAACCCATCTAGGAATGAGAAGTAATTTTTGCCAGCTAATGTATCTAACACTTGATCTATGAAAGGTAAGGGAAAATGGTCTTTAAGAGTAGCTTTGTTTAGTTCCCGGTAGTCAATACATACCCTCCATTTACCATTTTTCTTAGGCACAATTACCAAAGGAGAAACCCACTGACTATCTGAAATGGGATAGATGAAGTTGACATTTAACAATTTTTGCAATTCTTCTTTAACAATCTCCCTAAGATTTGGATTCATCCGTCTTTGAGGTTGTCTGATTGGTTTGAAATTTTCCTCTATATAGATGTGATGAGTGCAAGTCTTGGGGCTTATCCCTTTCATGTCAGTGTACTCCCATGCATATGCAGAAGAGTGTCTCTGTAATAGTTTGACTAACTTTTCTTGTTGAGATTTCTCTAGGTTCTTATTTATGTTCAAAGTTTTTCCTGGGAAGATCTCACTTGTAGAGCTGCCAAATTTATCCATAGAATGAAGAGACATCTGCCTTGATGACAAAAAATCAATATTGGATCCCTCTTGAAATGATTAATTTTTGTGTTCTGGAGAGGATTCAAAGTTTTCTAGAGTATTCAGAATTTGATTATCTTCACTAATTTCTGAAATTGTGAAGAGAGGTTGTAAATCTTCTTCATCCTCTATCCATTGAGTGTCATCTAGATCTGTAATTGTCCTAGATGGAGGACATAAAGTGAATTTCTTAGTTGAACTACCATCATAGATATACATATCACCGGATCTACAACTAATAAAAGCATCAGCTATAGCCAACCAAGGTCTTCCTAATATAACAGGATGTCCTCCTAGATTATTCTTAGGAGTTAGGATCATGAAATCCACAAGGTACTCCCAAGAATCTAGGGACACTGGAATGTCTTCTATTACCCTATCTGGTTTGATCAAAGATCTGTCTGCTAATTTTAATAATGTGGGTGTAAAGAGAATATTAGGAAGTTTCAGTTTATCCATGATTTGTCTACTCATGATATTGATTTCTGCTCCTAAATCAATGAGTGTGTTCTGGATTTCAATTCCATTGATGTGAATTTTAACAACTGGATTTCCTGGGTCAAGATGCTTTGGAATAGCAATCTTGCCCATCATAATGTCTGCTATTTTTCTTGCCAGTTGAATTTTCTTTGTTTCTCTTATTCTTTTTCTTGTTTTCTTCATACTCAACTCCTTTATTGTTTTGGCTAAAATTGGAATTTCCTTGATGGCTTGTAATAATGGAATTATAATGCAAACATTTCTCAGCTCATCTAGGAAATCATAATTAGGCACCAAAATTTGTTTTTCTACACCTCTATCAATTTGTAATCTTTTTGGAAAGGGAGGTATAGAAGTAGATGTGGATGGTTTCTCTAATACAGGAGTTGAAATTATTGGATATTTTTGCTTTAATTTTTCAGTGTTTGCGTCTTGAAAGGATATGTCTTCCTCAAGACTTTTATTCACTCATAGAGAGTCTTCCTCAGATTTATCTTGTTCTTGTATGATCACAGAAGGTTTCCTCTTTTCAAGTATTCTTCCAGACCGAAGTTGAACATCACTAAGGTCTAAAGGAGTAATTAAATAAGTTGGAAACTGTTGGCCTTCTATCATGAATGTGTTCTGAGGATTTTTATTATTGGGGTTTGGTATGGGTTGAGCAAGAAATTGATTTGATTTTTGAGGGAATGGTAATGAAAGTGGTTGATTTTGATGTGGTAGGTTCTGATGATGTTGTTGAGAATTTTGTTGAAAATTTTGTTGAAGATTTTGAGGAAAATTTTGTAGAGGATTTTGAGGATAAAAATGTGGGTATGGTGGATAGGATGGTGGATACTGATAGTATGGGGAGTATCTTCCATAGGGACTTTGTGATCCTTGTGCCCAAGCTGGAGATTGATTTTGAAATTGAGGCCAAGGTTGCTGCCAAGAATTCCAAGGTGGAGGTTGATTATACATTTGATCATGGAATCCTTGTGTCTGAGGTCCCTGCCAAGGCCTTCTAGATACAAAATTGAGAGACTCTGTGGAATATGTAGGAGTTTCCTCCTGAAAGACAGCTTTGAGACCAGGAAGAGAAGGATAATTCTTGGTCTCATGTTTTTCAGAACAAATGACACAGGTCTCTACAACTTTTACATCCCATGGACACTCTCTCAAGGCATGTTTCTTTCTACATTTGGGACAAAAGATTGCCAAGGCATCAGATTCAGCTTTTTTCTTGTTTTGTATCTTAAGCGTGTCTATTTTTTCAGTAAGACTCCCTAATATGTTATATTTGAAATCATCAAGCATGTGTCCTATTTCTGATCTACTTACTGTCCCAAAAGCAGACTTACTTGCCCTTGCAAGAGCAAGATCTCTTGGACCTTTTTTAGTTTTAGATTTCCCTCTTGAAAGGTTGATACATAACTCAGATATTTCAGGTAATGTGAGCTGTGATATATCCCCTTTTCCCATCATGTTAAGGATATCCAACCATTCATCCCTAATTGTTTTCAACAAAAGAGCTTTTAAGGTGTCTTGATCTAGGTTTTCCATTTTTGCCCTTTTTATGTTGTAATTAAATCTCTCCAACAAATCTTCCAAGTTTTCATCTTCTTTTTGTAACATCTTAAACACTTCTTCCTTATGATTAACCGAAATACAATAATCCAAATACCTCTCTAGAAATGCTTGTTTCATGTCTTCCCATGTTCTAATAGAACTATTGATCAGACTCATAAACCACTTCAATGCTGCTCCTTTCAAGGTTGAAGGGAATAATTTCAGTTTTTGAGCATCTTGTAAGTAGTCATAAGTTCTACACAGAACTTCGAATTCAAATAGGAAGGTTTCAGGATCTTTAGTTTTAAGTCCATAGAAGTTTGGAAGGACAGAGGGTGAAATGTTTTTCATGGTTGTATTGGTTTCTTCATCAATTATAGGGAACCCAAAAGAGATTCCTATTTCTCTTCTACCTCTTCCTCCATCTGCACCTCTACCTCCTTCTCCTCTACCTCTACCTCTACCTCCAAATAGTGTGTGTTCTCCATTAAAGACTCCTCCTCCCCCTTCTTCTTCCATGACTGACTCTCCTGTGGAAGTAGAAAGGTTTGTGTCCCTAACATGAGTTTTTAGATCTTCTTTTAAGGCAGGTTCAGTGGATGAAGTGGAATTTTTCTCTAATGGAATAGCTAACCTTAGATCTTCTAGAAGTCCAGCATCAGTAAAGGATGAAATTTGGGTCCGAGTTGAAGGTGTACTAGTTCTTGGTCTAGGTGAAACAAGTGGTATTCTAGGAATCAAATTTCTGCTTCTGTTGCTTATATATCTACCCCTTGAATCTCTCTCTCTACGCATATAATTGTTTTTGGGGGTTAAGAAACAAAGGTTACCTAGTTTTCACTTCCCCAGCAACGACGCCAAAATGTTTGTGCTCAACCTAGTCTCCTAAATTGAGTTCATTTAATTGTCAACCAGGGTTGGTAAACTGCTGAAGTGAAGTGCACTGTATGTGCCTAGGTGTTTGTCTCTTAATGTGTTGTGTTTAGTGTTTTATGATGTTTTTTGTCTTTTGTGATGATTTATGATTTTTTTGGTCTTTTGGTGGTTTTTAAGTTCACAAGGAAAATGACTAAAAATCTAGTGGAAAGAAGCTACTGATTAAAAACAGAGTGAAGCCTAATTGGTTGATGACAAATGACAAATGCAAATGCAAATACTGAAACAAAATCAAACCTAAACTATGACTAAGCAAAATACAAAGCTTGATAATGACTTTAAGGAAATGAATCAAAACATAAACTTAACTTGTCCAATTCTTTTATCAAAGGTATTTTGGGAGAGCTTGAGAAATGGTCAGCTAAGTATACAAATTCTCCTAACTAAACAATTAAACAAATAGCTTATAATGATGCAACATTTTATCCATGATTAAAGATTTGTTGAAGCATATTTGGAGGAAAACATTGATACCATCATAAGATCTCTACTCTAAGACTAGTTCCTAACTCTATTCTGCAACTTAGTTAAACATCACAAAACCTTACTCAAGAGTTATAGATTTCTTTTTAAAGTAGTCTTTTGAGGAAAGGCTTTGTTTATGAAGTGGTAAAGAAGTTGCAAAAGTACTTCAGGCCTTGAAATGGTACCGGTTTTCCTGCTCATATGGTTATGAATCAATTATAGATTTGGAACAAGAAGAGGTTTTGTAAATAATGAAGGCCATTTTGTTAAGTTTAACAACTAATGTAATCTAATATGCAGTGGATGACAACTAATTGTGGAGTGAAAATGTAATGAGTTAAGCTAAAACTGAACTTAAGATGTCACTAGTTTAATACAGTGCTGAACTAACAAGCCATTATCAAACTTGAAACAAAATAACAGAGCATGAATTGAATGCAATTTGACTCCGGAGTACCCTAACTAAGTTATCATGCATTAATCCATGGGATTCTACAGCTTTTTTTGTCCATCATGATTAGTATTTTGGAAGAGTTTCTTAGAACAATCCTGGCTGTACAATTCAGTGCAAATGCAAACATAAAGACTGAAAGCAATTTAAAAACTAAGACATCACAGCTATCTCCTACCCATCATTATGGTATTTTGGAAGGACGTTTTAAGAATAAGATCAGCCATGCTACTTAATGCAAACAAACAACTGAAACGTTCAGTATCATAGTCATGCCTTAGACATCATAAGGATTTTTTGGAAGAGTTTGCTTAGTATAAGTTCAACTGTGACAGTGAACAAAAGAGATTGCAATTAAATCCTACAACACTATAGCCATTTCCCATTCATTATCATGATCTTTTTGAAGAGTTTCTTCTTTTGGAAGAGTTCTTAGAACAAGTATAACTATAGTGGCTAATGAAATTAACTACGAACTCAAACTTCAAAAACGTAAAAACAACTAAGATACTTATCTAAATTACGAAAGTAAAGTCGTGCAGGAGGCAGGGGCCCTCTACCACCAGACGGAATCTAACTCCAAATCAAATCAACGCGTTCAAAGAAATGCTGTCCTCTTCATTAAAGTAGAAATAACTTGAAACAGAGTATTCTTCGTTTTCAGAAATATAGCATGAAATCTAAGCAAAATCTATCCTATCTCTCGGTTTCCCAAGTGTTTTTATAACAAATTTACATAACAGAACTTGAAAAAATATAGGGATCCTTGTCTTTCCTTATCAAAATCACATTTAGACTCTGAAGATGGCAACGTAAAGAGAAAAATGACATCTGGACTAAGAGGGTCCTATTAGAAGTCTGCTTCCTTAAATAAGTTCCCACGTACCAAAACCACGTCCAAAATTCGGTTCTTCCTTCATGGTGAGCAACGTATGATGTGGAAATGACGTGGAATATACCCATATGTGGTTTTTCTTGAGAGGGCACCTGGAACATGCCTGAACGTGAAGACAACTGCAGAATTGTCGGTTAGCTACGGAATGTCTGCATTCTGCAGCTAGTTCCGGTCAAAATGCATTACAATGACAAAAATCACCAAACTTAGCAAGTTAGCCATGTTAATCATTCTAAGAGTAATTTTAACTAATTTCATTGATCAATTGGGTCTGGGATAACAATGGACGAAGGAAAATGAGGTAAATTAAGATGAAAGAAAGCACAATCTTGGGGCTCAACAATGACCTATTTGGAGCAGCAAAACCCTAGAATCCAAACCTATGATACCAAATGTTGTGAAACCAACTCCAAAAATAGAAGAAAATAGATATCAACGTCATATAAATAAGCCACTTCAAGGGGGCAACCTCCATTACATTACATGACTGAACAATTCTTGGATGATACAAATGACAAAACCTGCTTTCTATATATACGATTCCATGGGGCCATAATGTAATCCTAGTTGACCTAATAATAATGTAAGGGCACTATAATAACAATATGGGGGTTACAGGTGTACAAAAATAACAATAAGGAGGTTACACTAACAAAAATAATGGAATATAATAGTAATATAGGGACCTAACAAGCATCTCCCAAGTGTTCCAAACAATCATATGGATCATCTCATAAAGAAACAAGTGATCTATTGTAGTGGCAATATCATCTTCCATGCCCCCTTTGAAGCATGAAGCACAAAAGGTGTGGGAAATTTCATTCCCCATGGACACATCCAACCAATGTGCCTTCCCTCCAATCATGTTCCCAATGGTCTCTCATGTTCAACCAATGTATTTTTGCTCCTAACTACCATAGAATATGATATAACAAGTGTTTCCCCCACCACTTGTTTGCTGTCCCATTCTCCTCACATACTTGGAGAAGGTGTATGATGTTGGGTGTCAATGAAGCACACCATGAAGAATACATCATCGCCCCAAAATCTTCTAGGGAGTGGCCGACATCATCACTGCTTATGGCCCCAAGTGGTCCATGAAGCCAATAAGAAAAAGTGCCCCCTCTTGGAGCAATGCCCTACACATGTGTGGTAAGAAAATGCAAGTATACAGTAAATATATCATGATGCTCAGAAATACAATCCTTACCATAAAATTGGTTCAAAATAGTGAGGTAGCTCATGGATGAGCTCCCTCTCACACCCAATGAGTAAGGAGGCAGTGATGATAACTCTTCCCAAGAGTTATGTTTCTTCTCACCCTACAAACAATATATGCACTTCCTCATATGATAGTGCATCTCCTCTTTGAAGCCTTCCCACATGAATCCCTCTGAGATAGTATGGAATTATCTAATGAACCCAGTGGGATTGGAAAGAAATATCTCATAGGCTACATGTAGTATTTTATCCTTGAGCTTTGAGGTTCTACCCAGAATATCCTGTTGTGATAAAATATGACCCCGTCTCTCACTGTATATCTTGCATCTGGAAACTGGTCATTAAGTATCCTGCATGTAAAGAGATCCTTGGAGTATTCCACCAATATATGGGATCTCCAATAAGGATCTAAACTCTCTAATGAAAACACTACTGATCTATAATGTGTAGCCCCTTCCATGTGGTTGCCTTCCTCCTTGACATATCCTATGCCAAATTCAAGCACCAGTATGATGCTAACATGTGCCTGCTACTCCTCATGTAGCTACTCATGCTTAAGTGAAGGTTGAAGATTTTGGAGGTTAGTCTTCCATAGGAATCTATCACCTCTCCAAAATCTCCCAAGTCTGGATAATGCATGCATGAGTGGCAACCCTTCTCTACCAAATGGGGAATATTCCTTCCTCTGTGGAAGTATCCTCCTGTTCTCCAATGCCATGAAGTGGTCTCCTTGCACCATGATGGTGCCATCCTCCATCCCAAAATCATCTTCTCCTAGCACAAAATAGATGATGAGAGTGGGTAATGATGATATTGGGATAATTTCTCTGTCCTCCTTGAGCCTACCCAAGACTCTTTGTGTTGTGCCAAATCCTCCCAAGGTTCTCACCCCTCCTAGATCAATGAGTGGTGAGGTGTCTCTCATCTCCTGATCTAGCGGCATCTCGAGTGGAATGCCTACATGTAATGAGACATCAAAGTCTGAAGTAGACTATATATGTGAGTGGATTGATTTGTCCCTCCTTCGACTACGCAAACCAGTATCCTTCTTATGTATATAAACCCCTTGAAATAAACAAGGATGCTTTCTCCCAATCCTTTGATGTTGATCCACCTTTTATTCTCTTCCTTCCATCAAGGTCTTACTACCCATCACTAATGTCACATGATGCTCCTTGGGAACCTCTTGCGAAGATGAAAAAGCTCCTCTAACTGAAGAAATAGCTTCATGCCCATCCCCATGTGGTGATGTTTCTTCTCCTAAAGTTACAACGCTATTACTTCCTCTCTGCTCTTTCTCCTCATTAATATTTGAGAATACATCATCAACAATAGAGACCCTATATCTTGGTCTTCCCTTGAGGGAGGAATCTTCATGTCTTCCCTTTGAGAATAAATCTCTTCCTGAAATGGGGATGTTTCCCTTGGAAAGGTATCATATAGGTTTTTATCCCCCTCATTAGAAATCTGAAGTGGAGTTTTTGTAATAGATCTTTCCAAATCATGCAAAGGTTTTGAATGTTTTGGTTTGGCTAGCTCAATCAAAGATGTTTAAAATTGTTTTCCATCAAATCTCTGTGACTAATCTCTTAGTTAATCCTTCATAAGTAGCTATATTTGCATGATTCAATGAATAATATTCATAAAATCACCAAGTATAAGCCTTACCTTTAAGATTCAACACTGCTATCCTTAGGGCTTCCTTCTCTGAAACTTGATGTAGCTGCAAGTATGAGTCTAGTTGCTTTATCCAATCCTTGGTTGTGCATGTGGATGACCCATAAAAATTTGGTAGAAAGAATCTACCTCTTATGCTTCTATTTTTATTTTTGGGTATTCTATTCTCCTTGAGTTGGAAAAACCCTTGTAAGTTCAAGTGCTCCTTCAATATCCAAGATTGAGATTCATGCTCTTGAAGATAGTCACTCAAAGTCTCCTCCTTTGGTGCATCTTTTCCCTCCATTTCTCTTGCTGTGAATATGGGAATAAAACTGCATTGTGGATCAGATTGTGTGGCTGAATTCTCACACTCATCATGTAAAAATATATGGCTTTATTCATATTCAAACCCCCTTGGAGATTCCCTACACATCTCCTTTCTCATCTTCTTGATATCTTCCTTGATGTTCTGCATAGTTTGAAAAAGAAGCTTTGAGAGGTCCTCTTCCTCTCTTCCTCCAAATACCGGAGTCTTGTCTCTGTCCCTTCTGTATATCTTCTCTCCTAGTGAGAAGCTTCTCCTTATGGTGACATATTGGTTGAATGCACATGCTGAGCCAAGATTATGCTCTACTACCATTGTAATATTCCCAAATGGGAAAAGCAGCAATATAGCTCATAAAATTAAAACAATAGCAAATATTTAACACATGAAACCATGAGACCAATATGGAGCCATATTATTAATTTTATATGTAGCAAATATGTACAAAAAAATGAGGCATAAACCATAGAATGTGATTACACAAGCCTCTAATACATAAACACTCTCAAAGTGAGATGTTGTTGCTATACAAAATGTCGGAGAGGCTGCTACATCCTATTCATAATAAAAATAACTATATTTAGATATCATAAAATGATATAAAAATATTTATATAGGCCACAATAGATATTATACATACATATATGGGCACTAGATCAGCGTTCCAGGACAACCCAAGAGGGTTTTCGGAAAATGCACACAATGTGCCAATGTACGTTGTAGCCCTAGGGATGAAAATATGCTCCAAAAACAAAAATGAGAAGATATGGCTGAAGTTGATGTGGAAACCTACAACTCTTCTCCAATAGATCCTTTGGATGAAAGAATGGCTCCCCCACTGAAGAAATAACCTCCCAAAACAACCACTGCAACTACCCCTGCAACTCCTGCCTAAAATAATGCAGATATGGACTAAAAATGTGTTTTAGGGGATAAATAATCCTTGGCGTGATGCCAAATGTGTCAAATAATCCCAATGGGATTCTTTACAGGCCTTCCAATGGATGGAAACCTTCCTCCACTGCAAAACTAGCTCTGAAGACCCCCAATATAATTCTCCATTGCTATACACCCTGCAACACTACACAATATTCTGCAGAAATGTGATGATGAAGAAAACTATAGCTTAGCCCTAAGCTTGAGTGTGGAAATGAAGTGTAATGCTCCTCCAAGAGGCCTCTCAATGAAAGAGATGGGATTCCTGCTCAGGAACAGCCTGTGCTAAACAACACTAAAAGCTCAAGTAAACAACTGAAGAATTCAAGAAGTTTAAAAAAACCGCATACAAATTAATAATCCAAAAACATACCCCATATGGCTACCAACCTCTTCCTTGTATAAGTTATGAGCTTCCTTACTCTTGGCCCCACTTAATTACGTCACTTCCTCCATATAATCAATCTCCCTCCAAAATTGCATTATTCCTCATTAAATGTCCACTTCTCCATAACAACGTTGTTAATCTAGTCAAAGTTGACCTATTCAACATGTTCCATCCCCTGTTCACACTCAAAGGTGCTTTATTTAGCTTCTTAGAGGGTCTCCTTTCACACTTGAAGTGTTATTATTGTTGCTAAGGATATTTATGGGCCTCAATACCCATTTATTCACCTACCTAGTGATAAAACAATCTATAATATTCCATTTAGCTAAAAGCTAAATTTTAGGAATATTACAGAGAACGAAAAATAACATATGCCATTTACTATATTAGTAAAAACTTGACTTTGACTGAAATTAATTATACCATTACGGAAAACGATTTTATGCGGTTAGTAATTTTCATCATTACATTACAGGATATGAAGTATTTATTCATATTGAACATTCTACCATATGATACTTGATGAACAAACCAATAAAAAATGAATGAATTACAATATGGATGCCAATATTGCAGGATTTTAACATCCAACTCAAAATATGGGGATGCTCAACACAATTTTCACCAGAGCAGTAAGAATATCTGACAAAGAACATATTGATAGCAAAATGGAGTATTTAAGGAATGTTTTCTTAAACAAAATCTACAAGAACAAAGACATACACAAAGAAATCAGGAAATCCAGATTTGTATCCTCAAAACATCCACCCAAACTAAAATCCCAAGCCTTAGGTGGTAGAGCTAACCTCCGTTTCATCCAAGGTGTCACCAAACAATTAGCCAGGGTACTCCGGAAGAAGGACATACCTACCTCATTTAAACCCTTGAATACTATCCAGAAGAAGATGAGATCCATAAAAGACAACCTCAATCACTTACAACATAAAGGAATATAAAAATTAAAGTGTTTAAATGGAAAGTGTTACATTGGAGAGACATGGAGATCATTTACGATAAAACTTAAGGAACATGGAGCATATACCAAGAATGGAAGGATAAAATCCTTAGCACTTGCCAAAAATTCTTCTAAAACTAGTCACCAAGTTTTCCTAGAAGACATGGAAATAATATCGAAGGTGAACCATTATTATAAAATAAAGATTCATGAAGCTCTAGAGATCATAAAACATCCCAAAAATCTCAACATAGATGGAGGGATAGAGGTTAGCATAATTTGGATCCCCCTTCTCACATAGTGTCGCTCTCCGCCTAATAACTAATCCTCATCCTTCTCCTTTACCCTATGTTGTTATTTGTCACACCATATGGTATTTTGGGTTAAATGGTCCTATTTTCATCTTGGTACAGAGAAGTACAAGTGTAATCTTGGTTGAAAAAAAAGGAGATCCAAAGTTTGGAGGTCAAAATAAAAGTAAGAGCCAAAAATCAAGAGCCGAAAAACAAAAGGGAGAGATGAAAATCAGGAGACAAAATCAAAAGGGAGAACCAAAATTCAGAGGCCGTAATAAAAAGGGAGAGCCCAACCATCTGGATGCTAATTTCGGAGAAGGATCAACGCATGGGGAGCTGAAATTTAGAAGGGAGCCAAAAAGGGAAGGGCCAAAAATCGGAGGCCTATCATCGGAAGGTGGTCATATCAGAACTCGATATTGGAAGACGGGAACTCAGAGAAGATTGGTGTCATAACATCATAGTTTATTAACTCCTTAAAAAGTTTAATTCCTTTGAAAGCATCGAAGTCATGGAGAAATATAATAATTACAAGGGAAATCGTTAGAAAACCAAAGGGCCGAAGGGTTGTTTATCTCTCCTCAAGAGAGGACACGTGGCCATCATTTTTAGCGTTTTTAGGTGGCCTAGTGGGGTGAATCCATGTGAAATGTGTCACCACTCAGGAGGCGCCACGTGGAGATGATGACCTCAACATGAAATCATCTCAGAGGTTAGCATTTAAGAGGAAATAAATTTCAAAACTCTTGTGTATTTTCAATTCAAAAAAATTCATATGTAAGGGGCTTCCAATGATTAAGTGGCACTTGGTCATAGGGACCCAAAATAGCCAAGGGTGTAGAGTGGGCCAAGCAACAAAGTGCTATAGAGAATATCAGAGGAAGGAGGCATCATAACTTTGTTTTACTTGAAATTTGAAGAACTTTCGATCATAAGGATCTTCAATGTGTTGGTGGTGCTTGGTTATGGAAACTCAAAGAAACCAAGGGTAGAGAGAAATTAAAAGGGGAAATAGGTCCTTGACAGGAGCCTGAATGCTTTAGCACCCAAGCACCAAGCCATCGGTCTTGATACCTATTTCTATGGTAGAAATGTGATAGCCGTGACTAAGAGAAAATGGGATGAAGGTATCATAATCTCATTGGTTCATAGCAATTTTTTACTAAGAGTTACAACAGATGAAGCCTCCAATATCACAACACTTAAAGTACTATATCGATGGTCACAAGCAGTAGTCCTATGGAGGAGAAATAGGAAGAGGGGCCAAGAAAGAAGTATTTGGGGGAATCTGAATTTTGTAATTTCGTAACGTTATTATAATAAAGCTATGATATGTTAAGGCTTGATATTGTAGCACAAAGGTATTAGAGGATGAATGGGTCGACAACTATCAACTCTGTTCAATCATTAGCCAGTAAAAAGCACCTCCACTCCACCACACCAAATCATGACCTACTCCAGAAAGAGGGAAGTCAAGTAGATAGATAGAGAAAGAGATAGGAGAAGTGGAAAGTAATAGTGTGATGAACACAATGACTAAGGCATGGCTAGATCATCGACCCACCACTAATCTAGATAATGGAGCCTGAGTCCACCTTAGGAGATCAGATTAATTGACATAGGATATATTTTGATGTTTCAATCAGGACACCTAATGTTTTCATGTTTTTTTAATTTTACATTTTCAAGAAAATAATCAAGTCTATCATGTAACCATTAGGACAGTTAGGTTGGTCACACACTCGGACAACTAGTAGTTCAGACAATTGTAGAGTTCTGAGATATTTTATAACTATTTTTTAAGCTCACTTTCACTATAAAAGAGAAGAGGAACTCAATATTAAAGGTCCCCAAACTCTATTTGTAGAGGTTTCGAAATATGTGTTCATGGGTTCCCAATTTATTTTTAGGGAGGAGGCTCTAAGTTTGGTTTCGTTTTATTTTTCCAAAGGTTGTTATTTTTCTACAAATCTCACTAGTTTGGGGCTCTAACATGTATTCCATTTATGAAGATTAATAAAGAAGTTTCTAGTGATTCCAAGCATTTTGGATATGTAGTATTTGTTCTACCTCTATATGTAATTTCATATGTGTATTTTCTTCTTCTGAAATTGTGTGATTGTAGCTATTGGATTCACTCTTAAATCACAAATTTACTAATGATATGTGATAGTACAAGGTACATGTGAGATTTTAGTGTTATCTATGTCATGTAATAGCATATGGTACCTATGAAATTTCATATGTACGAATGTTATGAAATAACATACAGTACCTTAAGATATTGAGTTGAAATATTTAAAATTCACCCCATAATTTATGCACTCCACTCCTTTTATATTTTCATAATTCTACTGGGATTTATTACCTAGGATGATTTTTTTATTCAACCCTCTGCACCAGGTTCCTCTCTTATAATTTCTCCTTTTCATCTTGCGTGCAACAAAAAAGTTAAGATGCATTCTCTGTGTGTTAGCCACCAGACCTGAACATTTATTCTTGGGAATGATACCTTGTGTATGTGCATACTGAATTTTCCTTTGACAAAAGGTAATTGAACCGAAATCTAAACCATTTTACATTTATCTCTTGAGATGCAGTGATTTATCTTCAAGAAAGACTAATATTTCCTGAGAACTAACCTCTCTTCAACTTTGGGGTTGTCTCTAGGAGCCAAAACATCTTTTGGAAACATTTCCAGGGAATGAATAAGAATATTTTTCTCTGGGTACAATATTTTCACATTCCTTCTATCAAGTGAGCGAAGGAAGTGTGGGCTAAAGATATCTCACCTTCGTGACTTCATTGTTTAAATCTCATTTTCATCATTCTAGATTTTAAAAGGCCTCATACTCACTCTCACACTTCTCAATAGAAAACTCTCCTTGAATTCGACCCTTAGATCTCTCACGTAAAGGGATTTTCAAAATGGATCTTCCTACATTATTGGCCAAAAAATTTTACCCATTAGATTTTTCTTCTATTGTTGGTTACCCTCATTATGTTCCTCCGTTTCAAGAATGGTATGCCTATTTTCCTAGATTCAATGGAAGCTTCGATGGAAGCCCAACCCAATACCTTAAGGAATTTCATGAATTCTTGGAACAATAAGGTATTATTCATGAAGATGTGAAATGAATTTTTTCACGTATTCTTTAGATAAATAAATTAGGCTTTGGTACAAAACCCTACCTCATGGCTGCATATCTTCTTTGAAAAGCATTCACATAACATATGATGAGTTTTGCAAAATATTGTTTCCAAAAACTTCTTTGTTTGAATATTGTTGTACATATTTTATATTTGAAAATATTTCCAAGACTAATGATGTTGTTGAAGATATTTGTGGAGGTCAACTCCTAGAAAACATATACCTACATCAAGAAGCACTACCCATCAATCAAGAAAAGGAAGAAGGAGACATTATCAAGTTGGAGAAAAACCATCAGAGATCTTACTCTGCTAAATTTGATGGTTCTCCATATTATTTGTATGATTCCGATGGGGAGTTGGGTGTTGCAGAACCACAACAGTCCCAATCATGGGAAACTACACAAAAGAGGAGGTTGACAATTGGGTTAACAAAGAGGTTCAAGTTTATGATTTATATCCTTCAGATGGAGAACAAGGTATTAGCACATACCAAAGACAACCAAAATAAGAAAATTATCCCCAACAAATAAAGAGAGTTTATTCTTTTGAGTGTATTTCAGCAAGTGCCGATAAATTTTACTTCCCCATGTTTATACCTGCCTCTGTTTTTGAAGTTCAAGAAGATGGTAATAAAGTTGATGAATATTCTGCTATTTATGATTCATATGATTCAAAGGAGGATGATATTGTTTCATATTCTCAAAGAGATTTTCTTACATGCAAGTGGGGAGAATATTACCGGCAACAACGGTTTCAAGAGAAGTGCAAAGTTGAAGAGCCAAGCAATGTCGATGGCTTTCTTTTGAATAAAAGGTTCCTTCTTGAAAACTATTCAAGAAATGGGGGCAAATGTTAATTTTTCTCATTAGTTCTATGATCCAGTAGTTGATTGTATGGCATCTTTCTTTGGTGAACATCAATTCTCAATTATGGGGCATGTATTAATTGTTTTACCTAAAAATATCACATGGTGTTTTCCTATTTTAATCATTTATTTTCAAGAGTAAAATGGCACGAGGTCTAGTATTTAGATGTTGGGTTAGTACCATTAGAAGTTTGACTTCAGTTTGGTGAATTGATCCTTGTGCATAAGTAGGATTTGTACGTAAATAAGCTCACTATTTGAGTATTTAAATTCTAGTCTTTAAAAGTTGTAGTTATACATTTTAGTGTTATGAGGAGAGGACTCCCAGAAAATAAAATTTCCAGGGAGATTCTCTAGTTTTACAGATTTAATAAAATTTTGACTCCATGCCCAATGATGAAGGTTACTAGTCTACAGGTTCTCAATGCATTTCTTGCAACACATTGTCCCCAATTGGAGTTGATGTTGTTCTTTTTCATACCATCTGGTATTTTGAGTCAAGTGGTTCTATTTTTATCCTAGTACAGAGAAGGAAAAGTGTAATCTTGTTTGAAAAAAATGAGAGATGAAGTTTGGAGGCTGAAATAAACAGAAGATCTGAAAAGAAAATGGAGAGTCGAAATCAAAAGGGAGATTTGAAATTCAAAGGCCGAAATTCAAAGGATTCAATAAAAAAAGAAATGATGACAATTGGGATGTCGATTCCAGAGAAGGCTCAACACATCAAGAGAAAAAATTTGTAAGGGAGCCAAAAAGGGAAGAGCTAAAAAGCGAAGTTCTATCATCTGAAGGTGGCCCTATCAGAACCCGATATCAGAAGGCAGGATCTCAAAGTAGAGTGTTATTAGAACATCATAGTTCTGTAACTCCTTAAAAAATGGAATTCCTTTGAAAGAAAATAAGTCATGGAGAAATTAAATTACAAAGGAAATTGTTAGAAAACCAAAGGTCCGAAGAAAATTTTCTCTCTCCTCAAGAGAGAACATGTGGCAGTTATTTTCAACATTTTTAGGTGGCCTAGTGGGGTGAGTCTATGTGACACATGTGACCACTCAGGGGGGGGGGCACGTGGAGATGATGGCCTCAACATGAAATCATCTCAGAGGTCAGTATTTCGGAGGGAAGATATTTCAGAACTCCTGTGTATTTGCAATTCTAAAAAATTCTGATGATTAAGCAGTACTTGGTCATAGGGACCCAAAGGAAACAAGGGAATAGAGTGGGACGCCCACCTAAGTGATATAGAGAATATTAGAGGAAGGAGGAATCATAACTTTATTTTAATTCCTATTTGAAGAACTTATGATGAAAGGAGCTTCAATGTGTTGGTGGCACTTAGTTACGGAAACCCAAAGAAGCAAGGGCAGAGAGAGATTACAAAGTAAAATAGGCCTCCGGTGGGAGACTGAAGGTTTTATAACTCAAACACCAAGCCGCTGGTCATGACACCTAGTTATATGGAATAAATATGATAGGAGGGCTAAGAGAAAAGGGGCTAAAATAAACAAAATCTCGTTATTTTTGAACAATTTTTTTAATAAGATTTTGCGATAGATGAAGTGTAATGGACACTTCCCCTCTCATATACCAAAGTAATCGACCAACCGGGGTAAAAATGAGATGAGGGAAGTTAAGAGTAGATTCAAATTCATTTGGTGACTTTAAGGAAGTGGAATCGACGTGGAAAACCATAACACATACCCCTGTACCTGTTAGAGGACCCCCATAGGCTATCCTAGTCATCCACCTAACTTTTCCCTAGGTCCCACTGAATTTTAATGAAGAAAACCCCTAGATACTCTAGAAAGGGTGCGTCTGGGAATCTATGGATTCTCCCACAGCACAACCATGTGTGCATCTAGGGACTCTTTCCCTCAGAAATTTTTTAGCATCCACGAGATTTATGGCACTTTTTAAGCCCATAATCCCAGGAATTGACCATAACATCCTATAAATTCCAGAATCCATCAAACATATGATGATAATTCTAATCAACCAAAAACTAACTCTAGGACTAGGTTTGAGTGTCCCCTACTAGGATTGACATTGTGTCAAACACTTCACATAAATGAAATCTATAAGACCAGGATACCAGACAAAACATGAATGAATGAAAACTATTAAGAGACATGACAGGAAGTATCACCACCCTCTTCCTAGAACTGTAATGACATCAATTAGGTCTTGAATCCATTATTTTAACATTTAAAAGTAAATACATGAAATAACCTTGACTTTAACTAGTCATATAGCCATGCTTATAACCAACATAAAACCATGTGAATAACAATGAGATAAAAACCATTAAATCCAAACATTAATAAGTAAAAAATAATGAGAACTTAGCTTTCATTAAACATACACAAGAGCCAACCAGGTTCGGGACTTCCACATACCACCCGACCATAGACATGGCTGAGAAAATCTCTCTTCAAATGGTCACCTCAATTCCATATTCCAAGCATGAATGTGGGATATCATGGATAAAACAATTAAAAAAAAAGAAGCAAATCCACAGGTTAAACCAACTCCACCTTCACCATACCATGATCACACCAAAACCAGTGTCGAGATCACAAAACCGAAAAAAGCTTAGAATGCCTCCGGAATCCATCACTATCATTGAGGAATTTTCCATCTCCTTGTCTCTCAGGCTTTACCACAATCCACAACGGATCACTAGGCCTTAAACCAAGACACCTCCCTCGGGATTTACCATGTATCCCGCTAAAACTGGTCAAGGGATTCCTAGGCCTTTGGAGATTTTCCTTGAGACCACTTCCGACCTAAATTCTGAAATTCATCCAGCAATTCCAAATATTAAAACCGAGATCAAATCCAATCACACCATGGCGTTTCGAAAAAATAAAAGGAAAGGATGAAAATCACTGTCAAAACCCAACAAAACCATGTCACCGACAAAAGGAGAATGAAATACCAACATGTATAAGGAATGCATGTACAAATCAGCTAGGAAATAACACATGCAATATGTTACATGAAAGTATTCCCACTGGTGCTGCTAGATATTTCTCTTCCTTGCTTGATCTTTTCTTTCCTTGTCCTTCCTTTGCTTGGTTTCATCTTTCTTGGCTCAATGTTGAAATGCTCCAAGAAAACTCTAAGTATCCAAGAGTGTGTGAGAGAGATAATAACGAGAGAGCTCCAAAATTGAACTAAAAAAACTCTTACCAATTGATCCTCATTAGCCATTTTATCAATTAGGACTCTATTTTCTTCATTTTATATTATTTTACTTCATTTTCCTCCTCACATGCAACCTCAACCTTTTACCTTAATTTTCTCCTAGTTTCCTTTATTTTCATAAATAAATGTGCCAAAAATACTTTTTTCCTATTTAATGCCTTAGACATTGCCTTATCCAATTTCACCTTAGCCATAAACACATCCAGTGATGCCCACTAGGATATATTTTCCCAACATTTATCATGGAATACGTGTCCCTTAACCGTGGTATTATTTTTCTCCTTTATTAACTTTTATTATATAAACTTTTTTCCTGGGTCTATTACATAACCTTCCCTGTTGGAGAACACCATACTTAGTGTTAAACCACACCTACACCTCAACAAAACTATTGAGAAGAAAAAGTACTACCCATGGAGCTTTATAACTTAGCTCCTTGCAGTATTTACAATGAATGACCTAGTGAAAGAAAAATACCATGATAACATGACCATATAACATCCATACTGCTTATTGGAGCTATATAACATATCTCATGGTGATATTTACATCCATATACATATGTACATATACCGAATCATCATCAAAACATATGCCAAATATATAACAACATCATACCAAAATTGCTTTTCCTCAACCTGCAAACAATGAAGGATACATAGCCCACATATGATCCATCATCACCCACGTATATTCATCAGGACAAAAATTCTTCCACTGAACTTTAAATTTCTTGATGGCTCTATTCCTAAGCATGAGATGATTCCACTAAAATATGCACTCAAGTTCCGGCTGGAATTATCCTTCTTGGTCCACCTGTAATACACACCAATCAATAACATGACAAACATCCTTTATATACCTTTGAAGTAATGAAACATGAAAAACATCATGGAATTTCATATTTGGAGGCAGTGAAAGTCGATAGGCCACTAGTATAGTCTTCTCAAGGATCTCAAAAGGCCCGTAATACCGTGGTGCCAACTTGGCACATGATATGATCCTTAAGGTGCTCTTCTTATGCTTGATGCGCAAATAAACTTCCTCCCCAACCTGAAACTCCTTAAATGCCATGTACTAGTCTTCATAACTCTTCTGTGGTCCTGTGCTACCCTTAGATTCTTATTTATAACATGTTGACAGACATGGAATAGGAAATGCAGGTTATAAAGTGGATCACTCCAGCTGATACGTGTATTACAACCCCCCCCCCATACAATTCCTCGAAAGGAATCATCCCCAATGACTCATGATACCCATTTTTATATGAAAAATAAACCAATGGTAGATACCCTTCCCACTACCGTTGCTGATGCATCACATACATCCTCAAAAATTCCTCCAAGATCATCTTGACCGTCTTAGTCTATCCATCTGTATGTGGATGATAAGTTGTATTGAAGGCCAAATTTGTACCCAAAACTACGAAGAACTCCTTAAAAAACTTGGAAGTGAACTTTTCATCCATGTTTGACAAAATATTATTTAGAGCACCATGCAATTAGACTACATCTCTGATGAACACCTGTGCTACATCACTAGTTGAATACATAGTCTTCACTGGAACGAAGTGTGCTACCTTAGTCAACCTGTCCCCAAAAACCATGATGGAATCATGTTGTCTCTTTGTCCTTGGAAAACCTGTGATAAATTCCATGGAGATGACCTCCCATTTCCATTATGGAATCACAATAGGTTGTAATAGTCCACTCGGATGCCTCAAATTTTCCTTCACCCGATGACAGTCCAAAAACCTAGCCACAGACTCTGCTACATCCTTCCTCAAATTCTACCAATAATAGAACCTCTTCACTGCAGTCAATGTCTTTTGATAGCATGTGTGACCTAAATATGGCTTCACATGAAACTCCCTCAATATCACCTTGTTAAACTCACTACTTTCTGTCACATATATCCTGTCTCTAGTATGGCACATATATCCTCTCTCTAAACTTGACCAATGCCTCTGCCATGAGATGATAGTCCACATCTTGTACACCTGCACTTGTACCTCTACCACTACATGTACCTTTACATGTACATGTACCTATATCTGTACATGTACCTATACATGTACCTTTAAGCTTATCATACAAATGATACTTTCTCAACAATATCAACACTTCTGCAAAATGATGGACATGCTCTTCCTCATTTTTAGAATATACAAATATGTCATCAATGAATACAATCAAAACAATTTCCAGATAATGATGCAACACACTATATTAAACACATAAAGGTAGCTGGAGCATTAGTAAAACTGAATGTAACTACAACAATTCATAACGCCCATACCTGGTCTAGAAAGTTATCTTGTAGATGTCCTCTTCTTTGATGCATACTTGATGGTATCATGATCTCAAGTCGATCTTAGAGAACACTACTGCGCCCTTTAGCTGATGAAACAAATCACCAATCCGCAGTAATGGATACCTGTTCTTGATGGTCACTTTGTTCAACTACCTATAGTCAATAGATAGTCTGAGAGTACCATCCTTCTTCTTTACAAACAATACCGGTGCTCCCCATGGTGATACACTTAGCCAAATATACAGTTTATCAATAATCTCTTTCAACTGCATCTGTAACTCTACCAACATGATAGAAACTTCTAGTTCCCTATGAGGTGGAAACTATGAAATTTTCATAGGAAATACATCCTAGAACTACTGTAGAACTAGGTACCTGCTCAAAACATCTACATCCTCAACTTCCTTTCATTTGTCACTAGAGATATGTAGTGAAAATAACATACACCCTTTCCTATGACTATGCTTGGCCTGCATAGCTATCAAAATCCTAACTGATGTATCTTTACTCTTTCCTTGTAAGACCCTTGGTTCACCATTGTCATCCAAACACTCAATGGCTTTGTCATAAACTTCCACCTTGGTCTTGTGAAGGTACAACTAGTTCATACCCAATAGCATTCTATATGATCCCAATGACAATATGTTCAAGTGTGCTATTGTGGGAATACCATTTAACTCAAATGCACAAGGTCGTACCCAATGATGAACTCTCTTCTTTGTACCTGTAGCCAACTACACTAACCAAGATTTTACATGCACTTCTTTTCTCAAACCACACTTATCCACCAGGTTAGGACTAATATAACTATAATTAGATCTTGGATAAATAAAATAGAAATCTATTGATCAGAAAGCTTACAGTCCATCTCAATGATATATGCCTGATGGTATACCTTCCTATTGTCCACAACTACATAAATCTGAGGAATGCTAAGACCAATATACCCAAATGTCTGTCGAGGAAATTTTTAAGGATGGAAGCTAATCTTAAAGTTTAGAAAATTTGGCAAATCTTACTAGTCCCTAATATCCAAATTTTAAAATTTTTTATGATACTTTTGTAAAAAAATTTAGATTTATAATTATTTTATATTAGACAATATATAGTATTGGTGATTTTTAAGGTTAAATAAATTTATACTATAAAACTTGGGTGAAATAATTTTTAGAAAAATGGAAATTCGCGAATATTTTTTTTGGAAAAAACATGCAATATTAGCCCACCTGCGAATATTAGCCCCTAAAACTTTCCCTAATGTCTGCACCTCCTATGCACTATAGATCTTGGGTCTACCACCCTGATACTACAAAAAATCCCTCTTACAATGATCCTTGCCACATATCCAACATGCAATGATGCTCTAACATCACCTCTAGTCTGCTACTCTCCATGTCCTTTCCTAGTTGTATTGAACTTCTTTTATGGAACCACGTTTTCTTTCTCACCTGCATATTATGGTCTTTCCCACTTTGGCGGCCATATTCCTTTAGCTTTCTCATTTCCTTTGAAATTGTGCTTAGGCTAAACTTTGTGTTTTTGCAGAAATTTGAATAATTTACTGAATTATTCACCGAGATTATCCTGGTCACATACTATTTGAGCTTCATACATAACACATAATCTCTTCTACGCATTAATCATCACATGCGGAAATAAAAACAAGCGGTATTGAAAACATTCACATGCGCACATAGAAATTCAACACATATAACACATTATGTATACCGGGGAAAGCTTACAGCTGAAAACCCCCTACTGTCTATATATTATAATGAAGAAGAATCATGTAACAATCTCAGTACAATACTCCTCACAAGTACTCAGTACTGTCTCCAAAAGTTACACACAAACTAGCTCAGTTTTGAACAAGTCACGGGTTCAAAACTCCTCCACTGTTTGCCTGCCTCTACTGCGCAATCCAAGATGAGAGAATGGACGAAATGAATTCGAATTCCATTGGCTTTAACTGCGCAATCCTCATTGGCAATCTCCTCCAATTATTGTGAAAATCTCATGCACACTATAGTCACAACTGATAGTAGACTCCACCCTTTCACCCACCTCTAACACTGGTCTCCACTGAACTGTCCATGCACTGCTGTTAACTGATGTGTTCTTTAGTTGAATAATGAGTTAATAATTAGTGAATTAATTAATAATTAATTCACACCACTCATCTCTAGTGTATTAGCCAATTAAACTAAATACAACTAGTTCAACTAAGTTAAACCGAACACAACTCCATCAACTGTCACATCAACTCCACCAAACTCTACCACATGAGTTCTAACTGAAGTCAACCATGCAATAGCTCAAATAACCCTTAGGAAATTCGAATTTCCTTCTGCCAGCTGCATGTGCCACATCCGTAGCTCAAACTGAAGTGCTCCAAGAGGATAAGATAATGTTTATAGTCTAAATATTATTAAGGGTTAATAATATTTGATTGTTCTATTTTTAGCCTGGCAGTCTAAAAATAGAAACCGCCCAATGTCTAAAAATAGAGGTCCATCTATTTTTACCAACTTGACCAATCATCCAAGAATAGCATCCCGCAACTCCTAGACCATGCTCCATATGTCTAAAAATAGACATAGTCTAAAAATAGACTTTTCAACAAAAATCACATGTGTGGTCCCCACCTAGTTTAGGTGATCACTTTCCAACTAGGATCAGGAAAGATGTTTCAGGAGGCCTCCTTCACTGTTTCTTGTTGCCATTTTCAACACTCCCTCTCCACAAGAAAGGACTGTCTTTGCATGTGACATGCAACTCCATGCATTCGCCCTGCAACCTTGACAAGTGCCATGCAACTCCATGGATGTGACATGCAACTCCATGCATTTTCCATGCACCCTTTGCATGCGCCATGCAAACTCATGCATGCACCATGCACCCTTTGCATGTGCCATGCAACTTCATGCATCTGCTCTGCAACTCCTCTGAAAATGAATAGGCTCCAAACAACTCAATCAATCTGATGCGCCATGCAACTCCATGCATCTATCATCAAAGTCTTCGACTTCTGCTGGTACCAACTACACATGTCATCAGGAACCATTGCGCTGTTGAACTCTTGCACCCATGCACTTTGCACTTGCTGTCAACTCTGATCCGCGCTCTAGTATCCGACACTGTCACTTTGATCTTCTTGCATCAATCCAACTGATCATGCTACTGCTGCACTGTGGGCACCTCGTAGCCAGGTTCAACTCATGAGATCCACACCATCTCATGAATCCTGCCCAGAAATATCCTCTTGGATTAGTCATACATGTCGCCCCACCTCTCACCTGGTGGTATATCTGCATGCACTCTCTCTGCCCATCTGGCATGAAATTTATCTGCATGAGTGGTTTCTTCCACTCCATGATCCTCTTGTGGCTGCTCCACATCCCGAGGTTCACTATCACCTGCATGCAAAACTTGCTCCCTCTCAAGCATCAGTTGCATGTATTTCTCCTGCTTCCCAATAGTATGAAGCTCCGTAGACATCCCATCTACTTCAAGTCTGTAGAGATTCTTTTCTCGAATCCCAACCTTCTTGACTTGTCCCATTGCCTTGTGCCGAAGGAAAAATTTTCCTTCTCTGAAGACAACTTCATACCCTTTATCCTCTAACATTGCGACTAAGATTAAATTATTTGTTAGACCTGGTACATGCAATACATCTTGTAAAAGAATGAGTTTACCTGACTCCCTCTAAAAGGTTATGGTACCAATGCCAGTCACATTGTATCGTCCACCGTCGCCTAACTCAACATGCATTTGGAGATTTTTCTCCACCAAGTCACTGAACAGATTTGCATCTCCCATCATGTGAAAAGAAGCGCCACTATCAAAATACCACCCCGATCCCAATGCACTAGACACCATGCATGCGATCAATCAAAAGTCCAGCTCAAATTGCGAGGCAAGAGCCTCACCAACTACAGCTCCGGCAACCTGCTTGTTCTTCTTCTTTTGTGGACAATTCGTGGCGTAATGTCCATGATCGTGACAGTGAAAATACTTCACTTTGGACATGTCACGCTCTTTACCATCCACACTAGATTGAGAAGCATTCTTCTTGCCCTTCCCCTTCCTTGCTTTGGCAGCCAAAGCGCAATCTTCTTCATCAGATGCCTTTGATGAAGATCCGTCCCTGGTACTCCGCCTTATCTCCTCTTGCACAAGATCAGACCACAGCCTTTCCCATCTTGGAAATTTCTCCCGACAATTGACACTGTCCTGATATCCATGCAAAATTTTCGGAAGCCTGAGGAGAGCCAAGCTCACCAGTTCCTCATCCTCCAGACTAACTCCTACACTCCCAAGTTCATCCCTACAGTGGACAAACTTTGTCAAGTATACCAGAATAGTGTCATTCTTCTCCATCTTTATTTTCCTGAGTTTATCCTTGAGTGCCAACTTCCTCTGGTCGCTCTTGCTTTGGAATAAATCTGTCAAGGCTTTCCACATCAAAAATGGAGAAGCCTTACCATGCAGGCTGGATACTATGTGATCCTTCACGCCCTCCAACAAAATCCTTCGACACCTTGCTGTCTTCTTTTGCCAAGCCTCAACCAAGGCAGCATCGCTAGAAGAAGGCTTTGGAACTTTAGCATCTATGAACTCCTTTAGCCCATTATCATCTAACACCGCCTCCATCCTATCTCTCCATGCAATATAATTTGAGCTGCCTTCAAGAGCATACTCCAATCGCAATCCTTGATAAGACATTTTGACTTCGACACCAAGAAAACACTGCTGCAAATTCGAATTCCACCAGCTCAAAACTCAACCTCTTATGATCTAAAATTTGTGAGAACAAAGTATTTCAGTACGTAGATCGACCGTAAGGAATTTCATCGGATATATCAATTCAAAGAAAGGATGATCCAGATGCTACCCGCCCGTTACGTACTCACTACCAAAAAATAATTGTAATCACTGTAATAGATCCGATGATCAATTCTTCTCTGATACCATGTATAAATTTGAATAATTTGCTGAGTTATTCACCGAGATTATCCTGGTCACATACTATTTGAGCTTCATACATAACACATAATCTCTTCTACGCATTAATCATCACATGCGGAAATAAAAACAACAAGCGGTATTGAAAACATTCACATGCGCACATAGAAATTCAACACATATAACACAGTATGTATACTGGGGAAAGCTTACAGCTGAAAACCCCCTAATGTCTGTATATTATAATGAAGAAGAATCATGTAACAATCTCAGTACAATACTCCTCACAAGTACTCAGTACTGTCTCCAAAAGTTACCCACAAACTAGCTCAGTTTTGAACAAGTCACGGGTTCAAAACTCCTCCACTGTTTGCCTGCCTCTACTGCGCAATCCAAGATGAGAGAATGGATGGAATGAATTCGAATTCCCTTGGCTTTAACTACACAATCCTCATTGGTAATCTCCTCCAATGATTGTGCAAATCTCATGCACACTATAGTCACAACTGATAGTAGACCCCACCCTTTCTCCTACCTCTTCCACTGGTCCTCACTGAACTGTCCATGCATTGCAGTTAAATGATGTGTTCTTTAGTTGAATTATGAGTTAATAATTAGTGAATTAGTTAATAATTAATTCACACCACTCATCACTAGTGTATTTATCAGTTAGACTAAATACAACTAGTTCAACTAAGTTAAACCGAACACAACTCCACCAACTGTCTCATCAACTCCACCAAACTCTGCCACATGAGTTCTAACTGAAGTCAACCATGTAATAGCTCAAATAACCCTTAGGAAAAGTGAATTTCCTTCTGTCAGCTGCATGTGCCACATCCAAGCATCAAACTGAAGTGCTCCAAGAGGATAAGATAATGTTTATAGTCTAAATATTATTAAGGGTTAATAATATTTGACTGTTCTATTTTTAGCCTGGCAGTCTAAAAATAGAAACCGCCCAATGTCTAAAAAATAGAGGTCCATCTATTTTTACCAACTCGACCAATCATCCATAAATAGCATCCTGCAACTCATAGACCATGATCCATATGTCTAAAAATAGACATAGTCTAAAAATAGACTTTGCGACAAAAATCACTTGTGTGGCCCCCACCTAGTTTAGGTGATCACTTTCCAACTAGGATCAGGAAAGATGCTTCAGGAGGCCTCCTTCACTGTTTCTTGTTGCCATTTTCAACAGTTTTGACTGCTCATAATAATACTTCAACTTTCAAATGACCTCTTCTAGTGATTTAGGCTCATCAACCTCAATCCGATCTCTATACACTATTGGAACCTCACTGATGAATCTCTGAACCTTGGCCTTCTCCTCATTGAGGTAAGGCACATATCTAAAAAAATCTAAGAATCTGCTAGTATACTCATCATCTATCATGGAACCCATTTTCAACTCATAAAAATCTGTAGCTCTGGTATCATAGTACTTCCTTGAAAGATACTTGTTATGAAATAACCTCTTGAACTTAGTCCAAGTTAGTTTCTCCTCATAGATACCCCTGAAATTCTTCACATCTTCCCACCAAATATCTTCTTTACCTCTAAGGCTGAATATAACTATTCTAGCTTTCATGTTTTCTGAGTAATCATGCAACTAGAATAATTTCCTCATACCAAGAAACCATGCCTCTGCATCCTGTGATTTATTCATCTCTCCATAAAATGTAGGTGGCTTTGATTTCTCAAAATAATTCAGAAAATATACCCTTTCATTCCTTCTGTAAGAATGATAACGATGACGATCGTAATTATTGTCAGAAACAGAACTAGAATAGTAGCTGTGTCTGTCATCTCTCCTATCTAGAGTGTCTGAGAACCTGCCATCTCTATTCGTGTCATATCTATCCAACTTGTGACCGCTAGAAGACCTACTTCCATATGCCCCATTAGTCCCATCCTCCTATCCATAGCTGATCTGAGGTGCTCCTTATCACTGCAAATCTAAAAAACTCTGAAGGATTGCGGCATTTACTTCTTTTTTTCTGGTGCCTATATGATTATGTCATTATCTACTTTACAATTCCTTATTTATTTGTTCAAAAGTCTCAGTGTATATTATAAATCAGAATAATTCCCAACACCATGTTGTTCATCTTATTCATAAGGAGAATATTGGTAGTCTAGCATCTTGCTAGCCATATTTGATTTCTTCCTAGAAGGAATCTCATGTTAGCTTAAACCAAATCACAACAAACCAATCTACCTTATCATAATTCAGGGAGGATATATCAAATGTAAGATCAACCAATCAATGTAATACATGTATAGACAAAATCATCACAACATATAGACTTATAATGCATAGGTGTGCCAACACATAAACAACATTCTAGCTAGAGCTCAGTCATCAATGCATGACTGTATCAAATACACATCATGACCTCATGCATGAAAACATCAACCTTACCAATGTGTTACACTGAAATTTGTCACCATGAAATTTTAGTACTCCCTTAGAAGTCTACAACATCAAAGTTCCTAAAGTCAAGCCTTGAAATTAAGAGAAAAGCTCATAAAAGTCTTAAAAACACTTGTACCACACTTTCTCTTAGTATTGCCTATGGTGCCACACCTTTTGGCTATAAATCATGCGGAGCCAAATGCAACTTTTATTAATTAAGGGTGTGGACCCCTGTAAAAAGTAAAGCAAAGGTGGAAAGTAACATTTAGAAGCCCAGTAGTCAAATTTGGAAGCTTCTAGAAGCAGTTATCCGATCGAAGGTTCGCTCCTATCATGTATGTTCATTCCTCCATTATGAGAGCCTACCCCTTGGTTTATGGAGCCTAATCCCTTCAAAGGAGCATTCTATCCCTTCCTATGTGGAACCATAACCTCCTCTCTTTTCCTATAAATTGAAGCCATAGTGCAACTTCAAGGGTGACAATTGATGAGTTAGACTTGGAGAATTTTTTGAGGAGAAATGTTGTAGAAACTCATACTCTCATAGCCATCATTATATGGAAATGATTACACACCCATGTGCTTTTACCTGAGAGAGTGCAAGGCTTGTCAGAGTAAAGGAAATGCATGTTCCAGACCCTAGGAAGGCATGTATGACATCAAGGTGGACATGGTTGTAAGGCTCTTCTTTATTTAAGTTAATACGAATGAATATTGTTTTCTCAATGGGTTATTTAATTAATTATCTTATTTCTTGAATTCCTTGATCATCTTGATGGATGTTTGATTTATGAATTGATTTATTATATAGGTGGTTTTTATCTTTTCTTGTGTTTGTGACTGCATGATCCGGATTTTATGCAGGAATGCAACAGAATATAGAAATAACCATGAACATAGAGATGCAGCGGAAATAATGCTTCATTTTACTAATAAAAGAATGACTATAGTAAGCTTACAGGCATAATGGAAATAAAATAGCTAGGGTGCTGGTAGCGAATCTCTGAGAAGAGATATAATGGCTACAGACCTCTGAACTGTGTTACAATGAGGCTCGAGGGCCTATTTATTGTTGAGAAATAATGTAGAATCTGAAACGTCCAAAAACCTAACCATAGGAGATGAGGCGCCAAAACTGTGGGCGCCCGTTTGGGTAAATTGGTGGTTCAACTTCCCGGGGGCGTAACTTTGGCACCCGATCTCCGTTTTACGCGCTCAATAGCTCGTTAGAAAGATCTATCCGAGGGGTACAACTTTTGAACAAGAAACATCGGTCCATGGACCCATGTTGCTCTCCATTTTCCCAAAAAACGTCGTTTAGGGCCTCAAAACGGCTCTGGAAGTTCAGGACCCAAAAAACTGCTAAAAATAGTAAGTTTTGTTGCAACTTGAAAATTCAAAGAACTGATGGTGGGGGTTCAAATGGAATAGGTGGGTGGCCACCAATATCCACCTGGATCATTAAGGCCCTGAAACAGCTCCAGGAGTGGAGGACTCGAAAACCTGCTAAAAATAGTAAGTTGTGTTGTATGTGAAGAGATGCAAGAATTGATGGTGCTAGTCCAAATGGAGTAGGTGGGTGGCCACCGATATCCACCTGGATCATTCCTCCCTCCTTAGGAAGCAATGGTCCCCATTGCGTTGAGATCCTCCATGAGATGAGGCAAATTCTGTTGAACTGAGTATTAGATTTGTTGAAGATGTCAAGGACCTGCGGGTGGACATGCTGGATGCATTTAGTAAATTTGGTTTCTTTATCAGCCTCAGACAGTACATGTTTGGATTCTATATGTGTAGTTGCAGGATGCATGGCAACATCAGGCGGTGGTGCATTGGGAGTCAGATCAATGGAGTGCTTGTCTTGACAGTGTAGAGGAACCTCTATGAGTGAGGGGAAAACTTCCTCGTATTCCTCCATGACTTTGTCCATTTGCTACAGCTGTGCAAGGGAGCCATGTTTCGAGGTTGTGGCCATAATACTTTTCTTTCCCCATGAGTGAGTTGTAAGGAAAATGAATTTCCTGGTTTGGGAAACAATCTTACTGCATTGTTTTGCAGTAGTCAAAGAGATGACAGGAGGCGGTACTACCTCCGGTATCCTATACAAGTTATTTTCCAAAGTAATAATAACAGCATGAGGTCTAGACTCATACACATCATGTCGCCTCCACAAGTATGGTTGGCCCAATAATACATCAGCTACATCAAGAGGAGCAACATCACACAATACCTCATCCGTGAATGGCTTGATACTGTATGGAAGGCGACACTGCTGGCGGATGTGGAGATCTCTCCCTGGGTGGAGCCACCCGATGGTATATGGCTGCGGGTGTGCTATGGTTGGTAGACCAAGCCGCTTCACGACCTTTGCTGAAATGAGGTTCTTTTGGCTTCCGCTATCAATGAGAAACTGCAGCGGAGAACCCTTCACCCACATCTGCGACTGGAAGAGGCGCTCCCCCTCCTCTGGATCCTCTGGACCCTCCTTCTGGATCTTGGTGGTGGAAAAAATGGCACTAGGATCCGCATCAATGATCTGCTTCCCTTTGTTATTGCCTTTGTTTGGTTCTAACTCAAGATCAGAAAATTCATCTGATTCGGGTGCCTTTAGTTCAGCCACCAAAGAATATTTGGCCCGACACTCATTTGTGCTGTGAGTGGGGCTATTATGAAATTCAAACCACTTCCCTGTGTCCTTCTTTGGATTTGTGGTGTTGTTCTGAGTCGCATTGCTTTGGCCTTGCCCCTTGTTCTTCGGTTCGGGGTCCCCTTTCGGATTCGTAGATCCAAAGTCTCGCTTCTTCTGCTTAAATTTCTGCTCGATCTTGGCAGCATAGCGATATGTCGTGCCAAGCGATGTAATGTCGAGGAAATACATTTCCTCTTGAATGTGTTTGTGTAGACAGCCGTGGTACTTGAGCACCAAATGTCTCTCTGAATCTTTAATACCCAACTTTGTGCGCAGGGTATGGAACAGATTCGTCAGTTCGTGCACATCTTGATCCTTTTGTTGCTGCAGCGTGGTCCATTGGATGTATTTGTCCTCATAGCTCCCCACGGGGTAATATTTTTCCTTGATGCCGTCTCGGAACGAATTCCAAGTGGGTGTGGCCGAGAACAGAGAGGGTCCCCCTGCGCCCTCTTGCTCACGGTAGGTTTCCCACCAGTCTTTGACATCGGGGGCGGCTTTGAGGGTGCAAAAATAATCTTTTCTGGGTCAGAGAAGTCATGGACCGAGAAATACCCTTCCAACAAATTTAACCATCTGTCTACAGCGTCTGCATCTATTTTTACTTCAAATATAGGAATTTCAAATTTTACCTGTACCTTGAAGGGAGTGGCGCCTCCAGAGTGGCTGTTGGATGCAGATGCACCATATGTGGGCAGTCGTTGAAGGATTTGAGCAAAGTTATCCATCATCGCGTTCCTCTGTTTCTCGAGGGCCTCCTCGAGAAGTATTTTGATAGGATCTCCTGCTCCCTCGTCTTTCTTTTCTTCCGCCATGGGAGGTCGTCGGGGTTCGCGAGGCTGATCTTGCAAGGGTTCAACCAGATCGAGCCCTAACTGCTTATACCCTGACTGCATTGGGGACATGCAAAGAAAAACAAAGAAAGAACAGACCCGCTCTGATACCACTGATCTAGATTTTATGCAGGAATGCAACAGAATATAGAAATAACCATGAACATAGAGATGCAATGGAAATAATGCTTCATTTTATTAATAAAAGAATGACTGCAGTAAGCTTACAGGCATAATGGAAATAAAATAGCTAGGGTGCTGGTAGCGAATCTCTGAGAAGAGATGTAATGGCTACAGACCTCTGAACTATGTTACAATGAGGCTCGAGGGCCTATTTATTGTTGAGAAACAATGTAGAATCTGAAACGTCCAAAAACCTAACCATAGGAGATGAGGCGCCAAAACTGTGGGCGCCCGTTTGGGTAAATTGGTGGTTCAACTTCCCAGGGGCGTAACTTTGGCACCCGATCTCTGTTTTACGCGCTCGATAGCTCGTTAGAAAGATCTATCCAAGGAGTACAACTTTTGAATGAGCAACATTGATCCATGGACCCATGGACCCATGTTGCTCTCCGTTTTCCCAAAAAACGTCGTTTAGGGCCTCAAAACGGCTCCGGAAGTTCAGGACCCAAAAAACTGCTAAAAATAGTAAGTTTTGTTGCAACTTGAAAATTGAAAAAACTGATGGTGGGGATTCAAATGGAATAGGTGGGTGGCCACCAATATCCACTTGGATCATTAAGGCCCCAAAATAGCTCCAGGAGTGGAGGACCCGAAAACCTGCTAAAAATAGTAAGTTGTGTTGTATGTGAAGAGCTGCAAGAATTGATGGTGCTAGTCCAAATGGAGTAGGTGGGTGGCCACCGATATCCACCTGGATCATTGCAGATCCTTGATGATGACTTTCTTCAAGCCACTGGAAAGAAGATCAGCATTGGACTACAAGTAGGTTTCTAAAACCCTGTTATAATTAATTCAATGTCAAAAAATATCTAAAGAAAATAGTTTTTATTTGTCTGTTTGTTGCTAGATCTCCGTAGGAAACTTGGGAGGTCTGTCTTGTCCACAAGAATGACTTATCCGTCCAACAAAATGGTGACTCCACTAGGGAATGGATTTTGAACTTTGATTTCTTTTATTTTTGACTTGTGAATTTATTTTTTCTGATTTTGATTGATTTATACTAGCTTGGGTATTTTATCCTTGTAGAATCCCCGAGAAATGATTTAGATTTTTTTATTTTTTCTTTAGTTTTCTTGTGTCCTCTCTTTTCTTTTATAGACAATGTAGGAAGATCCGCACTTTTCTTGTACCCATAGTGCGGGACCGCACTGGTTTGCACTGAATCCTATGGACCTTGTGAAAATTTTTGGAAAATCTTAAAATCCTATTTTCTGGATTAGTTTGTTAGATTCTCAGTGAATGCCCAGACTTGTATCTTTTGTCAGGAAGCTTTGGTTAAGAGTTTATCTCAACATTTTTAGTTTTGAATGATTTTCTGAAAGATCTGCATGTTATAATGATTTTTTCTTTGTCTTTATCCCACTCAAAGATTAGAAACCTTGGTATACCTTTAGATCAATGGTATTTCCTTGCTTTCTTGCTGAGTCTGACATCATAGCAGAATTTTTTTTATGAGATTTAGATCCCATTTTTTCTCATTTGCAAATCTTTAAAAAATTTTGTTGATAAGTTTGGAATTTCACTTAAAAACCAAAATTGGATGTTTTTTGAGTTCTTGCTAATCCAAGAAAAGAATTTCTCAGTTAGATTACAATCTAAGCAAGACATCCTCAAAATATTTGAAGTCTTAATTCATATTTAGTCTTTATAATTTTTAGATCTCAAAATTAGTGTTTTTAGCTTTGAGTGTTATTTCTAGAAATTGTAGTGTTCTTTTGAAGAAAAAATTGGTTTGTAGTTTTGATCTTGAATAAAAGGGATTTCTTATTGAGCAATAGATCATTTTGAGTTCTCATTGAAATTAGATTTCTTTTCATTTATTCTTGTTTCAAGGAAAGATTTCTTTTTAAAAGATTGCATTTCTCAACTCTTCCTTTAGATAGAATTCATTGAAAGAACAAGAATTGTTTCTCATAGTAGATGCATTTTTAGTGTGTTTTGAGTTGGGTCACTATATATCATCAGTTTCACTTTCACACCTATTGTCCTAAGAAACAACCCATTAAAAACAACGCTTAAATTAAAATCAATCTAGTAATTTTTATATTTCTAGGGCTCTTTTCACCAATATAGCTTAGGCTAGTGTCTTGGAGGAGGGAGAAATTAACTCTCCAAGAAAATTAAAACAAACAAGTAGTTGATATTGAGGTAGGAAAAAATCCAATAGTCGTTTGTATGCTCTGGGAAGCTCCTCTTAAAGGAGTCAAGCACGAGGTCATATCTGAACTAGTGGAATAATCAATTCTATCTCATTGGGAATGATAGAAGATATGCGTGTATTAACAATGGTAAAACTCGGATAAATCATTGTCGAGGAGCCTGGGGTCACTTGTCGGTATACCTTAGATTATGTTAAGGAGCCTTCAAAGGGATTGAGCTTTGTTACTCTGCCCTTGCGCGTATGTCGGATCGTAGAGTGTTCCCCTAGGTATATTAGTTCCTATTGGTAACCATAGTGACCATAATCTTTACAGTTTTTTCCTAAGGTGACGGTGGAGGAAAGATCCCACTGTACCTAGAGCAGACGTCGACTAGACTCACTTGGACTCTCCGGAGGGTTATCTTCACTCGAGATGTTTTAAGTGGAGAAACTTGCACAGGTTTGTTTCATTACACAAGTTGTCGGGGTAACTGTTCCAACCGCCCTTTCTACATTAAAATACTATGATGTTGTATTTCATCAACAACTAGTGTTTTTAGTGTGGGAAGTTACTGTTTTTGTATGGTTTGATCTCCTAGATTTTTAGGCGTGTGATTCATTTGTTTGTTTCCTTAGCGACTCTAGGAGTTTTCATTAAAATTTTCTTTGATTACGTGTGATTAATAATTTTTAATCATGGCTGAATTACCAAGACAATCATGTAGACTCCAGGGGAAGCCCCATGAGTATACACCAAGCCAACTTGAAGGGCTGTGAGCTCTAGTATCACCTAGTGATAGTAGAATTAGATCAAAAGAAACAGGAGAGTCATCTATAGTTATTCATCCTGATTACCAATCACAAACAACAGAGTATAATCAAGAGCCAATTTTAATTTCCAAAGTTACTGGTAGTATTTCTCCTCCCAGTAAATTAGCTGAAGAAACTGAAATTTCTGAGCCTGACACTGAACCTGCTGTATTGGAACCATCTTCAAGATTTGTTACTTCGACTTCTAGTGATCCTCGTTCACCTAGGGTAAGACATTGCATTACTGAAAATCTTCCTTCTGACCTCACATCTATTGAAGAACTTGTTGGTCCAGACGAAGATGTAACTCTTCTCGAAACCCAAAGAACTTTGAATCAGGGAGCGTGAATCAATATTCTACAGTTCTTTTTGAACTGATGCTTGGTATTTATCATTGAAAGTTTCTTTAGAAAACCCAGGTCTTAGTTATTCACCACCCCAAATTCATTTTCATCCTACTCCAAGAGGTTATTATCCTTCATCAACTATGTCAGGTGAGTCATCCATGTTTTCCCAATCTCCAAAAACATTTTTATATGGTGGTCCTTCTGTTCCTTCGAGATACTAGTCACTCTCTGGTATTTTTTCAGGAGAAAATCCTCAACCAACTGAACAAGTGTTATCATCTGGTACAAGTGGAACTAAAACTGAACATTGAACGCGGGACAAATTTTTATGATGTCTGGTAATATTCCAAATCCTCAACCTCAAGGTAGCTATTTATCGCCTGGGGGGAAACCTCAAGGAAGTCAGTTACCGCCTGGAGGGCAACCTCAAGGTATTTTTTTACCAGGAAAAACTGTAGGACAATATTATTTACTTGGAGAAACACCTCAAGGACAGTACATACGCCAAAGTCAACCCCAAACTCAGTATATTCCTCAGGGTCCTTATCAACCCCAGATTTAGTACATGCCTCAATGTTATCAACCTCAAGGTCAGTACCCATCTCAAGGTTTCCAACTTACTTCAATTATTACAAGGAGCTGGAAATTTATCCGTTAATTATCAATCCTACGTTCAACCAGGTTATGGTCCTTCATATGCACAACCTTATATAGGTCAATACCCCAGAATGAACATGGTGTGGAATCCATCTTAATTTCAACAGACTATGCAACCTAATGTGAAATTACCTAATCAAAATAGACAACCTTTAGTTTCTGGTCCAACCCAACAACCTGTCCAGCCTATTGTTCAAGTCCCTACACCTGGTTTTGTTCAGCAGCCCCAGCCTAGTATACCTCAGACTCCTCCTGAGACTGCTGCAGCTATTGCAACTTCTGTTCAACCTACAACACCTATTTTTGGAGTATCTGTAGCTCTGGTTTTTTCTATCCCTGCATTAGTACAAATTCCTCAAGCCTCTGTGCCACAATCAGGACCTACAATTCAGACTATCATCTAGATGCCTACAAGACAAGCTAGTACTAGTACGATTGTCTCGAGTCAACCACAGTTTACTTATCAACCGTACTAGGGACAGTATCAATTTGGATAGGCTACACAAAATCCAGTATATCAGTATCATCCGTACCCTGGGTATACTTATCAAGTACCTCAACAATCCCAGTATGGTCCAGTTAATCCTGGTTACCCAAGAGGTTTCACGATTCCAAATGCACATCCAATTCCAGGGTATCCTGGATATCCTCCTCCTGGAAATAGTTTTATCACACAAGGTTATCAAGACCCTAGCCATCAGTTACCATTCATAGCAACTTTATATTTACCGGATCTATTGCGCCTTACAAACGATCCCATTTTTTATCTTCCATATTGGCCACCGATGCCTAACAAGTTGCGCAGTGATATTTCGAAATTTGAAGGTAAGTCAAGAGAGGAGCCATATAATCACGTTATTACTTATCACCTCTGGTGTGCATCCAATTCACTAATCGATGATTTGATTCGATTCCATATTTTTCAGATAACTCTCATTTTTCTAGCTTCCAAATGGTACATTGAGTTACCACGCGGTTCTTTTAATAAATTTAATGCACTAGCTACTGCTTTCTTAACCCATTTTTAGTTTCCTGTAAGATACGACAATGGCACAGAATTGATGACTTCATTAAAGTAGTCTACGTCTACATACATATCTGATCATATTCATGAATGGAGATGTAGAAGGCGTTTAGTGAAAGTCTTTATTCTGGATCAAATTTTGGCTGAATGGTTTATTAAGTCGTTATTGCCCAAAATTACTAAATATGTGGCCAAAGGAGGCGTTGTTATAGAAGAGCAAGTCATTTCTCAGGCTCAGTACCTCGACCTTGTATATACTCAGTCAGGTACTCTGCATGATAAAATCCCCGATTTACCAAGACCTGGTCAATTAAATACAACTCCTTCTGGCTCTCATGCCGCTGATGGTGTAATTGGTTCTATTAGCACTGGTAAAAGTAAGAAGAAGTCTTCCAAGAACACTTCTCCTATTATCACTTTACTCGATTCACCCGAAGGATATTCTTCCCTAGAAACTTCCGCCAATATTCATGTTGTAGAGTCATATACAACCAAATCTAAAACTGGTGGTAAGAAGAAAGGTAAGAATAAAAAGATAAAATATTCAAAATATAAAAACTATACAACTGAACCAACTGACGAAAAATGCAATCCTCGATATCCTTGTCTCATTTGTGATGAGGATCATTTTACAAAAGAGTGCCCGCATAGAGCTGAGGTATCAAAATTTGTTAAGGGTTCACCTATACCTGCTGTCTTGAAGGATCCCTTTCCCACTCAAGATAGTAACATGGTTGGATCTTCCTCCAATATGTTTGAGAATATCTTGAAGGTTGCGACGCGATCGCAAGATTATGGTAGTAAAAATACTGGTAAAGAAGCATAAACATCCAATTTTGCATCAACTACATCTCCCTCAGTTTTTGATCCATTACAGATCGAGAAACAAAATCCTGACTTAGTGATTAAAACGCCTGCAAAAGGTGTACTTTGTAAATCAACTTTCAATTCGCATGCGAGAGATGCTCAGAATTACAATATTGTTGAAGATTTGGCAATTTCCCCTTCAACAATGTCGGTTTTGGAAGTATTGCAATCATGCCCAGCCCAAATAAAATTACTTTTGTCAGCCTTAGGAGCAATAGATCTCTAGGATTTGAACCTCATGCTCTTTGATTTAGAGAATTTTACACCCCACCTACCCCATCAAATGGCTTTTCAGATTTCGATAATAGTAAAAAACAAACATATATTTCATATCGTCGTTGATGAAGGGGCTTCTACGTGTATCATGTTGTTAAAATGTTGGAAATAACTTGGTTCTCCGACCATTAACCAATCACCAAATATTCTCAAAGCTTTTGACGGAAGAGGTTTTCAGCCATATGGTATCTTACAAGATCTACCAATAGAGGTCGAAGGAAAAATGGTTAATCTAGATGTGGAATGGTTGATGCCCCTCTAGATTACAACCTTCTCTTAGTTCGCAGTTGGTCTTACACCATGACTGTTGTTGTATCATCAATATTTTGTCTCATCATGTTTCCTCATAAAGGAAATATTGTTAAAATAGATCAGCTCTCATATTATTCATCCAACCCAGCCTCTACTGATAGCATCCAACATATCGGAAAATCGACTATCCCTTATAAGGATGTCGGAGTAGGTTTTCTTAAAGATTCAGCTTTACTGGGAAATTTTTCCCTACCTGCTCCCAACCTACAACTTCCTATTCCTAATATCAATATGATTGCATCAAGTACTATTTCCCTTGATGATCCCTGTGTTATAGCATCATTTCTCACCTTTATATGATTCATGATTGCTTTTATGGCTTTGGGCACCCATTCCTACAGACTTGGACAAATTCACTAAAAGATAGTGTAAAAATCCCCATACGTGATTATGCCCAGACTTTTCCGCGTGTATACGCGAGTCCAACTGCACTTTTCTGCGTATGCCATTAAAATCATTAAAAAAATATATAAAAATTCCCCATTTTCGGGCTGGGTTGATGGTTACTCTGGTAGTTCAACCACCCCAGCACGTGGCCAACTGTTTCCAACTGTTGAAACTACTTTGAGGGAGTATAAAAGCACCTCATGTGTATGGCCTAAGGGGGGGAGAGAATTATTGATATTATACTCTGTTGGTATTCCCTATCCAAGTCTGAATTCCCGTGCCTCCTGCACTTCCCAGTTCATTTCAAGAAACATTTATTTCTTGGAGATGCTCATTCCTTTATATGTCATCTCGTTTGCACCAGTTTGGAAGGAATCTTAGCGAGGCAAGGGTGGGACGGATCTGGACGACGGTCTGCTCAAAGATCGTGGAAGGATTCAGGTGATCTCTCCACTCGTTATTTCTCTACATGCTATTTATAATACAAAAGTACCATCTTGTTCCCGAAATATACGTGTTAGTGTCTACTTACATACATGAGAATATTGTTATTTAAGCATTCATTATGGTTTATCTGATATTTTATATGGATTTCACTAACATTTAGAGTAGATATATGTTGTACAACCAGTTCTTCGTGCTTGTTTCTTCTTGTCTTTCAGGTTAAGGAGGAAGAAGGGTTGCTGGGGGTTTGGACCCCGTGGGATCTGCTTCAACCGTAGGACCTACGGGTAACTTCCTCGTTCTACTCTATTTAGTTTTTCATGAACATGTATGGTTGTGTGAGTCCTTCTTAAGTACAATGCCCCTGCTCTGTGGAGGTTTAAACCCAACAAACCTCTAGGGTGATTTTCCCTGAAACAGAACTGGTGACTCCGCTGGGGATTGCATTCTTGTGATTCCCCTGTTGGGTGGTTTCAGCTATTTGATAGGTTCCCAATAGTTTTAACTTTCATTTGGAGTCCAATTTACTCTTTCTCAGTCAGACTGAAGTCCTGGTTTCTTATCCAGGCTTGATCCTTTTTGTTTTTTCATTATTTACCTTTGTATACGCACTTTTTTCTGCACACAGTCGCGTATACACGCAAGTTTGTCTAAAGGGACTCGCGTATATGCGTGTTTCCTTTAGCACAGTCGCGTATGCACGCTTGTTGTTAAACTGTGAAGTAGCGTATACCTAGGCAGATTTTGAAATTTTGGATTCTTTGGCTTTTTAGTCCTTTCTGTCTATGGATACCTGTTCCTACAGTGTCTTTGTACCCTTTGGAGTGTGAAGAAAGTGGTCTTTGGTCTTTTCTCTATTTCGTTTGATTGAAAACTAGTATTTTTGGCAAAGTGTTGTTTCTTGTGCTGGAACTTCTGGTTTGAGTACCAAGATCGCTTTCTGGGCATTCTTGGCTGTTCTGCTTCATCAGAACAGAGAGCTCCTGCTCATTTACTCTTTCCTGTCTTTGTGTTTTGCTTGGCACTACGATTTTTGCCCGTTTCTTGATTGGTTTTCTTGGGTTCAGTTGGTTAGGTCTTGTTGCAGCTTTTGAAGAGTCTTTGGAGTTTTTGTTTGCAGCAAGGTTGCACTATTATTTTAGGCTGAGTGGCTGAGTTTTCTTGTCTTCTTTTGCTCGTTTTGATCTTGCTACTAGTTGGCCCTATAAGATTTGGAGCATTTTGGAAGTTTTTTGCTTGAAATTCAGTGTTGTCTGGCTTGAAATTTTATAGTTTTACTTGGTCTTTTCGAACTCTGTTATAAAACACAAAAGCTCAAAAAACATTTTGCTTTGTTGTTTGATTTTGTTTTTGCATTTTTTTTTTTGTTTCTTTGTGTCTTTTGAAGCTTGGTTGAAGTTTCTTGCCTTTGGATTTTGGCTTGATAATTGGAAGGGAGTTGTCATTCATTTCTTCCTCTTGTTTTTAAGTGTTTTTGGTGTCTTCATATTAAGAGTTCTTGATTTCGGGAACTAGCTTTCTGGACAACCAAGAGGAGTTAAAACTGAAGGACTTTTGGGAAATTTCACTCTACTTTAGGAGATTTTGCATCTTAGGATTTGCATGCTTGTAGTGATTTGCATTAGGTGCATTTAAACATTTAGTCACTTTCATAGTTTTTGTGAGTGTGAGTTTGCTATCTGAAAAGAAAAAAAAAAAAAATTAATCTCGTAGAACCCGTGTAGAATTTGCTTTTCATCGAAAGACAATAACTGCATTTTCATGTAGTTTGGTTTTTATTAATTTCTTTCTGCGTCAAAACATCATAAGTTTCATTTCCGCATCCTTGTGACTTAACATAACAGCCCATTAAAATAAGCGATATAATTTAAAATCAACTAGCAAGTTTTCTAAGTGTCATACACCAACTAGCTAGGTTGTAGGGCCTTGGATTAGGTGAGTGGAGAGTTAACTCTCCAAGGCCGCTCAAACAAAAAATAGAAGTTGATTAATTGAGCAAAATCCAACTCCGTTAGGTGGACCGGGAAAGCTCTCCTCCAGAGAGTCAAGCGTGAGGGGAAGTGAAGGCTGAGAAGAGGGATACCCCCTCTCTGATTAGCTGAATCTGACCTCAAGACCATTTCGCCCAGCTTCTGACATGGATTGGTGCCCATAGTTGCCACTCCTAGGTTCCACACAGGTGACTGCGGGGGGGAATACCCGTGGTACCTGAGGCAGGCGTCGCATCACTTTCAGCAGTACTTCTGGGGGGTGCCCTTACGAAGCTTGGGTGCTTGAGCCGGTAAAGGCTGTCATTTGGAGGTCGGCGTAACTATTTCTGATACCTTCGCTAGTTGTTCTGGGCCGTAATTATCCCAGACTGCTTTCGGGAGGTCCTATATTTCGCTTTCCTATATTTTGGTGTCCGGTCCTCATCACCCGGAGCGGAAATACTTGGAGGCTGTTTGCTTGATTGTATCTCAGGGATTTTTCTTATAGTGAGTGCTCTTTGCTCCTAGCTTGCCTAGCTTTTCACTTTTTTGAGTCTAATTAAAATCTATAAAAGTGGCTGATCAAGCGCCTCGACGATCAAGGAGAATCTGGGGGTTATCTCCCGAGAGTCCAGAGCCTTCTTCGAGAAGGAGTAGGAGTGATTTAGCAGGTGGTTACCACCCTGTGACGTCTGATGCAGTGGAGAGAGATCCTCCACAAAGGTCTGAAGGTTTCATAGCTGATTCTAGTGTCGGTTCCGAGAGGAGCATTCCGCTCACCTTGCGAGTTTTATTTCCTCAGGAAGAAGATTTTCAAATTGAAGAAGTACCTAAACCTCTTGCATCAGGTCCATCTCCTCTTCCTCCTGATTATCCGTTCGTTGTTCAGTACATCGGACCTGAGTTAGAGAGACCGGAAGATCTTCCGTATCATTCATACCTTTCGATGGCCACGATTGGGAACGCGGCTTCTGCCGTGAGTGCTGCAGGCATTCAGACTCCTGCTTTTGTTGAAGGAGGGGGCACTATTGCTTTATCTTCGATTGCTTCTAGTGTTGCTGTGTTTGGCTCTGGTTTCACCCAAGCACATGCTTCTCATTTTGGTCCCTTCTGTTCAGGGATGCCCACTAGTGGGAATCCCTCTTTTTCCTTTTCCGCTGCTGCAGCTGGATCTACACCCATGTCCTCCATGGCTAGTCGATCAGCTTCTTTTCAGGGTTTCCCTTTTGGAACTGGGCACATTCCTAGTTCCAATCCTTCTTTAGGGTCCTTTCCGTTTACTTCCCAGACCCAGAGTTTCAACCCTTGGTCTGGGGGGCAAAGTTCGACTACTTTTACAGGATGGAACCCTGTGTTCACTACAGCGGGGGCAAGGAATCAGTTTTACGCAGGTCATCAAGGGAATACTTCTTTCCCTTCATTGAGTGCTTATTAGACCTTTTCTCCTCTTTCTAATGCCTGGAACCCCTATCAGGGGCTCTCCTCTTCATTTCATACTTCAGCGGGGGGAACTGGTCTGGGCTTTGGTAACTCTGCGCTGGGAGGAGGTTCTTCTCCTTCTTCTACGAGTCCTTTTTGGCAACCTGGTGCCTCATAAAATCCAGTGTATTCTTTTCAGAATGTTGGGAATCCATCCCATCAAGGATGGAATCCTCAGGCTCCGCCTCGCTTACCTTTTCTGGCAACGTTAAACTTGCCAGATCTGTCGAAGTTGACTAATGATTTGATTCGTTATGGTCCGGGGTGGCCTCCGGTTCCCACCAAACTTCCTTCAGACATTCTAAAGTTTGAAGGAAAGAATGGAGAAGATCCGGCTGACCACATTACCACTTTCCATTTATGGTGTTCTTCGAACTCCCTGATCGACGATTCGATTAGGTTAAGATTATTCCAACGCACCCTAACTGGAAACGCTGCCAAATGGTATATTGAGCTAAATGGGGGTAGTTTTGCTACATTTGGAGAAATAGCTGTTACATTTCTGAACCATTTCCAGTTTCCTGTCTGATATGATGCTGGGACTGAACTCCTAGCCAATTTTAAACAGGACGATGCAACCCACATTTCTGATCACATTCAGGAATGGAGGAGAAGGAAGAGGCTAATTAAAGCTCATATTCCAGGTGAATTCCTTTTGGAATGGTTTCTCAAATCCCTGCAGTCAGATATTTCGAAAGATGTATCCCTCTCAAGGGTATTTTCCGAGGAGCAGGCCATTTTTAGGGCCCAGCAGCTAGAATTGATATATTCTCAGTCTGGGGTCCTTCACAAGTATTTGCCCAATGCTCCTCGCTCCAAATTATATTTTTCGAAAACTAAGCCCAGTGCTCATGGCGACGGACTGATTGGATCGATCAATAGTGGTGCAGCCAGCCTGCTTACTCAATTGCAGCAGTTGTATTTGCAATCTGCTCCTTATGGTCAGGCTATGTCTGCTGAGTCATCACCTTCCCAGTCTTTGTCCATAAATGTTGTCCAAGCTTCTGATCCCAAAGGAAATCAACAATCCGATGGGAAGAAGAAGGGACGAAATAACAAGAAGAAGGGCAAGAATGGGAATGGTAATGAAAATAAAACCAACGAGCTTGTTGGTGAGGGTCCAAAGGAGAAAAGGAAAGTGAATTTTCCATGCAAGCTATGTGTTGGAGACCATCTTACACACCTTTGCCCTAAAATTCAGGATGCACAGCGCTTGTTAGCCCAGCAGGGTTCTTCTAGTTCCCAGGTTGCGTTAACAAACCCTTTTCCCCAAGGGAAACAATTAGTTGTCGGCATGAACCAAAATCCTGGGGCTTCCTCTGGGGGCACCCAGGAAGGGGAAATTCCATCGAACATTTTCATGATGAGTGCTCACGCGGATATCGCTACGAGATCCCGTGATTATGGCGGAGAAGAGTCTTCGAAAGATAAGGAAGTCCCTGATGCTACTGAGCCGCTTCACATCACGAAGCCTATTGTTGATTCTATGCCTCGGATGCCCAAAGCATCTTCTAAGCGATCAACGATTAATCCAAATGCTAGGGCTGCCCAGAACTACTCGATTGTGGAAGATCTGGCGCAGAGTCCTTGTGCTATGTCAGCTTTAGAGGTACTCCAGTCTTGTCCGGCTCAGCGCAGTGCTTTGCTCATTGCCATTGGGGATATTGATCCGAAAAATTCTCTTCTGATTACTTTTGATATGACTAATTTTAAGAAGAGACTTCCTCATCACATGGCTTTCCATATTAAATCATCGTACCAGAAGTGTAACATCTTTCGGACGGTTGTTGATGAGGGTGCTTCCACGTGCGTGATGTCTCTCGCATGTTGGAAGACACTTGGATCTCCCAAAGCTGTTCCATCTAGCACTATTCTGACTTCGTTCGATGGTCATTCTCACAGACCCCATGGGATTGTCCCAGCTTTGCCCATCTGTGTTGGGGGAAAAACTGTCAATATAGAGGTTGAGGTAGTGGATGCAAGCTTGGACTACAACCTTCTATTGGGGAGAAACTGGATTTATGAGATGGATGCCATTGCATCCTCATTATTTCGCATTATATGTTTCCCCCACGAAGGGAGGATTGTTACAGTGGATCAACTGGACTGTCCTCCTGTAGACCCAAATGCGTCTACTGACTCATCTATTCCTAAGTTGGATAATTCTAAGGCGCCTATTGAGAATTTAGGAGTTGGAATGTATTCTTCCTTGATGGGTACTTTCGATATTCCTCCTCCTACGGTTCATATTAATGCTATTTCATCCTCCAAGGCTCCTCTTTGAAGAGAGTTCTTCAGAGCTCATTATTTTTCGGACCCTTGGACCTTACCTTCCCCTACTGCCACATTGGCGGAAGGTCAAGTGGGTGGAATGGAATTTCCTATTTCTGCAGCTGAGATTGCCTATCAGTCTATTGTTGACTCTGCAGAATCCATTTCAGCTCCTCTTTCACCAGAAGAGTTGGATGGAGATGTGGCTCCGGCTTGGACACTTAGTTCTTCTTCTGCCCATGATTGCCTTGATACCACTCTTCCATCTGAAGAGGCCATCCTGGAAGCCATGACTGGTATAGATAGACCGTGGGATGACTTGCATCATCGGTCTTACTTTTTACCTGACTTGAGAGAAGTTGAAACAAGTTTTCCAAGTCCTAAGTCTCCTGGTCCTGTTCACCCAGTCTTGAACCTTTTAGCACCAACACAGGTTTATGCTGAAGGGAACATGGCTGTGATTTCTCCTACTATCCCGGTGAACATTTCCAGGGATCCCAATATTATCGAGAATGTCTTCATCGGAGCTGAATGTTCCCGTGAAGAGATTCAAGTGAAATGCAAAAGTGTAGGGATGTATTCGCTTGGTCTTATGAGGAAATGCGGAATGAGCCCATCTATTGTCAACATGAGATCAAGACGTGTAAACGCTAAGGCGTTGAGCCAAAAACTTCGTACGATCGATCCTAGGAAAGCTGGCGACTATCAAAGCTGAAGTTGAGAAAGGCCCTTAACGTAGGATTCATTTTCACTGTTCCTTTGGTGAATGGGTTTCAAAATCCCGTTCCCGTAGATAAAAAGCAAGGGAAGACGTTCGAGGTATTCATGGAATTTGAGCCTAAATAAAGCATGTCCTAGATATTTTGCAGTTATGATCAGAAGATCAGATCATTGACGAGTGTGTCGGTAATGAGATTTTCTCCTTCATGGACGGTTTCTCCGGATATAATCAAATTACTATCCGTCTTGAAGATCAACATAAGACTGCCTTTATTTGTCCCTGGGGTACATTTGCATACAAAAAGATGCCTTTTGGTCTTAAAAATGCTGGGGCTACCTTTCAGCGGGCCATGTCATATGCCTTCCACTACATCAAAAATATTATTGAGGCATATCTGGATGATTTAGCTGCTCCTTCTCGAAAGAGGATGGATCATCCTGGTCACCTCCGGCAAATATTTGAAAGATTTCGTTTCTATAAGATCAGATTGAATCCCAACAAGTGCATTTTCGCGGTTACATCCGGTCGGCTATTGGGATTCATTGTGTCTAGGGAAGGGATAAGGGTAGATCCCTTCAAGGTTGAGGCAATACTTCGGTTGCCTCCCCCGTCCTCAATTCGTCAGCTTCAAAGTCTACAAGGAAAGTCTAATTTTCTTCGGAGATTTATCGTAAATTATGCTGAAGTTACAAAGGGATTCATGAGATTGTTGAAGAAAGGAGTTCCTTTTCTTTGGGACGACTACGATCAACGCTCATTCGATGCTTTGAAGAAAGCATTGACCTCTGCTCCTTTATTGAGTCCACCTGATTATAGTAGGGATTTCCTTTTGTATCTGGCAGCAGCAGAATCTACCATTGGTATGGTTCTGGTTCAGGAGGATGATGCTCTTACAAAGCATGTTATTTACTACCTTAGTCGAGGCTTGGTAGGACCTGAACTCCGGTACACTCCGATAGAAAAGTTAGCCTTAGCAGTAGTTCATGCTGTGCAGCGACTTCGGCATTACATTATTCTTCGCAAAACTTATGTTTTGGCAGCTGCCAATCCATTTCAATTTGTCCTCAGTAGGCGAGTGATTGGGGGCAAATATAATAGATGGATTGTGATTCTACAGGAATTTGATCTTGATTTATGTCTGCCAAGTCCAAGAAATCATTGGTTTTTGCGGAATTGATCTCCGAGTTGCCCTGTGGGGAAGAGATGATCTATGATGAATCCTTTCTGGATGAACATTTGTTTCTTATCTCTTCACAGGATCCTTGGTACGGAGATATCATTGTGTATCTCCAGACTGCGAAGTTTCCCTCTACTTTTTTGAAAGACGAGTGTCGTAAGCTACGTCACTTGGCCAAGAATTATTTGATTATTGGTGATGCTTTATACCGTCGAGGGGTTGATTCAATCCTAAGATGCTTCTTAACTCTCAAAGAAGCTGAGGCAGTGCTGAATGATTCCCACAGTGGAGCTTGTGGGGGTCATTTATCTGGGCTTGCTACAGCCCAAAAAATATTGCGTGCTGGGTACTTTTGGCCCTCGATTTTCAAAGATTGTATTGAATCGGTCAAAAGGTGTCATCCGTGTCAAGTCTACACTCGAAAAATGCGCGCTCATCCAGCTCCGCTTTTTCTAGTCATTACTGTCGGTCCCTTTACAAAGTGGGGTATTGATTATAGTACTTGTAACCTGCCTTCGGCTAAAGGTCACAAGTACATTATTGTAGCAGTAGACTACTTTACGAAGTGGGTCGAGGCTATGCCTACTTTTGGGAATGATGGTGAGACTGCAACTCTTTTTCTTTTCAACCAGGTTATCGCTCATTTTGGTATTCCTATAGAGATTGTCACTGATCATGGCAGTCATTTTCAGAATAGCATGATGGCTGAGTTGGCTCTAAAGTTAGGTTTCCGGCAAGAGCATTCATCTCCATATTATCCTCAAGCCAATGGGCAAGTGGAAGCCGTGAATAAATCCTTGAAGACAATTCTTCAAAGGACAATTGATAAAGCTAGATCCAACTGGCATATTATGCTATATCCTGCACTTTGGGCATACATGACGTCAGTGAAAACTGCAACTGGCTTTACTCCGTTTCAGCTAGTGTACGGGGTGGAATCCGTATTTCCTATTGAATGTGAGATTCCTTCTCTTAAGTTAGTTGTTGAACTTCTTCCTGACACTTCTAGTCTTGAAGAACGGCTCCTTCATCTGGAACATCTCGACGAGAAGCGTCGGGATGCTGCCACGGTGAATGAAGTGCATAAAAACCGAGTTAAAGTTCAGTACGATAAGGCGGTCAAACCCAGGGTTTTTTCGGAAGGTGACCTTGTTTTGGTCTATGCCCAAGAAAAATATGCCCTGGGGGCAAGGAAGTTTAAGTCTATGTGGTATGGCCCCTTTATCATTAAAAAAGTCCTTAAGAAAGGAGCGTATACCTTGGTTGATTTTGAAGGGAACGAGTTGCTGGAGCCCCGAAATGGGCTCTATTTGAAGAAGTATTATGCCTAGGCTTTGGCCTGGCATGTTGCTTTTGTATATAGTAGATTTTGTTGAGTACATATCTGGTTGATTTTCGATCTTTGATGAGTTGGTGATGTTTTTGATCTGCTTTGGCAGGTTGTGTTGGATGTCATGAGTCATTTTGGTTTCACCGATGGTGCTAGTAGACACACTCGGAACTTAGCTTCCACGGCTTGGGTGCTTCATTATCCTTCCGGTCAGCTGTTAGTATCAAGACGGGTCTGCATTGGTCCTGCTTCCAATAATATAGCAGAATACACTGCAGTTGTTTATCTACTCTCGGAGGCAATATCTTTGGGTGTTGATTCATTGGTAGTTTTCTTGGACTCTCAGCTGGTGGTGTCGCAGTTGAACAATACTTATCGGGTTCGTGACCCATTTTTATTACGGTTGTTCTTGAGGGTACGTTTGTTACAAAGATCATTTCAATTTTTAACTTTCATTCATATTCTTCGAGCTGACAACTGGTTAGCAGACTCATTAGCTAATCAAGCAATTGATTGGCATATTAATCATTCCATACAATAAAATTTAATCATCAAAAACAGCATACATTTGATAAATTTATCACATCACATCAAATATCGCTGTATATATATCATCAGAGTGTTCAAAAACTTTACAAAAATTTGGATCCATAAGGTCATACAAAACTTGGGCTTATGCCCGAACATGTTCAGTCTCAAAAAAGAATATACAGTAATCTAATACATAATATCTGTCTACTCCTGAGGTCCCTGCCCCGAAGTCGTGTTCCTATAGAACATGACCGCGGTGGCAACTCGGCGGAATAATCGTACCCAGTCTCGGGGCACTCCTACCACCCGTCTCTGGATGGCTTCTGGCAGGTCTTCCATGGAAGCCATAGGTATTTGGCGGGTTAACCCCTCCAAGTTCCTCTGCACAGCCTGGAGGGTCCTATCTGAATCCATTGTATCTGCTTCGCCCCTGCGACGCTTGTGGCGCGGGAAACCCTCAGGTCGCACTGGTCCAATATATGTATCATGATCATGTTTACATTGTCAGTCATTATGAATCCAATCAAAAATATGTTTATTTTCATTTTTTCATACATATTTGAAAAAATCCAAAAAAAATTACATAAGTCAAAAAATTTTGCAAACTTACCGACTGTGCCCCATGCTGTGCCTGGTGGAAGAACTAGATCTGGATCTCCACGAAAGTCCATCCCGGCATAGGGATAGTCGTCCACTGCGATGATTTGTTCTCCCCACCAAAGGAAGAACTCATCGTCCCAAGTGGTCCGGGGAACTTCACTTCCCCCTAATCTCTTCATCATTTCCGCCCAACGGGCAATTCTTGGGTCCCGCGGGCTACTGATGGTAGAGATAACTCTGGGTCTCAATGCTGGTATCTTCTCAAAGAAGAATGTCATCAAAATAGTACTGTACCCAAAGTGTTTGGTCTTTTCTTGGCGGATTGAGGTCAACTGTTGTTTCATGTTCAGTAAAAGGGCTATGCACCAATCATACACATGAGTCAAGCATTCTACTGCTATGCTCATTTGCGTCCTGGACGCCTGATGTAGGGAGGCAGATCCTGCCACTCTGCCAATGGTGAAAAGGAGGATTTTCATGTGCAAATCCCGTAAATATTTAATAGCAATCTGAGTTCCAACTTTCTTGGAACCCTCTACGCAATACACGTGGACATAATCTTCCACGGTTAGCCCTCCCAGGGGCTTCCCGTGCAAGTTTACTGATTCTCCCCTCCGGGAGAGTCCAGTAATAAAATATATGTCTTCCACTTCAATGCGTACTAGCATCTGATCTATCACGAAACAATCTTGGTCTGGTTCCCAGTAATTGACGAGCATTTCTAGCAACCGAGCATTGCTTTTCATATTTGGCATTTTGAAAAATTTGAACAATCCACAATTCCGAAGGATATTTTGTGATGCTCGATCTTGCATGACCTCTTGATCAATTGCGCTATGTTCAAACTCCCTCCATGAGATTGTCATCCTATCAAATTTCAACAAATCATCCATTAGCCACGCATTTTTTGATTCGGACCTGCGCATACGCGACTTTTTCTTTGCACAGTCGCATGTATACGCGACTTTCCTATTACCAACCTGCGTATGCACAAGTCCGAGTTTTTTAGCAAGGGTTTTAATGGTGAAATTCACTAAATTTTAATTTCCAAATGGAAAAAATGATTTGCAAAGATGATTGAGGAGCCTACCTGACAAATTCGGTGCGATTCAACGGTCGGTTGTTCCTGAATTGACGAAATAAGTTTTTTGCTCCAGAGCACTTTTTTCCAAGTCAGCAATGCAATAATGAACCAAATATGAGGTAATTTGTCTATTTATGCCTAAAAAGTTGAAAATTTTCGCAAAATTTTGTTATGCTTATTTTTTCAATCTATCTTAAGCTGCATAACTCGGATGCTTGGAAGTGCCCAGTTTGGTATGTTTTCAGGTACATTTTGACGAATTTGAGATTTTTCCCATTTTTGATCCATGATTTCCGACTCGTCACGACAGGTATATGATCTTCACTGGCATATAGGTTAGGGAAATCACTTTCCGCTGCATCTTGCATACTAGCCTCCATACTGATCACTTGCCATAAGGTCGATCCCATCAAGTCATGAGTATTACACCCATTTCACTCGCCAATTATTTAATCATGACTTGGTGGTAGAGCCTTCCTTTACATGGGCTTCCTAGTTAGTTCCTTGCTATCAGTTGTTGACCATGCTGCATTTTATGTAGGCTCGGGAGTCCTCTTTAGTCCCGCCATGACTTATGTGTTGAAGCTTCATTCTTCTTCTTCCTCACTATCATTTTTTCTGGCTATTACCTTAGAGGCTCCCTGGTGTCGTTAAGTTGTATTACTGCATTGCATATTGGCTACTTGTTTATCCTGGCCTTTAGCCGGCTTCATTTGGACTCAGTGTTTAAGCCAAATTTTGACCTTGACTATTTGTACAAGTTAACCATTGCATGCACTTAGCTATCGTGACTTGACACCCTTATACCCATGGATGGAACGTTCCTTTGAGTATCGCTTACAAGTTTCCACCACCTTGCATTGAGCATAGGATTGTTCCAATCCCAGGAAATAGTGCATCTGATTCTTTGATACTCATTCTATCCATTGTACCATAGCATTCTTTTATTTCTTTTCAGGCTTATTATATGAAAAAGACAAAAAAATCAAATATAACAAAAAGAGCGGGAACGGGATGTATCTTCGTTGTTTTGATGGCAGTATAGAGTCAGTTCGTCGCCCTTGAAAAAAGCACATATATTTAAATATATTTCCTTCATTTGGGATGGATTTAGTTTTGACCTAGGTTCAGATTTTACCTTGTTTCACTTGTCATTCCTCCCCCGGTTGGTTATCTCTTCCAATCATATGGAGATTTTGTTCTGCCTCTTGCATAACAGACTTATACAGTGTCACTTTTTACTGCCATGGTCATCACGAGTCGTGCTTTTGTTCAAGGGAAGTCTAACCAGAGTCGGCCATTCTGCGGTGTCTCCTGACTCATTATTCAGTCGGCCTTCCCGGTTTTGTCACTATCTTGTTCTATCACATCAGATGTTTTGGTCTTCTGCTCGTGCTAGTTTAAGAAGGTCTCCATTGACTTCTTGCTGGTGGGTTTGTCTCTTATCGACTACGACACATTGCTCTGAGAGAAAACCTAGAGCTGCACCCTGGCCCTATTTCCATCATTGATAGGTGATCTTGTGCTCAGCATTTGATCATCATTATGGGTCTTTGACTGAGTGGTTTCCCCTGTGTTCGACGTCAGCATACATTATCACACTTGGGATTCGTGCAGTACCTTGATTTCCATTTGACCCTATCGGTGGATTTCTCGCCTCTGTGTCAACTTTCATTATTGGTTGGTTCAGAGGGTTTCTTCCGTGCGCTAGCTTCATCTTGTGCACGTCAGAAACGTACTTCGGTTTTGGTTCCATCACTCTACTTCGTCCGATTCCTTCCAAATCTTGGCCTGCGGGTTACACTCGCGCTGGACTGATGTGGGATGCCTTAATGCCTTCCTTCCAGCAGATCTTTTCCCATCGACTCCAAATCATTGCTCTGGGAATAAGGTCTAGACTCTTTCTGTCAGTACCTTAGGGCTTGCAGTCATCAGTGGCAGACTCTTCGCTATCGACAGTGGGGATTCATCATTGCCTCCTGATTGGTAGATTCTTTCAAGTGTTCGACTTCAACTCATTCATTCGCACTTGTTAGATTGTAATGGGGCACCTTGACACTCATTTTCATTATCGGTGGGTTGTCTCACGTTGGTTAACGGTATACATCATTGACCGGTAATCCAACGATTTCTCACATGGTCGACTTCAGCTCATTTATTCCCATTGTGTAGAATTGTGCCATAGTGATCGGTGAAGACCTCGGGTTGCATCAACATTTCTCGGTTCACTTTTGACAGTCCATTCAGTTTCTGCCAGTGATGTCGTCCACTCTTATATGTTGCAGTTCAGTACAGCAGCATCCTATATGTTGGCTCCCGAGTTGCGTGATAGTACTGTTTGTTCCACCCCTTATGATTTGGTACTTGGAGATTCAGTTACTTATTTGATCAGACATCCAGTTGCAGCATCATTGATCAGCTTTCTATATGTGATACTTGGACATTGATTCAGACTTATACTTCCGGGCCATGCTCAGATGATTCATTGTGTACTTTCAGTTCAGCTATACTTGTATACATGTTGGATCTATTCAGTACTTTCCATATGATGTATTTTTGACTGAGCATGGGTATGCCCGCCTCGGCATGAGTTGACTCTCTGTTTTCTTTCATTGGTTTTTTGGCAGGCTGAAATCTGGTGAAGTCCTCTCTTGTCCTTGCGAAGTTCTTTCTATGTGCATAATACATTTCGGCCATCATGTACCCCTTCTGACCTCATATATTAGGGGGCATCTGTTATAGCATCATTTCTCACCTTCATATGATTCATGATTGATTTTATGGCTTTGGGCACCCATTCCTACAGACTTGGACAAATTCACTAAAAAACAGTGTAAAAATCCCCATACGCGATTATGCCCAGACTTTTCCGCGTGTATACGCGAGTCCACATGCACTTTTCCGCGTATGCCATTAAAATCATTAAAAAATATATAAAAATTCCCTATTTTCGGGCTAGGTTGATGGTTACTCTGGTAGTTCAACCACCCCAGCACGTGGCCAACTGTTTCCAACTGTTGAAACTACTTTGAGGGAGTATAAAAGCACCTCATGTGTATGGCCTAAGGGGGGGAGAGAATTATTGATATTATACTCTGTTGGTATTCCCTATCCAAGTCTGAATTCCCGTGCCTCCTGCACTTCCCAGTTCATTTCAAGAAACCTTTGTTTCTTGGAGATGCTCATTCCTTTATATGTCATCTCGTTTGCACCAGTTTGGAAGGAATCTTAGCGAGGCAAGGGTGGGACAGATCCGGATGACGGTTTGCTCGAAGATCGTGGTTCAAGGATTCAGGTGATCTCTCCACTCGTTATTTCTGTACATGCTATCTATAATACAGAAGTACCATCTTGTTCCCGAAATATACATGTTAGTGTCTGCTTACATACATGAGAATATTGTTATTTAAGCATTCATTATGGTTTATCTGATATTTTATATGGATTTCACTAACATTTAGAGTAGATATATGTTGTACAACCAGTTCTTCGTGCTTGTTTCTTCTTGCCTTTCAGGTTAAGGAGGAAGAAGGGTTGCTAGGGGTTTGGACCCCGCAGGATCTGCTTCAACCGTAGGACCTACGGGTAACTTCCTCATTCTACTCTATTTAGTTTTTCATGAACATGTATGGTTGTGTGAGTCCTTCTTAAGTAGCATGCCCCTGCTCTGTGGAGGTTTAAACCCAACAAACCTCTAGGGTGATTTTCCCCGAAACACCCTGGATATTACCTTCAGAATCCGAATTGGATTCTTTCAATGGCCCGATGCCTTTGAGTAATTTTGAGTTAGCATATCAAAATGTACAGTCATTTTCTGATACTCCTTCAACTAAGTCTGATCTAGTGAATGTGATCAATAAGGAGTCATTTTCAATATCAAGTTTAGCTTCAACACCAATTTCGGATCCTACTCAACAAGTATTCAATATTGATGAACATATTCGTGAATTCTTGTTGGTAGATGAGTTACCATGGGAAGATCTTCATCATAGGATTTCATTTTTACCTGATCTTGATCATTTTGAGAATGATTTTTCCTCCATTTTTACCACTGATTATGTCAAAGACCCTCAAAATCCTCTTTCACATTTCGATTATGAATTGAATTTAGAAAATATTTCTACAACGGTTCCTCTTGAAATTTTAGTAAAACCTGGAATTGTTGAAAACATTCATATAGGTGCTTCTTGTATGGCTGATGAAATCCAAGCATATAAAGCCCTATTTCAGGAATTCCATGAAATTTTCGCCTGGTCATATGAAGAAATACCAGGAATCGATCCGTAGGTTTTTCTTCATGAAATTAAGACATACCCAGATACTAAACCCGTTGGACAGAGATTACGTCAGATACATCCAAGAAAAGCTACCGCTATTAAAGCCGAAGTTGAAAAATTACTTCGTGCAGGTTTCATTTATCCGATCCCATTAACAAAGTGGGTATTTGATATTGTTCCGGTCAATAAAAAACAAGGAACAATACGAGTATTGATCAGGAGATCAAGTCTCTTGTAGAAAAATGCTCAAAAATGAAGTTGCTCAGAATTGGTCCAAATCAAAACGACAGGAAAGAGCTCGCCAAAACGATCCTGTAGCCGTGAACGGCACTCAAATCCGTTGCCGTATGGAGGAGATATTGCATTTTTAAATCGCCCAATAACCTTCAATTTTGGAAAAGGAATTTTTTAATTTTATGTGTTGGGATAATTTTATTTTTAATAAGGTTTAATAAATTAATTAAATTATATAGTTATTAATATTTTATATGGTTTTTATTAATCATATGTTATATTATTAATTATTGTTTTAATTAATTATTAAAAAAAAAATTAATTAAACCTTATTAAAATTTAAATTTTAATACCACACATGTTATTAAAGTCCTAAACCCAAATGATACGTTCACATTTCAAATGTTGTAAAGTCATGGTAATGGCATTCAACGTATGGTTTAAAAGGTTGTAATACGTGGCATATTAACCGTAAAGGCCTGTAACGTATGGGAATGCGTTAATGGAGCAGGCCACATGCTGTATGACGTCACGGTGGAGCGGAGCGGAATTAAATGCCACCGTTTGTTATGTGATCGTTCACATTATGCGGGACCGTAAAAAATAAAGTTAAATGCAACGGTTGGTTCCAATGTATATTCCAACGGAAACCATGTGACATGTGACCACACACATTAACATTAAGTGCTACCCCTCCAATTCGGTGGCAGTTTCGGCGGACCCCCAAATTCAGCGCCTGACTCCATATTTGTCAGAGCTATCTGGCAGTTAGCCAGACTTAGCAGGAGTGAATCTAGGCAAACTTCAGTTAGCCATAACTTGGGCTAGGAAAGTCCTTTTGGGACGATTTTGTTTTTTGTTTTTGGGGTAATGAATCATTCTGGAGCTATTGGGAGTGTTTACAGAGCCATCAGGGCGCTCTATCAGTGAATTTACCAGCGTTTTTGGTCATGGAGCCACCAGGGCCTATTGAAAGATCTGCTGTTTTGGGCTATTCTCATCCAATGGAGGTGAATGAATAGTCGTTTTATACTGATTTCAGCGTTTTGTATCTATATTTGCAGCTTTTTTTTCCTTTTTAGGCTTTCTATACAATTTATTTCACATTTTGAGAATTTAATGAAAGAGGGAAAAGCCTAATTAGAGGCTTTTGGACCCAGCAGAGGTAGCCCAAGAGAGGGGTGAACTGCTTAAACAATTTCTCACTGTCATACTGTGTATTTTTGCTGCATTATTTCAGATTCTGCTACTTTAAATAGTAACTTTTCATAAGTACACTTTTCCCAATCAGGATTATACAGTGAACAAAACTTATTAATTCATCTTCAAACCACTTTACTTCATTTGTAGAATACGTAAACTTTCCTATTCACATATAAAAGTTGGATTAATGAATACTTTGCACATAAACAAATACTTTCATTGATCGGATCTATTACAGTGATTACATTTTATTTCTTTAGGTAGAGCCAGTTTGTGGGCCAGGTAGCCTCTGGTTTCATCCTTTCTAGTAAAGGTGAAATAACCAGTAAAAGCCCCTTACTGTCAATATCTGTATGAGAAATACTTTGTTCTCACAATTTTAGATCAGGTTGGTATCAGAGCTCTAGGTTTTTCTTAAGAGTTTGTGAAATTTGTGCAAGTAAATTGTGTTATTCTACAAAATTTGATGCTTACTAGGCTGAAATTGAAAAGAGAAGAAGGTCAATTGGTTAGAGAACAAGTTAATCCTCAACCAAGGAGGGCTAGAGTGCCATTACATCCACCTTCCATTTCATCCTCAATAGCCTTAGAATCAGCCACAAACATGTATTCCAGAGAAGGAGAATTACAAGAGGAAATGGATCCCAAGGAAGAAGAAAGAGTCTTTAGAAAATCTTTCTTGGACTTGACTGAGATGGTTAGGATCCTATACCAGGAGAGAAATGATAGGATTGCTGGAGAAGGGTCTAGAAACCAAAAAGAAGAAGGAAATTCTTTAGGAGGAAAGAAAGAAAAATATGAGTCTAAGAAAGGGAATGCAGGAAATGGTGATCCACCATCTCCATCGTCATCCTCTTCCTCCACATCATCCTCTTCTACTTCTGTTAATCAATCACACAAAACAAAAACATCTCTTAAAAATCCTTTGTTAAAGCTTGATGTAAAGTTTGAGTTTCCGATGTTTAATGGTGATGTGAATGCAGAAAAATTGGATAATTGGATTAGACAGCTGGAATTCTATCTAAGAATTCAGAATTTGCATGATGATGAGACAAAAATCCAATTAGCCTCTTTGAGAATGGATGGAGCAGCTTTGGTTTGGTGGGAAGCCAAGACCAAGGAGGAAATTAAAAAGCATGGTAATATAACTCTAACTTGGAATCAGTTTATTATAGCTATTAAGAAACAATTTTATTCTCTTGCCCATATTCAGAAAGAAATCATGAATTGGCAAAATTTTAGGCAACTTAAGGGTCAAAATGTGCAAGATTATACCCAAGAGTTTAGAAGGAGAGCACTTCTACTTGGAGTAGACTTACAAAGTCAAGACACCTTGTTGAAATACATAGGAGGTTTGCACAATTATCTACAACATACTATTCTAATGTTCAATCCTACCAGCTTAGATGAAGTCTGTGTGCAGGCTACACATTTAGAAGCTAGAGGAAAGAATAATTTTGATGAGGATAGTAATTTCAAAAACAAAGGAAAGAAAAGAGTTGCAAATTCAAGAAAAGAGAAAGGAAAGTTCTTTTGCAAGAACTGTTCAAAGACAAGTCATGATGAAGATCATTGTTGGAAGCTTCATCCTGAACTAAAACCAGAAAAATACAAGAACAAAAACAAGACCAAAGAAAAGGAGAAAACTGTAGCAACAATTGAGCAATACTTAGGGTCAGACTCAGGAGATGAGACAAAAAGCATAGCCATGGTTTTAAAGAACATTAAGGGGAAAGAAGTGGTGCAAGACACAATTCCTAGTTCTAGCTCTTTGAATTGTCACAAAGATACTCATAAATAAAAGAGGAGGATAGAGCTTTTCCATGTGAGGGTAATTTCAAAACATCCCAAAATTGACACACTATTTGACAGTGGGTCACAAGCGAATCTTATATCTGAAGACTTGGTCAAGCAGCTTAAACTTGAGACCATTCCACATCCGAAGCCTTATCCACTTGGATGGATATGCAAGGATGCCAATTTGAAAGTTTCAAGGAAGTGCATATTGCGCTTTGCAATAACTGCACACTTTATTGACACAGTGGAACTTGATGTGGTGCCGCTTGATATCTCAGGTATTGTTTTGGGAAGTCCTTATTTATTTGACAGGAAGGCTATCTTTCATCGCCATGAAAAAAAGTATCACTTGTTCAAAGATGGTAAAGAGTACATCGTGAGAGCTCACAAGAAGAAGCTGGAATCTTCTTTACTCCATGCATGTCAATTGAAAAGACTGGTTAATGCAAGTCAAAGTCTAACTTTGTTAATGATGAAACGACTAGATTTTGAGCATTCGCCTTTTTATGATGTAGCTAATGATTTTTCTCACTTTGATAACAATTTATATTTGAAAAAGGATGATGTTATGTTGTGCAAATTACCTTTTGGGTCAGCCAATGCAGTGAATGAAGTGTCAAAGCAAAGCAGTGCAAGCAAGAAGGACACACAATTTAGCATGGGAAAAAGTTGGTTTTAGAATGGTAGAATTCGCCATGGGAACAGTTTGCAAGGTGAAAGTTATTTTAAGTCTTTCTGGAAGTTTGATCAGTGTAGAAATTTTTTTTTTTCTACAAATTATAATTGTTGTTCTGCAAATTTTGATCATTTGCATCATGACTCCGTCAATCTTAGCAGTGGTCGATCAATTGATTCCAGAGACAGAGTAACATTTTCTCAAAAGCTTCATTTGATGAAATCGGGTAGATTTCAGTTGTTCAAGGGTGGAAGAGTGAAAAATCAGTCTCCACATCATCAGTTTTAGTAATCAGAGAGCTTTTCGGGTCCAAAAGCTTCCCATTTGGGAGGTGTGATTAGGAGATCAAGTCTCTTGTAGAAAAATGCTCAAAAATGAAGTTGCTCAGAATTGGTCTGAATCAAAACAACAGGGAAGAGCTCGCCAAAAAGATCCTATAGCCGTGAACAACACTAAAATCCGTTGCCGTATGGAGGAGATATTTCATTTTGAAATCGCCCAATAACCTTCAATTTTGGAAAAGGAATTTTTTAATTTTATGTGTTGGGATAATTTTATTTTTAATAAGGTTTAATAAATTAATTAAATTATATAGTTATTAATATTTTATATGGTTTTTATTAATCATATGTTGTATTATTAATTATATGTTTTAATTAATTATTAAAAAAAAAAAATTTAATTAAACCTTATTAAAATTTTAATTTTAATACCACACATATGTTATTAAAGTCCTAAACCCAAATGATACGTTCACATTTCAAATGTTGTAAAGTCATGGTAATGGCATTCAACGTATGGTTTTAAAAAGTTGTAATATGTGGCATATTAACCGTAAAGGCCTATAACTGTAGGTGCATTAATGGAGGCGGTGCGTGCTGTATGACGTCACGGTGGAGGGCGGGCGGAATTAAATACCACACAATTTGTTATCAGAATCGTTTCACATTGTGCGGGACCATAACAAACTAAAATTAAATACAATGGTTGGTTAAACGTATATTCTGTCCGAAACCCATGTGACATCGCGGGTTTGAAATTTAACATTAATTGTAGCCCTCCAATTAGGCGGCAGGAGTTTGGCCGGAACCCCAAATTCAGCGCCTAACCATAGTTGTCAAGACTATGCGGCGATTGTGAGGCTTAGGCAGGTGAATCTCGACAAACTTGGATAGCCATTAACTTGGGCTAGGAAAGTCCATTTGGGACGAATTTTTTTTTTGATTTTGGGGTAATGAATCATTCTGAAGCTGTTGGGAGTGTTTGCAGAGCCATCAGGGTACTCTATCAGTGAATTTACCAGCGTTTTTGGTCGTGGAGCCACCAGGGCCTATTGAAAGATCTGCTGTTTTGGGCTATTCTCATCCAATGGAGGTGAATGAATAGTCGTTTTATACTGATTTCAGCCTTCTGTATCTGAATCTACAGCTTATTTTGCCTTTTTAGGCTTTCTATACAGTGTATTCACATTTTGAGCATTTAATGAAAGAGGGAAAAGCCTAATTAGAGGCTTTTGGACCCAGCAGAGGTAGCCCAAGAGAGGGGTGAACTGCTTAAACAATTGCTTGCTGTCATACTGTGTATTTTTGCTGCATTATTTCAGATTCTGCTAATTTAAATAGTAACTTTTCATAAGTACACTTTTCCCAATCAGGATTATACAGTGAAAAAAACTTATTAGTTCATCTTCAAACCACTTTACTTCATTTGCAGAATACGTAAACTTGCCTATTCACACATAAAAGTTGGATTAATGAATACTTTTTTTGTAAAAATACTTTCATTGATCAGATCTATTTAAGTGATTACATTTTATTTCTTTAGGCAGAGCTAGTTTGTGGGCCAGGTAGCCTCTGGTTTCATCCTTTCTAGTAAAGGTGAAATAACCAGTAAAAGCCCCTTACTGTCAATCTCTGTATGAGAAATACTTTGTTCTCACAATTTCAGATCAAGTATGTATCAATTATAGGGATATAAATCGAGCTTGTCCAAAAGACAATTATCCAACCCCTTATCTCAATCAAATTATTGGCGATTGTGCTGGAAATGAAATGTTCTCGTTCATGGATGGATTTTCCATCTACAATCAAATCAACATACTCCCTGCAGATCAACCTAAAACAACCTTCGTTTGTCCATGGGGAACTTTTTCTTATCGCAAACTACCTTTTGGCCTTAAGAATGCTGGCGCCACTTTTCAAAGGGCCATGTCTTATGCATTTCATGACATTAAGCACATTGTGCAGCTCTACCTCGATGATTTTCCTGCTCATTCTTCACACAGAGTAGATCATATTACTCATTTACGAGCCATTTTTATACGATGTAGGCATTATAAGATTCGTTTGAATCCTCACAAATGTGTTTTTTGCGTACAATCCAGACGATTATTGGGATTTATTGTCTCAAAGGCAAGCATTCGTGTCGACCCATCAAAGGTTGAGGCAATCATCAATTTACCTCCTCCTTCTACTCTTCACCAACTCCAAAGTTTGCAAGGGAAAGAAAACTTTTTACGTCGATTCATTCCTACCTACGCCAAGTTAACGAAAGGTTTCACTAGGTTGTTGAAACAAAATATTCCTTTCTTTTGGGACAAGGTTGCTGATAGATCTTTTGATGCTCTGAAACACACATTGACCCATTCACCATTACTGCATCCTCCCAACTATAACCAAGATTAATTTTTGTACCTCGCCACTTTCGATTCCACGATAGGGATGGTTTTAGTTCAAGAAGATGAATTCCATTGTGAACATGTGATTTACTATCTTAGTCGAAATTTGCATCCAACTGAGATCAAATATTCACATGTGGAGAAATTGGCCTTGGCAGCAGTTCAAGATGTTCAACGTTTTTGTCATTACATACTATTACGCAAAACAACAGTGATCTATGATTGTAACCATATGATGTACATTTTGACTAAACAATTTCTAGGGGGAAAATACTCTAAATGGATTATCATCCTGCAGGAGTTTGATTTGGAGTTTGAAAAATCCAAATCAAAGAAATCATTGATATTTGCTGAACTTATGTGTGATTTCCCACGTACTGATACATAAACTGTGGTGGAAGAACCAATCGCGGATGAATCATTGTTTCTTATTAGTACCATTGATCCTTGGTATGGAGATATTATTGTTTATCTTCAGACCCAATATTTTTGGCCTGAGCTTTCACAGTCGCAACGATGAAAAATACTTTTCCAGTCTCAACAATATCATATTGTTGGCGACACACTATACCGTTGTGGTGCGGACACAGTTTTTCGACGTTGTCTAACCCATGAAGAAGCCGAAAATGTTTTAAATGACTTTCACTCTAGAGAATGTGGCGGTCATATGTCTAGGTATGCCACAACCCAAAAGATATTGTGTGTAGGTTATTTCTGGTCGTCCTTATTTAAAGATTGTATTTATGCAGTCCGAAAATGTCATAATTGTCAAATATTCGATCAAAAAATGCGTGCAACACCTTTCACCCTATACTTGTTATCGGTCCTTTTGAAAAATAGGGCATTGACTTCATTACATGTAACCCTCACTCAGCCGGGAGGCATGGGTATATTATTATAGCACTAGGTTATTTTACCAAATGGGCCGAGGTGATGCCTACATTTACAGCAAATGGAAAAACTACAGCTGTTTTCGTGTTCAATCATGTGATTGCCCATTTCAGTGTACCCCAAACGATAATTACTGATCACGGGAGCCATTTCGGAATATCATGATGACCGAGTTAACAGACCAACTTGGCCTGCGCCATGATAGTTCTACACCATATTATCCGTAGGCTAATGGTTTAGTTGAAGCAATTAATAAATTTTTAGTCACCATGATCAAACGAATCATTGGAATTCATAAGTTGAACTGGCATACCATGCTCTTTTCATCACTTTGGGCATATCAAACCTCAACAAAAACATCGATAGGATTTACCCCTTTTCAACTAGTTTTATGGTTTAGAGGTGGTATTACCCATTGAATGTGAGATACTGTCACTCCATCTAGCCATAGAGTTACTACCAGCCACTTCTGAAGAGGAGAAACATTTTTTAGACTTGGCTCAATTAGATGAGAATCGGCGCACTGCTGCATTAGCTACCGAGACTCATGCAAAAAGAATGAAAGCTCAGTATGATAGAAATGTTACCCCTCGTAATTTTTCAAAAGGAGACCTAGTTTTGATTTATGATCAAGCCAACAATAAACTAGGGGCTGGGAAATTTGAACCCATGTGGCATGGTCCTTATATTTTCAAGCAACAGCTTGCAAAAGGGGCCTATGAATTGATTGATTTTGACAGGGTCTCTGTAGGTAAACCTAGAAATTGACTTTATCTGAAGAGATATTACGCTTGATTTTTGTGTGGAGATATTATCTGTATATTAGTTACTTTCTAGCTGGTGTGCTATAGATTAGAAACATGTGCCTAGCTTAAGTGTGCTTTTACTACTATTCCTGCTTATCTGGATTACTCTTGATATCGCAGATGTCGACGTCCTTTCAAACATATATTGGTTTTGTTGATGGCACTTGTCGTAGTACATGGAACATCTCTTCTGCAACTTGGGTTATTTATTCACCCATTGACGAGTTAGTATCTATGCATGGGGTAAACCTCGGTCAAACAATGAACAATATTGTTGAATATAGTGCAGTTATTGAATTATTGTCGGAATCCATTTCATTTGGAATTCAGAGTTTGATCATTAGGTTAGATTTTGAACTCATTTTATTACAGTTAAACTGAGTATATGCCATTAGAAACCCAATATTATTAAGATTATTTTTAAGGGTTTGTCTCCTGGAACGAGAGTTCGATTATATTGAGTATCAACACATTCCAAGAAATTTAAACACAATAGCAGATGCAATAGCTTCTAGTGTTATAAATAGAAATTTGCAATAATAAAGTAATAAATCAACATTTGATAACATGATTGAACAGGTAACTGGAAATAATAGTATATCATAGTACAGATGTAGTGTTCAAAAAATATTACATCATCTTCGATCATAGGTTCAAAATGCCTTATGATTGGAAAAAGGTGATACAAAAATGAGTCTATATAGTCAATCATCCACTATCCGTGGTGATGGTCATGATAATACACTAATGCTCGTGCCACTCTACACAAAAATCTCCTGAATGGTCCAAGAACACCAATGATGTATCTTTGTAAAAAGAGTGGAATGTCATCTATGGTAGTCTCAGGAATATCCATAGTTAGCCACTCTAAATGGTGTTTTAAATTAGTCAGGATCTCTGTTGTCTGATCCTGTGGTGGTGGTGGTGGTGTTGCATCCCTTTGCCTCCAGTCAAAGGGGTGGAGAATGGCTGGTCGATGTGGACCCACATCTGCATTTGAATTTTTTGTTATTAGTTTTAGACGATTTAAAAACAAAATAAAAATTAGAAATTAGAACATGTCAAAGAGATTTTTTACCTGACTCATCCCATTGAGCTCCTGGAGGAAGTAGCATATCTCGGTCGCCGCGGAAATCCATGCCCGAATAAGGAAAATACTCTATCACAAAAAGTTGGCATTCTAACCAACGAAAATAAGTCGAGGGAAATCAAACAATCTCCCCACCCTCGCTATGATGGGCCATCAAAGCAACCCATCGAACCATCCGAGGCTCTCGAGGTTTACCAGCATCAACAGGAATATGTTGCAGGACTAACATAGGAATCCTCTATAGAGCAAAGGTAACTATGATGGATCCATATCCGAAGTTGTTTAACTTTCCATTCTTTGCTCTGGTAATTTGGCCTTTCACATTAGCCAACACTTCCTCGCACTAGTTGAATATGGTGCCTCGGAAACAATCTATGTTGATCAGCGGTTTTCATTGATGTCAACCCAAGCAGCACTAGGGGCTAAACCAATATTGCATGGTAATTTTGACCTACCAAATTGATATATTCTTGGTCAATAATGATTTTTATGGTTTCTACTTGTCTAGATGTTTTCGTTGATATATGGCATGCCATGTAATTCTTCACGGTTTAAGAGATATTCATGTTTGAAGTTTGTAACCCCAGTTAGTGGGCTAAAACCCCATGGGGTTGGGGCATGGGTCATTGAAAATTCATAATTAATAATTTGCTCCTAAAATCCCTCCCATGTTCACTTGTTGAATCCCCTCTCAACTTAAGCATTTATATAAATTGTGATCCTCATTTCCTCCTTATGCAAGGGATTCGGCCATCTGAAACAGGTCATCGTGGAATTTTCACTCTAAATTTTTTTCTAGAAATGTTTAGAAGCTAAAAATTTTATGAGGTGAAGCAAAAATCCTGAGGAAGCTGCAGTAAACATTTTAGATCAAGGTGCACAATATTTTTTGAGATATAATCTATGGAAGTAAAGGTTTTTGCAGGATCCTGAAATTCATATAAAATAAGTGACCTTGGTAAAATCGTCATAACTCTCTCTATGAGTATCGGATTGGAATTCCATAAAAAGTGGCAGATAGTGCATAGTCTGAAATTTTCGCTCTATCAATTTAAGAGCCAAATGAAGAAACAGTGACATGTGGAATGCCGTACAATTGCGCTCTGATGAAACAGTCCATAATTAGGGCATTGTGATATATTGGGCATAAATATTTCTTGAAGAATCCAAATTGGGTCAGACCTGTGGCATTGGAAAGAAGACTCAGAGGAATACTACAGGACCAAAAATCAGATATTGAGGATTTGAAATAACATAGATACACTAGATTCAATATCAAGCTCCTAGAAGGCAAGAAAAATCTAGATCATGTGTTGTCAAGGGTTGCAAAGGACCAGACTTTCTATGGTAGAAAAGAAAAGCAAGGTGCAGCAGAGGGTAGCATGACAAGAGCAACAACCAAGGTGCATAACAGCAGCAAGAATTTCATCATATGAAGTCTTCAAGTGGGCAACACTGGATACAATCATTGTAAAGGTATCATTATACTTAGTCATTATAAATACATTATTGTACAAATTGTACTAGTATCTATCTGCCAAGGGTTGAAGAGGTAGTGTTGGGAGGTCTAGGATCATCATTAGGTGGCTGTGTCAAAGTTGGGGTTATGGTATAGTATATCTTCTTCTTCTACATCATTCTATATCATTGTAAAGTGGACCATTTTCCCTGGTATGGGAGTCCATTCTTATTTTATTCTTCTATAGGGTGCTAGGGTGGTGCTAGGGTGAGTTGTAGCTCATTGGGTGTTGGGGCATCCGTGTTGACTACTGAAGAATCTCGGGCATTGGAGTGTCCATCCAGTGGGAGCTGGAGAAGAATGATTTTCTATATTCTAGGAAGTTGGAGCTTTATTTTCAATTGGAGTTGAATATTAAAGAATTATTAGAAAAGAATTAGGTGGTTTTTGTCCTAGAGTGGGTTTCCACCTTAAAAACTGTGTGCATTTGTGTTCCTCTTGTTTGTTGCTCTCATTGTACAAACACTGATAATAATTGAAGATTAATTAATGCTCTAATTGAAAGGAATACTGATTCACCCCTCCTCTCATTATTTCCAACAATTGGTATCAGAGCTTGGTTCCTTCAATAGCAGTTTAATAGCTGGAAGGAGGTCATGGAGCATATCAAGAATGGTGTACCTCTATTCAATGAAAATAACTATGCAGTTTGGAAAGGAAGAATGGAGGTATATCTCTTGGTGCAAGGTTATGAAGTATGGGACACTGTTCAAAATGGATTTACATCAACCGCAGATGAACAAGGTAAGAAGAATTTGGTAAATGATGCAAAAGAAAATAATATTATTATCAGTGGACTTATTGAATCTTCTTATCATAAGGTGTTGGGTTGTAGAACCACGAAAAATGTATGGGACAAGCTTGAGAATATATATGCAGGTGACTCAAATGTCAAAGAAGCAAAGCTTCAAATCTATAGAGAAAAATTTGAGCAACTCAGAATGAAAGAAGATTGCAACATTGCTCAATACTTCCAATACGTTGATGAAATAACCAATATTCTGAAAGGATTGGGAGAGCCAGTTGATGAGAAGACTATTATACGGAAGATTCTTAGAACATTACCAGGGAGATTCAACCCAAAGGTATCAGTCTTAGAATACAGTGCAAATCTAGACAAACTCAACAAGGAAGCATTACATGGAGTTTTCATAGCATATGAAATGAGACTTGATGAAGAAAAGGGTACTTCAAATCTAGAAACTGCGTTCGTTGCATCTAAGAAAACCAATAAGGACAAACAACCTTCAATTGAAATGACATGCACCTGCAAGTGTGGAGAAAAGGGAGATGATGGAGAAGTTCTTTCAGATGAAGAATATGCTTACTTTACAAGAAAAATAAAACCTGGTAAGGGAAAATTCGAAGGTAAACTTCCATTGATATGTTTCAGTTGTGGTGAGGTTGGGAATTTCGTAGCAAAATGTACGAACAAAATTGATGGCAACTTAAAAGGAAAGAAAGGCTTTAAGAAATTCAACAAGCAAGGAAAAAAGAAAGGATCCAAAAGGAACTTTCTCTCTAAAGAAGATAACTCATCATCCGATGAAGAAAGTGACAGCAAAGAAGAAGCCAATGAGAAAGTATTATTTATGGCCAAGCACAATAAAAAAGAAGTATCAAACAATGAAGAAGAAGGGTTGACCATAGAAGAATTTTATGAGGAGGAAATTTAGCTTATAAAAGAGCTCAATGCTGAGAAGATCCGTTCCAATACTCTTGAAGAACAAGTTCAAGGTCTCAAAATTGTGGTTGAAGAACACAAATGTATTGAAGAGTCACTTCAAAAGAAGTTGGAAGAAAGCAACCAAGAAAGGGAAGCATTAGAAGCCGAAGTAGTCTCACTGTGTAAGGAAGTGAAGAAGGGAAAAATTTTCCAAAAGTATGCCAATAGCTCAAGAGCATTGGAAGAACTCATCAACAATCAATGATCTTACAACGACAGAACTGGCCCTGGTTACAAAGAAGAAGAAGCATGACCTTCTACAACAAAATACAATGAACCTATGAGATCTGACATACATGAAGACTTCTTTGGACAAGATTCATAAGCACATCCTTGTAATACGATTCCTCGACGAATATTTTCATCAAGGTACCAACATATTTTTAATGGCTATTGTTATTCATGTGGAAAATTTGGTCATAAAGCTGTAGAATGTCTCACGTACCCTAGGAACCAATACAATTCCAAGAGATTCTTCAAATATGAACCTCCCAGGGCTCAACGAAACATCAATAGATTTGAACATTTAAGAAATAATATGGAATGTTACAAATGTCAGAAGTTTGGACACATATCCAGAGACTGCAGACTTGAAAATCCTCTAGAAGAATCTTCGAAGCCACAGAATGAATGAAAATGGAAGAAGAAGAAGACTGATAATTCTGCTCTCGATCTCAAGGCTCAAAAAAATAAAGATGTGTGGTATGTTGACAGCAGTTGCTCAAAGCATATGACAGGAGATAGAAATAAATTTGTATCTCTGAAAGATAAGAAGGATGGAACCATATCCTTTGCAAATGATGGATCTTCAAATGTTATAGGATCAGGTACCGTCACTCTCGGAAGCAAATATGTTATAGCCAAGAATGTTCTATTGGTTGAAAACATGAATCACAATCTGCTCAGTATTGGACAAATGTGTGATCAAGGACACACAATGCTATTCAACTCCACAAAATGTAAAATCAGGAAAGGCAGGTATGGTAAAATTGTGGCTACAACAAGTCGAGCTCCAAACGACATATATGTTCTGGATGATGCAACTAAAGCATGTCTACTAGCTAAAGAAGATGAAAGTTGGTTATGGCACAAACGAATGGGTCACATAAACTTTGACAATCTTGTTAGGGTAAGTAAAAAGGAATCAGTACGAGAAATGCTGAAAATCTCAAAACCTTCCAACACACTATGTGAGGCATGTCGGCATGGCAAGTAGACAAAAGTCCAATTTAAAACAAAAGAAAAATTTTCATCACATCCATTGGAATTGATACATACTTATCTATGTGGTCTTGTGAGAACAAAAGGCTTAGAAGAAGAATCATATTTCATGTTAATGATAGATGACTATACCAGGATGACAACCGTCAGTTTCCTAAAGAAAAATCTGAAGCATTTGAGTGCTTTAAGATCTACAAGGAGTTGGCTGAAAATGAAATTGATTTGAAAATAAAGTGGTTAAGATCAGATAATGGTGGAGAATTCACTTCCAGATTATTTCAGCAATACTGTGATGAAAATGGAATAAAAAGGCAATTTTCAACAACACGAACACCTCAGCAAAATGGAGTTGCTAAAAGAAAGAATAAAACTGTACAGGAAATGGGTAGAACAATGTTGAGGACTCAAAATTGGATGAAAAATTTTGGGTTCAAGCAATTGATACGACAGTCTTCATTATCAACCGAAGTATTTTCAGAAATAATTGCAACAAGACTCCATATGAATTATGGAAAGGAAAACCAGCTAATGTAAAATATTTCAGAATCTTCGGAAGAAAATGTTATATCAAAAGAGAAGATCAAAATTTGGGTAAGTTTGAATCACGTGTTGATGAAGGTATCTTTGTTGGTTACTCACGCAAAAGAAAGGCATATAAATGTTATAATCTAAGACGAAAACAGATAGTGGAGAGAATAAATGTTACATTTAATGAAGATGGTGTTCTAGGGAGTAATGATGAGGATCTAGAATCTTTGAAACTTGAGACAGAGGCTGAAAAAGACACAGATAAAATTGTAGAACAAGAAGCAACTATCAATGAGGAAGAAGTAAACAATGATCATCAAGATATACCAGAACAACAACAAGAAGCTCCTCCAAGGAGAAAAAAGGAGTGGATTCAAAAGAACCATCCATCAAATCAAATCACTGGTGAAATAAATGTCGACAGCTTTGTTCATCACAACAAGCTCACATTGCTTTTCTAGCAACTTTTGAGCCTAGTAGTTTTAACAATGTTACCGATGAAATAGGTAACTGCACTATTACCTACTTTTTTTTGGTAGCATAAAAAGCACCAAATTTTCAAAAATGGTGATGCAGAATCACTTTTTTTTTTTTTTAGCACATTTTTGACACTCTAATATTTTTATTTATGAAGTATGAATATTTGTTTTAAAATGTTAGTGATTTTCATGATAATTTTGAAACATATTGATGTAGCATCAACCCTTTATTTTAGAGTGGTGATTTTCATGCTGGTAATAAAACACAAAACTTAGATTATATATATATATATATAAACAATAAAAAAAACCAATAAAAATGTAAAAAAAGCAAAATTAACTCGTAAAAATAAAAAATTTAACAAAAATAAATTAAAAAAAAAACAAAAATATTCGAAAATTATATCAAAAGAAATGACAAAATTTGAAAAAAAAAACACATAATTTAAAGAAAAAAAACAAAAATTAACCAAAAAAATAAAAAAATAAAAACATCAAAAACATTTTTTTCTAAATTATTAAAAAAAACCATATAATTAAAAAAAAAATTAAAATAGAAAATTTAAAAATAATTTAAATTACAAAATTAAAATTTAGATAAAAATAATAAAATACAAAAAAAATTTAAATTTAAAAAATTAAATTAAAATAATAATAATAATAAGAAAAAAAATACAAATTTTAAAATTAACAAAAAAAAAACAAATAAAAAAAAATTGAAATTGAAAAAGAAAATTAAAATAAAAAAAATATCATTAAAAAACAAAAAAAAAAAAAAAATTAAAAAAACCACGTGCAAATAATTAAAAAACAAATATCCATAAATTTACTATTTTTTTTTAAATGAAACAATTTATAAATTTTAAAAATTAAAAAAAAAAGTAATAAATTTAATAAATAAATTTTAAATTTTAAAAAATAATTAATCTAAAATATTAAATTTAAAAACAAAATTATAAAAGAAAAAAAAACCAAATTAAAACAAATTAAATTTAAAATAAAAAATTTGAATTAAAATAAAATAATTTAAAATTTTTTGAATTTAAAAAAAAAAATCAAATTAAAAAAAAAAAATATTAAAAATTAAAAAAAAAAAAAAATTGATCGTGGTGGTGCTGCCAATCGACCTCCTGCCCAGGTGGCGGTAGAGGCCGGCCGTTGGGTGAGCGAGGGGTTGCATGCAGCCCCCCGCCCGCCTAGCAGCCGGCCTCCTCTGCAACCTTGGGGAATTGACCTCCCGCGGCGGGAGGTCGATTCCGGGAATCGCCCTCCCGTGGCCAATTGGCGATTCCCGCCGCGGGAGGCCAATTCTGGGAATCGCCCTCCCGCTGCGGGAGGGCGATTCTCGGAATCGGCCTCCCGCAGTGGGAGGGTGATTCCCAGAATTGGCCTCAGGGAAATTCCTGAAATCGGCCTCTCGCTGCGAGAGGGCGATTCCCGGAATCGGCCTCCCGCGCGGTGGGAGAGTGATTCCCAGAATCGGCCTCCCGCTGCTGGAGGGTGATTCCCAGAATTGGCCTTAGGGCGATTCCCGGAATCAGTTTATCGTCGCGGGAGCAGAATCGGCCTCCCGCCCAGTGGCCAGCCTCCATCGCCACCTGGGCGGGAGGCCGATTAGTGGCGCCACCACGATCAAAAAATTCTTTCTTTCTTTTTTTAATTTTTAATATTTTAATTTAATTTTTATTTTTATTTTTAATTCAAAAAATTTAAAATCATTTTTTAATTTAATTTTTATATTTGAAATTTAATTTGTTTTAATTTTTTTTGTTTTTCTTTTATTTTTTATTTTTAAATTTTTTTTTTTTCCTAAATTTTGTTAATAATTTTGATTAAATTTTGTATTTTTTTTTATTTAATTGATTTTTTTTTAATTTTTAAATTTTTTTTTTTAATTATTAACTTTTATGTTTAGTTTTTTTCATTTATTTTTTTAAAATTTAGTAAATTTTGTATTTTTTTTAAAAATTTTTTAACTAAATAAAATTTATATATATATTTTTTAATTTCAATTAAAATTGTGTATTTAAAATTAGTTTTTTTTTTTTTTTTAATTAAACTTAATATTTTCAAATTAATTTGTTTTTCATTTTATTTTTTATTTAATATATCTATTTTTTTTTTAATTTTTTTTTTTCAATTTTTCAATTTTAATTGATTTTTAAAGTTTTTTAACTTTTTATTTTAACAAAATTTTTTTTTCTTTATATTTAAAATTTATTTGTTTATTCATTTATTTATTAAAATTTAATATTTTTTTTTTAAATTTAATTTGTTATTTTAATATTAACATTTTTTTTTAATTTAATAAAATCTAATATATATATTTTTAATTTAAGTTCATATATATATATATATATATATATATATATATATATATATATATATATATATATATATATATATTATTTTAATAATTTAAATTTAATTTGTTTTTTAAATCTATTTGTTTTTTTAATATATATATTTTTAAATTTAATATTTTTATTGTATTTTATTTTATTTTTTTATTTTTAATTAATTTTTCAGCTTTTTACTTTTAATTTTAATAATGTTTTTTTTTTTAATGTTTTAAATTTATTAAAATTTAATATATTTCTTTAAATTTAATTTTTTATTTTAAAATTTATTTATTTATTTATTTATTTTAAATTTAATAAGCTTTTTTTTTTTAAATTAAATTTCTATATTTTATTTTTTATAATTTCTTTCTTTTTTTTAACTTTTTTTTTTTAATTTAGTATTTTTATTTTTTTTATTTCTATATATTTTGAAATTTTAATCTTTACATTTTTTTATTTTTTATTTTTTATTTTTTTTCTTAAATTTTAGGTTTTTTTTAATGTTTGAATTAACATTTTTATTTTGTTTTTATTTTTATTTTTTTATTCCTATATATTCTTAAATTTTAAGTTTTAAAATGTTTTTATTTTTTAAATTTATTTTTTTTCTTAAATTTTAGATTTTTTTTTTTAATGTTTGAATTTTAAAAATTGAAAAATGTTATTTCTATTTTTAAAAATGTCAAAAATATGACACAATTTTATTTTTTTTGTTATTTCAGCATCAATTGGTTTTGTTTTTAGGGTGTTTTTTCAATCCTTTTTTCAAGAAACATTTTTTTTTAAGCATAATTTTATAAAATGTTGAAATTTGACCTTAAAAAAAACCAAGTGCATTCTGGAATACACTTTTTTTGTTTTTGGGATGTTTTTTCATGTTTTTTGAATCTTTTTGGGCTAGAGTTCCCGTTTTGAGGTCAGGTTACCTATTTCATCGGCAACAATGTTTTTTGTGGAAGCCAGCCAGAAGGAACATTGGGTAGCAGCTATGAATGAAGAATTGTATCAAATTGAGAAGAATAACACCTGGGAATTAGTTCCATGACCAAAAGATAAAAATGTAATTGGGACTAAATGGGTGTTCAGGAACAAATTCAATGAAGATGAGCAAGTTACCAGAAACAAAGCAAGATTGGTTTGCAAAGGCTATGCACAAGTGGAAGGAATTGATTTCGACGACACATTTGCACCAGTTGCCAGAATGGAAGCCATCTGAATGTTTCTCACTTATGCATGTTCAAGAAAAATCAATGTCTACCAAATGGATGTTAAGTCATCATTTCTGAATGGAGAATTAGAAGTATAAGTTTACATCGAACAACCTGAAGGTTTTCTACTATCACAAAAAGAAGACCATGTCTGCAGGTTAAAGAAGGCTATATATGGTCTCAAGCAGGCTCCTAGAGCATGGTATGCTCGTTTTGATGGATATCTACGTCAACAAGGGTTCAAGAAAGGTACTGTTGATAGCAATCTTTATGTACAAATAGATAAATATAATTTAACAATCGTTGAGGTATATGTGGATGATATAATATTTGGTAGCAATGATGATCGACTAAGTAAGAAATTTTCTACAAAGATGCAAAGTGAGTTTGAGATATCTTTACTTGGTGAGCTGACATACTTCTTAGGGCTTCAAATATCTCAACAAGAGAAAGGAATATTTATATGTCAAGCCAAGTACATCAAGGAAATGCTCAAGAAATTAAAAATGGAAGATTGCAAACCCGTTCTTACTCTGATGGTAACAAGTTGAAAATTGAGCATAGACGACTCATCTAAGGATGTGGATCAGAGGTTGTACAGATCTATTATTGGTAGTCTTCTACATGTAACAGCCTCTCGGCCAGATGTTATGCAAGCAGTTGGACAAGTAGTAAGATTCCAAGCAGCACCAAAAGAATCACATATTATTGTTGTCAAAAGGATTCTTTGATATCTAAAAGGCACAAAATAATATGGCTTGTGGTATCCCAAGGGTAACAATCTCATTATTCAAGCCTTTACAGATGCAGATTGGGCAAGAAGCATTGATGATTGTAAGAGTACTAGTGGAGCAACATTGTATTTAGGTGGTTGTCTCATATCATGGTTGAGGAAAAAGCAAACTTCAATCTCGTTATCTACAGCGGAAGCAGAATACATTGTAGCAACATCATGTTGTACTCAAGTCCTTTGGATGAAACAAAATTTGCAAGATCTTCAAGTACAATTCAGTGAGCCTATCCCCATATTCTGTGACAACACTAGTGCCATCAGCATCTCCAATAATCCTATCATGCATTAAAAAACAAAACACATTCCGATCAAATATCATTTTGTTAGAGAACAAGTTGCTGAAAAGAATATCAAACTTGAGTATGTTTGTACAAAAGAAAAAATTGCTGATATCTTCACTAAACCTTTACCTCGTGAAGAATTTGAATATCTTCGTCAAAATCTTGGGATTCTCCCAAGTTCTCATTAGATTATACGTCTGCAGGACAGTTGTGTGTCAAGGGGAGTGGAAGTGTGTACAGGTCTGCAGGACGGTTGTGTGTCAGCGGGAGTGGAAGTGTGTACAGGTCCGCAGGATGGTTGTGTTTCAAGGGGAGTTATCCTTTTCCATTGATGCCAAAGGGGGAGAGAATGTTGTAGGAAGAGGTTTCATGATCACAGGGGGAGTACTTGTGTTGCCATCAATGCTAAAGGGGGAGATTGTTGATCAGCGATTGTCATTGACGTCAACCCAAGTAGCACCAGGGGCTAACCCAATATTGCATGGGAATTTTGACCTACCAAATTAATATATTCTTGGTCAATAATTCTTTTGATGGTTTCTACTTTTCAAGATGTTTCCGTTGATATATGGCACGCCATGTAATTCTTCACGGTTTGAGAGATATTTATGTTTGAAGTTTGTAACCCCAATTAGTGGGCTAAAACCCCATGGGGTTGGGGCATGGATCATTGAAAAGTCATAAATAATATTTTTTAAGCTCCTAAAATTCCTCTCACGTTCACTTGTTGAAGCCCCTCTCAACTTAAGCATTTATATAAATTGTGATCCTCATTTCCTCATTATGCAAGGGATTCGGCCATCTAAAACAGGTCATCGTGGAATTTTTTCTCTAAATTTTTTTCTACGAAGGTTCAGAAGCTGAAATGTTTGTGAGGTGAAGCAAAAATCCTAAGGAAGCTTTAGTAAAAATTTTAGATCAAGGTGCGCAACATTTTTGGAGATATGATTTGTGGAAGTCAGGGTTTTTGCAGGCTCTTGAAATTAATCTCAAAGAAGTGACCTTGGTAAAATCGTCATAAATATCTCTCTGAGTATCGGATTGGAATTCCATAAAAATTGGAAGATAGTGCACAGTATGTAATTTTCTCTCTATCAATTTTAGAGCCAAATTAAAAAATAGTGACACGTGGCATGCCGTACAAGTGCGCTCTACCGAAACAGTCCATAATTAGGGCATTGTGAGAGATTGGGCATAACTCTTTCTTGAATAATCCAAATTGGTTCAGACCAATGGAATTGGAAAGAAGACTCAGAGGACTAATACAGGACCAAAAATCAGATATTGAGGATTTTAAATAACAGAGATACACCAGATTCAACATCGAGCTCCTAGAAGGCAAAAAAGTCTAGATCATCTGTTGTCAAGGGTTGTAAAGGACCAGAATTTCTACGGCAGCAAAGCAAAGCAAGGTGCAACAGAGGGTATCATGACAAGAGCAGCAACCAAGGTTCATAACAGTAGCAAGAAGTTCATCATATAAAGTCTTCAAGTGGGCAGCACTGCATACAATCATTGTAAAGGTATCATTATACTTAGTCATTGTAAATACATTATTGTACAAATTGTACTAGTATCTATCTGCCAAGGGTTGAAGAGGCAGTGTTGGGAGGTCTAGGATCATCATTAGGTGGTTGTGTCAAATTTGAGGCTATGGTATAGTATATCTTCTTCTTCTACATCATTCTATATCATTGTAAAGTGGATCATTTTCCCTGGTACGGGAGTCCATTCTTCTTTTATTCTTCTATAGGGTGCTAGGGTGGTGCTAGGGTGAGTTGTAGCTCATTGGGTGTTTGGGCATCTGTTTAGTTGACTACTGAAGAATCTCAGGTGTTGGAGCATCCATCTAGTAGGAGCTAAAGAAGAATGCTTTTCTAGATTCTAAGAAGTTGGAGCTTTATTTTCAATTGGAGTTGAATATTAAAGAATTATTAGAAAAACATTATGTGGTTTTTTTGTGCATTTTTGTTTCTCTTGTTTGTTTCTATCATTGTACAAACACTGATAAGATTAACTAATGCTCTAATTCAAAGTAATACTGATTCACCCCCCCCCCCCTTCTCAGTATTTCCAACAATCTACTGCAATCCACATTTGAGATCCAGTAGCTACATGCAAAGCTGCACTTCTGCGCAACTTGAAAATGGTAAATGAAATGACTTTTAACTCGGGACGGATGATAGTTTTAATGTCAATCCATTTGTCTCTAGGATTTACTTCATCATTACAAAACTCTAATTGCAGGTTGGCAACAGACTGGCCACCTGGCCTGGCCCCAAATGAGAAAGTGGTTCGTTCTCTTAGACAAACCAGTCAAAAAATATATGTCCTCTAGCTCAATTTTGAGCTGGTGACCTCCAATCATGAAACACTGGTCCTAAACGTCCCACTTGTTTACCAACCAAGTGAGAAGATCTACTTGAGCTCTCATGCCACTGATAGACCAGAATTTGAATAGCCCGCATGCTCTTAAAACTTGCAAAATGGGTTGATGGATCATTGTTGCTTCGTCTACCTCCTCATGTTCTTGTTCTCGCCAAATGATTATTGTAAATATCCTACAATGAGTAAAATGAAGGATTATAATCATTTTAAGCCAAAAATTTTGGGTAATTTAGGAGGAAATTGTGTTTTTAAATTCGTTACGACGCCCCCGCTCTTTATGCTCAGAGACAGTGCGTAGCTCCACACGGGCTCTGTCTTAAAAGTGTGAGGCCCTAACATTTTCCTTTGTGAGAAAATGTTGGGGTCTACAGGTACCTAGTGTCCTACCTGTGGACTCTCGAGGGCGAATTTTTGAACCAATTTTCCTCCCAAAAATGAAATTTAGACCCTAATTTAAGAAAATGAACAAATGAAAATCAAGAGAAAGAGGTTGTGGATTACCTGGAGCAGACGGTTTTCGATTCCAATGGTCGATTTGTCCAGAATCTTCTCCGAAGCATTTTTTTCCAAAAGCTCTAAAATTTTCACTCCAAACTCAAATGGAAAAAATAAACTTGAAAAACTCCTTTTTATAAGTTTTTTTCGAATAAATGAAATTTAAATTTGTTTATTTTTCACTTTAAAAAGATGGTTTTTCAAAATATTTTTATTATTGAAATAGGTATGTTTAATTCTTTGAGTTTTTTGTGCAGAATACCAGATTTTCCAGGCAGAATGATCATTTTTTATGAAGAGTATACTTTTATCACTTTTTCGGGCTCTTTAAAAATTTACGAAAAAACGAAACTATGGAGTCCTATTTTAAGCCCTTTTCAGACTCTCTAAAAATGAAAAGATTTCCAAGCACTTGACTATTCAAACGCGTTAAAGGAAATGAACATTCGTCCCTTCAATATAAGTTTACCCCTTTTCTGGACCGAAATGGACTATTTACGAAAAAGTTATATGTTGACTAATCATGGTCAATAGAGTTCTCCCTTGCATTATTTTATCCTTTTTTGGGCCCGAGAGACTAAATTTACGAAGAAGTACACCCATGGAGTTTTCTTAATTTTTTCTTCCGACTCCCTAAAAATAAAAAAACACCAAGTTTCTCCTATACTAGACTCCTTAAAATTTAAACAGTAAAGAACCTATCAATTTCAAACAGGAATGGACCACTCCTTCTTAGGGTTCAATTTTAAACTAAGTTGGACTCATCTAAAGGATGAGCTTATAAACAAGCAAATGTTATCCTCCTCAAATATTGTCAAAAATACAGAGGTACTTGCTAGAAATGGTGGGGGAAGAGAGTGAAAACAGGTTCATTTATTACACTTTGATTTGTAAAAGCATTACACCACTCTTGAACACGAAACTTTTTGTCACACTTCTACCTGGGTTGGGAAATTCTTTGCCTATCAGTTAATCAAACCACATTGAAGGCCTTCAGTCAGTTTCTGGGTATTAGCTTAGGGAAACTGTCACCAAACCATCTGCAGTGTCGTTATGTGTTCAAGAGAACAGTCAAACAAACCATTCATCTACAAACATTTGTCTCCATTTGCGTTGACCATCCCTGAGTCAGTCCTCGCAAAAAATTTCTTCAAAACTTGATCTATGGTTTCGTGTCGTGAGCTTACTTACGACAGATCACTTTCTATCGACGAAAACTCATTATCTAGGAAGTTGATCTAGAATCCGTTAGTACCTTGGAATCTACATGCCTTAATGGCAGGTTTCTCACCTTCGACGACAAGTTGCATCATTGACCCTCGATTGAAAAATTCCATGAAATTTTCGACTTCAGATCACTTATTCACATTTCATGGATTGTACTGATTACTTTGACAACCATTGTCATTATTGGTGGTTTCTCTCACACTTGTTAACAGTTCACATCATTGACTGGTAATCAAGTGGTTTCTACCATGTTCGACTTCAACACATTTAATCGCATGGATAGAATCGTACTAGTTCGGGAAGAAGAAATCAAGACCCTGGATCTAGTTTCCACCATCCAGGCTGTGAGGAGTTTTATTATTCATTATGCAGTAGACTATTCATTACAGATGGCTACACCCATGTTGTGTTTACACTACTGATGTAATATTAAAATCATTTCCGTATCAGAACAATTTTAGTTAGTTTTGATCTGAGTATGGGAATGCCTACCTCAGTGATGATATATATGTTTTTCATTGAATGTTTTTACAGGGTTCCGACTGGGGTGTCCACGGGCTAATCCTTGAAATGATAAAGCACATCACTCTTCGAATGCTCTCAGACTTCGCACTTTAGGGGGGAATTTGTCACCATGACATTTTAGTACTCCCTTAGAAGTCTACAACATCAAAGTTCCTAAAGTCAAGCCTTGAAATTAAGAGAAAAGCTCATAAAAGTCTTAAAAATACTTGTACCGCACTTTCTCTTAGTATTTCCTGCGGTGCCACACCTTTTGGCTATAAATCATGCGGAGCCAAACACACTTTTTATTCATTAAGGGTGCAGACCGCTGTAGAAGGTAAAGAAAAGGCGGAAAGTAACATTTAGAATCCCAGCAGTCAAATCTAGAAGCTTCTAGAAGCAGCTATCCAGTCGAAGGTATGCTCCTATCATGTATGTTTATTCCTCCATTATGGGAGCCTACCCCTTGGTTTATGGAGCCTAATCCCTTCAAAGGAGAATTCTATCCCTTCCTATGTGGAACCATAACCTCCTCTCTTTTCCTATAAATTGAAGCCATAGTGCAGCTTCAAGAATGACAATTGATGAGTTAGACTTGGAGAATTTTTTGAGGAGAAATGATGTAGAAACTCATACTCTCATAGCCATCATTATATGGGAATGAATACACACCCATATGCTTTTAGTCGAGAGACTGAAAGGCTTGTCAGAGTAAAGGAAACACCTATTCCAGACCCTAGGAAGGCGTGTATGACATCAAGGTAGACACAATTGTAAGGCTCTTCTTTATTTAAGTTAATACGAATGAATATTGTTTTCTCAATAGGTTATTTAATTGATTATCTCATTTCTTGAATTCCTTGATCATCTTGATGGATGTTTGATTTATGAATTGATTTATTATACATGTGCTTTTGATCTTTTCTTGTGTTTGTGACTATAGATCCTTGACGACGACTTTCTTCAAGCCACTGGAAAGAAGATCAGCGCTGGACTACAAGTAGATTTATAAAACCCTATTATAATTAATTCAATGTCAAACAATATCTAGAGAAAATAGTTTTTATTTGTCCGTTTGTTGCTAGCTATCTGTAGGACACTTGGGAGGTCTATCTTTTCCGCAAGAACGACTTATCCGTCCACACAATGCACACTTGAAAACATGTAAGAACCTGACATGTATAACCAGTCATATGCTCATGACAACACATTCCACAACAACACCATCAACCCTCCCATGGCGACATCACTTCCATAATGACCAACACCATCAGATGTAACAAGTACATAAACCACAATCATAAGAAACACATATGCAACCAACGTGAATGCATGAAGATAATAATATTGAAAACATCAGACTTTTCCCAAGGAGAGTGCAAACAAGATTTGATACCACATGAGATGAGGACTGTTAAAAGAAAACTCAACCTCCTTGGTGACTTTAAGGAAGTGGAATCAACGCAGAAAACCATAACACAAACCCCCTGTACCTGCTACAAGTCCCCTAGAGATTATCCCAGTCATCCACCTCACTTGTCCCTGGGTAACACTGGATTTTAACTAAGAAAACCACCAGACACTCCCTTGATATGGGAAAGGGTGCATTTGGGAAAATTTAGACATGTTAGAACCCTGTAATTTACAGTATCACAAGGTGAATATGTACTTTCTCTTTACAAATTTTTCATACTATACATAGATTGTCAATATTCAAAATATTTTCCAAATAAATAACCAAAGGATGAAAATGCAACAAAGAAGTAGTTAAGGCAGAAAAATAACAAAGGAAGAGTCATGAAGGTGATTGGGTCAAGTCGTGCAGGTTGGGGTCACATATTGCACAATTGGGTCGAGTCATGAATGTGGGCAGGTCATGAAAATGGGAAAAGTAGAAAAATGAGTCAAGTATTCTACAAACAAATAGAAAGAAATGAATGGGCACGACCAAAGAAACAATGTTAGAAAACCAAAAGAAGGGGGAAGTGAGGACCGTTGATTTAGCATCGATCAACGATATAGATTAAATCACAATCGCAGATCAAAAAATTTGCAAGATAGTTGCAAAGGGTAAATGTTAAAGTTGTCGGACTGCGATGTGTGATGATGGGACACATTCACCTGCCACACTTCCTTTTTATTTCATTTTCCTTAAAAATCATTAAACCTTACACTTTATCTCATTTTCTTCTTTATCTTTCTATTTTACCTTTTCATTTCTATATCATTCCACCTACCTCTGCCTTTCCCGATTGCCTGATTGCGATTAAAATTGGGGCTATTTCTCCCTGACACATCATCCCTTCCCCCACCATCCATCATGTTATGCTGCTATACCAATAGGTGTCATATATCATGATTGACTTGATGGGATATGTAACATGTTCATACCTTTCCTTGTTGAAAAGGTTTTCCATATTGTCAAAAAAATAAAAAATATAAAAAAATGTAAAAAGCGTATACCCTAAAAGAAAAATCAAAGGGTGAAAAGAATAAAAAATGGCCAAAAAAGTAAAAGAAAATGAACCCCACCAAAAGAAAGGCCAAGGAAAGTGTGCAAGTCTAAATGCCACTAATTTTTTCTCTTATGTAATAAACAAATTGTGTGCAACTTGTAACTTATGCCACAATTGGTGAATAGTCAAATAGCTTAAGCTTGGCAAGTTCATATTTGAATTTGATGTTTTAGAGATAGAGAATAAAATCTGACCAAACTGTTTAATCTTGGCAGATAAGTAGATAGGTAAAGTAAATATAAGGAGCTTAATAGTTTAATCTGAGCCCTTGGAGGTAATAAGGTTAGAATTAGATAGATTTTTACATGTAAAAGAAAAGAAAGTGTGATAAGGGTTTTCCAGTCTAAATGCACCCTAATAAAGAAGAAAAAATGCTAGGTTAAAGTAGGTAGGGTAGGTAGATGATGTTGCAGAATTACATGTGATGGATAATGACTCTAAATGTGTTAATTCTTACTTTCATCACAAATGCAAGGCATACATTACACTGAAGGGATTTCAAGCAAAAAAAGGTCAAATAATTAACTTCCCTTCTCATTTTTCCCTAAAAAGTTTGCTAATTTCCCCTAAATACTAAGGGATTTGAAAATTAGAGGGGCTCAAGGCATTTCCTTGACTTTTGGAGGGGCTGGACCCTCGACCCAATAATTTTAAAAAGCCTGAGTACCTAAAACCATCCATAAGCCATTCATTTACTTCCATAAGGCTTTTACTAAGTAAAATCCTATTTTACTTAGGAAAATTACACAATATCCCAAAAAAACCCTTTTTCTTTTGAGCCTAAGTTAAATACATAATCTTAATGTTTTATACTTAGCGCTTTTCATTCATTTTCACATATTAACTTTTAACTTTATTATTTATTTCATTATAAGATTTACCCATTCTCGTACTACTATAATTAAACCCCAAATATTATATATCCTGCCCCTTGGTTGAAATATAACCATAATACTATGTTAATTGGGATTAATTAGTTAAATCTGCAACTAATTAAGAGCCCTGACTCCCCCGCCACATTAAAAAAGGATTAATTAACCCTCACGGTTAATTAATAACTTACCCAACCAATCATACTCCTCTCGATATGATTAAATAATATTTAATTATGTTGGGCCCACCCTTTTTAAACACCTGTCATCTCGCCTCCCCAACAATCGCCTAATCAACCACTCCGCATCCAACGGCCTTCATCCATATCGCATTCCCCTCCACGACTGAACGTTAATGTGCAATTATGGAGTGGTTTTGTAAACAGTACCCTGCCATGCATCAAAAGGTCTATGGAATCGCTTCCTCCTGGCCAAATACCACCCATCCCCAAAAGTGGTGCGATACATACCGTTTACCGCTCTCCGCATACGACAAACTATCATTTCCCATGTATGTCATCCGTCCAAAATAATAAAACCCCTGCCAACCTTGAATTTGTGAATAAAACAAAAAAATGCATGTTATTTTCATCATGTTATCCTGTGACCATTGCTCCCATGCAAAAAACGTCAAAATCAGTTGTTGAAGATTTCCAACCGCCACTTTGCCAAACGATTTTCAGCCGAACCAGTCAGCTATTGCCTACACCTGTTTCCTCACTATTCACTTTCCGAAACAAAACCAGAATACCAGAAGCACAATGGTGTGAAGACATGTTGGACCTTTTGTAAAAAATATCCTTGGATGAATTTTGGTTATTTACTACAATAAGTAATGGTAAAGAGGATAAACAAAAAATAAACAGAGAGCATAACAATTAAAGAGTATCAGTGGTTAAAGTGTATTAGGTAATAGTCAGAGTGAAAGTTAAAATGAAGTTACAAAGCAGTCAAAGGTAAACAGTAAAAGTAAATACGGAGGCAGTAAAATGGTAAAAATAAATGAAAATACTTTCACCAACATTGAATTTTTTCTAAAGTGAAAGTAAAACAATTAAAAGAACAAAAAAGTGAAAAGATGAAAAACACAAGAAGAAGGAACATTTTTGCAGAAATTTCATGTTTTAGTCATTGTCTTGCAGAAAATATTGTGATCAATCCAAGATGAATTTTTCAAAATTGAAGGAGGTTTATGTTCATAATATTTCCAGCCACAAAAAACTCTGTCACGTTTCTAACAACTATTATGTTTTTGGAAATATTAAACAATGTTGGAAAGCACTTTTTGCAGAAAATTCCAGTTAAGTCATCATTTTGCAGAGAATATTGTGGCCAATCCGAAATAATAATTAAAATACTAAAGGAGGTTTTTGTTCCTAAGAGACCCATCTACAAAAAAATGTCTCACTTTTTTCACAGTAATTTCAGAATCAGAGATACATACACATCTTTACAGCCTATTTTTCAGACTCTGTAAAACTCTGTTGTACACATATTTTTTCAAAGCCTATTGTGCACAGCGGGAGAGGAATTTTATGAAACTAAAAGAGATTTATCTCACCAACATATTAATCCACAATAACTTCTTTCATTTTTTACATATCTATTATGGATTGAGAAATAAAAATATATCATTGGACCCAAAGTTTGCAGAATTGTTGGAGCAGAATGCACAAAGAAAGGAAGCAATTAGTGACTTGGATGCCTCGTCATCAACTAAGAGTTGGATCAAATTAGAATTATCCTCTTTTTCATCACCTATACATAAAAAATGGTGCCAAATAGATGCATTAGTTTGATTTTCCTTTACTTAATTTCTATTTATGTAAAACAGTTGGAGAGATTTGTGAACTAATCTTGATATTTTTTCAAGATATTTTAGTTTAGAATTTGTATAAATACTTCACTCTTGGAAGTATTTTGGGGTGGATTCTTAGACTTTGCTGTAATACTGATTATTTTGGAATAAAGTATTTTTGGAAAAATTTCGCATGGCTAGCTGGATAAAGAATTGATGCAAAGGACTTTTCATAGGATTCTTGAGTCAAACACTGGATCAATAAGTTTTCTATCTCTTATGTTTTAAAGTTTAATATTTGTTTATAATACCATCTATGTTTCATATCTGAATGATAAACGAAAAAGAATAATTCAAAAAGTGCTTGAGTGCAATCTGTTTTCAATCGTTGTTATTCTTAATGCTTTCCTCTGAACTAGTATGAACAGTGAATTCTTAATTGCTCCTATTTCCTAGTTTATTCATTTTGATTATTTTGTAAATAATTCTTAATTTATATTTATTAATAATCATTCAAGTTCCCTCTTTCAAATCTATTGAAGGATTATTAATTTCCCTTCACCCATTTTGAGTCCATTCCATTCATTTTAGATCTTTAATGGTTCCCTATTTGATTACCTTGCCCTGTGAAACCATCCCTTGTTAAGAAACTAAATCCAGTTAAGCCATATTTCTTTGACTTCATTAGCCCAATGGCCTAAAATATTCAGTCCTACCCCTTTGTTATTGAATTCCATCGCCCAAACACAATAAAAATCCCTAAAATTTCATAACTAGCCTAATATCTTTCAAAAACAAAGCTAAAACTTAAAGAGAGAGCCCTCTCTAGGTACAAATTGGCTAGATTCTGTACCTAAAAGTTGGTTTGTGGTTACCTCGGACTATTTCTCTCAAACCTGGAGAAATTACTGAGTGATAACACATCACAAGATCGCAACCTTACCTGTTTAACCACACCGTTCCACATCACAAATATTATAACTTACCTTTTAAGTGCCCGCAATGTATTTTATTTAAATTGCGATGCGATTGGACGCGCCACAAAAACTCCTCCCCCCACTTTAATCCGTTTGAAATACATTGATATATCATGAAATCTCATAAAATTTACCTTACCATAGAAAACATTCGCCCATTTATAGCTAAACTTTAAGATTTGCGATCTGCGGGTTGTGGTCTGGTCCCACCTTACCTGCCACATCGCCTCGGTACTTCGCATCACATTGCCAAATCCATTTCCTATAACTTAAACTATAAAACATGTGATGTGCGATTTTATATGGATGCAATAAGGTTCAGAAATAAAATATAAACATTTTCAGGTCTAGATATATGGGTTTTTTACGATGTTTTGTTTAAAAAGGGTCAAGTCAGGCATATGAGGTTTGAACACAATTTTATGAAGAAATAAGGTTAAACACGACAGAAAGGACTCAGTTAGAAAAAAGACACCAAGGGTCGAGTTGGGCAAGGTGTCTTTACAAAAAATTTATGTTATTGTTATCACCATAAAAATTTTTGGTTCTAAACTCTGAAAGTTTACCTTGTTTCTAGTTATGGTGTTAAATGGGTCTTGAGTCATTTCATTTTAAAGGGGTAAGTGATAGGTTTTGAAGTCTTCAAAGTGTCATTTGCATTTCCAAATAAGGTTTAAAAGTCTCATTTCATGGTTTAAAGGTCCCATCATCCATTTAGAAGTCATGTTTTAACCTTTGAATTTTTTTTTTCAATAAGCCACGAAACTGCACTTTTTGAAAAAACCAATTTTGTGCTACGAAATCACTGCTACTTTTGTAGTGCATATCCCCAAAAATGCACTAAGCGCGCTAGAAAAGTGAGGATTCATAGGGAAGTCATATCAAATAACAAAATCAGTTAGAATCCATTAATTTTTCATCATTAGGAGTCAGTTAGGGGTCATTTCCAAAACATGTAGCCATTCAAACTCATCATTGCAATTGTCGAAGTCTCATTTATGAAAGGCATGTTCAAATTTGAAAAGACTGGTTACTTATTCTATTTTTCATGAAAAATACTTTAACATGTATTTTTCAAGTGTTAAGCTTATGGTCATATTACACCAAAGCTTTCCGCATCCATTATCAAGCGAGGATGACTTTTAAATCAAGCGAGGCTGACTGTTTTGAATTCAAGCGAGGCTGGTAATCCGATTCTATAGGAAGCAGACATAAATTTCTGAATGCAAGAATGACTAAAGAAAAGAAAAATCATAGTTCAGGGTATTGCTTAAGGTCAGAACCTAAAAGCACAGGAGTCCTAGCCAAAGACAAAACAATGTTAGAGGCTTTCAGGAAGGCAAGGTGTTTGAATTTTTGTGAAAAGTTGCAGGGAGGACATAGTCAGGTAAAAAAGGAAATTACCTTGCATTTCAGTGGTTAAAACACAAAGGTTGGAATATTAAATTTGTCAGTTACTCCTGATACCATAGCCTTGGTAACTGAGATTCCTAGAGGGCAAGAAACATGGTTTAAGGGTTTCATATTTGACATGGAGGCATGCAAGGTGTTTCTAAAGCCAGAATTCTCAGAGATGGATTTAAACAATGAAATTCCCAGGAGCTGCATCAAAGATAGCTATGCAAATATACTCTTCTATATCCATAGGTATTTTACATGCAAGGGCAGGTATCATAAATTTTATTCATACCATCTTAAACTTATGTTACACTTTACAGGCATGATATCTTTAGACTTGCCATTTTTCCTATATAGAAGCATAACTAAGATGGCAGACAAGATTCAAATGAAATCTGAAGGGTGTGAAAATTATCTATTTCACCATGGTCTAATTAGATTTATGGTCTTAAATGAACTCCAGAAAATTAACAAAGAATGGTCATCATTTTTATTTTTATGTGGATTTGGAGTAGAAGCTCAAACTATAGGCAATAACCCTAAGGACAAGCCTGTAGTGACAAGGACAAAAAGGTTTGTGAAGTTAAAACTTGGGAAACAGGTGAAAGAATAGGTAGGAAAGAACTCATTTGTCATTAAAGAAACTCCCCAATCTGCAAAACAAAGGTTAGATGAAATTGAAGAAATTGCACAAAAATAGTTAGTTGATAAACAAGTTCAACAGAGACTGACTAGGAGTCAAGTTGCAAAATCAAAGGGGAAAGCAATGTTTTAAGGAACTAGTGAAAGTCTAGGTTTAAAGAGAAATTTAGATGATATATTGCAAGCCATAGACATAGAAGAGTCCCCTTTAGTACAAGTTGACTTCGTAAGAATTGATGAAGATAAACAGAAAAAGATGAAGTCATCTAAAAATTTGGAGTTCAATGATGAGGATGCAGCATTTGTCTTCAAGGCTAGGAAGCCTGTAACCAGACAGTCAAATAAATTACAAGAGCTTAATGTTGAGCTAGAGAAAACAGAGGAAACATCCACTGTTCATGAAGAATTTATAGATCTTTCTTCGCCTATACCAGAAAAGGCCAAAAATAGAGTATTCTCCACACAAACAGAAAAAATCAGTTATGAAGAGATAGAAGAAAAGTTGAAATCAGCCAATCATGAAAATTTCAGATTAAAGATGAGATCTATAAAGCATGCTATTGAAAAAACAAGTTTCAAGAGGATGAAAGCCCTCTGGGAAGGTGATAAGGTTTCTACACTAGAAATAATTAGCAGTGAAGCACAGTATTGCACTTGGACTGTACCAGCCATAAAAGAAGCAAGATTTGTGAGGGTTATAAATACTCATTTGAGAACTAGCAATAGGAGACTAAGTAGACAGGTTGAAGACTTAGAAATCCATCTAACAAGATCTCAAGAAAAGCTAAAGCAATAGTGAAACAGGGTAATGGAACAGTGCAGAAAAATGATAAATTTTAATTTAGTTTTTCATTAAGGTAAAGAACAATTTTGATGACAATCATCTTTTTGAGGTTAAGTTACTATGTTTTTTGATAAAAATATCAGTCCTTGTGAAGTGTAAATATCCTCAACCTAAAAATTTCTGAAGACTATTTTGAAATAAGCCTACATAGCAATTTCGTAGCGCGCTACAAAACTGCTGAAGATGACTTTTTGCACTTTTACATATGAATTTTGGAGATAAGGTTGATAGGTTTTTAGTTTAAATTTTGTTGGTGGAAGCATGGAGATTATAGGTGAAGGTTCAAATTGTAAAACAGGAGAAAAAATGGTTAAAAGGAAAGTTTTTACAATTACCTACAAACTGCACTACGAAAACATGCTACTTTTGTAGCGCAGACACATTTCACACCCTTCTACACTATTTCGGAGATTTTTCTTTGCACAGTTAGAATATTAAAGGTTTCAAGGAAATTATTAACACATGTGACACATATGAAACTATGCAATCAATGATAACAAGTGCTCGAAGATGAAAATGGAAGTTAAGGGCTTAAAAGTAGGAAACTTGTCTCCTGATTTTTAGGATGGTTTTTGGCATCATCAATAGGATTACCTCAAAGGTGGAAGCATCATCAAAGTTAAAATACATGGGATTGCAGCTGTCAAAGGAAGTATTAAATTTTAGATAAGGTTGTTGCAAGAAAATTTAGGAGTTTCACTCCTATTAGAACTAGGAATTTTCAAAGGCAGTAAATCTGTCACTTTGTAATTAATGACATGTTTAAGATTAGAAAAGGTGTCAAAATAAGTGAATTCGAATTCTCTAGAGGAGGATGAAGGAATCCTAGATTGTAAATGCTCTATATAGAGCATGAGGTCGAATTCATAAGGGCTAGGAATTTTCATTAGCATTTGACCGTGTTATTATACTTGACTGTGTCTTTTTCAACTTAATACAGAGATCTTTTTTGACAACTCAAGATTCATAAGGAGTTTATGTGTATCATTTTTCTATGGCCTTCCTCAATTATCTATTTGCAGTAGTATTTGTATGTGTTACTTAGAATTCATTTCACAATGCTCTAACTTCCTTCACATGCAAATAGACTGTGTTTTTCATTGTGTTACTGTTTTATTCATTAACCTAGACTCCAAATGCCTTGACTTCCATGCTTAACAGATTACAATGTTTTGGTTGAAGATTATATTAAATCCATAGCCCAATGAATGTTTGCTAATATGTGACATAGCAAGTTATACATTTTTATCCTTTTATTTTAGATTTAGCCATCTATTAATTAATCAAAAAATCATAAACCTTTGAGAGAGCCCTCTCAGGTTGAGGAGGCTAAGCCTTAGCCAAAAGATTGGTATGAAAGAGTTAAATGAAGTCTACTTGGTGAGAAGCCTATCAGGGTAAGATTTTGTGATAATAGTTATAACGACATAAATATAAAAGGCAGCAAAGCACATCAACACAATTAGTAATCGATGAAAAGTAGCCAGCGCTGCACCAAACTTAATTACCCAATGTCAGTTTTCTGAAGAGAAGTGCCATATGCCAGAGCCACCACTGGTTACCTATTCATGACCATCACAACCATCTCTAAGCTTATTGTTTGATCTTCTGAGGAGCCATTGAATCATTTAGATCTACGAAGAGGCGGTGTTGTTGTCAGTGATGTCTGATCAGGCCTTGCATGGTCACATTTGTCCATTTTATGCTAATTTGTAATAAATGAAGTTTTTCAAAGTAGATTAGGGCAAATGAATCAATTTTTAGTTCAATACTACTAGAATTTTCATTATCAAGGGTTGGATATTGTTAGCCCCTGCACTGTAATAATTAATATATTGGAGCACTGTAATTTTGGAGCTAGACATCAATAATCAAAGATCGTTTTCAGGATTCTTGAGCTGTGTTAAAATGGTGATGTGTTACTCCTCTATTTTAAATGTTTCTATTGTTTTCCCTACTGTGAATTTGTTCATATAATTGTAAATCAGAAATTTTAGATTAATATTTTCTGTTGGAGCACCTTAATTCTGTCTGCATTTACAATCTTAATGTTTTCTGCTGAAGCTTGATTAAAGAATTCTTAATTGCTCTTTAGTCATTATTGAACCTTAATATTTCTTTCACCTCATACTTCATACAACTCTAAAGATCCATTTAGCACAATTAGCTTACCCTGTAATTCTCTTGAATATTTATGTGCCAATCGAACCTTTGAATCCATAGCCCAATGGATTAGTCCCTGTCTATCTATCCAACCACACAATCAATCTGTTATCACTCCAATAATTCTTAAAAGTTGTGAGATTTTTTATTTTTTGTTTAAATAATATTAGAGGTAACCACAAACCTACTTTTAAGCCTTGGGATCTAGCCTTCCAAATCATGACAATAGGTTGTTTTCTAAAAATGAGATTATGACAATATCAGTGCCTTGCCTAGAAGGAATGGCTTCTATCCACTTGGTGAAATAGTTTGTGGTTGTCAAAATCCACTTATGTTGGGCTGAGGATGGAGGGTGAATTTCACCAATGAAGTCAAGACCCCATTTCCGAAAAGGAATTTCTGCCGAGATGGGTTTAAGGGGTAAAGGTAGTAGCTTTTTCTTTCCTTCAAAGATTTGGCATTTGTGACAGGAGGTCACATACTTTTTCACATTTGCAAACATTGTAGGCCAGTAAAAAATAACTCTCAATATTTTATCTACAGTTGACTTCCAATAAAGGTGTCCTCCACAGTCACCTACATGAAACTCTTCCATAACTTTATCAAATTCTTCTTTAAGTAAACAATTCAATAAAATTCCACCATGATCTTTCCAAAACAGTGCATTGTCTATGATACAAAACTTCATTGCCTTTAACTTTAAAAATATGGCTTTAGTTCTTGACAATCCAGGATAAGCTTGTAAATTAAGTAACACAAATATAATATCTACATACCATGGTAAGTCTGAAAAGGCTTCACTGATCTCTGGAGTCGCCATCTCTTCTTGATCTTCTAATTGGGAAATAAAATTTATATCTAAATCATGAAAATTTGATTCAGCCACGAGTTTGGCTAAACCTTGACCTTTAATGAGTTTGGTGGGCTTAATTTCTATGTCATGGTCCAAAATGGTGGCAATCCATTTGCCTCTTTTACCATCAGGCCCATTCTGAGTTAGAATTTCCTTCACTGCTGAATTTGGAACATAAACTATGATATGTTAATATAATATGTATACTCTAAATTCTTTGATAGCCTTCACTAAAGCTAGTTCCTTGCTTTTCCATTATGTTATATTTCAGAGTAGCATATCTAAGTGATTTGCTGAAAAAAGAAATGGGCTACTCATAGCCTTGATCATTTTTTTGCATTAATATTGCAGCAATAGTATGTTCTAAAGAAAAGGAAAAAATAATGAAATCATTTTTGAAATCAGGACTTATTAGGATTGGTGTTTTTTTCAAGGCTTATTTAATTGATTCAAATGATTTTTTGGCCTCCATAGGTCATTTAAATATTGAGTCTTTTTTCAACATGTTATTGAGTTCTCTAATTATTTCTACTAAGTTTGAAATGAATATTCTGAGAAAATTGATTTTACCCAAGAAAGCTTGCAATTATTTAATATTCCTATGATGACTAATGTTCAAAATGGCCTCTATTCTAGCCAAGTCTATCCTAATTCCCTCTTTAGATATGATATTTCCTAACAAATTACCTTCTTCAAGTCCAAATAGAGTCAGTTTAGGATTTATGAGAAATACCAAATTTCCTGCATTTGATAAACACTTATTTGAGATGATATAGATGTTCATTGTCAATCTTTGAAAATACAGTAATATCATCTAGATAGATCACAAGAAAATCAAGATTTTTTTGTGAAACCAGCTCCAAAAATAGAAGAAAATAGATATGAATGCCTTATAAATAAGCCACTTCGAGGGGGCAACCTCCAATACATTACCTGAATGAACAATTCTTGGATGGTACAAATTACAAAACCTCCTTTCTATATATAGGAGTCTATGGGGCCATAATGTAATCCTAGTGGGGCCACAATGTAATCCTAGCCGACCTAAAAATAATAATTTAAGGGCACAATAATAACAATATGGGGGTTACAAGGGTATAAAAATAACAATAAGGGGGTTACACTAACAAAAATAAGGGACTATACTAGTAATGTAGGGATGTAACATGCCCCTCTCCTTCAAAAAAGTGTTGTCCTCAATGCTTGAGTAGCTCTGGGTGCTTCTGTATAAAATCCTCATTCTCCCATGAAGAATCTTCAGTGGCTAAGTTCTTCCACTTGATGAGATACTCTGAAATTGATCGATTCCTTAGCTATCAAGTTATGGTTTCCGTGACTGCTTCAGGTTCTAATATTATTTTTCCTTCCTCATCAAGTTCTAGAAATATTGTTTGAACTGGAAGATTTTCACCTATAACCTTCTTTAAGCATGAAACATGGAAAATTGGATGCACTCGTGAAGAAGCAGGAAGCTCCAATTTGTATGCCATAGTACCAATATTTTGCAACACCTTGTAAGGACCATAGTACTTTGGTGATAATTTATTATCCTTCTTGGCTTGCTTGAGGGACATTTGTTTGTATGGTTGTAGCCGTAAAAATACCCAATCTCCTACATCAAAACTTCTCTCACTGCGATGTTGATTTCCCTGTTGTTTCATTCGATTTCGTGCCAAATTCAGGTTGTCCTTTAAGAGTTGGAGAACTTCTTGTTGATGCTTGATGTGATCTGTTATCACCCAAAAATTCTCAAAAAATCATTGTGTCAACTCTTTTTTTGGTCATGATTTCAAGGAGGTCTAAAAGTCACTTGAAGTATGGGTAAAGGGTAGGTTATATTGCCAGTTCAAATAAAGTCTTCTAGGTCCAATCCATGATCAATAAACTCTGAAATTTTACCTTCTTTTATTCATGGTCTTAGATAGGTGATTAGGTCATTTCATGCTTTAAAGGGTAGCTGATAGGGTTAGAGTCTCAAAAGTCTCATTTTCATTTCCAAACAAAGTTTAACAACCTTATTCCATGGTTTAAAGGTCCCATCATCCATTAAGAAGTCATTCCATTAGGTTTAGGGTCAAATTTTTGAAATCATACAGGAATCCACGTTTTCATAGCGTAGCTAGTTCAAAAAAGGTGATTTATGCTACAAAAACGTTGTTTTTGTAGTGCGCTACAAAACTGCTGAAACAACCTTTTTTCATCAAAAATTATGTTTTCTGGTTTTAGTAGTCAACCTCCAAAGGGGTTCCTAAGCAAATGAAAACTCATTTTTTAAAACTGAAAGAGGTTTTTCTTCCTAACATACTTAACTACAAAAAAATCTCTCAGTTTCATTCAATTCATTGTGAGGTGGGATAAATTGATCACTCAACGTGCGCTACGAAATTGTTGAAAGTCATTGAGAGAAAAACTCTGTTTTCTAATTTTAGTAGTAAAATTCATGATCATTTTCTGGCCACAATAAATAGTATTTTGGAATTATAAAGGAGGTTTATCTTCATAAAATATCCAGATACAATAACATATCTCACTCTTCACATAAGTGTTACCTGTTGGGAGATAAAAGGCTTTCTTTGAAGCCATATTTTCAGAAATCAAAATTTTCCAGTTTTACACAGGTTGTTCAAAGACAATTTCTAGGCAGTAAGAGAGGTATTTCAAAAACCCAAGAGAGGTTTTTGTTCAAGAAATCATGATCTCCAAAAGCCTCCTTAATTTTCACAAAATACATCATGTATGAGAAGATAAAGGCTTTGTCCCAAGGCCTGATTTTTAGGGAAAAAACAAGAAATCTGTCTCCTGATTTTTAGGGCAGTTTTTGTCATGATCAGCGTGAATACATCAAAGGTGGAGGCATCATCCAAATTCGACCATTTGTTGAATACACTTGGAAAATGATGTAATTTAATCTATATAAGGTTTTTTTAAATAGATTTTAAAGAGTTTTAGTCTTATTTGTTATAGGAATCTGTTTTAGGTTTGCAGTTGTCTTATGTAATAAATACCATGTTATATGGTTAGGATAGGTGTCATAAGTAGGAATTCGAGGTTTCTAGTGGAGGATAAGCTTATCCTATATTTTAAATCATCTATAAATGATCAAGAGGTCTAATTCTACAGAGGGTTGAAGACTTTTTGGCCTAGCTGCTGCTCTATGCTATGAACTATAATCAGTAATGCAGAGAGGTTTTCCTGAATAGATCTGAGTTCTCATGGGGTTAATTTTTTCTTGATTTATATGTAAATTTGAATCATTTGTAGTAGATATTATTGCTATTGCTCAGAATTCATAATATTATGCTCTGGATTCCTTTAGTAATGGGATGGTTGTGTTTTTTCTGTATCTTGTGAGTAAACTACCTTTGAAACACTAGCAGTAAATTTCATTGCTATTACTCAGAATTCACAACCATGTGCTCTGAATTCCTTTAGTAATGGAATTTTTGTGTTTAGCTGTAGATCTCATTGCTATTACTCAGAATTCACAACCATGTGCTCTGACTTCCTTTAGAAATGAGATGACTATGTTTGTTCTGCATTTTGTGAGTAAACTATCTTTGAACCACTAACAGTAAGTTTCATTGCTATTACTTAGAATTCATAACCCTATGCTCTGACTTCCTTTAGTAATGGAATTACTATGTTGACATATTTTCTCGAGTGAATTATCTTTGTTTGAAAACCCCATTTGCCTCAACTTCCATGTCTATAAACCTTGCCACTGAATCTACTGTCTTGTTGACTCCATAGCCCAATCGTAGCAAGCCTTCATCTTTCAACCTATAAACATACAAAATCACAAACCACAGAGTTAGCCATCTATCTATAACTTATATCATTAACCCTTGAGAGAGCCCTCTCAGGCTGAAAAGGGTAAGCCTCAGCTAAAATATTGGTTTGAAATAGTTACACTAAGGTAGTCTGATTAGCAGCCTATCAGGGTCCTATTTTGGTGATAACATGATCTTCCACTTGCTTGTGTTCTTGAATTTTTATCTTAAAGATGATGTGATGGATGGTGGATGATATCCATAAAGTGCCATAAATGGGGTCATTTTTGCTGCAGTATGGAACGAAGTGTTATACCACCATTCAGTGAGAGGTAACCATTTGACCCATTGTGTTTTTTAATCAGATAAAAAACAAAGAATATATCCTTCCAAGCATTTATTTACTATCTCATTTTGACCATTGGATTGAGGATGATAAGATGAGCTATGAGCTAATTGAGTACCCAAACAAGAGAATAACTCTGTCCAAAAATTTCCAGTAAAAATGGGATCTCTGTCACTCACAATAACCCTTAGGTTCCCATGTAGCTTTTGAATTGTGTCCATAATTGTAGTAGAATCTATAGTTGCTTTAAATGGATGAGATAATGCACAAAAGTGTGCATACTAGGTAAGTCTATCAACTGCCACCATGATGACACTATTTCCTTTTAGACTTAGGCATCCTTAGGTAAACCTGTGATAAAATCCATTGAAATATCCTCCCAATGTTGACTTGGAATGGATAAAGGTTGTAGAAGACTTGGGGTCTTAATTGTCTCAACTTTATTCTGCTGGAAAATCAAACATTCTGCCACAAACTTTTGAATATCAGATTTAAGGCCATCCCAAAAAAAGTCTTTCTTCACCCTGTGGTAAGTTTTTTAAAAATCCTGAGTGTCCTCCTAAAGGAGAAGTGTGCCATTCCAAAAGAATCTTTTGTTTTAGTTGGGAATTCCTACAAATATATAAGTGATATTTGTACCATAAGGAATCATTTTTCCAACTAAATGTATCGGATGTACTAGGATCTTGCTGCAACTTTTGAATGAGTGTCCACACTTCTTCGTACTTCTTCCATTCATCTCTTGCTTCGGTTATCCAATCTGGTTGGATAATAGAAATGGCACAAAGAAATGCTTCCACCTCTTCATTCTTTATTGAGAGTGCATCTGCAACAACATTTAGCTTCCCTTTTTGTAGATTATTTCAAAGTCATAACCCAACATATTTGTGACCCATTTTTTCTTCTCTTCTGAGGATAGTCTTTGTTCCAAAAAGTGTTTAAAACTATCATGATCAGATTTTACCTTGAAGTGTCTTCCCATTAGATAATTTCTCCATTTCTTTAGTGCATGCAGTATTGCTAAAATTTCCTTCTCATAAATAGGTTTCTGTAAATACTTTCCTTTGATTGGATTACTTTCAAAAACAATGGGTCTTCCTTCTTGCATTAAAACAACACCAATTCCATTTCTTGAGGCATCACATTCCACAATAAAGGTTTTTTTGAAGTCAGGAATAGCTAAGATCAGTGCTAGGCACATTGCCTCTTTAAAATTTTCAAATCCTTAGTTACTTCAAGCGTCCATGAAAATGCATCTTTCTTCAATAATGTTGTTATAGGTGCCACTATTCTCCCATAATTCTTAACAAACTTGCGATAATACCCTGTTAACCCAAGAAATCCTCACAACTGCTTTATGGTTGTGGGGACTTTCCATTCCTTAATGGCTTTAATTTTGTTAGGGTCTACCTTAACACCCCCATGAGATACAATATGACCCAGATATTCCACCTCTTGTACTCCAAAGAAACATTTGGATGTTTTTGCATATAATTGTTTCTCCTGCAATAGTTTGAGCACCCTTTCAACATGTTGAACATGATCCTTCCAAGACCTGCTGTAGATTAGTATATCATCAAAAAATACTAGCACAAATTTTCTAAGGAAGGGTTTGAAAATGGAATTCATCAACCCTTGAAATGTAGAAGGTGCATTGGTAAGGCAAAAAGGCATGACCAAAAATTCATAATGACCCTCATGAGTTCGAAATGTTATTTTCAAAATATCTTCAGTCTTCATTCTAATTTTATGACATCTTGAATGAATATCTAACTTGGTAAAATCAATTGCTCCATGTAATTCATCCAGTAATTCTTCAATCACAGGAATGGGAAATTTATCTTTAATGGTGAGCTTATTGAGCTCCCTATAATCGGGACACATGCGCCATGATCCATCCTTCTTGTGTACCAATAGTACAGGAGCAGAGAAAGAAATTTGACTAGGTTGAATTATACCTGCCTCTAACATTTCTACAATCATACGTTCAATTTCACTCTTTTGTACATAAGGATATATATAAGGCTTGATGTTTTGAGGAACACTTCTTGGAATCAAATGAATAGCATGATCATGATCACGAATAGGTGGGAGTCATTGGGAGTTTCAAAAACCTTGGAATGGTTGTCCAAGACTTTTTGGAGATCTCCAGAAATAGATGATTTTGATGTTGGAACTTCTAGTGAGCATAATTGTGAAATTATTCCTTGTTTTTATTTATTTAGAAGCTTTGTCATGACATTAGAGCTTATTATCCTTCCCAGCTTCCCTACAATACCCCATAATTCGACTTCCTTTCCTTCTAAAACAAATTTCAAGAAAATTTCTTGAAAAGTAAAAGCTATCGTCCCCAAAGATTGTAACCATTGTACTCCTAGTACAACATCAACACCTCCCATAGTAATGGAAAGCATTGGAATATTCAATACATATTCCCCCATGGTTAGCTTGATATTATGAAATTTTCCAGAGAAATTTATAGTTCCTCCATTTGAAACCATCATTTGACATTATGGTGTTGGGTATACGAAACAGTTCAATTCCTTGGCTACCTTACAATGAATAAAATTATGGGTACTACCTGAATCAATCAACACAATTACCTTTTTCTTCTTGATATGCCCTTCTATGTTGAGAGTTTTAGGAGTGGTAATTCATGCCAATTAATTACATGATATGGTCAGACTAATTTCTTCCTCTTCTAGGGTTGGTTCCTGCTGTATATCCTCTTCTTTTTCATTTTATTCTTCCTCTTCACAATCTATGTAAAATAATTTCTTCTCAGCAGACTTATGAAATTTAGTATATTTTCTATCACAACTGTAGCAAAGCCCTTTTGCTCTTTTTTCTTCCAATCGTTGTGGTGTCAACCTTGTAGGTTGTTTAAATCTAGGAGTAGCAACACTTCCCTCTTTATAGAAGTGAGTGGTAGGCTTCCTTGTTGCCATAATTTTACATTCAATTTTTCTTGCCAACCTGAATGCCTTCTCCAATGAATCAAGTTCCAAAATGTGAACTTCATGTTGGATGTTATCCTTTAAAGTACCTATGAAGAGATCAATCCTGTGTTCCTCTAGAATATCAAATACCCTTATATTCAGTTTTTGGAAGTCCTCAATGTGCTCCCCCACTAAACCCTTTTGTTTTATATTTATAAATTGGCTAAAGAAGGTGTTGCTCTTTGTATCCTCATAATGTGCTATCATTTCCTCTGTAAAAATTGACCAAGTGACAATTTTTTTACGAGAGCAAAGCCATCGATCCCATACAAATGTATTTTGTTCTAAATGTAAATTTGCAATGCGTACCTTTTGTGTGTTTTGCACATTATTGAGAACAAAATATTACTCCATCTGTAGTATCCATGTTACAGGATCCTTTCCATCAAACTTCCTCATATCCATTTTTGGAATATGGTGGTTCTTCCCGCCAACATTAGAGTTTATGAAATCATGATTAGCATTTATTTTTTTCTCATCATGTGTTTCCTTTACTATATTTTCACCATTAGGAAACATTTGTTGTATCAACTTTCTCAAACCTTCCATGTTTTCTTTTAGATCATTCTTCATGTTTTCCATTTTTTCATCGATCTTAGCTTCCATGTCATCCATATTAGATTCCATGCCAGCTTCCATGGCATATATCTTAGCTTCCATGCCATCTATCTTAGATTCCATGCCATTCTTCAAACCATCCATCTTAGATTCCACGCCTTTCTTCAAACCATCCATCTTAGTTTCCATGCCTTTCTTTAAAACTTCCATGTCATTTTTTGTTGCTCTTTATGAGAACGAAATTTGTTGCACTTGCTCTTGTAAATTTGATATGTCATGTTGCATTTCTTCGTCTTCATGAGTCATAGTAAAGCCTTCTAAAGGGTCAATGGGTGTTTAATTATTTTTAGGGGCAATTTTAGAATCTAATACTGATATATATTCTACAATATGCCCTTGGAATCAATTCAACTTTATTCTTCAAACAAGACTCATGCAATTTGGGAAAAAAATATACACACCTTTTACATGCTTTTGAGGAGCTCTATGTTGAAATTGAATTATATCTGTAATTGTAGATCCTCAATATCTGAAATTTGGCCTTGTATTATCCCTCTGAAGCTTCTTTAAAATTTCATAGGTCTGACCTAATTTGGATTCTTCAAGGCAAAGTTATTTCCAATCTCCCACAATGACCCAATTATGGACTGGTTGAGTAGAGCAAAATTGTATGACTTGCCACGTGTCACTATTTATTCCTTTGGATCTGAAATTGATAGACAAGAAACTATAGTCCATGTAATTACTACCACTTTTTATAGCATTCCAATCTGATGCTTAGAGAGAGAGTTATGAATATTTTCCCACAATAACCTTTTTGAGATGAAATTTGGGAGCCTAAAAACGACCTATGTTCCACAGATCATATATATGAAAATATTGTGAACCAAGCTCTAAACGTTTGTGAAGATGTTCCTTGGGACTTCGGCTTCGCTCTCAAAAAATTTCAGCTTCTGAAACTTTGTAGAAAAAAAGTTATAGCACAAATTCCGCGATGACATGTTTAGGTTAAATTCAGGAGCCTGCAAAAATCCCTAGCTTTCACAGGTCATATCTCCAAAAATATTGTGAACCAAGCTTTGAAAGTTTGCGATGATGTTCCTCAGGATTTCGGTTTCACACTCTAAACATTTCAGATTCTGAACCTTCGTAGAAAAAAAATTATAGCAAAAATTCCACAATGACTGGTTTGGGGCAGCGAAAACCCTAGAATCCAAACCTCTAATACCAAATGTTGTGAAACCAACTCCAAAAATAGATGAAAATATATATCAACACCTTAGAAATAAGCCAATTCGAAGGGGCAACCTCCAATAAATTACATGAATGAACAATTCTTGGATGATACAAATTACAAAGCCTCCTTTCTATATATAGGACTCCATGGGGCCACAATGTAATCCTAGCCAACCTAACAATAATAATTTAAGGGCACAATAATAACAATATGGGGGTTACAAGGGTATAATAATAATGGTAAGGGGGTTACACTAACAACAATAAGGGACTATACTAGTAATATAGGGACCTAACATAATTTCTTTAGCAAAGGCTATATCCATAGCTCTTTGAAAAGTGGCTCCTGCATTCATTAATCCAAAAGGAATTTTCACATATATGAAAGTACCCTAAGGAGTAGTAAAAATAGTCTTAGGTTGGTTTTCTGGTTGAACTAAAATATGGTTATATCCATAGAATCCATCAAGCAATGAAATACTGGAAGAACCAACCACCCTCTGTAAAATGTGATCCATATTAGGGAGAGGGTAGTTATCTTTTAAGGACACTTTATTTAAATTCTAGAAATAAACACACAGTCTGATCTCCCTTGTCTTCTTCCTAGTGGGAACTAGGTTTGAAACCCAATCAGAATATCTGATTGGTACAATTATCTGGGCTTCATACATTCTCTTGACCTCTTTTTCAATTAAAGGCATTAAAACTGGATTGATTCTTCTTAGCTTCAGTTTGAAAGGTTCTTGATCTTATTTTATGGGAATTTTGTGTTGTATTATGTTAGTGTCATAAGATTTTAAGTCCTCATAACTCCATGCAAATACATCCTAAAATTCCTTAAACAAAGATATGTATTTCACTTTTTCTTCTTGAGGTAAGGCTTTTGAAATTTTTATCATCTTAGGCTTTATTTATGTTTCTATATTGCACTATTCTATGTCAGATCTTAATGGTTCCATCTTTAGTTTTCTTGCAACCTCATTTGAATAAAAAATATATTCTAAAGGGGCTAATCCCTTAGGTAAAATATTGTTCTTAAGGTTTAAAATGTTAGAATCATCATCTGCTAATTCTTCAATCTCTACATTTTCTAAATTATCTATTTTTACTTGATTAAATTTAGTGGGTTTAGTGAAATATAACTTATTTACATCTACAAAATTTATATCAATCTCACTATCTATGGTTTGATCTACTGTAGAATCTATGTCTATATTACAATTCTGAAATTCTCCGTCAGCATTCATGAAATGATAAATCTGTTCATCCTGTGAAACTATCTGCCAATATTTTAGATTATCCGGTATTGCAGGCCTATGTTTAACTTCTACTATATATTTATGATTTGGTTGAAAAGAAATATTGTAGGTGCTAGCAAAAGTTGCTAAACTGTGTGCCTGCATGTTCTGTTTTCTATGAATTGCAGCAAAGTCACATTCAAGTAGTTCACTAATCAGATCTAAAACTATTTCTCTATATTGGCTTAATCTAGGACTATATACAGAATATTCTCCTCTAATATGTTTCACAATTAACTCAGAGTCACCCATGATTGACACTCTTTTGGCTCCTAAATTTCTAACAATATGTAGCCATAAAATAAAAGCTTCATATTGAACCATATTGTTTGTACATTTGAAATTTAATCTAAAGGCATGATCTTCTGCATGATTGTTTTCCATGTTGTGTATCCAAACTCCTGCTCCTGCTCCTAATTTTTTCATTGATCCATCAAAATCTAGGTGCCACATTGATTCATGAAAAATGTTTTCACTGCTTGGTGCTTTCTTTTTCTTTTTTAGTTCAGTGTTGTTCTCAATGGCAGTTTCAAAATTACATAAAATGAAGGAGTCCATATCATTAGGTGTAGAATAAATACGATAGTTTATAGGTCTTTCTACACTACTAACCATGTAATTCATTAATGTCTCTCTGCAAAGTTTCTTGGGTTGGCCAAAAAATGATATTTTTGCATAAGACAAATATAGTTGTAGAGATCCTTGCAGTTTAGCTCGCCATGAGTGAGATAACAACATTCCATAGTTAGGAGGGATTTCAGATACTACAATATCCATGACTATGCTTTTTCTAGGGTATTGAACTAAAGTAACACATAAATATTTTATCAAGCCTAAACATTTCACTTTATTGTAATCAAATGAGAAAATATCTTTATAAGGTCTAGTGATGTCTAAATTCAAGGTTTCCATGATTTATTTTGGCATCAAATTGTGTGAAGCACCTGAATCTAGTATTGCATTATGTAAAATTTGATCATGAACAATTAAGCTAATGTAGAAAGGAGGAACTCCTCCCTCTTGGTGTTTTCCATTAACTTCAGAACCAAAGATTAGTTATGGTTGATCATCACTTAAATTTACAGTCTTCTCCATCATTCATGTTTAAAGTCTCAGTGATATGTGATTTTTATAAGTCATGTTTAACCAATTTTGTCAAAGGAATTGGTATCTTCAATTTGGCAATTTTAGCTTGGATGTTGAATGGTTCTTGTGATTTTCCTAACTGAATTATTTCTTCCTTTGTAACTGTAGTTTGGGTGGGTTTATCTTCTTTTTATACAACTGGTTTTTCATTTCTGTTTGTATTTCCATTGTTTTACTATTTTTAATTTTCTCTTCAAGGACAGTTTGAGATGAAGTGGAATTTTTGGCAGGTTTTGAGGTTTCAACAGCTGTTTTGGCAACAACCGTTTTAGGATCTGCTGATTTTGGATCAGCAAAAGATGTTTTTGGATCTAAAATTGCTATTTTGACAGAATTTTTTGTCTTGGTAGCAATATTTTTTTGAGGACCTGCTGATTTTTGAACAACAGTATCTGTTATGTCAACAATTTTACGACTAGGTAAAATTTTGGGACTTGAAATTTTCTATTAGGATTTGAATTCTTCTGAGTTGAACTAGAGTTTTGTTGGGTTTCCCTAGGAAGAATTTTCAGAACTTTAGTAGTAGGAGCCTCTACTATTTTCTTTGTTTGAGTTTGGGAAGTTTTCTTAGTAGAAGGATCTACATTTATCTTGATCCTAAGGTTATATTGCTTATGGACTTCATTAATTGCAAACTCATAACCTTGCTTATAATCAAAAGACTCACCATAATCTAATTTTTGTTGTTTTAATTCATATAAATCATGTTCTTCTTGTGTAAGAAAAATGGTGTTATCATAATTAATTCCCATTAGATTTATATGAGTGTCTTCATAATTTTCGTTTTGGTGAGAACTTTCAGCATAGTTCTCTTGGAAATGTGGTCTTATTGTTTGGTCAGGCGTTGATTCTCTAGATTTACCAGCATTGGTGTTTTTCCTGAAATTGGGATTTCTAATTTGAGGTCCTTGTTTTTGGTTATCCCACTGCGGATTCCTTTCCATGTTATTTAACATATCCATCATTCTTTCTAATTTTTTTTCTAAGTTATCTATTTTCAAATCTAAGGTTGATGTTTGCTCTTTTATTGTCACTCTCCTTTCATTTCTTAATCTAGCTTTCTTTGCTAAAAAAATTTCCTCTACACTTACAACATTACTTTGCATATGCTCTAAGGTTTTTGGATTTCTCTCTCTCAATTGGTAAGCCATATATGTATCAAATCCATCAAGGAATTTGATAAGGGTAGAGTCCGGAGGAGGTTTAATATTAGCAGGGATTGCACTATAAATACTATTATATCTTGTACAATAGTCTTGAAATGTTTCATTTGGTGTTCCTTTTATATTTTAAAATTCAGACAAAATTTGTAATGGATTTTTCCTCTTCTCCCATCTATTAAGAAACATCTTATGGAAAACAGCTAAATCAACTATACTACCAGCAGGTAATGTAGAAATTTGAATAACTGAGATATTATTCACCGAGATTATCCTGATCACACACTATTTGAGCTTCATGCATAATACATAACCTCTTCTACTATTGATCATCAATTTGACGAAATATAAAAAATCGCATGCGCACATTAAAACCATAAAAAATAACACATATAAACACAGTATTTATGGGAAAGCTTAAAGTTGAAAACCCCCAACTATCTGTATATTATAATGATAGAGATCATGTAACAATCATTGTACAAAATCCTCACAAGCTCTCAGTACAATCTCCAATTGTTACACACTACACAAGCTCAGATCATACAAAACACATGCTCCAATGTGCTCCACCTATTAGCCTGCCTCTACTACACAATCCAATATGGATAATTTCCTGATCCAGGTTCAAATCCCACTGGTATGTACTGCGCAATCCTCATTGGCATCTCCATCAATGTGTGGTGCAAACTCATGCACTAGTATATTCACAATTGATAGTCACACTGCTCTTTCACCTACCTCTCCACTGGTCTCCACTGAAACTGTCCATGCACTGCAGTTAACTGATGCGTTCTTTATTTGATTTATGAGTTAATAATTAGTGAATTAATTAATAATTAATTCACACCACTCTCACTAATTGTATCAATCAGTTAAACTAGATACAACTAGCTCAACTAAGTTAAACTGAACACAACTCCATTAACTGTCTCATCAACTCCACCAAACTCTGTCACATGAGTTCTAATTGAAGTCAACCATGCAATAGCTCCACTAAACCCTAGGAATAGCGTAATTCCTTCTGTCAGTTGCATGTGCCACATCCGTGCTTCAAACTGAAGTGCTCCAAGAGGATAAGATAATGTTTAGAGTCCAAATATTATTAAGAGCTAATAATATTCGACATATCTGTTTTAGACTGGCAATCTAAAAATAGATTCTGCCTAGTATGTCTAAAAATATAAGTCCATATAATTTTTCCGACTTGACCAACCATCCACAAATAGCATCCTGCAACTCATAGAACATGATCCATATGTCTAAAAATAGACATAGTCTAAAAGTAGACTTTGCGCCAAAAATATCCCACGGGCCCACTTAATGAAGGCGACTTCTTTCCACTAAGCTCCTAATCTTGTTGCAATCTCAACACTCCCTCTCAACAAGATAAGGATTATATGCAACCCCTATCCTACCCCTGTGGTATTCGAATTTTCTCCTGGTGAGTGCCTTCGTCAAGATATCAACATCCTGATCCTCTGTAGGAATGTATGAAAGTAACATGATTCTCCGCTGCACACAATCTCTGATATGATGATACCGGATGTAAATGTGTTTAGATCTATCATGAAATACTGGATTAACTGAGAGTTTGATGAAACTTTGATTATCACAATAAATCACAGTAGGCTCTAAGTGTGAACTGAACAACTCGACCAGGATATTCCTCATCCATATAGCCTCACATGCAGCCAAACTTGTTGCCATATACTCGGCCTCTGCTGAACTGAGTGCCACGAATCTCTACTTCCTGTTGTACCAAGAAACTGTTGTTGACCCGATACTGAAAATCCCTCCAGATGTGATTTTTCTGTCCATTGGGCTCCCTGCCCAATCTACATCTGTGAAGCCACATAGCTTCACCTCATCTGACTATCTGTACCATAATCCATATCCTAATGGGCCTCTGAGATAACACAATACATGCTTGCCTACCTTCCAGAAGAGCATGGTAGGCTTAACCATAGCTTGTAAAAGCTACTTAACTGCATAGCATATATTGGGTCATGTATTGACCAGATACATAAGTGACCCCACCAACTATCGATAAACAGTGGCATCCACTACCTCCGCTGAAGTAGCATCCTCCTTCCTCCAACCACTAGGAAGAGGAGTATCAACAGGCTTGCAGCCATGCATGTTGAACTTCTCCAGTATCTCCCGAGCATACTTACCTTGAGAAAAAAACATTCCACCATTGCGCTGCCAAATTTCCAATCCCAGGAAATAATGCAAGAGGCCCAAGTCCTTCATCTCAAACTCTTTTGCAAGATCCTCCTTGCATGAGAGTATCAACATCTCATCACCTATCAAAATCAAATCATATACAAAAATTACAATGATCAGCAACTTACCCTCCACCACAATCTGGTATAGGTTCAGATCCGCCTCACTCTTGGAGAATCCAAGTCCGGTCAAATAACTGTCTATCCGTGTGTACCAAGCATGAGGTGCTTGTTTCAACCCATACAGCGCTCTATTGAGCCTGTACACATGCGACTCACTGCTAAAGATCTCGAAACCTTCGGGCTGCTCTATGCACACCTCCTCCTCAATCACTCTATTGAGGAACGCAATCTTCACATCCATCTGATGAATGTGCCACCCCATCTGCGCTGAGAGAGCAAGAATCGTCTGTATGGAAGAATACCTTGCGATAGGTGCAAAGGTCTCCTCATAATCGATCCCCTCTATCTGTGAAAAGCATCGGGCAAAAAATCTTGCCTTGTACTTCTCCACACTCCCGTCAGCTGCCTGCTTCACTTTGTAGATCCATCTCGAACCCACCACTGATTTCCCTTCCGACCTGGAGACAATCTCCCATGCACTGTTTCTGACAATCGAATCATACTCTTCCACCATGGCATCTACCCATGTGGGGTCCTCCACAGCTTCCTCAAAAGAGGATGGCTCTGTCATGATACACTTGCTCATAAGAGCCATGTATCTAGTATACCGGTTAGGTGACTATCTCTGTCTGCGCTGTGATGTAGGTGCTCCTACAACCTTCTCTGCATCTTGAGCCAGTCGCTCAGCTTCTGTAGTGCGCTTCCGCCCTCTGATGGTTGGCGCTGCATGAGTGGTTTCTTCCACTCCATGAACCTCATCTTGTGGCTGATCCACATCCTGAGACTCATCCGTAGGAACTAATAGTTCCTCCTCTACATGCAAGTGTAGCTCCCTCTCAAGCGAACACTTTATGGCTTTCTCCTCCTGAAATTTGATATCCCGTCGCACAACAGTCTTGCGACTGTCTGGAAAATACACACGATAGTTGTGGGGTGTATCAGTGTACCCCGCAAATATCCCAACCTCTGTAGTCAGCTCCATCTTCTTCCTGGCATCCTTCATCACATGAATGTAAACAGGTGAACCAAAAATCCTCAAATGGGAAATATCAGGCCTCTTACCAGAAAATGCCTCCTCGGGTGTACTCATGCCAAATATCCTGTGAGAACACCCGTTCGCACATATCGCGCATTGCATGCCTCCACCCACAATTGAAAAGTGAACGGGTAGGCCCCGATCATGCAACATCGCTCGTGCGCACCCACGATCGTTCGTTATTCCGCCAGCGCAACCCCATTCTACCGTGGGTTATGAGGTGCTATGAGTTTCTTCGAAGAATTCCTTCTGCGTCGCAAAAGTCCTTGAATTCACTCGCAGATGAATTCACCACCATTGTCACTCCTAAGAGCCTCGAAACTCACAAAACTTTGAGTATGTCTCGCTCTTCTTCTGCATGAAGAAGATCCAGCACTTCCGAGAAAAAATCATCAATAAATATCACATAATACCTGTGCTTTGCTATCGAAGCTACTGAGAAAGGTCCACACACGTCTGTGTGAATTCTCTCAAGGATCGTCGTGGCGCGACTATCCTTCTCGTGAAAGGTGGCTTTCACAAATTTTCCTAAGGTACACCCCTTGCACTGATCTGACTGCGCAAGAGTGCCTTTAGGAAGCCCAGTAGAAATCTGCTGCAATATCTTCAAAGCTCCATGGTGAAGGTGGCCCAATCTCCGGTGCCACAACTCGCCATCATCCCGGCTCACCACTCCTTCTGCCTTGCCTCCCATTGCTGCACAGTCATCTACCTACAATTGATAAAGGTTCTTTACTCGAACCCCTATCCTTCGGGTCTCACCATTTGCCTTACTGTGCAGGAAAGCCTTTCCCTCGCTAAAGAAAACATCATATCCCTTGTATTCTAACATCGCCACAGAGATAAGATTCTTCTTCAATCCTAGAACATGCATCACTTCCTTCAATACGAAGGGTTTACCAGACTCCCTCTCAAAGGAAAAGGTACTAATATCGGTCGCAATGTATCTATCATCATCGCCCATCTCGATGTGCACTCCAAGATCTTTCTCATCCAGATCAGTAAACAAATCTCGATCTCCTGTCATGTGAAAAGACACACCACTGTCTAGAAACCACACTGATCCTGCCATACTTGAGACCAAGCATGCAATCAGCAAAAAATCCAGCTCAAAATGTGAGGCTAAGGCCTCTCCAGCTGCAGATCGAGCAACCTGCTTATTTTTCTTCTTCTGTGGACAATTTGTGGCATAATGTCCGTGTTGGTGACAGTGAAAGCACTTCACCTTGGACATGTCCTGCTTCTTGCCTTTCGCACTGGAATGAGAAGCTTTATTGCTCTTCCCATTCTTTGCTTTGGCAGCCAAAGCGCAATTCTCTTCATCAGAGTTCTTTGATGACAATCCGTCCCTGTTACTTCGCCTTATCTCCTCTTGCACAAGATCCGACCAAAGTCGCTCCCATCCTGGCAATTTCTCCAGACCATTGAAAGAGTCCTGATAGGAATGCCAAATCTTCAGAAGCCCAAGGAGAGCCAAGCTCACCAAGTCCTCATCATCTACAGTCACCCCCACACTTCCCAGCTCATCCCTACATTGGGTGAACTTCATGAGTCACTTGGGCATACTGTCGCCTTTCTCCATCTTTATGTTTCTGAGTTTATCCTTGAGCGCCAAATTCCTCTGGTCACTCTTGCTTTGGAATAAATCTGTCAAGGATTTCCACAACAGGAATGGAGAAGCCTTACCATGAAGGCTAGACACTATGTGATCCTTAACACCCTCCAACAGAATCCTTCGGCACTTTGCTGTCTTCTTTTGCCAAGCCTCAATTACGGCAGCATCGCTAGAAGTAGGCTTTGGGACTTCAGCATCTATGAACTCCTTCAACCCATTGTCATCCAGCACTGCCTCCATCATTTCCTTCCATGCAATATAATTCGAGCTGCCCTCAAGGGCATACTCCAATCGCAATCTGTTGAAAGACATCTCAATTTTGACACCAAGAAAACACTGCTGCAAATTCGAATTCCACCAGCACAAAACTCAACCGCTTCAATGTTTTGCAATTTCTCCAATGATCAATACTGCTCTGATACCATGTAGAAATTTAAATAACTGATATATTATTCACCAAGATTATCTTGATCACACACTATTTGAGCTTCATCCATAATACATAACTTCTTCTACTATTGATCATCAATTTGCTGAAATATAAACAATCGCATGCGCACATTAAAACCATAAAAAATCACACATATAAACACAGTATTTATGGGAAAGCTTAAAGATGAAAACCCCCAACTATCTGTATATTATAATGATATAGATCATGTAACAATCATTGTACAAACTCCTCACAAGCTCTCAGTACAATCTCCAATTGTTACACACTACACAAGCTCAGATCATACAAAACACATGCTCCAATCTGCTCCACCTGTTAGCCTGCCTCTACTGCGCAATCCAATATGGATAATTTCCTGATCCAGGTTCAAATCCCACTGGTATGTACTGCGCAATCATCATTGGCATATCCATCAATGTGTGGTGCAAACTCATGCACCAGTATATTCACAACTGATAGTCACACTGCTCTTTCACCTACCTCTCCACTGGTCTCCACTGAAATTGTCCATGCACTGCAGTTAACTGATGTATTCTCTAGTTTATTTATGAGTTAATAATTAGTGAATTAATTAATAAATAATTCACACCACTCTCACTAATTGTATCAATCAGTTAGACTAGATACAACTATCTCAACTAAGTTAAACTGAACACAACTCCACCAAACTCTGTCACATGAGTTCTAACTGAAGTCAACCATGCAATAGCTCCACTAAACCCTAGGAATAGCGTAATTACTTCTGTCAGCTGCATGTGTCACATCCGTGACTTGAAATGAAGTGCTCCAAGAGGATAAGATAATGTTTAGAGTCCAAATATTATTAAGAGCTAATAATATTCGACATAACTATTTTTAGACTGGCAATCTAAAAATAGATTCCGCCCAGTATGTCTAAAAATAGAAGTCCATATATTTTTTCCGACTTGACCAACCATCCACAAATAGCATCCTACAACTCATAGAACATGATCCATATGTCTAAAAATAGACATAGTCTAAAAATAGACTTTGCACCAAAAATAGCCTACGAGCCCACTTAGTGAAGGCGACTTCTTTCCAATAAGCTCCTCATCTTGTTGCAATCTCAATAGGTAAATCTTTAAATCACTTCTTAACATCAGTAGCTAAAGTTTGAGCAAAAATTCTCATTTGAACATCAACATCATCTAATTCATGCAATTAAAAGTAGTTTGTCATTTTATTAACATGCTGTTGTGCAATGTAGTGAGTTGTTCCATCAAATTAAGGGATTTTGGTTTGATAATATTGGGGCATGGAATTTAGAGGGGCTTTTAGGACCAATGGGGCATATCTGGCAGCCATGGCTTGGATTGTAGCTTGGCTAGGAGGTAAGTTTGAAGTACTTGGTAAAGAAATTGAAGTACTTGTTGGTGTAGTTAAAGAACTTGAATATGAGATTGGTATACTCGAAGGTGTACTTGAAAATGTGGTTGAGATACTAGAATATGAAGTTGGGATGCTAGAAGAAGAACTTGGAAATGAGAATGAAGTATTGGAAAATGCAGCAGAAATGCTAGGGGATGAACTTGAGGTGGTGGGAGATGGAAATAACATTATAGGTTGAAGTGAAAGCTTCGGAAAAAATGATTATGTGGAATGAAGTGTGGTGGAAATAATGGATGAAGTGGTGGTAAATAAGGATGAACCTATAGATTCTAAAAGAATAGTATCTAAATGGATGGTAGAAGGCTTAGGGGTATAGGTTGATAAATCAGTCAATTCAACTGGATGCTGTAAATAAGATTCATCAACTTCCTTAATCAAAGTTGCAGTTATGGCATCAAGTTTATCATAAACTTCTAAGACTTTTTCATCTGAATCTAGTGAAGCAGTTTCCTTCTTATTTCCAATGAATTAAATGAAATCAAGATCTATTACACTATTATGTATGTCACTTTCTAATTTAGTTATGAAAAAATTTTGTTCAAAAGCTAAATCAAATTCAATGTCTTGTAAACTTGATAGTTTATTTGGAAGAGAATTTTCTTTGATCAATGAATTCTTATTACCTAAAATTTCTACTTTTTTGCTTTTCTTTAGAATTATGTCAAAATTATCTACTATGACAGTAGGATGTGGATCTGGATTGGACTTGGTATAGTAGACTCTTCTAGAAGATAGAATTACAGTTTTTTATGAAAATATACTCACAACTATTTAAAACAATCTTAAGGTGAAAAGATAAGTGAAAATGTTTTCTTTAATGTTGATTTTAAATACCGAGGATTGGTTAGTTCCCCAGTATGGTCGCCAATATGTTATGACTCCAATAATTCTCAAAAGTTGTGAGATTTTTGATTTTGTGTTTAAAGAATATTAAAGGTAACCACAAACCTACTTTTAAGACTTAGTATCTAGCCTTCCGAATGCTCAGAGAGGGTTCTCTCTATATGATTTATCTTTGTTGATTTTAGTTGATTTTAGGCTAGTCATGTAGGGTAAATTGGTTTTGTATTTTTATTTGATTTGGTGGTTAAATCACTTACTCAGATGGATAGATGTAGGTCTATATTCCATTGGGCTAATGGAGTCAATGTGTCAAGCAGTCAGATCAAGATCAAGTTATAAAGGGAAATGTTTACAGGGCAAGATAGCTGAGTTACTTTAAATCTTCAAGGCTGATGGCGAAAACGGTTTCAATCGGGGTAAAAGAGCAATTAAGGGTTCTTAAATCCGGATTATGAGTGAAAAGGTAGAGGTCAATCGAAAATAGGGAACAATTAAGGGTTCCTTACTCTAGATATCAGTGGAAAACATGTAAATGATAAATAGTTCAAGACAGAGTGCTTTTAACATATTCTGAAATAAAAATTCCTGATTTATCATTTAGATTTAGAACAAAAAACAAGTATTGATGTAAAACATAATAAATTGACAAGGAAACAAGTGAAAATTCTTCACTGTAGTGGCCCAACACATGAATCTTGTAATATGATACTTTATTTCTTTAATCCAATTCACTGACTTGAAATTGGTACAATCACCCTTAGGTTCATAATAGTACAACTATAGAAATGTTCAACAATTCATCCACACTCAATACTTCCAAATGAGAAGTATTTATACAAAAAATATTTACAAAATATCCTAAACAAACTTAGGAATTATTCATGGAAAAGAAATATCTTCATGCAAGAAGATAGTGACAACTTTATAACTAATGCTATTTGTCCCTGATTTTATTGAAATTACTTGTTTGCTGTATTTTCTTGTTGATATTTTCTCTCTTTGTTGTTCAACGAAGGTTGCAGCTGGACAATGAAGTGTTCTTTACGCCGGCAGCTCTATCTCTGCTATGTAATTTATGATTTGACATTAAACTTTGGTCTCAAACTGGTACTCTTTTACCTGATACTCTTTCATTTGATACTCTTTCACTGATTTTATCTTCAAAATTGTAACTGTAAATGTGAAAAAAATATGCTCTGTGTTGTTTTTACTGCTTTGTACTTACTGCAATCTGATTTTGCTGTGAATCAGTTAACTTTTCCCAAAGTTCTGCCTCTGGAAGTTTTATCTTCATCATGCTTCTAAAAATCTCATAAGCTTCAGTATACTTTGAGAATGTGGGCTTGTTGATAAATATGTGTTTCACCTCATGATATAGATAAAAAAAATTCTCCAAATTTTTGTAGATTACCTTCCCTGTTGGAATACCATGTGAGGTAGGTAGATTAACCTGATCCTTGGCAAATTCTCTCATTTTCTTGTCATGGTCATATTGCTTCATTAGTTTATCATGAATAACTAATGAATTTGGAAGGCCTTTTTGCCTTAAGACATCAAACTTCATCATAAACCTTGTGATAGCCACCTCCATGTTTTGGCATTTCTCTTCTAACTGTATCATCAAATTCTTTTTAGAAGTTATCTTCCTAATTTCTAAGATGGTTGTTTTTCTATCATTAATACCAATTTCTTCTAGTTCTTGCCTGTTCTTAGAAATTAGAAACTTGATGATTTCAAGAGCTTCTTCAGGGTTCTTTTCAAACTCTTTTTTTTATCTTTTGAATGGCTTCTTTTTCTGATTTGACTAAGTATTTCTCTTCATATATAACCTGTATTGATGGCCAAATATCATTGACTGCTTCAATGATATTGGCCCATTACTGTTGTCTGATTTGTGCCATGGGTTACTTTAATGTTAGATATTTTTTTAACTTTTTCAACTGCTCATTTAATTCATTTTCTCTTTGTTCTTCATTCTTATGCATAATTTGAGCAAGTTTCTTTGCATATTCAAGAATTATAAGCTGTTCCTTAAGTTTGTTAATCTCATTGTTTGAATAGATATATCTTGCACAAATTTTACCAGCTTGCTTGCTTCATCTGAATGTTGTGTTGTTGTTGTTAAAGACTCTGTTGCTAAAATAGTTGATGAAGTGATAGGTAATGTTGTAGCCATAAGGACTATAGGAGCAAGTAATTCTGCTAATGTGGAAGGTACAACAGTAGTAACTTCAGGAGTAATTGTGATTGGAATTTATTCCTCTTTATCCTTTTTCTCTTAGACCAACTTGTCCTATTATGCTCTGATAACTGCAATACTTTATTAATCTCATTACTAATTCTGGGTTGCCTGCTCATGTTTAGAAAATTTACCATGGGTTGAATGAAAGAATCAGTAAAATCTGTATAAGTGAAATCATTAGAGTCTTTCCTTATTAAGGAAGTCCAAAAGATGAATGATTGTGGGTTTCCTTCCACATCAAGCTTCTAAAGGTTTATAGAAAATTTCTCAGACCAAAAGTAAAAGAAAATATGGAATAGGAATGAGGAATACTTGAAAACACCTTCAGAAGGCATGTTGGTAAAATGTTCATGGATATTGTCAGCAAGGTATTGTGAAAAATTAAAAATGGTAGCAGGAGGCTGACCAGGTGTGAAAGTAGATAAAAAACCTAGCACTGCAACATTAACATGTTCATCTGTAAAATAGCCAAGAATGAAAGACAACATGGAAATGATATGTATTGTCCTTTTAGAGAATTTTGCAGAAGGGTATGGAGGATTAATCTTGGGAATTTATACATAATAAGGCATGAAAGTATGGAATATATGGAACCTCTTGGGGAAGTCTAGATTTAGGTATAATTGAGTGAGGGCCTCAATGGATAAAGGGATTTCATCAGGCCTGTGCTGTATTTGCAACATCTGATTAATTGACTCAGGTGTAATGGTAAATAGAATTTCTTTTGGTCTATTATGGTTCTATGATCAGGGAAATAGTAGGATTGACAGAGTTTGATTACTTATTGGCATTGGTAGGTATGTGGGACAACATATTTTGGCAAATTAGACTCCTAGATGAAAATTTCATCAGCCTAATCTATGGATTTTTCTTTGATCCAATAGTGGAGCTCAAGAAGGTTAAATTTTGTGACTGTATCAGTAATATTGAAGTTCGTGTCAGCTAATGGAATGTGCTATATATCTACAACAAGGGGTTGTAGAGAATTGACGGGTACAATGTTTTTGGAAGCCATTTCTTTACTTGATTTATCAATTTTATTACTCTTTTGACTTTTAGAAACACTAATTTAGGCTTGTAGGAGAACCTATGGAAGTTTGTAACAATCTGCAGAAGGATTTGGATATAACAAGGGCTTTATCTATTGTCTGAAAAGGTATAAACTTGCTATGTTGATCAAACTGTAATATCTATAACAAAAGGCAATCTCAAGACCTTGGAATTTTGTAAAAGACACCTAGAGTCTACAGAAAATGGATTGATAGGCACAAGAGGCTTCCTTCAAGTGTACAAAGGCTTAAAAATTCTTCAGTTATTCAATTTTTTATTTTTAAATAGTCCAAGGCTTTAGAATTTGTGCAAGTAGGTCCAGGGTTTATAGAAAAGAGCTTTTAGGAAGGAAAAGGGATTTATTTAGGTTCAACAAAAGGCTCTAAATGATTCAGTTAGTTGTATTACTTATTTAGATTTAGAATAGGTCTTTTATTTTGAAGAATACCTGGAAAAATAAAGATTTTTGTTTCGTAGAAGTTTTCTGGGGTTGCAGAAATATTTATGAAGCTCTGTTGTTCTTTAATAGCGCTTGGATGACTTCTGCAATGATTGTAGTGGCAGATGGTTGGATTTATGTTTCAATTTAGCTTGAAAATGGAGTCAGTAGTAATATTTTTGTTCTAAATAGCTCTATCTACATGAAAATGGTAATATAAAGGATGAAAGGGTGCAATTCGGCAGTTATATGCATTTTAATCAGCAATGAATGCATTAATGGGTAGTCAATTTTGAATTGACAGGGCGATTTGCACAATTGGCAGGAGAAAACCACCGAGTAGCTTTTGCAATGATTAAAGGTGCTAAACAGTAATGGTCTTGAGGATGCGATTGAATAAAATTTAGACACGTAGCATGGAGGAGATCCCTGCAAGTCACACTTTTTGGATGGTCTATGGTGCGTTAACAGTTGGGAAATGAAATGCGTGATAGGGTTTAATAGGCATTCGATCTGGTGAGTGAAGATCTGAAGGCTGAGATGATGCGTCAGTGTCGTAGGGTTGTAAAAGGTGTGGGGCCCGAAACTTATGATATTGATTGGTTAATGTGTGATATGGTTGGGGTTTATAATATAACAAATCGGATGCATGTAAGTGTAATGTTATAGCCGGCGGGGATAATACATAGTGGGACCGAGATTATATAAAATGTGGGGAATTACACTATAGTTAAAAATAAAAATAATGGGTGGGGAATGATATATACAGGAATTAAATAAAATACAGGGTAACAGTTTATAAGGGAGCTAATACATTATGTTAGATGTTAATAATGTAATGTAATTGTGGAATGTCAAATACACTAAGTATAGTGTAAAAAATTGATATCGGGGGTAGATTTCTTCATTGTGGGTCCTGACATATAGTTTTTAACCATTTATAGACTTAGGGTTAAAGTATTTTTGGGTTTTTTGGGTATTTTTGAATAAAGGGGAATTAATAAAAGTATATTTTACTTGTCCAAAGGAAAAAATGTGTTTTAACTTAGGAAAATGGGCTTTTGGTAAGGAAAAAATGAGTGACAATGGAAAAAGAGAAAAATGAAGGGGAGGGGGTATTTTTTACAGGGGAAATGATTTTGTAGGGAAATTAGTAAATGAAATAACCAATTTTCTGATCTCCATGCTTATGAAAACTGCTTCTACCTACTCATCTGCTACCCTAACATTTTTTCTTCATTTACATGGGTGCATTTGAGCTTGCAAACCCTTATTCATTTTTATTTTAAAACAACAAACTAACTAATTATATCCTTTTTTCTTCCAAGGGCTTAGATTAAACTATTAAGCTCCTTTTTATTCTCTAACTAAACTACTAATATGCCAAGATTAAACTATTTGGCTAGATCTTTCTTCTGTATCTGACAACATGAAATTTAAAGCATGAAAGGTCAAGATTAAGCAGTTTGACCTTCATGGATTGTGGTATTTTAACAAGTTGCACATAATATTTATTTTGCAGTTAAAGTAAATAGTAGTGGAATTTTTATTTGCATCACTTTCATGTTTTATTTTTATCTCTTTTTTGTTTGGGGTCCATTTTCATATTATTTTTGATATTTTTTCTTTCAAGTCCTTTGATTTTTCTTTTAGGACTTTTACCCTCTTTAAATTTTTTATTTTTCTAATATGGGAATTTTTTTTTTGCAGAAAGCAAAGTATGTACATATTTACAATACTAATCAAATTAAATTCAAAATTATGAATCCTATTATTGTAGGACCCTAACACAATAAAAAAAAACAACCCTCATAATTTCTATAACTAACCTAATATCAACAGTTAGAATTATCAAGCTAAATCATAAAAACCAAGAGAGCCCTCTCCGAGTCTAGGAAGGCTAGGTCTTGGAATACAAAGTGGTTTGATGGTGTCCTCTATTGTTTTTTCTTACAAATCTTACAAATTATGGATGGATAACATAATGGCAACCATACAGGGGAAACACTTATTGAAAAAAATTAGTGTTTATTCAGAACTCAGAAACCCCAGCCAAAATATTGTATGATTCAAGTATGTTCCAAGATTGGTATCTAGTTGTTGATGGTGGACAAACAAGCCAGACATAAGAAAGTTGAAATCATCCACTTGATGACTCCAATTCATATCAGTGCTATTCAAAGACTCCACTAGAGGAAGGAACTGAAACATGACGAGTTAGCCTGGAAAGAGAAAGTACTTAAGCCCAAATTGGATTCAAGAAATTGTTGTTTTTATCTGTAACTACGTTCTATCCTATTTTAAGCCTGATCAGGAGTACACTTCTGAGGTTTACATTGATCATTGGAAAATTAACGAGCCTCAAGTAGCTAAGACCAAAATTGCAGACCATGTACATACTTATACACCTATGCGCATCCCAGTTGCACTTGTGGAAAACTCAGTGAAACATGAGCCCCAAGATTTATCCCCTGATCCTGATAAATTCCCAAATGGTTATAAGCCTCCTGATTTACTGCCTATACCCGTAAAAGTCCCAGACCTATACTAGCCTCTGGTTTTTCCTCCTATCTTCCATGACCTCCCTACAAATTTTATCAATAATCTACCCAGATTTGATGGAGAAAATGCAAAGATCACTGTCGAAAAACACATTCAAAATCTTGAGGATTTTCTTGATTGGTATGAGTTGGAAGAGGATGATGTATGTATCAAGATGTTTTCCTTATCATTTCAAGGTAAGGTTAAAAATTGGTTTAAATATCTTCTAGCTGCAAGCATTAGAAATTTTCATCAATTCACCCAAGCTTTCCTAGATATATGGGTGTTCGTGGGAGATGTTTTTCTCATCATAGAAGAGTATAACCGTTTAAAGATATAGCCTCAGGAGACAATAAAACATTTTTCAGCCAGGTTCAATAAGGTATACTATTTGATTCCTGCTAAGATAAGGCCACCCCAAGGATTATCTCTCTGCAGCTACACAAATGCATTTGACCCAGAGATGGAATTCCAGTTAAGAGTGTAATATTCCCATTTTAGCTCAGAGCTAAATAGAATATTAAAGTTTTTCTTTTATCACCTAGAAGATAAATAAATGGGTAAGAAGGCCCATGCTTATGGAAAACATGAATAAAATCCCTCATAATGTGAAAGGGATCATCAGAGTAGCTTCACTTTGCACCCTCAAGTGTGAAAAGGGGCAAATTCATGAAGACAAGGTCATGTTTGACCAAGTCAACAGTGTTGCCATAGGAGGAGTGGATCACTTAATGAGACAACGCAGTGTGAATGAGGAAGAGGATAACTGGTGGAGGAAACCCTAATGGATGGGGCCCATGGAGAGAGAGCTTTCACTTGTTTAAAAGGAGGGCAAGGCAACCATTGTTTCTCATGCTTTGTATTATTCATCTCATTGTCTATTCAGACAATTGTGAATTCTTTGCTGTTTAGAAATAGTTGTTGGGGGAGTTACTATTTAGGATTGCTTCTCCTTCTTGAAAGGCCTCTTGAGGGATTGCACTAATTTTTCCTCACATTCAGGCTTGAGGCCATGCATCCTCCATCAAGACAACGTTATTTCTGTAGCAGAATAATGTTGTGTTGCTGGGTGTTGTAGTGAGGGTTCACTACACCACCTCCATCAGCTATTTTTCAGAGGATGAGTCTCTCTTCCCTTTGGGAGATCATATTGGAGGAATTTTGAAGCTTATTGCAGACTTTGGCATCAAGGCCAACTCATTCCCTAGCTCTACAATGCAGTTTCATCCAATGAATGCGTTGTTTTAGTGGAGCATATGCAGTGGGGCTTTGCAGATATATTTGGAGGGTGAGATATTAGGTGAGAGGATTAGCCTTTCATTCTAGAGATCCATTGGAGGAGGTATTTTCATTGGATGCAACATCTTCAACCTTCTCCACTAATTTCCAATTATTGAGTTGCTGCTGCTACCCAGCAACTCTGGCATTTCTGCAGAATTTCCATTTTGTTTATATTTCAGCCAATCCTTTTGAGGATTGTGTATTTTTGTTTCTAGGGGTTGAGATCTTTCTCCCCCTTCTTTATTTTAGCCATATATTGTTGTATCCATGTATTTAAATTATTTTGCAGCATTTATCCTTCATAGACTGCACAGTCATAACTTGGCTTATCATATGTAGCATTGTATGTCATGATTATTGTACTTGTATCTTTGATGATGGATTTTCCTAAGCTTGAGTGATCATTTCCTCAATATCTTGTACACTTTATGCTACCATATTATTAATAATATGGCTATGAGATCTTATTGCATTTTCTAAAGTTGATGTTATTCACTGCTATCTCCAGTCATGTTTATGTATTACTGGATCTCCACATTGGTAATGTCAATATGATGAAGAAGATGAGTTTACTCTCATCTATTTTCATATCCAAAGGAGACCTCTCCAAGGAGGTCAATAATATTGAAGAAAGGGAAGAGGAAGGACCATGCACTTCCTACTCTCACATAGAAGAAGACCAGAAGCATGAAGAACACTTGGAATTAAAAATTCTAAGTGAGTACCTAGCTGAATACTGAGCTAAACCTAGAGCTTTCCAAGACACTCTAGATTTTCCACAATTTATTCAGCAGAAATAAGAAAGAAGACCCCAAAACTATGGGCTGATGAGAGGCAATAGATTTCTATTGTCCACATTTTATGGATCACTCACATGTGCAGTAGAGGTTTGGGTGAAGAAACTAGAGGCTTTCTTCCTACTACATCCTGTAGTATACAGAGAGGCTGTAGAAGTTGTAGCGTTGCACCTTGAAGGTGAAGTAAAGAATTGGTGGATCAACCATCTAAGCCATACAAGGGTTTCTACTCTTGTTGAGTTTTATCAAAGATTGATCGGGAGGTTTGGAAAAAGGAGGGAGGAGCCCTCACCACCAGTGATTAAGGCATGTACCAGCGTCATTGAGACCATGGAGAAGTATCTTTCATCTTTAACAGTTTGGGAGGCCAACACTTATGAGGAGGGAACTCTTGCAGCCTTGCAAGGAGCTTCCAAATTTCACCAAGGTATGACTAAAAATCCATCTCTTGTCATTTTAGCAAACACTTTGGATGGGTCTACATCATTGCATGTAGTTGACCTAGAGCAGCAGAATAGCACTGCGCTATACAAAAGTAGTGATGGAGGAAGAGGAACCATTCCTCATGTGAGCACTCAAGGATCAGCTTCATTCAGGAAGCCATGGAGGAAGCAGTGAGAAGGGGTAGAAATCTGGAGATAAGAAACTCTTTCTCCTCTCTAGATGACACTCTCTCAATAAGAATGCTATAGCTCAAAGAGAGACTTCTACTAGCATCAGATCCAAAGCCTCTTTGGTTTGGGAAGGACATGCATGAGGAAGATATATCATAGAGAGATTTCAGTAGAGGCGCACTCCCACACATCATGGAGTGAAATATTCTTCATCATTTTGAGGAGGTTCTTCCCTTCTCTCAGGAGTAGATAGTAGATGGAGGACATCTTTGGATGGATAACATCTCTCATGACTGTGTTAGAAATTCCTTGAGCCATGAACATCATGATGGGAGGTTTTTTAATACCACCTATTTGGATCCTCATAGGGTTAAATTGATCCTTGGGATGATTGCATTTCAAGATCCCATGAAGTGCAGCAATCTGATTTGGGATCATGGTAGTCCTCACGAGAGGAGTACCAAGATGAAGGGTGGAAGAAGACATCCACAATTGGTTGAGTTGATGTGGATGGTGAGCAAGAAGTTGGTAAGCTACTTGCAAATTTATGATACCAGGTAGCAGGAGGCTTAGTTGTGCTGGTTACTCTTGAAGGAGTTTGGACATCACTTGGCATATACTCTTTCCAAGGGTATGAGGATGGAGAAGATGTGGCAGGATGTTGCCATCATGGAGCAGCAAAGAGTATGGGTGCATAGTGATGATGCAACATTCATATCATTCATATCATTCACTATGTATTCATCACATATCTTGTATGATGAGAGCATGAGGAAGCAGCAAGGACTTTTGTTGCTTGGGTTACTCTTTGGAGAGAAAGGGCAGATTTGCTCTCATTTCTTGTATGATGTTGCAGGAGTAGAAGATGGCACTATCATGGTGCAAAGGGGATGCTCCTTGGCCTTTGAAGATCAGGAATTACTTCCACCTTAGGAGAGATTCCATAGTTGTAGCAACTTTGTTGGAGGGTTTCCTATTCATGTTGAGGGCAACAACGCTGTGCCATCTAGAGATCATCTAGTACCTCATGCAGAGGAAGGGGGAGCTCTTGCTCCAGGTAGAGGGATGCTTGCATCTTTGCAAGAAATTCCCTAGGATCTCATGTGTGGATATCATGGCACAAATCATGTTTTACATGTGCCATTGTTGAGGAGGTGTGGAACCATGGAGACACAAGGTGGAGATAGGGAGGATGACCATCATGATGTGATGAGGAGCACAAATCCTTGTCTATATTATGAGGTTGATGAACCTAAGGAGGTGATTGGATTGCACATTAGAAGCATGGAAAGACTTATTCATTCATATATGTAGTCACATTTTGATGATGATGTCCCATTACATGGAGACATTTTTCTGGGGAGACCACTGGACCAGTAGAGAAGGAGGGATGCTTAACATGTTGAGGCACCATTCATTGATCTCAGAGGAGTGGAGACCTTGGGAGATGACCATATGACATATGTCCTTCATGGGGAATCATCAGCGCTGTCACTATGGAGGATAGATCCATGTTGGAGCTATGTGTTGTTGGTGGAGTATTCCCAGGATCATCTTGCTTGCATGATATTGACAGATCAACATATGAGGAGATGCATAGATCATGTGCAGATGGAGGAGATACATAACTCTTTGGAGGAGTTAGCCCAGCCACTTCTTTCCTCTTTGAGGATGAGAGGAGACTCATTTTTGAGCCACTCCATTTGCATGAGCCAAAATTATGGTGAGGGTATTGTTTATTTGCATGATGATTTGTATATCCATCCCTTAACCATATTTTTACAGGATGTTGCTCCGAGGAGGAGCATTCTTTTCTCTAGACCCCATGGTCTACTTGAGGCCATGAACACTATTACTGACCACTCCCTAGGAGGACTTGGGGAGGAAATGTATTTTGGAGGACATACTCACCTTGCACCATGCATCATTTACTTTATCCATACATTTGAGGAGATTATGACAACAAGAAAGTGGTTGAAAGGCCACACTTTTTGTCATACTCTTTTGCAGTTGAGGGTTAAAATACATTGGTTACAATTGAGGGATCATTTTCCTTCTCCATTGCCACACATGACAGCAAGCATGGTTCTCATTATGGTTCAATATGTTGTTGTTGTCTTTATGTTTGTTGAGAGCATGATTGGGGGAATGACACATAGGTTGGATGTGTCCCTTGGGGGAGAGATCTCACACATTATTTGCATTGGATGTTCCAATGGGAGCATGAGAGCACATGTGGCCACTAAAAAAAACATTTGTTTCCATTTTAGATGAGCCATATGATTGATTGCATGCCATATGGTGGTGACTACCAACACATCACATATGAGATGATTTGGGACATCATGTTTCACAATGCTAGAGAAGAGATCCTTGGAGGTATAGTCTTCATTTTGCCACTTGAGGGAAACATTGTTGCAGCCCAATATCAGCATATACTCTACACTTATCCTAAGTGGAGAGGAGGATAGCGTGGGGTAGGCAATTTTGTCTACCAAGATCAGATTTTCAGCCCACCTACATTGCAGGAGCCAAAGGTGGAAGATTATTGTCAGGAGTTTCCATGTTGGGAGGTAACTCACTTTGTATCGATGATTACTTGGGGGATGGAGGATCTACATGAGGAAGATGTTCCTCAACATATTTCAGAATCCATGCCTTGGGTGGAGATTCTTCATTTCTATCCTTGCAGTTTATTGAGGACAACCAACATTTGGGAGAGGAGGACTGTAATATTCCCATTTTAGCTAATAGCTAAATGGAATATTAAAGTTTTGATTTTATCACCTAGCAGCTAAATAAATGGGTAAGAAGGCCCATGCTTATTGAAAACATGAATAAAATCCCTCATAATGTGAAAGGTATCATCAGAGTAGCTTCACTTTGCACCCTCAAGTGTGAAAAGGGGAAAATGCATGAAGACAAGGTCATGTTTGACCAAGTCAACGACGCTGCCATAGGAGGAGTGGATCACTTAATGAGACAGCACAATGTGAATGAGGAAGAGCAAAATTTGGTGGAGGAAACCCTAATGGATGGGGCCCATGGAGAGAGAGCTTTCACTTGTTTAAAAGGAGGGCAAGGAAACCATTGTTTCTCATGATTTTTATTATTCATCTCATTGTCTATTCAGACAATTATGCATTCTTTATTGTTTAGCAAGAGTTTCCAGGGGAGTTCCTATTTAGGATTCCTTCTCCTTCTTGAGAGGCCTCTTGAGGGATTGCATTGATTTTTCCTCACATCCAGGCTTGAGGCCAAGTATCCTCCATCAAGACAACGTTATTTCTGTAAAAGAATAATGTTGTGTTGCTGGGTGATGTAGTGAGGGTTCACTACACCACCTCCATCAACTATTTTTCAAAGGAGGAGTCTCTCTTCCCTTTGGGAGATCAGATTAGAGGCATTATGGAGCTTATTACAGACTTTGGCATCAATTCCAACTCATTCCCTAGCCCTACAGCGCAGTTTCATCCAGTGACTCCGTTATTTTAGTGGAGAATATGCAGTGGGGCTTTGCATATATCTTTGGAGGGTGAGATCTTAGGTGAGAGGATCAACCTTTCATTTTAGAGATCCATTGGAGGAGGTATTTTCATTGGATGCAGCATCTTCATACTTCTCCACTTATTTCCAGTTCTTGAGTTGCTCCTGCTACCCAGCAACTTCGACATTTCTGCAGATTTTCCATTTTGTGTATATTTCAGCCAATCCTTTTGAGGATTCTGTATTGCTGTTTCTAGGGGTTGAGATCTTGCTCCCCCTTATTTATTTGAGACATATATTGTTGTATCCATGTATTGAAATTATTTTACAGCGGTTCTCCTTCATAGACTGCGCAGTCATAGCTTGGCATATCATATGTAGCAGTGTATGTCATGATTATTGTACTTGTATCTTTGACGATGGATTTGCCTAAGCTTGATTGATCATTTCCTCAATATCTTGTACACTTTATGCTAGCATATTATTAATAAGATGGATATGAGATCTTATTTCATTTTCTGAAGTTGATGTTATTCATTGCTATCTCCATTAATGTTTATGAATTACTGGATCTCCACGTTGGTAATATCTTGAGATATTCCCAATAGTGTAGATATTCCTAATTCGGAATACTACAAAGAGAAAGGGACCCTGCAACCTTGGAAGAAATGAAAAATGTGGCAGTTGATGTAGAATCAAACCTGCTGAATAGGGAGGCAAAGTTAAAGGCTGTGGAGAAGGATAAAATATAAAGAGAGTGATTGATATCTTTAGAGATAAATCTAGATATGTTGACAAACGCAACCAATGAAATGGTGCATATGATTAGCAGGAAAGAGGGACTTGATGTTCATATACCTCCTATTCCATTAGTTCCAGAAAAGACAAACATCAATGTAACCAAGCAGTTTGTAGCCCATCCTGGACACCCTAAAACAGGAAATGAATTTTTCATGTACTCTATCCACAACACAACCAAATATGGAGTCCAAAATTAGAGGGAGGCGGGGAAATCCTCAACAACAATGTACATGATAGATGACCTTGCATACAGAGATAGCCATCTCGAATATTATTATCAAGAGGAAGACTATAAGGTTCATATTGAGGTTGACTGTACAGAGCAACCAGCATTGTCTCCATGGGAAGAAGAGGCCTGGTCACCACCATGCAAAGATGGAAACTAAAATCTGCATGCTAAGCAATATTGTAAGGAGGAAAATGCAGGAAGTTATCAAGTAAGTACAAAATGCCTTCCTCTATCTTTTTCCTAACTCTTAAGAGAGAATTACAAGTAGGCTGAAAATAGGAACGAGGAGGAATGCTCTAATGAATCAGTCAAGGAAATCAGGGATGATAAAATATTTTTTTATATCCAGGGGTTTAGCCCTTGATTTCTTTTGAATGTCAAGTAGAAGATGAAATCACAGAGTCTGAAACAGATGATGGATTGATCCAGTTTCACTCTCTACCTTTGTTGTTTAATGAATTTCATATTATAAAGGTAATTGGGATCACATTCTAGATGATAGTTATAAGAGAAAACATGAGGTCTCAGAATAACCAAAAATACCATCCAAAGCACCACATGACCCAATAGCAGACACGTTGGATGGTTTCTGCTTTCAAAGTCAATCTTCCTATGTTCATAATGCTCTCAAAAGCTGTTATGATATGGATATGATCAGACAGTCTTCCCCATTGTCTGATTCAGTAAAAGTAGTGGCACGACACTTACCAGGTAGCATGAAAACATGTTTTGAGTTGATTGAAGACTAGGAGAGCACATATGTAGTACCAGGATATGAATCTGAGTTGGCTGAGTCAAAATACCCAGAAAATAAATCAAGAGTATCTTGTTCCAGTGGCTGTCTATCTGGAGGAATTGTTATTTACAAATATTGCACATATTTCCGGCATGAATTTTTTTTTTCAAGTGTACCAAGATCCATGTAAACAAGATCAAGCCAACAATTTCTATCAAACACCATTGTCATGTTTGTCTCTGGAGTCTGAACATGTTGAAGAGAAATGAAAGAACAAAGGTATTAGAAAAATTTATTGACTGGCTGCACTAGCATTATTGTATCATTTAGAAGGACAAAAATTTCAGTATATTAGGGTAGGTAGGTGTGCAAATAAGCTCAACACTCTGAGCATCTTTCAAATCCTAGTTTTAGATTGCTTCTCATCTTCAGATCGATATGTTTCAGACTTTAGTTTTAGCTTAGTTCTGGTTTAACCATTCAAGTTTTAAGGTGCAACAGTATGTTCAACTTGATGGATTGCAGTGGATAAGTTCAATTGTAGTTTTAGTCATATTTTAGTATGCTAATAAGTTGGCTGACCAAGCCTGTGGTCTATTTTTATAAGTCAAATTCAGGAGGAACAATCAACTAGTTTCAAGTCACTAAATTTTCTAACATATCAAGATACAAGTTGTGGGATCAACCTAATGGATCAGGCTACTAGTTTGTGGTGTTCTTGACACCTCCTGAAGGAGCTTCCATCCCTAGCTAGAGGTGCTGTTAGAACCCTGTAATTTACAATATCACAAGGTGACTATTCTCTCTACAAATTTTTCATACTGTACATAGATTTTCAATATTCAAAATATTTTCCAAAGAAATAATCAAAGGAGGTAAAGGCAACAGAGAAGGAGTTAAGGAAAAAAAATAGCAAAGGTAGAGTCATGAACGTGATTGGGTCAAGTCCTGCATGTTTGGGTCAAGTCGTGAACACGGGTAGGTCGTGAACGTGGGAAATGTAGCAAAACAAGTCAAATATTCTACAAACAAATAGAAAGAGATGAACATGCACAACCAAAGAAACATAGTCGGCAAACCACAACAAGGGGGCAGTGAGGACCATTGATCTGAGCATTGATCAATAACGGATACTGAATTGCAATTACATATCACAAGTTTTGTAAGATAGGTACAAAGGGTAAATGTTAAAGTTGGTGGAGTGCGATGTGCGATGATGGTGGGACCCATTCACCCACCACACTTCCTTTTCATTTCGTTTTCCTTAAAAATCATTAAACCTTACCCTTTATCCAATTTCCCACTTTGTCTTTCTATTTTACCTTTTCATCGCTATATCATTCCACCTACCTCCGCCTTTCTCGATTGCCCGATTGCGATTAAAAGTGGGGCCATTTCTCCCTGACAATCCATCCCTTCCCCAAATATCCATCACAAGATCACAACTTTACCAGTTTAACCACACCATTCTGTATAACAAATATTATTACTTACCATTTAAGCACCCACAATGTATTTTGTTTAAATTGCGATGCGATTGGCCCCATGGCACAGCAGATTCGCCCCACATTTCAAGCCATTTGAAATACATTAATATATCATGAAACCTCATAAACTTTGACTTACTGCAGAAAAAATTTGTTGCTTTATAACTTTGTAGATGCTGTAGGCTCTAGCTTGCCACATCATCCTCCAATCAGTGCAAATCGCACTTCGCAGATTTTAGCACTTATCATATTTTCCCAGATTCTAAACTCTGCGATGTGCGATGTGGGTGGGTCCCAATAATGTACCACACTTCACATGCTTTATCATTTAACCTCGCGCTTATATCTAAACCTTAAGAGTTGCGATCTGCGGGCTGCGATCTGGTCCCACCTTCCCTCCACATCACTGCCTTTTCCCCACGCTTCACACTTCACATCTTTTAGATTTTACCTCTGCTTCTTATAATTAAACTTAAGATTTGCTATTTGTGGGCTATGGTCTGGTCCCACCTTATCTGCCACATCACCTATGTACTTTTCATCGTATCACCGATTCCATTTCTTATAACTTAAACTCTAAAACATGCTATGTGCGATTTTCTATGGATGTGATAATGTTTGGAACTAAAATATAAACATTTTTAGGTCCAGATATATGGGTTTTTTACAATGTTTTGTTTAAAAAGGGTCAAGTCGGGCATATGAGGTTTGAACATCATTTTATGAAGAAATAAGGTTAAATGTGACAGAAAGGACTTGGGTAGAAAAAGGACACCAAGGGTCAAGTTGGGCAAGGTGTCTTTACAAAATTGTTATGTTATAAAAACAGAAACATAAAAGGTAGCAAAGCACATCATCAAAGTCAGTAATTGATGAAAAGTAGCTAGCACTACACCAGACTTAATTACCCAATTCCATTTTTCTGAAAAGCAGGGCAAGATACCAGAGCCACCACTGGTTACCTCTTCATTACCATCATAGCCATCTCCAAGCTTATTGCTTGATCTTCCGAGGAGCCATTGAAGTTTTTAGATTTACGAAGAGTTGCCCAAAATTAATTCCAAAGGTGGTGTTGTTGTTAGTGATGTATGATCAGGCCCTGCATTGTCACACTTGTCCATTTATTCTATTTTGTAATAAGTGAAGTTTTCCAAAGTAGATTAGGGCAACCAACTGAAGTTTTAGTTAAATACTAATAGAATTTTCATTATCAAGGGTTGGATATTGTTAGCCCCTGAATTGTAAGAATTACTATACTGGAGCACTGTAATTTTGAAGTTGGACATCAATAATCAAAGGCTATTTTCAGGATTCTTGAGCTATGTTAAAATGGTGATGTGTTACTTCTCTTTTTTAAATGTTTCTATTGTTTTCCCTAATGTGCATCTATTCATCTAATTGAAAATCAGAACTTTTAGATTAATATTTTTTGTCAGAGCACCTTAATTATGTCTGCATCTAAAATCTTAATGTTTTATGTTGAAGTCTTATTAAATAATTCTTAAATTCTCTTTAGTCATTACTGAACCTTACTATTTCTTTCACCTAATACTTCATACAGCTCTAAAGATCCATTTAGCATAGTTAGCTTGCCCTGTACTACTCTTGAATGTTGATGTGCCAATCTAGCCTGTGACTCCATAGCCCAATGGATTAGTCCCTGCAGCTATATCTGTCCAATGACACAATCAATCAAAACAAGCAACCCTCATAATTGCTATAACTAGCCTAATATCAATAGTTAGAATTATCAAGATAAATCATAAAATTAGAGAAAGCCCTCTCAAAGTCTAGGAAGGGTATGTCCTAGACTCCAAAGTGGTTTGATGTTGTCCTTTGTCATTTGTTCTTTCCAATCTTACAAATTATGGAGGGCTAATAAGACACTCCTACAACATAGCCATGTGTGCATCTAGGGACTTTTCCCCTCAGATATGTGCCAGGGTATGCAGGATTTATGGTACTTCTTAAGCCCAGAATATCAGGCACTACCCAAAACTTCATGTAGCTTCCATAATCCAACAAACACACGATGAAAATTTTAATGAACCAAAAAATAACTCCACGACTAGGCTTGACCATCCCCAACTGGGATTGACATTCTTTCAAACACTTTGAATCAATGCAATATACATGTATAGGATACAATATAGATCATGAATGACTAAAAAATCTTAAGAGACATGACAAGAAGGATCACCACCCTCTTCCAGAGACTATTACAACATCAATTAGGTCTTGCATCCATTATTTTAACATTTACAAGTAAATCCATGAAATAAACATGAATTGAATGAGTCATATAACCATGCATATAACCATCATAAAACCATGTAAATAAAAATGAGATAATAACCATTAAAGCCACACAATAATAAATAAAAAAGTAAGATAGCTTAGATTTCATTAAACATAGGCAGGAGCCAACTAGGTTCAGGACTTCCACGTACCAAAAAACCATAGACATGGCTAAGGGAAATCTCTCTTCATCCAGTCACCCCCATGCCATATTAAAAGCATGAATGTGGGATCTCATGGATAAACCAATCCAAAATCAACCAAGGGAATGTAGAGATTAAACCAACTCCACCCTCACCATACCATTATCACACAAAAACTGGTGTCGAGATCACAAAACGAAACTGAGCTTGGAATGCCTATGGAATCCATCACTATTCTTAAGGAATTTTCCATATCCTTATCTCTCAATATTTACCGCAATTCACATTGGATCACTAGGCCCTAAACCAAGACACCTTATTCAGGCTTTACCGTGTATCCCACCAAAATTGGTCAAAGGATTCCTAGGTCTTTGGGAATTTTCCTTAAGACCACCTCTGCCCCGGATTCTGAAATCTGTCTCACAATTCAAAATCTAAAATCCAAGATGAAATCCTATAACACCATGGCAGTTAGGAAAAAGGAAAGGCAAGTCTAAAAACCACTATCAAAACTCAAAAAATCTATGCTAACAACAACAAGAGAACCAATACCAACATGCATAATACATGCATGTCCAAACCAACTAGGAAATCACACATGAAACTATGTTACCTGAAAGTATTCCTATTGAAGCTGCTAGATCCTAATCTTCCTTTCTTAATCTTTGATTTGTTTTTCTTTCCTTGTCCTTCCTTTCCTTCCTTTCCTCTTTCTTGGCTCAATGCTAAAATTCTCCAAGAAAAATCTAAGTATCCAGGAGTGAGAAAGAGAGAGAATAATGAGAGAGCTCCAAAACTGAATTGACAAAATGTTACCAACTGATGCTCATAAGAATTTTTATCAAGTAGGCCTCTATTTTCTTCATTTTCCTCTTCACATGCAACCTGTGACCTTTTACCTTCCTTTTCTCTACTACTTATAACTAAAATTTAAGATTTGTGATTTGCGGGCTATGGTCTGGTCCCACCTTACCTGCCACGTCACCTCCGTACTTCGCATCACATCACCGATTCCATTTCTTATAACTTAAACTTTAAAACATGCTATGTGCGATTTTATATAAATGCGATAAGGTTTGGAACTAAAATATAAATATTTTCAGGTCCAGATATATGGGTTTTTTACGATGTTTTGTTTAAAAAGGGTCGAGTCAGGCATATGAGGTTTGAACATAATTTTATAAAGAAATAAGGTTAAACGTGACAGAAAGGACTCAGGTAGAAAAAAAGCACCAAGGGTCGAGTCGGGAAAGGTGTGTTTACAAAACTGTTATGCTATAACGATAGAAATAGAAAAGGCAGCAAAGCACATCAGCACAGTCAGTAAATGATGAAAAGTAGCCAACGCTACACCAGAATTAATTACCCAACACCAGTTTTCTGAAGAGCAGGGCCAGATGCAAGAGCCACCACTGGTTACCTCTTCATTACCATCACATCCATCTCCAAGCTTATTGCTTGATCTTCCGAGGAGCCATTAAAGTGTTTAGATCTACAAAGAGTTGCCCAAAATTAATTCCAGAGGTGGTGTTGTTGTCAGTGATGCTTGATCAGGCCTTGCATGGTCACACATGTCCATTTTATGCTAATTTGTAATAAATAAAGTTTTCCAAAGTAGATTAAGGTAACCGACTCAAGTTTTAGTTAAATACTGCCAAAATTTTCATTATCAAGGGTTGGATATTGTTAGCCCTGCATTGTAAGAATTACTAGATTAGAGCACTGTAATTTTGGACCTGGACATCAATAATCAAAGACCGTTTTTAGGATTCTTGAGGTGTGTTAAAATGGTGATGTGTTACTTATATGTTTTTAAATGTTTCTGTTGTTTTCCTTGATGTGCGTATGTTCATATGATTGAAAATAAAAAAATTTATATTAAGATTTGTTGTCAGAGCACCTTAATTCTATCTGCATTTACAATCTTAATGTTTTCTACTAAAGTATGATTAAATAATTCTTAACTGCTCTTTAGTCATTATTGAACCTTACTATTTCTTTCACCTCATACTTCATACAGCTCTAAAGATCCATTTAGCACAGTTAGCTTGCCCTATAATGCTCTTGAACGTTGATGTGCCAATATATCCTTTGAATCCATAGCCCAATGGATTAGTCCCTGCAGCTCTATCTGTCCAACAACACAATCAATCAAAACAAAAAACCCTCATGATTTCTATAACTAGCCTAATATCAACAGTTATAATTATCAAGATAAATCATAAATACAGAGAGAGACCTCTCAAAGTCTAGGAAGGCTAGGTATTGGACTCCAAAGTGGTTTGATGGTGTCCTCTGTCATTTTTTCTTTCCAAAATTACAAATTACGGAGGGCTAACAAGGCACTCCAACAACATAGCCATGTGTGCATCTAGGGAATTTTCCCCTCAGATATGTGCCAGCGTTCACAGGATTTATGGCACTTCTTAAGCCGAGAATATCAGGCACTACCCATAACCTCATGTAGCTTCCAGAATCCAAAAAACACATGATGAAAATGCTAGCGAACCAAAAACTAACTCTAGGACTAGGCTTGACCATCCCCAACTAGGGCTGACATTATTTCAAACACTTCGAATCAATGCAATATACATGTCTATGATATAATACAGAGCATGAATGACTAAAAAATATTAAGAGACACGACAAGAAGGATCACCACCCTATTCTAGAGACTGTTACAACATCAATTAGCTCTTGCATCCATTATTTTAACATTTACAAGTAAATACATGAAATAACCATGAATTTAATGAGTCATATAACCATGCTTATAACCAGCATAAAACCATGTAAATAACAATGAGATAAGAACCATTAAAGCCACACATTAATAAGTACAAAAGCAAGATAACTTAGATTTCATTAAACATAGGTAGGAGCCAACCAGGTTTGGGACTTCCACGTACCACCAAACCATAGACATGGTTGAGTGAAATATCTCTTCATCTAGTTAGCCCCATGCCATATTACAAGCATGAATGTGGGATCTCATGGATAAACCAATCCAAAATCAATAAAGGGAATACAGAGATTAAACCAACTCCACCCTCACCATACCATGATCACACCAAAACTAGTGTTGAGATAACAAAACTAAATCGAGCTTGCAATGCCTACAGAATTCATCACTATACTTGAGTTATTTTCCATATCCTTATCTCTCAGGATTTACCACAATCCACACTATATCACTAGGCCCTAAACCGAGACACCTCCCTCAGCCTTTATCGTGTATCCCACCAAAACTAGTCAAAGGATTCCTAGGTCTTTGGGAATCTTCCTTAAGAGCACCTCTACCCCGGATTCTGAAATCCATCTGACAATAAAAATTCTCAAAACCAAGATCAAATCCTATAACACCATGGCTATTAGTAAAAAGGAAAGGCAAGTCTAAAAACCACTATCAAAACTCAAAAAATCCATGCTAGCAACAACAAGAGAACCAAATACCAACATGCATAAGACATGCATGTCCAAACCAACTAGGAAATCACACATGAAACTATGTTACCTGAAAGTATTCCTATTCAAGCTGCTAGACCCTAATATTCCTTTCTTAATATTTGATTTTCTTTTCTTTCCTTGTCCTTCCTTTCCTCTTTCTTAGCTCAATGCTAAAATTCTCCAAGAAAAATCTAAGTATCCAGGAGTGAGAAAGAGAGAGAATAATAAGAGAGCTCCAAAACCGAACTGAAAAAAGGTTACCAACTGATGCTTATAAGCCTTTTTATCAATTAGGCTTCCATTTTCTTCATCGTATATTGTTTTCCTTCATTTTCCTCTTCACATGAAACATGTGACCTTTTACCTTCCTTTTCTCTACTGCTTATAACTAAACATTAAGATTTACGATCTGTAGGATATGATCTGGTCCCACCTTACTTGCCACGACGCCTCCATACTTTTCATCACATCACTGAATCCATTTCTTATAACTTAAACCCTAAAACATGCTATGAGCGATTTTCTATGCATGTGATAAGGTTTGGAACTAAAATATAAATATTTTCAGGTCTGGATATATGGGGTTTTTACGATGTTTTGTTTAAAAAGGGTCAAGTCAGGCATATGGGGTTTGAAAATAATTTTATGAAGAAATAAGGTCAAACGTGATAGAAAGGACTCGAGTAGAAAAAATACACTAAGGGTCGAGTCAGGAAAGGTGTCTTTACAAAATTGTTATTTTATAATGATAGAAACAGAAAAGGTAGCAAAGCACATCAGCACAGTCAGTAATCGATGAAAAGTAGCCAGCACTGCACCAGACTTAATTACCCAATGCTAGTTTTCTAAAGATTAGGGCCAGATGCTAGAGCCACCACTGGGTACCTCTTCATTACCATCATAGCCATCTCCAAGCTTATTGCTTGAACTTTCGAGGAGCCATTGAAGTGTTTAGATCTATGAAGAGTTGCCCAAAATTAATTCTAGAGGTGGTGTTGTTGTCAGTGATGTATGATCAGGCCTTGCATGGTCACACTTGTCCATTTTATGATAATTTGTAATAAATTAAGTTTTCCAAAGTAGATTAGGGAAACCGACTCAAGTTTTAGTTAAATACTGCTAGAATTTTCATTATCAAGGGTTGGATATTGTTAGCCCCAGCATTGTAAGAATTACTATATTGGAGCATTGTAATTTTGGAGCTGGACATCAATAATCAAAGACCATTTTCAAGATTCTTGAGCTATGTTAAAATGGTGATGTATTACTTCTCTGTTTTAAATGTTTCTGCTGTTTTCCGTGATGTGCATCTGTTCATCTAATTGAAAATCAAAACTTTTAGATTAAGATTTTTTGTCGAAGCACCTTAATTATATCTGCATTTAGAATATTAATGTTTTCTGCTAAAGTCTAATTAAAGAATTATTAACTGCTCTTTAGTCATTACTGAACCTTACTATTTCTTTCACCTCATACTTCATAAAACTCTAAAGATCCATTTAGCACAGTTATCTTGCCTTGTAATGCTCTTGAATGTTGATGTGCCAATCTAGCCTTTGACTCCATAGCCCAATGGATTAGTCCTTGCAGCTCTATCTGTCCAGCCACACAACCAATAAAAAAAAACAGCCCTCATAATTTATATAAATAGCTTAATATCAACAATTAGAATTATCAAGTTAAATCATAAAAACAGAGAGAGCCCTCTCAGAGTCTAGGAAGGCTAGGTCCTGGAATCCATAGTGGTTTGATGGTGTCCTCTATCATTTGTTCTTTGCAATCTTACAAATTAGGAAGGGCTAACAAGATTCTCCCACAACATAGCCATGTGTGGATCTAGGGAATTTTCCCCTCAGATATGTGTCAGCGTCTGCAAAATTTATGGCACTTCTTAAGCCCAGAATATCAGGCACTACCCAGAACTTCATGGAGCTTCTAGAATCCAAAAAACACACGATGAAAATGATAATGAACCAAAAATTGACTCTAGGACTAGGCTTGACCATCCCCAACTAGGACTGACATTATTTCAAACACTTCAAATCAATGCAATATACATGTCTAGGATACAATACAGAGCATGAATGACTAAAAACTATTAAGAGACATGATAAGAAGGATCACCACCCTCTTCCAGAGACTGTTGCAACATCAATTAGGTCTTTCATCCATTATTTTAACATTTAAAAGTAAATACATGAAATAACCATGAATTGAATGGGTCAAATAACCATGCTTATAACCAACATAAAACCATGTAAATGACAATGAGATAAGAACCATTAAAGCCACACATTAATAAGTACAAAAGCAAGATAACTTATATTTCATTAAACATAGGTAGGAGCCAACCAGGTTTGGGACTTCCACGTACCACCAAACCATAGACATGGCTGAGTGAAATCTCTCTTCATCCAGTCACCCCCATGCCATATTACAAGAATGAATGTGGGATCTCATGGATAAACCAATCCAAAATCAACCAAGGGAATATAGAGATTAAACCAACTCCACCCTCACCATGCCATCATCACGCCAAAACTGGTGTCGAGATCACAAAACTAAACTGAGCTTGGAATGCCTATGGAATCCATCACTATCCTTGAGGAATTTTCCATATCCTTATCTCTCAAGATTTACCGCAATCCACATTGGATCACTAGGCCCTAAATCGAGACACATCCCTCAGGCTTTACCGTGTATGCCACCAAAACTTGTCAAAGGATTCCTAGGTCTTTGGGAATTTTCCTTAAGACCACCTCTGCCTCGGATTCTGAAATCCATCTAACAGTTCAAAATCTCAAAACTAAGATCAAATCCTATAACACCATGGCTATTAGGAAAAAGGAAAGGCAAGTCTGAAAACCACTATCAAAACTCGAAAAATCCATGCCACTAACAACAAGAGAACCGAATACCAACATGCATAAGACATGCAAGCCCAAACCAACTAGGAAATCACACATGAAACTATGTTACCTGAAAGCATTCCTATTGAAGTTGCTAGATCCTAATCTTCCTTTCTTAAACTTTTATTTGCTTTTCTTTCCTTGTCCTTCCTTTCCTCGCTTTCCTCTTTCTTGGCTCAATGCTAAAATTCTCCAAGAAAAAACTAAGTATCCAGGAGTGAGAGAGAGAGAGAATAATGAGAGAGCTCCAAAAATGAACTGAAAAAAGGTTACCAACTAATACTCATAAGCCTTTTTATCAATTAGGCCTCCATTTTCTTCATTTTATATTTTTTTCCTTCATTTTCCTCTTCACATGCAACTTGTGACCTTTTACCTTCCTTTTCTCCAAATTTATTTATTTTCATAAATAAATGTGCCAATTTTTTTTTTCCTATTTAATTCCTTTGACAATTTACCCTTAGCCATAAACACATACAGTAATTAGCACTAGGATATATTTTTCCAACATTCAAATTGGAATACACATCCCTTAATTGTGGTCTTATTTTTTTCCTTTATTAACTTTTATTACAAGGATTTTTTTCCCGGGTCCATTACATGAAGTCTCTGATATCACAAAATTTAAGTACTATAATGGATGTCGAAGTAGTCTTATGGTTTGTTCTAGAAAGAGGGAATTCAAGAAGTTAGAGGGGGAAAGCGACAACAGAAGTGGTAGGTAACCTTGGGATGAACACAACCACTCAGGTGTGGCCATATCATCGTCCCACCTCTAATCCAAATAATGGAGCCTGAGTCCACCTTTGGAGACCAGAGTAATAAAAATCATAGATATTTTGCTGTTTCAATCACGACACCTCATGTTTTCATGTTTTTTTGATTTTACATTTTCAAGAAAAGGGTCAACTATATCATGTAATCATTAGGAGAATTAGGTTGTTCACATGCTCAAACAACTGAATGTATTCTGAGATATTTTGTAACTATTTTTAAGCTCTCTCTCCCTATAAAAGGGAAGAAGAAATCAATAGTAAAGGTTCCCAAGTTTTTTTGCAGATGTTCCAACATATGTGTTCAGGGGTTCCAAATTCTGTTTTCAGAGAGGAGGTTCCAAATTTGGTTCCATTTTTTTTTCTTCTAAAGGATGTTATTGTTTTGCAAGTCTCACTAGTTTGGGACTGTGACGTGTATTCCATTTATGAAGATTAATGAAGAATATTTTGGTGATTAGAAGCATTTGTGATATGTAGTATGTGTTCTACCTAAGTATGTAATTTCATCTATGTATTTTCTTCTTATGAAATTGTGTAATTGTAGCTGCTCGATTCACTCTTAAATCACAAATTTACTAGTGTTATGTGATAGCTAGAGGTACCTGTGAGATTGTAGATTGATCTATGTTATGTGATAGTAGATGGTACCTATGAAATTTAATATTTACCAATGTTATGAAATAGTAGACAATACCTCTGAGCTATTGAGTTGAAAGCATTAAAATGTGCTCCATAACTGATGCACTCCATTCATTTTATTTGTTGACTATGATTTTGTGTTTATCCAACCCTCTGCATGAGGTTCCTCTCCTATATTTCTCCTTTTCATATTTACTGTAACGAAAAATTTAAGGTACATTTTCTATGTGTCAGCCATTAAACCTAAACATTTATTATTTGGTATGATATGTTGTTTATGTGCATACTGAATCTGCCTCTAAGAAATGTAATTGAACCAAAATCTAAACCATTTTACATTTATCTCTTGAGTTTCATTGATTTATATTCAAGAGAGACTAAGATGTCCTAGGCACTAACATCTCCTCACTCCAGGGGTTGACTCTAGGAGCCACAACACCCCTCTTAACTTCTTAACTCTCCCATCGCTCTCCTTAAATTAATAACATCAAATAATAACAACTTACAAAAATTTTAATTAACAACTTATAAATTTTTCGATATAACTATTAATAACAACATTAATATGATAAATATGATATTAATAATATTAATAACATAAAAAAAAATATTAATAATATTAATAATAGTTAATATAAATATTATTAATTTTATATTAAGATTATTAATACAACATTAATATTATTAATATGATATTAAAAAAAATATTAAACATTAACTATTAACTAAAATATTCAATTAATTAAATAAATAAAATTCTTAGACGGATCCATACAGCTTAATCCACATCCTTTATTGTGTCATTTACCTTATCATATTACATGTCTGCCTTCAACCTAAATACCTCATTAATCATATCAAGATAATATTAATAACATAAATTAAATATAATCTAAGATATTATATATATATATATATATATATATATATATATATATATCCTTTTGAATTTCTTTTTTTATATCCTTCTAATTATCATTTTATATTTTTATTGTATTACATCGCCACTTTCAACCAGTCATCAACCTGTTTAATGTCGGCCATTTCCTCCTTTAAACTTGCTCTATTGTATTTGTTATCACTTAGATTGAACCTCAGGCTAAGAAAGTCAATTTTGAGGTAACCTCAAACCATGCTTAGCCAAGTACCTAGCCCTACTAAGCAAGGAGATGGATCTCTCCATAAGAATTACAACCAAGATGACCGAGGAAAGAAGATATTAGGCTAGGTATACTAGCTCAAGGTTTTCATTTTGATTTTATAGGGTTTTTCTAGACCAGAAGGAGTCAAATAGTCAGGGCAAGCAAATTAGATCAAGATTTGCAGGGTGTTCTATGGGGCAAGGTAGGTACAATGTTTATCACTTTGTGGTTTCGATGGGTAGGATGATCAAGATAGTTGAGGAGCTAGAAAAATCAGGGTGAAATCATGGTTCCTTTCTAAACTAAAGAAATTGAACAAACTGTGAATGTCTACCCAAAACATAGCATATGAGAATGGATTCTGCTTATCTAACTTGCAAACATTCACTTAATAGAAATGAAATGACGGATGAAATACACAAAAAATTCTAAAATATGAGCACAAAAGAATTAACTGAAACTAAACACTATACCATATGGATCCGATAAAAATAGTTGCAAATTTGATTAATGTCCAGGCCAAAACTGATACAAAGTGTGTCTCTTGAGAAGCCAAACCTCCAAATCAGTCCAACCATTACAATGACTGAAAAAATAAATCACATAGACCTCAAAAACACTCTCCCTAGCCTTAGGGAGTTGAATCCATGAGAGGGAAATCAGTTACACCTAATGCAAAACAAGAAACTAAAGACTAGGAAGACCCAACAATTTGCCTCTAAAAGAGAGGAAACTGATTCATTTGACCTCTAGAGGACTCTCCTAATGTATCTACCTTAGATGAGGGTAAAAACATGAAATTTAAATTCACCATGACCATTTACATCAGTAATTTATTCATTTTCCAAAGTAAAAAGTCAAACTAGAGTGAAACTTCAAAATTTGCTGAAGATTGTGAAAAATGCATTTTCTTGGCAAACGTGCAGTGCCTAGGTAGAAGAAATGACCTCTTTTGCAAGAAACTTTTGAGTGCCTTCATGGTGTCCAAATTAGCTCCATGATAGCTCATTGTAAATCTCTCTGAGTCTAGTTTCCAAATATGCCTCCAGCTTCCAAAATGATGCTCATTTACCTTGTCAAAAGTGAATCTCCCAAGACTGGTAAACGTGCATCGACCAGGTCAAAAAGGAGGCAGAAACATGAAAATTTGGTAGTGTTTTGCACTTTTGAGGGACCAGTTCTCCTCCAAATATTCTGAAACTTCCTAGGGTTGATGTATTAATCATTTTGAACATGATCGTGATGGCCAGTTGTCATTTTGAGGTCCCATAAAAGAGCACAATGTCAAGGTCTCTACGTGTTTGCTAGAATTTATGCGTGCCAAAAAGACTCAAAAAACCAAAACTGAACTGAAGTGCCAAGTGTGCCAAAATTTGCCAAAATTTGTAAGGGTACTTGCTTATCAAGTTATTAAGGCATGAAGACACACCTTAGTAAGTATATCTAACCTCTCCTTCTCCCCTTTCTTAGTCAAACTTTCAATCTTAGCATTGGCTCTTTTGAGCTTGGCCAATGCAATTCTCTCTTTTCGTGCATGAAGTTTGACTCTTGTCCTCAACAAGTCATTTTACTTGTTGGAATTCTCTAGTAACCTCTGTAAATGCCTATTGGCTCTATCAAGCCATGATTATCTGTCATTACTCATCTCTAGGGCAAGTAGCTTACTTGGTGTGAGCTGCTCTTCCAACTCAACTTCTCTCTGTATTTCCCGAGCTAAAGCTCTGTTCAGCCATATAGTATTTGGTCTCTGTCTTGGAGGCTGATCCTCCTCATCATAAATCCCACCAAATATTTCCAAGGTCTCCTCTAGCAAAGCCTTAGCCTTTTCTGCCTCTCTTTGTTCTTTTATGGTCTTTACCTCATTGGTGATTTTCTTAGCTTTCAATTGCTAATTTTCTTGCTCAAGAAAATCAATCACATATTTCACTCTATCCAGATTAGGCTGAAGTTCACTAGTATTTGCTTCTTTTCTTTTGATTGTTGCACTGGTTATTTTTCCCTCATATTCCTCGTCTAGGTCAATCAATTGAAATTCATGCTCTGTTTCATGTTTGTCCTCCTATTCATCAATGACTGGCTCTTTAGCCTTTTCCTTGCCTTTGTCCACCTGTTTTTTTGATGAAGAAGGCATGTCCCCTTTAACATCAAGTGAAGCAAACACATGCATGTAGCCTCTCTGATAAGTCTTGGGAAATGGCTCAACATCAGTCAAATTAGCCCAAGTTGCCTTAATGTCCTCCTCATTGCTTGATGACTCAGAATCATGATGTGATGATGGTGAAAGGTTATAGAAAGGTGAAGAAGAAGGATCAACATGGGGTGAATGAAACTAACTTGGTGATGATGTATGATCAGTAGGCTGAGATGGAGGAGTGGATTTGGGAGGATGAGATGATGAGGGAATACTTTGCTCATGTTGAATAGGCGGGGTAGTGAAAATTTCATTTGCTATGAATGTGTCCATGGAATGTTCTTTTGCTAAAGCTGATGCATGACTATCATCTTGATGAGGGAGTGGTGGAAAAAAATCTGCATTTGATGATTATAATCCCTCTTTTGTACAATGTATGCCAACTTGTTAATGTTGCGAGAGAGATAGTAGGATATGTGAAGCATTCTGACTCTAGTGAAGTGCATGAGGAGTCATATATGATATGAATAGAGTCTAAAAAACCTCCCCTCATAGGTGAAGTATTTCATGATTATTTTCATCATAGGGACATATCAGTCAAGAAGATGAGAGAAAGGGAAAATTGTATTTTTGTCATCCTTGTATCTAGGTTTGAAATATGGTTCATAGTAGATCTGATCAAGGTTTCCTTGTTTAAACAATTTCTCTCCCACATTAGGGATCCCTATAGCAGCTGCAATGCCATTAGTAGACATGGTAAAAGTAACCCCATCAAGAGTGACCTGCCTATCATGAATATTTGTAATGAACAACCTTATCAACATAAGGTGATACTGGATGTGTTGCAATTTATCACAAAACTAAAAACAACCAACATGTTTAAAAAATGACATAGTGAGGGGAGAAGCCATGAGCGCCTTTGTGGTTTCTAGTTCATATCTGCTGATTTTCCCCCCTTTCTTAGTCTTCTTTGGTGTTTGTTCCTCACTGACACTTCTGTATTCCTCTTCAGACATTTTAAATTTGAAGGCTTTGGAAACCTTAGGGTAAATGTAATGAGATGAAGGGAGTGAGAGGTGAAATAAAAAGGTTAGGAAAATGGAGGAAGTGAATGTAAATGAAAACATAGGTCTATAAAAACCATAGTATTTAACAGTGTTTATGATTGATATGTGTTTAGGGACATGAATATGGATATGATGCATGTAAATGGGAAGGAAATGAAAACTAGGGTTTCATAGCAATAAGCACTTCAAATTTCTTATGAAATATCAAATATATTAGAGAATATGTGTCTTAGGGTTCACTTACTATTTTAAAGCCCTTTGAAGAAATTTGTGAGGAAATAAAAGCTTGCTGGAGGTTGTGAAATCCTTTGAAACCCTTCCTGAGCAAACATGCAACGTCTTGGAGGAACGCACTGCAACTGGGAAAATGCGCATCGACCAAGGATAAACACGTAGCACCTGTGTAATTTAGCCAGCAGTTGTTGGGAAAACATGCAACGCCTGTTGGTAAATGCGCAGTGGCCGGGAAAACGAGTAGCACCTAAGGGAAAACACACAACAACCCTGAAATTTGACTCAAAATGCTTGAAAATTTGAAATTTCTCCTTTGTTGGACACTCCTTATGGATGAATGGAAGCAATGAATTTATTTGAGATGTTTTAATGGCTTTATAACTTCAGTGGTTTTGAATTTTTAATTTGAAATACCCACTTTTCCTATGTTCACTTTTCCTTTTGGACTTTGGCATTGGTTCTCTATATCTTTCTAAATTTTTGGAAATTTCCAATTTGATCAAACATGGAGTTTGGTTTTCTTTGCTCCACTTAGGCCAAAAATGATTGAATTTGACAGCTTGGGATGAATTTATTACATATTAGAACATAAAATTACGTTTGAAAAAAAAAAAATCAATTACATATTTGGATTTTATATCAACATGAAATTTTGATATAAAAGCAATTAAACTCAAAAATTACAACTTTGAAAATATGATAATTACATCATGATGATCTTCCATATAGGAAGAAAAAATTTCTTATTTAATCCCTCTCATATATGTGCAGACCCTATCTAAAATGAAGGAGTGACATTGAGAAATAAAAAACCTAATGACCTAATGGGACTTCTTTAGACCTCAATTTCATGAATGGGATTTGATTTAAAAGACTTCCTGGTGAAAAGAGAATTTGCATAGCTGTTGTTATGATCAAGGATACATGAGAATGAGTCAGCAATGTGAATCTTGGAGGGAGAGTGAATTTTATTAACAAGGACAACCACCAGTGGAACAATTTTATATCATGACCTAATGGAATGATTGAAAATTTCTTCAGAGAGGGACACCTAAATGCACATGCAAAATGTGTTTTGATCCCTGGTGGAAGTATGAAAATACTGACGCTAACATTGGACTTATTGGGGATGGAAGCCCCTTGGAGGTGTCAAGAACACTGTTGACCAAGTGCTTAACCATTGGAAAATACGATCAAACAATTTAAAATATTGCAGACTATAAAATTGACTCAAAAACCATTCAAAGTGAAAAAGAACTGATTCAAAAAACTGACTCTAAAACTAGCTTAAAATTGACTCAAAAACTTTGAAAACAATAGAAAATCAACAAGTTTTATAGCCTTCACTTCAAGCCACAAGCCTAAATGATTTTCCGCTCCAAACCTTGCAAAAAATATAAACTGGTATTTACAATTAAAGTGGAAAATTTGTTCAGAAGTTGCATGAGAAATAGTAATGTTTGAAGAGCCTACCATTGATCAGTCCTCCTGAACATTCTTGTCCATTCATATCTTTCAAAAAATAGGCATTTTTTCCTAGATAATCTAAGATATTGTAGGGTCCTTTCCAAATATTTTCAAACTTCTCGTGCTTTCCTTTCTCTTCATTTCTTGCATCCCACCGCAACACTACATCTTCCAGCTTTAACTTATCTGCCTTGGTTTTGTGATCATAAATATTTTTGATTTTCTCCTGAAGTTTAGAAGTAGTCTGAGAAACTTCTTCCCTTGTTTGCTAAAGGTGAATCATTTTATTGATTCGATGTTGAATATCATCTTCCTCACTAACTTCTCCTACAATAATCTCATAACCAGGACTGCAAGTGATCTAGGAAACAATGTATCACACCATAAACCAATTAAAAGGGTTACATACCTATAGACTTCTTGGTGCTCACTTTGTCTGGCCACAAAGAATTGGTAAGCTTCCTATGCCAATTTTTCTTGTTCTCTTCCAACATTTTCTTAATGATATTAGCCAAGTATTTATTAGAGGACTCAAGTAATCCATTGCCCTGCGGATAATATGTGGTGGAATGGCACAACCTGATATTATACGTGTGAAAAAAATCAATCATGTTCCTTGAATTGAATGCCACTGCATTATTTGTAATAATATTGTGAGGACAACCAAAACGAGACAAAATATTAGATTCTAAAACTGAATAATTACCGTGTCCATAGCTTTCCTTGTAGGAATAGCCTTGATCCACTTGGTGAAGTTATTGATGGTTGTCAGAATCCACCTATGCTTTGATGATGATGTAGGATGAATTTCCCCAATAAAATAAAGTCCCCACTATTGAAAAGGAGCATTTACTACAATAGGCTTCAACGGAAGAGGAAGGAGTTTCCTTTTTCCCTGAAAAACATGACATTCATGACAGTTTGTGACTGTTTTGTAGAAATATGAAAATAGAGTCGGCCAACAATACCCTTCTCTCAACAATCTATTAGTTGTTGTTTTGAAAAAAAAATGGCCTCCACAATCTCCCTTATGGATTTCATCCATTACCTGTTTAGCCTCATCTTCAACTACACAATTTAAAATAACACCTCCGAGATATTTCCAATAAAGGGCACTACCTAGAATGCAGTATTTAGCAAATTTTAATTTGAAAGACGTACCCATAATTTTTGACATTCTAGGAGGAGTACATAAGTGTTGAAGAGCATACACTATATCTGAATACCATGGTGAAATGAGAAACATTTATGAAACCTGTATTAGAGTGCCATCTTCTTCATCATCTAACATTGTTGTAATAAGGTTTATGTCTAGAGCATGCAAATTGAATTCAACCGTGAGTTTGGCTAACCCCTGTACCTTGATCAGATTGGTTGGCTTGATCTTGAGATCATAATCTAACATTGCTGCTATCCATTTACCTCTGCTTCCTTCTGAATCGGTCTGCGTGAGAATTTTTTTTACAACTTCATTTGGAACATAATCTATAGTGTGTGAATGTAGAATATAGATCCAGAAATCCTTCAAGGATTTGTTTAAGGCTAAAACTCACTTCTCAATAATATTATAGAGAAGGGAAACATCTCTAATGTCTTGACTGAAGAAATCAATGGGTTGTTCAACTTGATCCTTCTTTTGCATCAAAACTGCAACCAAGGTGTGCTTAGATGCAAATGAAAATATTATAAATCACTAGTATAATGCGGACTAACCAAAATAGGGGCTGTAGTTAAAGAAAAATTTACCAGGTTGAAAAACTTCATAGCATCAGTGGTCCATTTTACACTGTTGTCCTTTTCCAACATATTAGTCACTTCACGCAAATGCTCGGCCAAATTAGGAACAAATCTATGGAGGAAATTCATATTACTATTGAATGCTTGTATCTCCTTTTTATTACGCGGAAAATCTATTTGCTGAATTTATTTTACTCTAGAAGGATAAATGTGAATACTATCTTTGGAAATTATATGACCAATAATTTTTCCTTCCTCCATGGCGAAAGGACTCATTTTCGGATTCAGAGAAATTCCAAACTCCCTACATTTTTGAAAAAAAAAATAGATGATATAAATGCTGATCATCAGAACCAGAAAACACTCTCAAATCATCTATATACACTACTAAGAAAAAATATTTCTCATTAGCAAAGGCTATATCAATCGCCCACTGAAAATTAGACCCTACATTCTTGAGTCCAAATGGTATTTTGACATACTAAAAGGTCCCCCACGGTGTTGTGAAAGAAGTTTTACCTTGGTCTTCTTCATGTACCGAAATTTGATTATAACTTGAATAGCCATAAAGCAGTGACATCCTTGATGCTCCAACTAACCTTTGCAGAACATGGTCCATCTTAGGAAGCGGGTAATTATCCTTTAAAGATACTTTATTAAAATTCCCGAAATCAATGCACAACCTTATCTCTCTGATATTTTTCCTTACTGGAACCAGATTTGAAATCCAATTAGAAAAACTAATTGGAACAATGATACCATATTTATACAGTCGATTTTCCTCTTTCTCGATGGATGGAAACAGTCTTGGATTTATCTTTCTCAACTTCTGTCTGAAATTTTTTTGATCCAGATTTATGGGAATAATGTGCTGAATAATTTTTTGTCATATACCTTCAAATCTGTGTAATCCCATGCGAAAATATAAGAAAATTTAGATAACAATTTGATGTACTTATATTTTTCCTCGGGAGATAATGTCTTAGAAAAATTAACCATCTTGGGCTTATCTGTTGTTCCGATGTTTACATGTTCCACATCTTTTTTGTAGGAGTCAATGTTTGTTTTCTCGCCACATCATCCTGATCCAATAGTTCTTCTAAAGGTATACTTAGGAAAAAAATTTAAGATTTCCAACACTACATTCCTATAGGCTCTCTATCGCATATTATTTTCTTGATATTTTCCTTTCACCTTCTTTATGACAAGATTAGAATCACCATAAACATAAATTCCTTTTGCACCAAATTTCTTCAAAATTTTGGGACCCGTTATCAATGCTTCATACTCCTCTTCGTTGTTAGAATAGTCAAAAGCCAATTTATAAGATCATTCTCTAACATTACTTGATATTCCACTTGACTTACAAACATGACTTCGGATCCAAATACCAATACCTGCACCTTCCTTACCCAAAGCACCATCTAAATCCATTCTCCAAAGGCCATCTTTGTCTTCTAGATGCTGAAACTTAACTATTGGTTTTGATTTACTTTTTCCAGTCACCTCATTTTTTTGATCTGCACTGATTTTCTATTCTTTTGAAGGTTGTTTGGAAGAAGTAACCATTTGTTTTTCCTTATCAAGAACTGTTCTAAAACTCTCTAAAAATTCTATTACATCCTCTACCACTACTAGCTGATTACTTTCATCATTTAAACTAACATCATTATAAAAAATAAAAGATTCTATATTTGTATGTACAACCTGTATTGGATGATTTATGGGCTTCTCCTTACTAGTTATCATGTACTTCATTTTCTTTTCCTGGTACAATTTCCTCAATTTCCCGAAAACAAGAATAGTAGCATAAGAGAAGTCAAGTTGTAAAGTACCTTTGAGTTTGGCTCCCCATGATCTAGAAAACAACATGTCGAATCGAGGAAGTATATCAGCCACCACCACATCCATTAAAACATTCTTGGCTGGAATTTGGTCTAAAGAAACCACTAAATCTTTAATGAGACCAATGCAACAAACTCTACCAGAATCAAAAGAATACAAATCATGATATGGTCGAGTGATATCCATGCCCATATTTTCCATAATAGCCTTTGACATTAAATTGTGAGGAGCCCCAAAATCAAGCATAGAATTATATAATCATGTAGTCTAAGGCTCAAATAAAATGGGTGAACTTCACTCTCTCCTAACTGACCATCTATAGCTGGACCGAAAATAAGCTCAGCATGGTCATCTTAAACATTAACTATATCAGAAAAAGGATCAGCTAGCAACATTTTAGACACCTGATGTTTATAATGACTATTCTTTACTAATTCTATCAAAGGAATGGACACTTTCAATTTATCTATTTCATTTTCTAAATTAAAAGTTGTGACTTTATATACCTCTTTTGTGATAGTATCTCTTTTATAATTTCGATCCTTTGTTACATTCTCCATTTTTTGAGTGTCCTTCTCTTTGGTAGATGAGCTTGTTGATGGCTATTGATGTTGCTATGATTCTGATCTGCATGCTCTTTACCCTTTCTCTAATTATTTGAAAGGTCATTCTTTGACTAGACCTCTTTTCTTTTCTGAATAGGATTAACAGGTACATCTCTGCTCCTTAAAGAATATTTTTTCTGTTGTGCACTCAAAGCATTCATATACACATGCTGATAATCATATGATTTAGTTCCAAAATCATCATCATTTGCCAAGATATAGTCCTTATCTTTTGGAATATCCAAATTTTCAGTATACTCTTCATCTTTAGTCTAAAACATGGGAATACCATCTGTTGTAAAGAAATGATTTGTTTCAACCACGAGATCTTCATCTTCTTGCTCTTCCACTCCTTGAACATAATTCTACTGCAACGAGGTTTGAATCTGCTATTGTTGTAATGTTTGGTCGGGTGATTTGTGCTCTCTTTGTTTGATTCTAAACTAAGGCTGTTGTTTCCCTCCGAAATTTTCATTCCGGATCTGTGGTTCAGGTCTATCTGAGATAGACAACCGATCAACCATTCTCTCCATATTTCAGAGTAATGAATCCATTTTAGCATCAGAAGTAGATGTCTCCTCCTTGATGGTAACTCTCTTTTCAGATCACATCCTCACTCTTTTGGCTAGAAAACTTGCTTCCACACTTACAACATTATTTTTCATATCTTATAAAGTTGTAGGATCACTTTCACTCAACTTACATGCCATATGAATGTCAAATCCATCTAGAAATTTGACTAAAGCAAAACCTTTCAGTGGTTTTATATGTGTAGGAAGAGCATTGTACACTACATTAAATCTCACACAATAATCTTGCACAGTCTCACCAACATTTCTTTTGATGTTCTCAGATTCGGACAAAATTTGAAGGGGATTTTTCTTTTCTTCCCATATTTCTAAAAACTGTTGATGTAAAAATTCTAAAGTGTCAATAGTGGCTGCCAGTAGAGCTCTGAACCATTTTATTACTTCCCTCCCAGACTCTATGCAAACAACCTCATATTCACATCCTCTATATCAATTTCATTAAGATAAAATAAGTCATTCATCTTATCTACATGATTTTGGGCTGAGTATTGTCAAACAAAGTGATTTTAGTTTAGTAATCTTGGGGAATAGCACTTGGATTCTGAGGGAGAACAAAGGGGGCATATCTTGTAGCCATGGTGATTGGAGGTGGAGGATTTATAATAGGGATTTGGATGTTTGATGTAATCAAGGGAGGATTAGTCATTTAATGAGTAGTGTGAACAGTAGATGAAGTGATGGTAGAAGAAGCTGGGATCTGAGGTCTGTTTATTACCCAAGAATTTATTTGCGAAGAATAGTTCTGCATATATTTAAGAACTTGTGAAAGTTGTGACCCTGATTGTGACCTTGATTGAGAATGTGAAAACAGATCTTCAACAAGACTATGAAAGGAAATGGAGGAATCAGCAATTTTTTCTTTAATCCAACTCAAATAATAAGCTTTGTTCAAAATTTATATCTAATTCAATATCTTGCAAGTTTTCTAACTTTCCAGGGAATGACTTAGCTCTAGGAATGTAACTTCTCTTTGTTTGAATTCTGGCTAAACTAGATGCCTCTACAATAGTTTTGTATTTTCTTCCTATCTTATAAGGATCACTAAAAATGGTGGGAGGATTTAGATCGGGATTGGATCTAGTGTATCTTCGGGAAGCCAGTATGTCCAATTTCGAAAACCAATTTTCACTTTACAAAATTTTCAATTCATCCTTTGACTAAAATCTAAAATTATCATCCACAAGTTTAACAATCTCAATGAAATCTTACCGGGGTTGATCTAATATCACTTGTCTTCCCCAGTGGAGTCACCAAAATTTTATCACTTAGATTGAACCTCAGGTTGAGAAAGGAAATTTCGAGGTAAACTCAAACCACGCTTAGCCAAGTAGCTAGTCATACTAGGCAAGGAGAGGGCTCTCTCTGTAAGGATTACAGCCAAGATGACTAAGTAAAGAATATATTAGGCTAGTTATAGTAGCTCAGGGTTTTTATTTTTATTTCATAGGGTTTTTCTGGACCAGAAGGAGTCAAATAGTCAGGGCAAGGAAATTAGGTCAAGATTTGGGGGGTGTTCTACGGGGCAAGGTAGGTAAAATGTTTAGCACTTTAGGGTTTTTATGGGTGGGATGATCAACAATTGAGGAGCTAGAAAAATCATAGTGAAATTATTGTTCCTTTCTAAACTGAAGAAATTGAGCAAGTTGTGAATGTCTACCCAAAACAACGCATATGCAAATGGATTCTACTTATCTAACTTGAAAACATTCACTAATATAAATGAAATGATGGATGAAATACACAAAAAATTCTAACATCTAAGCACAAAAGAAGAAACTGAAACTAAACACTATACCACATGGATCCCATAAAAATAGCTGCAAATTTGATTAATGTCTTGGCCATAACTGATACAAAGTACGTCTCTTGAGAAGCCAAACCTCCAAATGAGTCTAACCATTACAATGACTAAAAAAATACATCATATAGACCTCAAAACCACTCTCCCTAGCCTCAGGGAGTTGAATCCATGAGAGGGGAATTAGTTACACCTAATGCCAAAAAAGAAACTGAAGACTAGGAAGACCCAACAATTTGCATCTAAAAGAGAGGAAATTGATTCATTTGACCTCTAGAGGACTCTGCTAATGTATCTACCTTAGATGAGAGTAAAAAAATGACATTTAAATTCAAAATGACCATTTACATCAGTAATTTATTCATTTTCCAAAGTAAAATTTCAAACTAGAGTGAAACTTCAAAATTTGTTGAAGATTGTGAAAAATGCATTTTCTTGGCAAATGCGCAGCGCCTAGGTAGAAAAAACGACCTCTTTTGCAAGCAAATTTTGAGTGCCTTCCCTGTGTCCAAATCAACTCTAGGATAGCTCGTTGGAAATATATCTGAGTCTAGTGTACAAAGCTACCACTAGTCTCCAAAATTATGCTCATTTTCCTTGTAAAAATGTGAATCTCACAAGACTAGTAAATACACAGTGACCAGGTTAAAAAGGAGGCAGAAACATGAAAATTTGGTAGTTTTTTGCAGTTTTGAGGGACCAGTTCTCCTCCAAATATTTTGAAACTTGCTAGGGTTGATATATTCATAATTATAAGCATTACAGTGGTGGCCATTTTTCATTTGGAGGTCCCAAAAAAGAGCGCAACATCCAGGTCGCTGGGCATTTGGCATAATTTCTGTGTGCCAAAAAGACTCAAAAAACTAAAACTGAACTAAAGTGCCATGTGTGCCAAAATTTTCCAATATTAGTGAGGGTAGTTTCTTATCAATTTCTTGAGGCATGAAGAGATACTTCAGCAAGTATATCTAACCTCTCCTTCTCCCCTTGCTTAGTCAAACTTTCAATCTTAGCATTGGCTCTTTTGAGCTTAGCCAATGCAATTCTCTCTTTCCATGCATGAAGTTTGACTCTTGTCCTCAACAAGTCATTGTCCTTATTAGCCTTCTCTAGCAACCTCTCTAAATTCATATTTTCTATATCAAGCTTTGATTCCCTGTCCTTGCTAACCCACTTGGTCTGAGTTGCTTTGCCAACTAAGCCTCTCTATGTCTTTCTCAAGCTAAATCTCTCTTCAGCCCTATAGTCTTTGGTCTCTGTCTTGAAGGATGATCCTCCTCATCATCAATCTCACCAAATATTTCCAAGGTCTCCTCCAGAAATTCCTTAGCCTTTTTTGCCTCTCTTTGTGCTTTGATGGTCTTTACCTCATTGGTGATTTTCTTAGCTTTCAGCTATTGATTTTCTCGCTCAATAAAATCAATAACATATTTTTCTCTATCCAGATTAGCTTGAAGTTCAATAATATTTACTTCTTTTCCTTTGATTGCTGCACTGGTGATTTTTCCCTCATCTTCCTATTCTAGGTTAATCAAATGAAATTCATGCTCTGTTTCATGTTTATCCTCCTGTTCATCAATGATTTTCTCTTTAGCGTTTTCCTTGCCTTTGTCCACCTGCTTTGTTAATGAAGAAGGCATGGCCATTTTCACATTAAGTGAAGGAAAGACATGCATGTAGCCTCTCTGATAAGTCTTGGGAAATGGCTCAACATCAGTCAAATTAGCCCAAGTTGGCTCATCCTCCTCACTACTTTATGACTCGTAATCATGATGTTATGATGGTGAAAGTTTATAGAAAGGTGAAGAAGAAGGATCAACATGGGGTGAATGAAAATTACTTGGTGATGATGTATGAGTAGTAGGCTGAGATGGAGGATTGGATATGGGAGGATGAGATGATGAGGGGATACTCTACTCATGCTGACTAGGTGGGGTAGTGAAAATTTCATTTTCTATGAATGTGTCCCATGGAATGATATTTGGATCAAGATGATGCATGCCTATCATATTGATCAGGGAGTGGTGGAAAAGACTATTCATTTGATGATTATAATCCCTCTTTTGTACAATGTATGCCATCTTATCAATGTTGCGGGAGAGATAGTAGGGTATGTGACACATTATGACTCTAGTGAAGTGCATTAGGATTCGGATATGATGTGACTAGAGTCGAGAAAACCTCCCCTCATAGGTTATTATTTTCATCATAGGGACATATCGGTCAAGGAGATGACAAAAGGGAAAATGGTATTTTTTTCATCCTTGTATCTAGGTTTGAGATATGGTTCATAGTAGCTCTGATAGAGGTTTCCTTGTTTAAACCATTTCTCTCCCACATTAGGGATTCCTGTAGCAGGTGCAATGGCATTAGTAGACATGGCAAAAGTAACCCCAACAAGAGTGACCTGTATATCATAAATATTGGTAATGAACAACCTTGCCAACATAGGGTGATACTGGATGTGCTGCACTTCCTCACAAAACTCAAAACAACCAACATGTTTAAAACATGACACAATGAGGGGAGAAGCCATTAGCTCCTTTGTGGTTTTTGGTTCATATCTGATGATTTTCCCTCCTTTCTAACTCTTCTTTGGTGTTTTTTCCTCACTGACACTTATGTCTTCCTCTTCAGACATTTTGAATTTGCAGGCTTTGGAAACCCTAGGGTAAATGGAATGAGATGAAGGGAGTGAGAGGTGAAATAAAAATCTTAGGAAAATAGAGGGAGTGAATGTAAATGAAAACCTAGGTGTATGAAAAACCTAGTATTTAATAGTGTTTATGACTGATATGTGTTTAGGGACATGAATATGGATATGATGCATGGAAATGGGAAGGAAATGAAAAATAGGGTTTCATATCAATAAGCACTTCAAATTTCTTATGAAATACCAAATATATCAGAGGAGAGATATCTTAGGGTTCACTTACTGTTTAAAGCCCTTTGAAGAAATTTGTGAGGAAATAAAAGCTTGTTGGAGGTTGTGAAATCCTTTGAAATCCTGTCTGAGAAAACACGCAACATCCTGGAGGAATGCACAATGACCAGGAAAACACACAATGACAAAGGGTAAACGTGCAACACCTGTGTAATTTAGCGAGAAATTTTTTTGCAAACGCACATAACCTGAGCGTAAATGCTCAACGTTCGGGACAACTCGTAACACCTGAGGGAAAACGTGCAATGACCTTGAAATTTGACTCAAAATGCTAGAAAATTTGAAATTTATCCTTTGGTGGACACTCCTTATGGATGAATGGAAGTGATGAATTTCTTTGAGGTGTTTGAATGGCTTTATAACTTCAGTGGTTTTGAATTTTTAACTTGAATTACCCACTTTTCCTATGTTCACTTTTCCCTTTGGACTTTGGCACTGATTCTCTTTATCTTTCTGACTTTTTGGCATTTTGCAGCTTGATCAAACATGGAGTTTGGTTTTCTTTGCTCCACTTAGGCCAGACATGATTGCATTTGACAGCTTGGGATGAATTTATACATATGAGATCATAAAATTACATTTGAAAAAAGGATAAATAAACTACATATTTTATTTTTATTTTATTTTTTCCACAGAAAAAAAATCAAACTTTCTATTATATATAGATAGTCACATAGCATATGCAGAGCATTTCAGAACAACTCCATTCCCCTTTTATCCAAAGGAGAATGGTGGTCTCAACTACTTTACAACACCTGAAAGTATTGTCAAAGTAGCCTGTATATAAAAAGATCAAAAAACAGAGGCACCTCCAATTATTCATCATCCCTCGGTGTAAAAATTGAAACAGAGATGAGAACAAGAGGGGGTAGTGCCATCAGAAGCACAAGCTTCCAATCCAAAAAAGGAAAGACCGGCAGTAAGAACTATCCCATTTTCCAGATGTTTAGAAATATTTTTTTAAAAATGAGGACCCGGAACCTCCTTACATAAGGAAAACAGTTTTGAGTCATCAATAGTTAAGAGACAGTTTGTAGTTTATGAGCATCTCATTATGTACAAAAGATAAATAAAACATAAATTTTAATCAAAGACCGGTTGTTCCAAGAAATGAACAGCCCCATTTTCCATCTCTGTTACTGTCCAAGACCCCATATCTTGCTGAAAACCTGCTTTAGATAGGCATTCTACATCCTGGTTCCTTTCCCTATAAATGTGACAAACAATTATCTCAATGAAATAGCATTTGATCTGAAGAATCTCTTTAAGCAAAGGTAACAAAATATAACTTCTGCATTGTTGAGTCCCATTAAACCAATTCACAATGTTCTTAGAGTCACCAAAGATCTGAATCTTCCTCAAATGTCTCGAGATCAACCAGCAAAGAATAAAATGAAGGGCTTTAAGTTCAGCAAAATTGTTTGACCCTTGCCCAAGACCCACTGAAGCACGTAAGGATTTTTTAGAAGATAAGTGAATAACTAGACCAACACCACACTGCCCATTCAAAGCCGAGGCACCATCAAATAAATCCCAAGGAATCGAATCCCTAATAGCTTCAGGTTGAATGCGACGAGGGGGACCAAGACTAGGTGGAGTTGGTATGCTATCATAGATGGCAGCAAATTCCACAACCAACCTTCCAATTGGGAAAGAATGGTCATGAAATATTTCCCTGTTCTGATCAATCTAGGTGCCCCACAAAATCAAGAGGGGAATTGATCTTACTTTATCGTCAGGAGCCTCTTTCCACCATCGGGTCCATGCTTCCAGAAGGTCTTCTCCTTCCCATCTGAAGGGTATATTGATAAGCCTTAGAGATTCAGCCCAAAGAGAAACATTGAAAGGGAATTGAAGAAAGATGTGGGAAGATGTTTCTTCATTATTCTTGCAAAGGGAGCACCACCCCAAACCCAATTTCCCCCTCTTTTGAAGAAAATCCCAAATAGGCATTTTTTTTGAAGGATACACCAGAAGAAAGTCTCGTCTTGGCTGGACATTTCAATTTCCAAATTGGTTTGTACCACCAGGCTGGGGCCTCCCACCCTTACTGAGACATCATCCATTTATACCCCAACTTTGGAGAATAAACTCTAGTCTCAGCATGAACCCAGCGCAATTCATCCCTTAAGTCAGAGATCCGAACAGAAGAATTTTGCAAGTCTAAAACATATAATCTCCATTCCTCCTTCCATCTTTCTTCAAGTTGCAGATTCGTCCCTAAGAGCCATCCTTGTTTCAGTAGGGAGGAAGACCGCTAATCAGCTACATGACTCAGGTTGTGAAAACCTTTGCCATTTAGGAAGGTTACCGAATCATGTGAAAGAGAAAACCTGTCTAAACATCCAACCGAGGGGTCACAGCCAAGCCCGACCTGGGTTTTCGTCGCCCACACTCCAAGCCAGACCTTGCTCAATGGTTTGCACTGATGCTACGACATCTTTCCAGACCACTAAAGAATTTTTTGAAAAGTTGAGGGGAGAGCGGAGCCAGTCAAGGAAAAATCCTTGAGAAATGTATTTTCTTTTAATGACAGACAACCAGAGCGATTCTGTCGAAATCAGTCTCCAAGCAAGTTTGGCTTCAAGGGATTTAGAAAAGGAGAAAAGGTTTTTTATACCCCAACCTCCCCACTCCTTAGGTCTAATGATTTTATCCCATGCTACCCATGGGGTGACATGATCCATCTTAGAGCCAGCCCAAAGAAATATACTACAAATATTGTCAATAGAGGCCGGAATACCTTTCAGTACCCATGAGAGACTGGCCCAATACACCAGAATTGCCATCAAAACTGACTTGATTAAAACTAGCCTTCCTACCCTTGAAAGCCATTTGAGACTCCAGTGATTGAGTTTTTTCTCAATTTTAGCAAGGATCCACTTCCAATCATGGATTCGATAATTATCAAGCTTGAGGTGGAACCCCAAATACTTGAAGTTCTGCTGAATGGATTTGACTTCAAAATGCAACAGCGCTTCAACCCTTCCCACTTCTTCAATGGACAGACTGGAGGTAGTAAGAGTTTATTTCTGTTCATTTATTTTGAGGCCTGTAGCCTTCAGAAAGAGGTCCAAGATACTTTTTAGAGATCGACAATCCTCCAAAATCTCATTACAAAACAATAGAATATCGTCTACAAAGAGCAGGTGAGTAATCCAGAGGTTTACCACAACTTCTATTCCTTTAAGCTGACCCTGTCTTTTTTCTTTGTGAATCATTAAGCTAATCCCCTCAGCAGCCAATAGGAACAGAAGGGGTGAGAGAGGGAATCCTTGCCTTAAGCCTCACTCAGGATTGCAGAATGAAGTGGCAGCTCCATTTATTAGAATAGAAATAGATGATGAAGTCACACAACTCATTACCCATCTAACAAAATCAATTCTGAAACCAAGATGAGTTAGCAAGAGGCGCAAATACATCCAACTTATTCTGTCATAGGCTTTTGACAAATCAATTTTGATAATAGCCCCTTTCTTCCCACTTCTCTTCAGACTATGAAGAGTTTATTGGGCAACTCCCACAGCTTCATGAATTTGTCTACCATCCAGAAAACCAAATTGTTCAGGGGAGATATGTCTGGATAAGAAAGGCTTTAATCTTGAGGCAATGACTTTTGCAATGATTTTGTAAACACAGGTACACAAAATGGTGGGTCGGAAGTCAGCAAAGGATTCAGGATGGTCGGATTTAGGGATCAGGGCTAGGAAAGTTGAGTTAAAGGGCTGGTAGATATACCAAGAGCTCCTAGACTCCTCCATAACAACTACCATCTCATCCCCTAAAGTTTCAAAAAAGTGCTAAAAAAATTCGACAGTCCAGCCATCCGGACCTGGGCTTTTGTCCTTCTGCATTTCTTTAAGGATATCTTCCACTTCTTGCTTCAAGACTGGAGCCATGATAGCCTTGTTTCCTTCTTCATCAATGTAGCTAGGAAAGAATTGGGAGACTCTGATTACCTCAACTATGGAGATCTCTGTAGGAGGTTTAAACAAATATTTGAAGTGATTGATGCCCAGAGATGCCAAATTCTCAAAATATTTTTCCAGTTCACCGCCCTCCTTGGGAATTTCCCAGATAGTGTTTGAGATTTTCTAGCCTTTTGAAAAATTCTGGAAGAACTTAGTGTTCTCATCTCCTTCTTGTAGCCAGATTGCTCTACTTTTTAGCCTCCAACTCTCTTCCCTGAGCTGTAGAATTTTCCTCCTAGAGGCCTCCAACTCCTTGATTCTTGCCTTGGATTCATCAGAAGTGTACCCTCTGCCTTCAGGGTCTTCCAAAAACTCTAGTTCAGAGTTGACCTTTTTGATTTCCTCCTCTTCCATGGATTTCTTTTGAGTAGCCCAATGTTTGGATGCAACTTTCAATTTCTTGAGGTTGTTCATAAAGAAAGAGCTCCTGGAGGTTTCAGTACTAAAACTGTCTTTCTCCCAGGTTGCATGAACAGTTCATTATAAGAATCGTCCTTTAGCCAGGAGGAATTGAATTTAAAAGGGATTCCCGGCTTTTTTCCATCACATTTCATTTCCAATAATATTGGGAAGTGGTCAGAGACACCCCCCTCCCTATCCTAGTGTCTGTAGATCAAGATATTTTCCAGCCAAGCTTCACACATAAAAAAACAATCTAACTTTTTGCCCACCCAATTAGGCCCAATTCGCTGGTTCCTCCAAGTGGGGCACAATTTGTGAAGGGGGACATCCACCAGATGAGCCATAGCCAATTTTTTCCTAAAAAATTCTATGAGAGGGTCCACTCTGGCAGATACTGCCCAAGACTCATCTTCCCCCAGGGAGAAATTCAGGTCTCCTCCAATGATTAAGTTTGGGTGGGAAAGCTAAGAGGATCTGAAAAATGAGGTCCAGAAGCGCTCCCTATCCACACAAGGCCCATATATGTTCAGGGAAAGAAACAAGAGGTTCAACTCACTTGAATAGAGTTCAAGAGCCAAACAGTTTTCAGAACCCCAAGAAGAAATGAATCTTAACTTCTTTGAATTATAACCTGAGACCACTCCCCCAAATTTTCCCACTACATCGAGAGCATGAAAAACCCATCCAGGCAGGAATTTAGAGATAATACTGATCACTTCATCCCCTTTCCCCAAATTTTCCTGAAGCATGATAACATCCGAGTTTTGAGACCGCACAAGTTCTCTGAAGGCTATCTTTTTTGGCTGGCTAGCTAAGCCTATGCAGTTGAAAGATAGGAAGATCATGGTACACCTTCGGGGGGTGGAAACTCTGCTCTAAGCACCCCATTGATAGGCATTTTCCTCCCATCAGCTATATCAACAATGGCTTTCAACTAGGCCTTGGAGAGGTTATATTTCCTTCCTCTCATCTTCCTAGGTCCAAATGCCATAGGGTCCAAAGCAAGCCCTCCCACAACCAGCCCTTTCCTAACACGATTAGCCCAAGGTCTGATGTTATAAGGGGGGAGGTAAGAAGAAGAGGCCCGAGGTCTAGAAGGGATAGGGTCTCGAATATTCAGGGTGAGATTAGGTTCGAGAGGGTTCGGGACTGAAAGAATCGCATTTTCTAAAGACGAAAAAGAAATATTTAAAGCCGAAATATCATTGAGAATCTGCCTGGAGTGACGAGGCTCAAAAAACTCAGACATATAATAATAAAAAGAGGATTGGATGGAGAAAGGAATGGAAGTGGACATACCCGCCTGAGATGCCCCAAAAAGTTCTGCAACTAGAAGGGGAACCAGGGAGGTCACCATGTCATCTAGAGAAGGAGCGAGAGGGGCTACTTCCACTACCTAGTCCTGCACCATGACCTCCTCAATAATTGGGGACTTTTCCTGCTCATATGGGCGAGGTGTTGTTGCCCATGCAAGCCCTTATACATGATGAAGAGAGACTCCCTCCGTCTTGCACTATTTTTTCTACCTGCATCGATGATGGTGACCAAGAGGGAAATCCTTCGCCAAGTGCCCATACTTATGACAGTGGTTGCATAAAAAGGGGATATTCTCATAATCGAGGGTCTACAGGAATTCCAGGTCCCTGTAATAGAGAGTCATTGCATCCGCCAAACCTTCCCTGGGGTTTAATCTGACCAAAATTTGTGCCACACTCTGATCCTTGGTTTGAATGTACGATTTGTCTACTTCTAGAAAAGTGCCTAGCGTATTTCCAAAACTGCAGAGGGAGGCCTGGGAGTTTAACCCATACCAGGGACTTCGCCATTTTTTCCTTCTGAGCATTGAATAAGGGGGTCCATCGTCAAAAAAGGATTGGTCTCTTACCGAATAACCAATTTCTTCCTAGCACCTAGTCGACCTGGTCTTTCCTCTCAAATTTGATATTGACCCGGCCCCTTGCCAACACTGAGAGCTCCGAGGGCTGACTTGGGGTATCTTTCCATTCAGTGAGTTCCCAATTAGAGATGTACTCAGCCGAGTACTTCCTTCCCATCACTCTTCCAACTAGCATGGTCTCTGATGCTTCCATCACTTGTTCTATATTTATGTCCACTCCCAACATGCATTTGGGCCTGTCATCTTTCTTTTTAATGGGCTTAGGCTTTTTGCACTTTCCTCCCGCTGCTTTCTTGAAACCCTCCCCTTCTCCAATGGAATTTGATATGGGAACATCCATCCCCTCTGGCTCAGGTAGACCCTTACATCCTTCTTCAGAGACCTTGGGAGGTTCTCCTACTTCCCTCTTTTCAGGCTGAGCACTGGGCCCTGAGGTGGCCCCTTTACAAGAGTAGGGTCCCTGGTTTTCAGAGGCCGAAGACCGCAGGGGTTTGTCAACTGCCTCGTTAGAGGAAACCCTAGACTAAAAAATAATGGGAACCTCCCCTTGTAGCACAGAGTGAACCTACCCGCCCCCACCCTGAGAAATAAGAGCATGAGCATCAACCCACACGGGGGCCCCAGAAGGCAAGAAACCTTGACCTAATCCAGGAAAATGCAGACCCACCGAATCTTCTTTTAAAAATCCTCCCAGGGGGGTACTTCCAGTGGGAAGGCCTTCAGCAAGGGTTTTGCGACTAGTAAAACCTTGTAGACCACAGCTACCAACTATATCCTCTAAACCCCCAGTAAAAACATGAAAAGGAGGAATACCATGAGGTGGAGACGAAGGAAGGGACCAAGGAAAATGTGGCACCTCTCTGACTCCGACTTCAAAAGTAGAATGACGCTCACCGACCGGTTCTTGAAGGAGCTCGGCCTTCTGACATCCACTCCAAGTACTATGTATGGTTTCACCTAGCAGCCCTGCCCCATTCGAAAATCCCCCGTAAGCCGCATCGGTTGAGAAAGCTTGAGAAACTACATTGTTAGGGAAGTAAAGCTCAAGATTCTTCTCAGATATATCATGCCCCCAGAATGTAAGAAGATCTTCAGGCGTAGGCTCTAGCTCAAAAGTCTCACTGTCAAACCCCATTGTTAATGCCGACAGCTCCTCTTAAAACGACACCGAAGAAGCGCGAAAACCTCTCCAGAGCAGAAACCCTAACTGCTAAACACCGTCGGGTAGAACAGAAATGGCAAAGAAAAATAAACCCCATTCTTTAAACCAGGTAATTACCAAACATACACCTAGCCACATTCTAGGTACCTAGATAGGGGCGCCAAGGAAACCAAGAGCAGGTTCTGCAGCAGGGGCAGGCGTACTCCTGTCACATCAAACACAGACCTACCCATCGCGCCCTCCTCTCTTCCCAAGTTTCCTTTTCCACATATTTGAATTTTATATCAAAATGAAATTTTGATATAAAATTCATTAAACTCAAAAATTACAACTCTAAAAATATGACAATTACATCATTATGATATTCCATATAGGAATACAAAATTTCTTATTTAATCCCTCTCATATATGTGCTAACCCTATCTGAAATGAAGGAGTGAACTTGAGAAATAAAAAACCTAATGACATAATGGGAATTCTTTAGACTGAACTTTCATGAATGGGGTTTGATTTAAAGGAATTCATGGTGAAAAGAGCATTTCCATAGGTGTTTTTATGCTCAAGGCGGCATGAGAATGAGTCGGCAATGTGAATCTTGGAGGGAGAGTGAATTTTATTGACAAGGACAACTACCAGTGGAATAATTTTATATCATGACCTAATTAAATGATTGAAAATTTATTTAGAGTGGGACATCTAAGACGCACATGCAAAATGTGTGTTGATCCCTGGTGGAAGTATGAAAATAATGACGCTAACATTGGCCTTATTGGGGATGGCAGCTCCTTGGAGGTGTCAAGAACACTGTAGACCAAGTGCCTAACCATTGGGCAATATGATCAAGTAATTTAAAAGACTTCAGACTATAAAATTGACTAAAAAACCATTCAAAGTGACTAAGAACTGACTCAAAAAAATGAATTTGACACTAACTTAAAACCGAATCAAAAACTTTTAAAATAACATAAAATCAACAAGATTTATAGCCTTCACTTCGGGCCACAAGTCTAAATTATTTTCTGCTCCAAACCTTGCAGAAAATATAAACTAGTATTTACAATGAAAGTGGAACATTATTTATGAAGTTGCATCAAAAATAGTAATGTTTGAAGAGCCTACCATTGACCAGTCCTCCTGAACATTCTTGTCCATTCATCTCTTTCAACAAATAGGAATTTTGTCCTCAATAAGCTAAGATTTTGTAGGGTCATTTCCAAATATTTTCAAACTTCCCGTGCTTTCCTTTATTTTCATTTCGTGCATCCCACTACAACACTACATCTTCCAGCTGAAACTTATCTGCCTTGGTTTTGCGATCATAAATATTTTTTATTTTCTCCTGAAGTTTAGAGTTAGTTTGAGAAACTTCTTCCCTTGTTTGTTGAAGGTGAATCATTTGATTGATTTGACATTGAATATAATCTTCGTCACTACCTGGCTCCTGCAATAATCTCATAACCAGGACTACAAGTGATGTAGGAAACACTGCATCTATACCATAAACCAATTCAAAGGGTGACATACCTATAGACTTCTTGGTGCTCACTTGGTCTGCCCACAAAGCATTGGTAAGCTTCCTATGCCAATTTTTCTAGTTCTCTTCCAACATTTTCTTAATGATATTAACCAATGATTTATTAGAGGACTCAACTAATCCATTTCCCTATGGCTAATATGCAGTAGAATGGCCCAACCTGATATTATACTTGTGACAAAACTCAATCATCTTCTTTGACTTGAATGTCGTTGCATTATCTGTAATAATCTTGTGAGGAAAACCAAAATGAGACAAAATATTGTATTCTAAAAACTAAATAATTACCGTGTCCGTAGCTTTCCTTGTAGGAATAGCCTCGATCCACTTTGTGAAGTAATCAGTGGTTTTCATAATACATATATGATGTGATGATGATGAAGGATGAATTTCCCCAATAAAATCAAGTCCCCACTGCTGAAAAGGATCATTTACTACAATAGGCTTTAGTGGAAGAGGAAGGAGTTTCCTTTTTCCCTGAAGAACTTGACATTCATGACAGTTTGTGACTGTTTTGTAGAAATATGAAAATAGAGTTGGCCAATAATACCCTGCTCTCAATACTTTATTAACTGTTGTTTTCCAAAAAAAGTGACCTCCATAATCTCCCTTATGGAAGTCTTCCATTTCCTGTTTATCCTCATCTTCAACCAGACAATTTAAAATAACACCTTCTAGATCTTTCCAATAAAGGGCACTACCTAGAATGTAGTATTTAGCAGATTTTAATTTCAAATACCTATCCTTTATTTTTGACATTCCAGGAGGAGGAAATAAGTGCTGAAGAACATACACTATATCTGAATACCATGGTGAAGTGAGAAACATTTTTGATACCTGTATTAGAGTGCCATATTCTTCATCATCTGACATTGCTGCAATAAGGTTTATGTCTAGAGCATGCAAACTGGATTCGACCATGAGTTTGGGTAACCCCTATCCCTTGATAAACTTGGTGGGCTTGATGTCAATATCGTACTCTAGCATTTCTACTTTCCATTTACCTCTCCTTCCTTTCGGATTAGTCTGTGTGAGAATTTATTTTACAGCTGCATTTGGAACATAAGCTATAGTGTGTGAATGTAGAATATAGATCCAGAAATCATTCAAGGCTTTGAGGCTAAAGCTTTCTTCTCAATAATATTATAGTGAAGAACAACATCTCTAATGGCTTGACTAAATAAAGCAATGGGTTGTTCAAATTTATCCTTATTTTGCATCAAAACCGTAGCCAAGGTGTGCTTAGATGCAAATGAAAATATTATAAAATCACTACTATAATCTAGACAAACCAAAACAAGGGCTGTAGTTAAAGCAAGATTTGCCAAGTTGAAAGACTTCATAGCATTAGTGGTCCATTTTACACTGTTGTCCTTTTTCAACGTATTAGTCATTTCACGCAAATTCTGAGCCAAATTAGGAACAAATTTACGTAAGAAATTGGTATTACCATTGAAAGCTTGTATCTCCTTTTTATTACGCGGAAAATCTATTTGTTGATTTTATTTTACTATGGAAGGATCAATGTCAATGAAATATTTGGAAATCATATGAACGAGAAGTTTGACTTCTTCCATGGAAAAAGGACTCTTTTTTGGATTTAGAGAAATTCCAAACTCCCTGCATTTCTGAAAGACAATTTTCAAATGATATAAATTTTGATCATCAGAACTAGAAAATACTGTCAAATCATCTAAATACACTACTATGAAAACATCTTTCTCATTAGCAAAGGCTATATCCATCACCCGCTTAAAAGTATCCCTTGAATTCTTGAGTCCAAATGGAATTTTGAAATACTGAAAGGTTCCCCATGGTGTTGTGAAAGTAGTTTTACCTTGGTCTTCTTCATGTACCACAATTTGATTATAACTTGAACAACCATGAAGCAGCAACATCCGTGATGCTCCAAATACCCTTTGCAGATCATGGTCCATCTTAGGAAGTGGGTAATTATCCTTTAAAGATAATTTATCCAAATTCTGGAAATCAATACACAACCATGTCTCTCCAATATTTTTCCTTACTAGAACCAAATTTCAAATCCAATTAGAAAACCTAATTGGAAACAGTCTTGGATTTATCCTTCTCAACTTCTTTCTGAAAGGTTTTTGATTCAGATTGATGGTAATAGTGTGTTGAATAATATTTTTGTCATAAACCTTCAAATCTGCATAATCCCATGCGAAAATATCAAAAAATTTAGATAACAATTTGATGTACTTATCTTTTGCCTCAGGGGATAATGTCTTAGAAAACTTAACCATATTGGGCTTATCTTTTGTTTTGATTTTCAAATATTCCACACCCTTTTTTGTAGGAGTCAATGTTGGTTTTCTCACCACCTCATCCTCATCAAACAGTTCTTCTAAAGGTATGAGACCTCTAGGAATAATATTATCTTTCAGCTACAAAATATTCATCTGTTTGACCTCTATGTTTTGATCATAAGAATTACAAACATCATCAATAAAAGCATATTTGAAGTTTCCTTCATTGTGCAAAAAGCTATTAATTTCTTTGTCATCCCAAAAAACTTGCCAGTACCTTAAGTTATCAGGAACACTAGGTCTAGGTTTGACATGAATTTCAAATTTATTACTTGAGTTCATTAGAATTTTTAGATTACTTGCTACTGTAGTAAGCGAATCAGCAATGATATTTTGAATTCTTGGAACTGCTGGTAATGTATACTCAGGAAACATTTTAAAGATATCCAACACTGCATTCCTATAGGCTCTCATTCACGGATGCTTTTCTTGATATTATATTTTCACCTTCTTTATGATAAGCTTAGAATCGCCATAAACATAAATTATTTTTGTAGAAAGCTTCTTCAAAATTTTGAGACCTATTATCAATGCTTCATACTCTGCTTTGTTGTTAAAATAGTTAAAAGCCAATTTATAAGAGCATTCTCTAACATTACTTGGAATTCCACCTGAATTACAAAAATGACTTCGGATCCAAATACCAATACCTACACCTGCCTTACCCAAAGCACCATTGAAATCCATGCTCCAAAGGCCATCTTCATCATCTAGATGCTGAAACTTAACTATTGGTTCTAATTTACTTTTTCCATTCACCTCAATTTTTTGATCTGCACTGATTTTCTGTTCTTCTGAAGTACATTCGGAAGAAGTGACCATTTATTTTTCCTTATCAAGAACTGCTCTAAAAATCTCTGAAACTTCGGGTACATCCTCTACCACTACTAGCTAATTACTTTCATCATTTAAACTACCATCATTATACAAAATAAAAGATTATAGATCTTTATGTATAGCCTGTATTGGATGATTTATGGGCTTCTCCTTACTAGTTATCATGTAATTCATTTTCTTTTCCCAGTAAAATATCCTCAATTTCCCAAAAACAAGAATAGTAGCATAAGATAAATAAAGTTGTAAAGTACCTTGATTTTTGCTCCCCATGATCTAGAAAGTAGCATGTTGAATTGAGGCGGTATATCAGCCACCACCACATCCATTAAAACATTCTTGTTAGAATTTGGTCTAAGTAAACCACTAAATCTTTAATGAGACCAATGCAACAAACTCTAACAGAATCAAACGAATAAAAATCATGATATGGTCAAGTGATATCCATGCCTATATTTTCCATAATATCCTTTAGCATTAAATTATGAGAAGCCCCAGAATCAAGCATAGAATTATGAAGTATATACTCATGTAGTCTAAGGCTCAAATAAAAGGGGGGAACTTCACTCTCTCCTAACTGACCATCTATAGCTGGACCGAAAATGAGCTCAAGGTGGTCATCTTCAACATTAACCGTATTGGAAAAAGGATCAACTAGAAACATTTTAGACACCTGCTGTTTATAATGAGGATTATTTACTAATTCTGTCAAAGGATTGCACACTTTCAATTTAGCTATTTCATTTTCTAAATTAAAAGTTGTGACTTTATCTACCTCTTTGGTGACAGTATCTCTTTTATCATTTTGATCCTTTGTTACATTATCCTTTTTTTTAGTGTCCTTCTCTTTAGTAGCTGAGCTTGTTGATGTTGCTATGATTCTGATCCACATGCTCTTTACCATTTCTCTGATTATTTGGAAGATCATTATTTGACTCTACCTCTTTTCTTTTCTGAATAGGATTAACAGGTACATCTATGATCCTTAAAGACTATTGTTTCTGTTGTGCACTCAAATCATTCATATACCCATGCTGATAATCATATGATTTAGTTTCCAAATCATCATCATTTTCCAAGATATAGTCCTCATGTTTTGGAATATCCAAATTTTCAGTATACTCTTCATCTTCAGTAAGAAACATTGGTAGACCATCTGCTGTAAATAAATGATTTGTTTTTATAAACAGGTCTTCATCTTCTTCCTCTTCCACTCCTTGAACATAATTTTGCTGCAAAGAGGTCTGAATCTATTGTTGTTGTACTGTTTGGTCAAGTGATTTATGCTCTTTTTGTTTGATTCTAAACTGAGGCTGTTGCTGTTGTAATATCCGAAAATGGAATAATGCAATAATACTTAAACAAAATATAAGAACTGTAACTAAGTAAACAATAAATCTAACGAAAAAATTATAATATATAGAGAAGCTGAGCCATTTTATTATATGGAGATGAATCAGTTACAAAATTTACAAAAGATGAGTAGATCTAGCCCAAGAGATGGCCTAGAATCACCCTACAATGTTGTTGCAACTAGAACTGCATAATTGGTGAGATTACAGAAGCAGTACTACGTTTTCCTTCCTGCTACTAATACACATGTGAATTATACAAAAGGAAATTCAGATCTACGGAGCTTATGAGCTCTGATGATACCAAGATTCAAGATCTGGCCAATGTGATGGGAACCCAAGATGGCCCAGAAAGGATTTTCCAAATCTACAACGTTGGAAAATCATCCTCCTAGGGTTTGATCCTTTGTCTACTAGGTTTACAAATTTGAAGCTAGATCTAAACCAAATATGGCTGCAATATGTTCTACAAATATATTTGAGCTTTGAGGGCTGATCCCTCCTTTAGATATGCAAGCTAGGAGCTTGAGATCTTGCCTTCTCTTCCTCCTCCATTAGATTGAAATAATTGAAAATGTAGTTGCTACAGAAACTATGTTGTACAAGAGAGAGAGGCTCTATGCTTGTTGAAATATGTTGCAATAGACTCCAGACTAATGGAAATATTAATGGAAAGGTGAGGGGATGGCCCCTCACAAGACTACTAGCTGAAATTCTAGCAACTTCCTTCCTCCTTTGGATCTACAATAATGGAAAATGTAATTTTGGATGGAATCACTACTGCTAGGAGATCAATAAATTTTTTCCTAATGCCAGATCTAAAATTAAGCCCTAGGAATGTTGATCCTCAAGCCCAAGGTGATAGGAATAATCCTACACCATTTCTCCAGTTGAAATACTGAAGACAACCTCCACCTCCCAAACTTATCTTCAGAAATTGCATAATTCCTAAATATAGATGTTATGCAGATGATGGAAAATATAAGTCGCAGAAATGCCTAATGTAGAATGAAGTACAAGCCTCTTTCCAGATCTACTCAAAGAAAGAGGAGGGATTCCTGACCAGGAACACCTTGTGCTAAACAACATTTGCAATCTTAGTTAAACAACCCAAGAAAGCATGGAATGTCACATGAAAATTCCCAATCTAAACAAACCTCAAAATCTATAATCAATAGTTTTCCTTCATTGTTTCCTTCATCTCCTTTATAGAGTTTATGAGCCTTCCCATGCCTTGGCCCTCATCTAAACTGCATTGTGCATGCAGACAAGACCCTCCATGATTGACTGCATTATCTCTCTAAGTAATCCATAGGTGCAATGTACACCCTCTCCATTATGTGTACATTAATTGCACAACTTTCCCCATCACTTCATCATGAATGCTCTATGATCTTTAATTAGATGCCTTCCATGATCTTAGTTTACTGCTTCAACCTCCATGATCTATCTCATTAATGAGACATGATATCCAATTCCATGCACATTAGTAGTTGCTCCACTACCTCATTATGTAGATATAGGCTTAATTAATCCACATTCACACATAAAAAGTGGATATTTATTCATCTTGAGTATTATGGGTCCCTCCACCCTTTTATTTACTTAATTCATTAAGAAAATTAAGAACTCTAATATTCCAAATATCAAGTGAAAATTTTGGAATATTACAGTCCTCCCTCGAAAAATGTTTCTTAACCTCAAGCAACTGAAAAATTAGATGCATAAGACATCCATTCCCCTCTAAATGGCATCCACATAACGAAGGCCTCCTCCATTTTCTGCAATGTGTCATGCATGTTTGGTTCCAAAGTTTTCTTTCAAAAAGGCATAGAATGACCTCCAACTGTATGGTTAGATGTCCTCCTCTCACCATGAAGTACCAAGTGACAAACATATGATGTCTGACATCACCATCAACACATGAGATACATAAAATAAATTGTTTCTTCTCACAAAGGAAAATCTCCATCTCACAATACATCTCTTCATCCCATGTTTTATGAAGTACATTGAGCATTGACATGCCCTCATTTCTAGCCCTGTTGGCCTTGTTTGTTCCAAGCATCATCCCAACATTATGAAAAATAAGAAATAGAGACATATGGGTAGACCAAAGTGTCAAACCATATTCTCCCAATAATAACCACTGGAGTAGGGTTTTTTGTTTCCATCCTCCATCTCCCCCATGTAAGATGGACAAACCAAACTCCCCCAAAAGTAACCAAAGCAACAAGAGATCTTTGCCACTTTACATCATCATGTGAGTCATGGAGTAACAACAACATGCTAAAGGACATATAGAATGTCATACCAGCCCAATACAAATCAACTTTATTATCATACATCATGAGAGTACTGTGCCATATTACCAACAATACAAAACACATAAACATGGGAGATGTCATGTGATGGCCAAACTCTCTTAAGGGCTTCAAAGATGAACATGCCTTATTTTTTTGTAAATTATCATTGTTACAGAAGGCACGAGACAAGAAAATATGAACTTTTGGGTAGTAACCATACTCACCCAAGAGAAACCAGCGAAGCCATGCCTCCTTCTTCATTACATGAGTGTTTTTCAAGGCATGGATAAAAGAAATAGCAGCCTTTGGGTAGTGACTAAACTCACCCAAGAGAAACCAATGTAACCAAGCTTCTTGCTAGCCCATGTCATATATTTGCAAGTGGTCATGCAACCCCTTGCTTATCATTCTCACCTACTCATCCCAGTGTGGATGATAAATGATGTACTGCATAAACATAGCATCCTCCCTTTGTAGAATACCATCCTTCCCAAACTGATGAAGAAACTTGCACTCCATGAAATTTTGAAGTGCACCTCCAATGAGATCTCTTAATGAGACCTTCTTATCATCCATGGCCTTCCAAAACCAATGAGGTTCTAGATCTGTTGTAGGTAGAAGTCTCTCTTTGAGCTGTGAGATGCTCATTGAGAAAGTGTCATCAAGAAAGGAGAAAAGATTTATCATCTCAAGATGTCTACCATTCATCATCTTAACCTCCATTACTTCATGAGTGAAGCTACCTTCAGAATTCTCCAAGAATAATGGGACCTCTTCATTATCATTGCTACTAAGTGACATCACTGTAGATCTACAGGGTAATACATATGTTATCTCAAAGCAAGGCACAATACTGATCTTATAACCAGTCATTGGACATAGGATAATGCTCATCCATTTTCTGAAACTCTACACTTCAGCTCAAAGGGTTGAATGTAGTCCATCAATGGAAAATTGGTATAAATTTTCATCTCCTCCTTGATTAGATCAAGGGTCCTTTGTGCTGTGATATTTTTCTTCTTCAAATCTCATTTTGATTTAACCCTTGGTTATGCATTAGCTTGGATGCCATGTCCCCATAAGTTTCAATAAGATCTACTGAAACAATAGGTGATGAATGTGTATTCATACCTTGGATCAAATGATGTGTGGGAACCTCTTGCCAGAACACAAGAGTTCCTCCAACTGGGGTAATAGTGTCTCCAACTGTTGGTAAGAGAGATGGCTGCTCTTCTACCAATGTACTAGCACTGGAATCTTCCTCCTCTTCCTCATGCATCTTCTGAATCATGCATGGGACTCTATGTGTCAAGATATCAAGACTATCTTGCAAAGTTGCAAGTGTCTGTTCTCCAGATGTAAGTACTTCTACAGCTGGTGATGAATGTAGTGACTCCTTGTCCGGAGTGACAAGATTGACATCCTCCTTTGTCTCATTAGGAAATTTCCCTTTGTGGCACATCTCTGTTTTCTTCACATCAAAACTCTTCCTCAATTTGTGAAAGAAATCTGAATATTTAGTCACCTTTTCATGCTCCATGTGACTAAACCACCAATCATTGGCCTCACCTAAAAGATGAAGTGCTGCAATTTGGACAAAATCTTTTTCAACCACAGGATGTAGCATGAAAAATGCATCTAACTCTTTCCTGCAAGCCTTAACAATGCTTGAGGAAGATCCATCAAATGTAGGAAAATAAAATATATTGTGCCTCTTTCTTCTATTGCTGCTATAGGATCTTCTTTCTTCTTTGAGTTCAAATAATTCTTGGAGAGTTAGAATTTCTTTGAAAGCTCTAGGTTGTTCATTGTACTCTTCAAGATACAAAATGAGAGTCTCATGAGTCTCAGGTTCTCTTCTTTCTGCATTTCTATAACTCTCACCTTCTTCAAAGAAAGTGGGCATAGTATATCTATGAGGAGATTTGTGATTCTCCAGTCTTCTTTTCTGCTGATAGGAAGTGCTTGGACCTTCCTCTTCAAATCTTCTTCTTGGATCCTTCCATTGCCTTTCTCTCTTCATTTGTTTGACCTCCTTGGAGAGATATTTCTTGGATCTAAAGAGAGGAATGGAAAAACTATCCTCCTTCATGATATATCTCATCTATTTGCTTCTTCTTTTAATGCAAAAGATGAATTTTCCACAAGATGAGCCAAAGATCATGCTGTGATACCACTGTAATATCCCAAAAGGGAATAATGCAGTAATACTTAAACACAATATAAGAACTGAAACTAAGTAAACAATAAATCTAAAAACAACATCAAAGTATACAAAGAATCTGAGCCATTTTATTATATTGAAATGAATCAGTTACACAATGTACAAAAGATGAGTGGATCTAGCCCAAGAGATGGCCTAGAATCACCCTACAATGATGCTGTAACTAGCACTACGTAACTGGTGAGCTTAAAAAAGAAATACTATGATGTCCTTTCTACTACTGATATAAATGAGAATGCTACAAAAGGAAATGTAGATCTAGCGAGATTATGAGTTCTGATGATGCCAGGATTCAAGATCTAGCCAATGTGATGGGAACCCAAGATAACCCAGAAAGGATTTTCCAGATCTAAAACTTTGGAAAATCAGCCTCCTAGGGTTTGATTCTTTGTCTGCTGGGTTTATAGATATAAATATAGATCTAAAAAAAATATGGCTACAATATGTTCTAAAAATATATCTGAGCTTTGAGGGCTGATCCCTCCTTCAGATATACAAGCTAGGACATTGAGATCTTGCCTTCTCTTCCTCCTCCTTTATATTGCAGCAACTGAAAATGCAGCTTCTATAGAAACTACACTGTACAAGAGAGAGAGGATCTATGGCTACTAAAATATGTTGTAATAACTCCAGGATGATGGAAATACTGATGGAAAGGTGAGGGGATGGTCCCTCATAGGATTACTAACTTAATTGCTAGAAATTTTCTTCCTCCTTTGGATCTGCAATAATGGACAACATAATTTCAGATGGAATCAATACTACTAGGAGGTCAATAAATTTTGGCCTGATGCCAGATATGAAATGAATCCCTGGGAATGCTGATCCTCAAGCCCAAGGTGATAGGAATAATCCTACACTGGTTCTCTAGCTGAAATATTGAAGACAACCTCCATCTCCAAAATCGATCTTAAGAAATTGCGTAATTCCTGAATATAGATGTTCTGTAGATGATGGAAAATATAAGTGGCACCAATTCGTAATGTAGAATTACGTACAACCCTCTTTCCAAATATACTTAAATAAAGAGGAAGGATTCCCGACCAGGAACACCCTGTGCTAAACAACACTTGCAATCTTGGTTAAACAACCCAAGAAGGCATGGAATGTCACATGACAATTCCAGATCTAAAGAGACCTCAAAATCTATAATCAATAGCCTGCCTTCATTATTTCCTTCATATCCTTTATATAGTTTATGAGCCTTCCCATGCCTTGCCCCTCATCTAAACTGCGATGTGCATGTGGACAAGATAATCCATGATTGACTGCGCTATCTCTCCAAGTCATCCATCATGTATGCATTAATTGCACAACTTCCTCCATCACTTCATCATGAATGCTCTATGATCTTTCATTAGATGCCTTCCATGATCTTAGTTGACTGCTTTAACCTCCATGATCTATCTCATTAATGAGACATGATCTCTAATTCCATTCATATTAGTAGTTGCTCCACTACCTCATTATGTATATCTAGGCTTAATTGATCCAAATTCACACATAAAATGTGAATATTTATTCATCTTAAGGATTATGGGTCCCTCCACCCTTTTATTTACTTAATTCATTAAGAAAATTAAGAACTCTAATATTCCAAATATCAAGTGAAAATTTTGGAATATTACAGTTGCCCTCTGAAATTTGGGTTCCATATCTGTGGTTCAGGTCTATTTGAGATAGACAATCGATCAACCATTCTCTCCATAGTTTGGAGTAATGAATCCATTTTATCATCAGAAGTAGATGTCTCCTCCTTGATGGTCACTCTCTTTTTAGATCTCATCCTTTCTCTTTTGGCTAGAAAATTTGCTTCCAAAATTACAACATTCTTTTTCATATATGCTAAACTTATAGGGTCGCATTGATGCAACTGATATGCCATATGAGTATGAAATCCATCTGGAAATTTGACTAAAGCCAAACCTTCTGGTGGTTTGATATGTGTAGGAAGAGCATTGTACACTACATTAAATCTCACACAATAATCTTGCATAGTCTCACCAAAATTTCTTTTTATGTTCTCATATTCGGAAAAAATTTGAAGGGGATTTTTCTTTTCTTCCCATATTTCTACAAAATATTGATGCAAAACTTCTAAAGTGTCAATAGTGGCTACCGGTAGAGCTCTGAACCATTTTCTTCATTCCCCTCCTAGAATATGCTCAAACATCCTCATCTTCGCATCCTCTATATCAATTTCATGAAGATCAAATAAGTCATTCATCTCATCTACATGCTTTTGGGATGTTAGAGGCTGAGTATTGTCAAACAAAGGGATTTTAGTTTAGTAATCTTGGGGCATAGCACTTGGGTTCTGAGGGAGAACAAGGGGGGCATATCTTGCAGCCATGATGATTGAAGGTGGAGGATTTACAACAGGGATTTGGATGTTTGATGTAATTAAGGGAGGATTGGTCACTGATTGAGTAGTGTGAACAGTAGATGAAGTGATGGTAGAAGAAGCTGGGATCCGAGGTCAGTTTATTACCCAAGAATTTATTTGGGAAGAATATTTCCGCAGATCTTTAAGAACTTGTAAAAGTTGTGACCCTGATTGAGAATGTGAAAACAAATCTTCAATAGGACTGTGAAAGGAAATGGAGGAATCAAAAATTGTTTCTTCAATCCAAATCAAATATTTTCTCTGGAATAAGCTTTGTTCAAAATTTATATCAAATTCAATATCTTGCAAGTTTTCTAACTTTCCAGGGAATGAATTAGCTCTGGGAATGGAACTTCTCTCTGTTTGATTTCCGGCTGAACTAGGTGCCTCTACAAAATTTTTGGATTTTATTCTTATGTTTCGAGGATCAATAACAATGGTGGGAGGATTCAGATCGAGATTGGATCTAATGTATCTTCGAGAAGCCAGTATGTCCAATTTTGAAAACCAATTTTCACTTTACAAATTTTTCAATTCAGCCTTTGACTAAACTCTAAACTTATCATCCAAAAGTTTAAGAATCTCAATGAAAGATTAATGGGGTTTATCTAATCTCACTTTTCTTCCCCAGTGGAGTTTCCAAAATGTTATCACTCGGATTGAACCTCAAGCTGAGAAATGAAATTCTGAGGTAACCTCAAACCACACTTAGCCAAGTAGCTATCCCTACTAGGCAAGGAGAGGGCTCTCTCCATAATTATTGCAGCCAAGATGACTGAGCAAAGAAGATATTAGTCTAGGTATAGTAGCTCAGGGTTTCGATTTTGATTGTATAGGGTTTTGCTGGACTAGAAGGAGTCAAAAAATCAATGCAAGGAAATTAGGTCAAAAGTTGCAGGGTGTTCTATGGGGCAAGGTAGGTACAATGTTCAGTAGTTTAGGAATTTGATGGGTGGGATGATCAAGGTAGGTGAGGAGCTAGAAAGAGCATGGTGAAATCATGGTTCCTTTCTAAACTGAAGAAATTGAAAAAACTATGAATGTCTACCCAAAATAGAGCATATGAGAATGGATTTTGCTTATCTAACTTGCAAAAATTTACTTAATAGAAATGAAATGATGGATGAAATACAAAAAAAATTATAACATCTAAGCACAAAGGAGGAAACTGAAACTAAACACTTTACCACATGGATCCCATAAAAATAGCTGCAAATTTGATTAATGTCGAGGCCAAAACTAATACAAAGTGTGTCTCTTGAGAAGCCAAAACTCCAAATGAGTCCAACCATTACAATGAACGAAAAAATATATCATATAGACCTAAAAACCACTCTCCCTAGCCTCATGGAGTCGAATCCATGAGAGGGGAATCAATTACACCTAATGCCAAACAAGAAACTGAAGACTAGGAAGACCCAAGAGTTTTCCTCTAAAAGAGAGGAAACTGATTCATTTGACCTCTAGAGGACTCTCCTAATGTATCTAACTTAGTTGAGAGTAAAAAAATGAAATTTAAATTCACCATGAACATTTACATCAAAAATTTCTTCATTTTCCAAAGTAAAAATTGAAACTAGAGTGAAACTTCAAAATTTGCTGAAGATTGTGAAAAATGCATTTTCCTAGCAAATACACAACGCCCATGTAGAAAAAAATGACCTATTTTGCAAGAAATGTTTGAGTGCCTTCCCGGTGTCCAAATCAGCTCCATTATAGATCATTGGAAATATATCTGAGTCTAGTTTCCAAATATACCTCTAGTTTCCAAAATGATGCTTATTTTCCATGTCAAAATGTTAATCTCCCAAGACTGGTAAATTCGCAATGACCAGGTCAAAAAGGAGGCAGAAACATGAAAATTTGGTAGTTGTTTGCACTTTTGAGGGACCAGTTCTCCTCCAAATATTTTGAAACTTTCTAGGGTTGATATATTCATCATTATAAACATTATGGTGGTGACCATTTGTCATTTGGATATCCCAAAAAAGAGTGCAGCGACCAGGTCGCTGTGCATTTGGTAGAATTTATGCGTGCCAAAAAGACTCAAAAAACCAAAACTAAACTGAAGTGCCAAGTGTGCCAAAATTTGTGAGGGTAATTTCTTATCAAGTGCTTGGGTCATGAAGAGACACCTCAACAAGTATATATAACCTCTCCTTCTCCCCTTGCTTATTTAAACTTTAAATCTTAGTGTTGGCTCTTTTGAGCTTGGCCAATGCAATTCTCTCTTTTCGTGCATGAATTTTGACTCTTGTCCTCAATAAGTCATTGTCCTTGTTGAAATTCTCTAGCAACCTATACAAATGCAGATTGGCTCTATCAAGCTATGATTCCATGTCCTTGATAATATCTAGGGCAAGAAACTCACTTGGTGTGAGCTGCTCTGCCAACTCAGCTTCTCTTTGTCTTTCCTGAGCTAAAGCTCTCTTTAGCCCTATAGTCTTTGGTCTCATTCTTGGAGGATGATCCTCCTAATCATAAATCTCACCAAATCTTTCCAAGGTCTCCTCCAGCAAAGCCTTATCCTTTTCTGCCTCTCTTTTTGCTTTGACGGTATTTACCTTATTGATGATTTTCTTAGCTTTAAGCTGCTGATTTTCTTGCTCAAGAAAATCAATAACATATTTCACTCTATCCAGATTAGCTTGAAGTTCACTAATCTTTTCTTCTTTTCATTTTATTGCTGCACTGGTGATTTTTCCCTAATTTTCCTCATCTAGGTCAATCAGGTGAAATTCATGCTCTGTTTCATGTTTTTCCTCCTGTTCATCAATGATTGGCTCTTTAGCGTTTTCCTTGCATTTGTCCACCTATTTTTTTGATGAAGAAGGCGTGGCCCCTTTAACATCAAGTTAAGTAAGCACATGCCTCTAGCCTCTCTGATAAGTCTTGGGAAATGGCTCAACATCAGTCAAATTAGCCCAAGTTTCCTCAGTGTCTTGCTCACTACTTGATGACTCAGAATCATGATGTGATGATGGCGAAAGGTTATAGAAAGGTGAAGAAGAAGGATCAACATGGGGTGAATGAAACTGACTTGGTGATGATGTATGAGTAGTAGGCTAAGATGGAGGAGTGGATATGGGAGGATAAGATGATGAGGGGATACTCTGCTCATGCTAACTAAGTGGGCTAGTGAAAATTTCATTTTCTATTAATGTGTCCCATGGAATGTTATTTTTCTCAAGCTCATGCATGACTATCATCTTCATGAGTGAGTGGTGGAAAATACTCTACATTTGATGATTATAATCCCTATTTGTACAATGTATGCCATCTTGTCAATGTTGCGGGAGAGATAGTAGGGTATGTGAAGCATTCAAACTCTAATGAAGTGCATGAGGAGTCAGATATGATATGAATAGAGTCAAGAAAACCTCCCCTCACAGGTGAAGTATTTCATGATTATTTTCATCATAGCGACATATCGGTTAAGAAGATGAGAGAAAGGGAAAATTGTATTTTTGTCATCCTTTTATCTAGGTTTGAAATATGGTTCATAGTAGCTCTGATCAAGGTTTCCTTGTTTAAACCATTTCTCTCCCAAATTAGGGATCCTCTTAGCAGCTGTAATGGAATTAGTAGACATGGTAAAATTAACCCCATCAAGAGTGACCTGCCTATCATGAATATTGATAATGAACAATGTTGTCAACATAGGGTGATATTGGATCTTCTGCACTTTCTCACAAAACTCAAAAAAACCAACATGTTTAAAACATGACACAGTGAGGGGAGAAGCCATGAGCTCCTTTGTGGTTGCTGGCTCATATTTGATGATTTTCCCTCCTTTATTACTCTTCTTTGGTGTTTTTTCCTCACTAACACTTCTGTCTTCCTCTTCAAACATTTTTAATTTGAACTCTTTGGAAACCCTAGGGTAAATTGAATGAGATGAAGGGAGTGAGAAGTGAAATAAAAATCTTAGGAAAATGGAGGGAGTGAATGTAAATGAAAACCTAGGTGTATGAAACCCTAGGATTTAATATTGTTTATGACTGATATGTGTTTAGGGACATGAATATGGATATGATGCATGGAAATGGGAAGCGAATGAAAAATATGGTTTCATAGCAGTAAGCACTTCAAATTTCTTATGAAATACCAAATATATTAGAGGAGAGGTGTCTTAGGGTTCAATTACTATTTCAAAGCCCTTTGAAGAAATTTGTGAGGAAATAAAAGCTTGCTGGAGGTTGTGAAATCCTTTGAAACCCTTCCTGAGCAAACACAGAATGTCTTGGAGGAACACGCAGTGACTGGGAAAATGCGCAATGACCAAGGGTAAATGCGCAACACCTATGTAATTTAGCCAGAAGTTGTGGGGAAAATGTGCAACACCTGAGGGTAAATTCACAACGCCCGGGCAAACATGCATCACCTGAGGGAAAACGCGCAACGACCCTGAAATTTGACTCAAAATTCTTGAAAATTTTAAATTTCTCCTTTGTTGGACACTCCTGATGGATGAATGGAAGCAATGACCTGCTTGAGATGTTTGAATGGCTTTATAACTTAAGTGGTTTTGAATTTTTAATTTGAATTACCCATTTTTCTATGTTCACTTTTCCCTTTGGACTTTGGCACTGATTATCTTTATCTTTCTGAATTTTTGGCATTTTGCAGTTTGATCAGACATGGAGTTTGGATTTCTTTGTTCCAATTAGGCTAGACTTGATTTCATTTGATAGCTTGGGATGAATTTATTACATATGAGAACACAAAATTACATTTGAAAAAACATAAATAAATTGCATATTTGAATTTTATATCAAAATGACATTTTGATATAGAAGTCATTAAACTCAAAAATTACAACTCTAAAAATATGATAATTACATTATGATTATCTTCCATATAGGAAGAAAAAAATTCTTATTTAATCCTTCTTATAGATGTGCTGACCTTATCTGAAATGAAGGAGTGACCTTGAAAAATAAAAAACCTAATGACTTAATGGGACTTCTTTAGACTTGACTATCATGAATGGTATTTGATTTAAAAGACTTCTTGGTGAAAAGAGCATTTACATAGGTGTTTTTATGCTCAAGGATACATGAGAATGAGTCAACAATGTGAATCTCAGAGGGAGAGTGAATTTTATTGACAAGGAAAACCACTAGTGGAACAATTTTGTATCATAACCTAATGGAATGATTGAAAATTTCTTTAGAGTGGGAAACCTAAGATGCACATGAAAAATATGTTTTGATCCCTGGTGGAAGTATGCAAATACTGACACTAACATTATTTATACATCACTTTACGTTGTATCTTATTCTTAGGATTTAGTATTGATGATGGGTCTTGATGTAGACTCGAAACACCAATGAAAAAATGACTACTGTGCATCAACTTCTGATTCTGTAACATCAATCACAGTGTTATATAGGTCTGGGAGAGAAAATTAGGTAGCATATTTTCTTTCTCGAATCAATGATCCTGGTGAGACCATTATTGTAATAGATAGTTTTATTGATGAAAATTTATTTAAAATTTCTATTATAACACCTTGGTTTTTTGACATTTCCAATTACTTATCTATAGGAAATTTTCCACCACATTTTTCATCAAATGAAAAACATAAAGTAATCTAGAAAATTGTTAAATAATCCTAGATTCAAGGAGATCTTTTCCATGTGGGATTAGACATGGCCATCCACAAAGGTGTTAGAGAGGATGATATGCTATATATCCTAAAAGCATGTCACGATGAGCCATGTGGTGGCAATTTTTTTTAGATGAGAGTACAACGTATAAAATTATCTAGCTATGATACCATTGGCCAAGCATCTTGAAAGATGCCAAGAAGTATGTGAGAAGTTTTGATAGTTGTCAAATAATGGGTTGTCCAGTTGCAATCGGTGAAATTCCTCTTCATTTGTAAAACATTATGGAGCATTTTGAGAAATGGGCCTTAGATTTCATGGGACCCATTAATCCGACATCGAGAAAAAAGAGGTACATATTGGTTTGCAAAAAGTATGTGACAAAGTGGGCAAAGGAAAAATCATTGGTAAGAGATAACGAGAAATTGGAAGTGGATTTTATTTTTGAAGATTTTTTTGTTCATTTTTGGGTACCTAGAGAGATAGTTACTGATTAGGGGCTCAATTTACATCAAATTTAGTTGATTCAATTGTGAAATAATAAAATATCAAACATCATAACTTGAATCCTTACCATCCAAAAGCCAATGACCAAGTCGAATCTACAAATAAGGTTTTGGAAGGCATCTTGACAAAGACTATTATGCTTCAATGAATATAATGGGCAGAAAAAGTTCCCGAGGCCTTATGGGCATATAGAACAACATGGAACATTAAAAACAGTCATATCCTATATGAAATTTTTGATGGAAAATAGGTAGTTTTTACCATTGAATTTCAAATTAAAACTTTAAAAAATTGCATAGGGATTTGGGATTAAACCTATCAAAAGCTTAGTAAAAAAGAGTTTTACAATTAAATGAATTATATGATATGTGGTTAGATTTTCTATATAAAGCCACTCGTATACAACAACTAAGAGATAAATGACAAGACAAATTTATAAAGAAAAAGGAGCTGAAAGCTAAATATTGGGCTCTATTGTTTGACTTAAGGTTTAAAGACTTCAAGATTAAGTTTACTGCTAATTGGTTGGGTCCCTATGAAATTCAAAATATGTTTGATAATGGTGCCTTACAAGTAAAAAAATTAATGGATCAGACATCTCATTTATAGTCAATGGTCATAGCCTAGATTTGCACCATCAAATTGTTTCTAGAGATGAATTTATATCCAATTTATTTCAATAAGAAGAGATGGACATTGTGGATGAAGGGGGTAATGCCCCTCATCCACTTTCATCCAAAATTTATATCTTGAAAAATAATGAGCTAACTTCGTTCCTTCCTATGCTCTGTAGAAATTTGCTGAATAATGATTAATTATCCACCGAGACTATCCTAATCACATACACTTCGAATTTATATGCAACACATAATCTCTTCCACTCAGATCATCACACATGCGGAAAATAAAACAAGCGATAGCACATCAAATCATCATACACATTAACACAGTATGTATGGGGAAAGCTTATAGCTGAAAACCCCACAGCTATTGTGTATATTATAATGGAGAAATCATGTAACAAAATCAGTACAATACTCCTCACAAGTACTTAGTACTTTCTCATAAAGTTACACACAAACTAGCTTGGTTTTGAACAGGTTACTGGTTCAAAACTCACCGCCAATTGCCTTGCCTCTATTGCGCAATCCAGGCCTGTCTATATAGAGATCCAAGATTCGAATCTCCTTGGCTTGACAGCGCAATCATCATGGGAAATTCCTCCAAGTGTGGTGCAAATCTCATGCACAACTGATGTCGCCATTGATAGCTAACTCCACCCTTTCATCTACCTCTTTCACTGGTCTCCACTGAACTGATCATGCACTGTAGTGAACTGATGTGTTCTTGAGTTGAATAATGAGTTACTAATTAATGAATTAAGTAATATTTAATTCACTCCACTCATAACTAATTGATTAGCTATTTAAACTAATCTCAACAAGTTCAACTAAAATAAACATAACACAACTCCACTATCTGTCTCATTAACTCCACCAAACTTATGCCACTGAAGTCCTAACTGAAGTCAACCATGCATGTGCCATCAAACCCTTGGGAATCACGTGATTCCTCTGTCAGATGCATGAGCCACTTCTGTAGCTCGAACTGAAGTGCTCCAAGAGAGTAAACTGTTGTTTATAGTCCAAATATTATTAAGGGTAAATAATATTTGACTTCCCTATTTTTAGGATAGGCAGTCTAAAAATAGACTTTGACCTATCGACCTATAGGTCAAAAAATAGAGGTCCATCTATTTTTACCAACATTACCAATACTCCAAGAATAACATACTGCAACCCCTGGACCATGCTCCATATGTCTAAAAATAGACTTTGCGCCAGAATTTGCCTGCGGGCCCACTTAGTGAAGGCGACTTCATTTCACTAAGCTCCATCATCTTGATGCATTTTCAACACTCCCTCTCAGCAAGATATGGATTATCTGCAACCCCTATCCTGCCTCTGTGGAATTCTAACTTGCTCCTGGTGAGCGCCTTCGTCAGGATGTCGGCATCCTGATCCTCCATGGGAACATATGAAAGCATCATGATTCTCCGCTGAACACAATCTCTGATATGATGATACCTGATGTCAATGTGTTTGGACCTATCATGAAATAATGGATTAGAAGAGAGTTTAATGCAACTCTGGTTATCACAGTAGATCACTGTAGGCTCCAAATGCAACCTGAACAATCCTGGGAGGATCTTCCTCATCCAAATAGCCTCGCATGCAGCCAAGCTAGCTGCCATGTACTCGGCCTCTGCTGAACTGAGTGCCACGGATCTTTGCTTCCTGCTGTACCAGGAAACTGCTGTCGACCCAATGCTGAAAACTCCTCCAGAAGTGCTCTTTCGGTCCGTTGGACTCCCTGCCCAATCTGCATCAGTGAAACCAGAAAGTTTCACTCCATCCTCCTGTCTGTACCATAGACCATATCCCGATGTGCCTCTGATATAGCGCAATACATGCTTGCCCGCCTTCCAAAAGAGCTTGGTAGGCTTAACGATAGCTTGCGAAAGCTGGTTAACTGCATAGCATATATCGGGTCGTGTATTGACCAGATACATAAGCGACCCCACCAACTGTCGATAGACAGTGGCATCCACTACCTCCGCTGAAGTAGCATCCTCCTTCCTCCAACCACCGGGAAGAGGAGTGTCAACAGGCTTGCAGCCTTGCATGTTGAACCTCTCCAGAATCTCCCAAGCATACTTGCCCTGAGAAACAAACAGTCCTCCGCTGCGCTGCCAAATCTCCAATCCTAGGAAATAATGAAGGATGCCCAAGTCCTTCATCTCAAACTCTCGTGCAAGATCCTCCTTGCATGAAAGTATCAACTGCTCATCGCCAGTCAAAATCGGATCATCTACATACAGTACGATGATCAACAGCTTCCCCTCCACCACAATCTGGTACAGGTTTGGATCCGCCTCACTCTTGGAGAATCCAAGCTCGGTGAAGTAGCTGTCTATCCGAGTGTACCAAGCACGAGGTGCTTGCTTCAGCCCGTACAGTGCTCTCTTGAGTCAGTACACATGCGACTCACTGCTGAAGATCTCAAAACCTTCAGCCTGCTCTATGTACACCTCTTCCTCAATAACTCCATTGAGGAACGCAGTCTTCACATCCATCTGATGAATGTGCCACCCCATCTGCGCTGAGAGAGCAAGGATCGTCCGTATGGAAGAGTACCTTGCGATAGGTGCAAAGGTCTCCTCATAGTCAATCCCCTCGATCTGTGAAAAGCCACGGGCGACAAATCTCGCCTTGTACTTCTCCACACTCCCGTCAGCCGCCTGCTTCACTTTGTAGATCCATCGCAAACCCACCACTGATTTCCCCACCGGTCTTGGGACAATCTCCCATGCACTGTTTCTGACGATCGAATCATATTCTTCGATCATGGCATCTACCCATGCGGGTTCCTCCACAGCTTCCTCAAAAGAGGATGGCTCCGTCACGACACATTGACTCACAAGAGCCATGTATCCAGTGTACCGATCCGGTGACTGCCTCTGTCTGCGTTGTGTTGTAGGTGGTCCTACAACCTTCTCTGCATCCCGAGCCAGTCGCTCAGCTTCTGTAGTGCGCATGCGCCCTCTGATGGTTGGCGCTGCATGGGTGGTTTCTTCCACCTCCTGAACCTCCTCTTGTGGCTGATCCACATCCGGAAGCTCCTCCTTGGGAACCAACAGCTCCTCATCTGCATGCAAGTGTAGCTCCCTCTCAAGCGAACACTGCATGGCTTTCTCCTCCTGAAATTTTATATCCCGTCGCACAACAGTCTTGCGACTGTCTGAAAAATACACTCGGTAGTTGTGAGGTGTATCAGTGTACCCCAAAAATATTCCAACCTCAGCAGTTGGATCCAGCTTCCTTCTCGCATCCTTCGTCACATGCATGTAGATAGGAGAACCAAAAATCCGCAAATGGGAAATATCAGGCCTCTTGCCAGAATAAGCCTCCTCCGATGTACTCATGCCAAGAACCTTGTGAGGACAATGGTTCTGCACATACACTGTTGTATTGCATGCCTCAGCCCACAAGTGAAGGGGTAGGCCCTGATCATGCAACATCGCCCGTGCAGCACCCACGATCGTTCTGTTATTCCGCTCAGCCACCCCGTTCTGCTGTGGGTTATGGGGTGCGATGAGCTCTCTCCGATTCCCTTCTGCACTGCAGAACTCCTTGAATTCAGCCGAGATGAATTCACCACCGTTATCACTCCTTAGAACAATCACCTTCTTCCCCGACTCCTTCTCGACCAGTGCTTTAAACTCACAGAACTTCGCGAATGTATCGCTCTTCTTCTGCATGAAGAAGATCCAGCACTTTCGAGAGAAATCATCAACAAAGATCATATAATACTTGTGCTTTGCTGTCGAAGCAACTGAGAAAGGACCACACACGTCTGTGTGAACTCTCTCAAGGATCGTCGTGGCGCGACTATCCTTCTCGTGAAAGGTGGCTTTCAAATACTTCCCTAAAGTACACCCCTTGCACTGATCTGACTGCGCAAGGGTGCCCTTAGGAAGCCCAGTAGAAATCTGCTGCAGAATCTTCAAAGCTCCATGGTGAAGGTGGCCCAATCTCCTGTGCCACAGTTCGCCCTCATCATCCCGGCTCACCACTTCTCCCACTTTGCATGCCATAGTTGCGCAGCCATCTACCTGCAACTGATAAAGGTTCTTGGTCCGAACCCCTATCTTCCGGGTCTCTCCAGTAGTCTTACTGCGCAGGAAGGCTTTTCCTTCGTTGAAGACCACATCATACCCCTTATCCTCCAACATCGCCACAGAGATCAAGTTCTTCTTCAATCCAGGTACATGCATGACATCCTTCAATACAAATGGTTTACCAGACTCCCTCTGAAAGGATATGGTACCAATACCAGTTGCACTGTATCTACCATCATCGCCCATCTCGATGTGCACACCCAAATCTTTGTCCTCCAGATCTGAGAACAAATCCCAATCTCCCGTCATATGAAATGACGCACCGCTATCCAAGAACCACACCGATCCCATGACACTTGAAACCAAGAATGTGATCAGTGAAAATTCAAGCTCGAACTGTGAAGCCAAAGCTTCTCCATCTGCAGATCTTCCCGCTTTCTTGTTCTTCTTCTTCTTTGGAAAATTCGTAGCATAATGTCCGTGATCATGGCAGTGAAAACACTTCACTTTCGCCATATCCTGCTTCTTGCCCTTTGCACCAGAATGAGAGGTTTTCTTACCCTTCCCCTTCTTTGCTTTGGCAACCAAAGCACAGTTTTCTTCATCATCTCCCTTTGATGAAGATCCATCTCGAGTAGTCCTCCTTATCTCCTCCTACATGAGATCCGCCCAGAGGCGCTCCCATCCCGGCAGCTTCTCCCGACCATTGACACTATCTTGATATGAGTGCCAAGACTTTGGAAGACCAAGGAGAGCCAGGTCGACCATGTCCTCGTCTTCGACAGTCACCCCCACACTTCCCAGCTCATCTCTACATTGAGTGAACTTCGTGAGGTATTTGGCGATACTGTCGCCTTTCTCCATCTTGATGTTCCTGAGCTTATCTTTGAGCGCCAGCTTCCTTTGGTCGCTCTTACTCTGGAATATATCCGTCAAATCTTTCCACATAAAATATGGAGTAGCCTTTCCATGCTGGCTGGATACAATATGATCCTTGACGCCCTCCAACAGGATCCTTCGACACTTCGCCATCTTCTTTTGCCATGCTTTGACTTCAGCAGGATCAGTGGGATTTTGGACATCCGTATCTACGAACTCCTTCAAACCATTATCTTCTAATACTGCCTCCATGCAATCCTTCCATGCAACATAATTCGAACTGCCATCAAGAGCATATTCAAGTTGCAAACCGTTGAAAGACATTTTCAACACTGGCACCACGAAAACAAAACTGCTGCAAAATTTCGAATTCCACCTCAAAGCTCAACCACTCTAGATCTGTGAGAACAAATTATTTCTAGCACAGAGATTTACTGCAAGGGGCATTTACCAGACCTTTCACTTTTCAAAGAAAGATGAATACGGAGGCTACCTGGCCCGCATGCAGACTCTGTCTACCGAAATAAGTTTGTAATCATTGTGATGATCAATCTCTGCTTCAATAACACCGATAACATGTAGAAATTTGCTGAATAATGATTAATTATCCACCGAGACTATCCTGATCACATACAATTCGAATTTATATGCAACACATAATCTCTTCCACTCAGATCATCACACATGCGAAAAATAAAACAAGCGATAGCACATCAATTCATCATACACATTAACACAGTATGTATGGGGAAAGCTTATAGCTGAAAACCCCGCAGCTATTGTGTATATTATAATGGAGAAATCATGTAACAAACTCAGTACAATACTCCTCACAAGTACTCAGTACTTTCTCATACAGTTACACACAATCTAGCTCAGTTTTGAACAGGTTACTGGTTCAAAACTCACCGCCAATTGCCTTGCCTCTATTGCGCAATCCAGGCCTGTCTATATAGAGATCCAAGGTTCGAATCTCCTTAGCTTGACAGCGCAATCATCATGGGCAATTCCTCCAAGTGTGGTGCAAATCTCATGCACAACTGATGTCGCCACTGATAGCTAACTCCACCCTTTCATCTACCTCTTTCACTGGTCTCCACTGAACTGATCATGCACTGTAGTGAACCGATGTGTTCTTGAGTTGAATAATGAGTTACTAATTAATGAATTAAATAATATTTAATTCACTCCACTCATAACTAATTGATTAGCTAGTTAAACTAATCTCAACTAGTTCAACTAAATTAAACCGAACACAACTCCACTAGCTGTCTCATTAACTCCACCAAACTTCTGCCACTGAAGTCCTAACTGAATTCAACCATGCATGATGCCATCAAACCCTTGGGAATAGCGTAATTCATCTTTCAGATGCATGAGCCACTTCCAAGGCTCGAACTGAAGTGCTCCAAGAGAGTAAATTGTTGTTTATAGTCCAAATATTATTAAGGGTAAATAATATTTGACTTCCCTATTTTTAGGATAGGCAGTCTAAAAATAGAGTTCGACCTATCGACCTATAGGTCAAAAAATAGAGTCCCATCTATTTTTACAAACATGACCAATACTCCAAGAATAACATACTGCAACCCCTGGACCATGCTCCATATGTCTAAAAATAGACTTTGCGCCAGAATTCGCCTGCGGGCCCACTTAGTGAAGGCGACTTCATTTCACTAAGCTCCATCATCTTGCTGCATTTTCAACATGCTCATTAACCTATGAGGACATATATCAATTAGAGGTTTATCCCTTTATCGAGTCTTGATAGATTAATAACAAAAAAGGAACTCCCTTGTAGTTTTCTTTAAGTTTTTTGGACTCTCTAAAATTGAAAATACCGACAAACATTAACCATCTTGGAATGGGAAAAAATACACAGGATAGTAGTTGAGTTTTCATTAAGTTTTTCAGACTCATTAAAATTAAAAATAATCATGAGCCTTAACTGTCCTGGGATTGATAAAAATCCATAGGATAGTTTCATAAAATTGTAAATAATATGGCTTGATAATAAGTAGCAGCAAGGAAGTGATCCTATTTAATAGAGGTCTCTTATTCCACAATAAAGTGTGTGCATTGTTTCTTGTAATTTAAAAATTGAGAACAAAATATTCTGTAACTTCTTGTAATTATAGGAATTTCCGAACATGCATATTTTCAATCCCTATAATTTCAGAATTTAGTACAAATTTTCCTATAAAATTCCTTCAATTACATGAAATTATAAACTTGAATAAATTCATTTATTTGTCTAAATAATGTTATTTTTAATAACTAGTTATTTTTGTCAAATAACTGCATCGAAGGAAAGTTTGCATCAACATCAATGACAAAAGATTTAATTAGTACAAGCAAAGAAAACATTGTTTTCCAGATTCCTCTTATTGAAAAATAATTTCATGTAATGAAGTTTCATATTCCTGCAAATTGAGGAGTAATTTCTTGTAATAAAAGGTTCAACAGAAAATGCAATTTCAACTAAAGGTCCTTTACTCCATAATTGCATGCCAAGAATGAAGGTACCAACAAGCTTATATTCAACACTCTTCAACAAAGGTAATGAAATAAATAATTTTTTCTATATTTATTTATTAAATTAAAAATATTTTAGAAATACTTGATTTTACCTCAAACAATCCCACAATATCTCTTTTATCATTATCTTACATGGTATATTCAGACCTATAATTTCACCTATCCCTTCACACAATCATTAGTTTTCAATACATAACAATAGTGTATCGAACATTTCAATTTCATGATTTTTGACCTGACTATTTCTCATTATTCCAAAAATTCACCATTCAATTTGATGATTATCTAAAAAATGGTGTGATATTTGTACTATCGTTACAAATATCACAATCATTAAAACTAAAACTATTTAAAATTGTTTTGTTTTATATCTCATCATCACTCAAAATCCTGTAAACTAGGTTTTTCTACTCTGTTTCCCACACCAAATAAAAAACTTCGAATTGAGTTTTCCTTTAGACTTTTGGTAGAAAATGTTAAGTATGGCTACCAAAAGGGTAGTGAAAACTAAACCCTATAGCATAAAAATCTTAGAAAGGTTCCCCATATGTACAATAAATTTCCACAGAGAGGGTTTACTCCCTTTCTTTAAAAAAAATTAGAGACACAATGCAAAAGTCACAAAGGCATTTTCCAACACATTTGACAGACAAAATTGAAAATATTGGTGACCTAACACTTACAAATTTAGAGGAAACCCTATCTAGGATTACAATATTGGAACTAAATAATTAAAAATGGTTCAATGGACAGTGGAAAAAGAATAAATCTTGGATAAAGTGTCTAAAGAGGTAAAATCAAAATGTAGTCTAGACAAAAGGTGTGCCAAGGTGTTGGCTCAAGGATTCGTGGGAATATATGGTCTATTTTCTCCAAAAATATGTTACTTTCAAGGAAAGGTTCAACATAATCTTTCTTTAGCATATCTAGTTACTTGAGCATGTCTAAAATAATACCAAAATAATTAATTTTCCATTTTTCCTTTATAAGAGTCTATTGAAAATTTCAAGTATGGTTCAAAAGTGTTGAGGAAATAAATAAAGGTTTCTTTATCGCCATGGTTTAGTAAAACTACTTGTTTTGGATGAATTTAACAAACTGAACCAAACATGGAGTCATTTATTACAAAGAGACATGTTCAGAGTTGAAGAAATGATACCTAAAAACCATAATGAAACAAACTTTGTCAATGAATAAGAACAAGCTCAAGAAAACAACCTAGAAGCACCATAAACCCTATTCCAGAGATATAAGAAGATATAGAACCTAATAAAAATCCTCATATCCAACAACAATACAAAAAAATTAAGGGATATGAATATAACAAACAAGAAATGCAAAAGGAACAAGAATCAACAACTTCCATAGAAGTTGTTGGCTCTACCTATTTGAGAAAGAAAAGAAAAAGAAGTTCTAGAAACACATCGACAACCTGTAGTAGGTTAGAAAGAGGAATGAAACAATTATTGAAATAATCCTATGGAGAGAATTATAGTCCTACTAGATCAGAAGCACCTCCTAAATCCTAAAACTAAATCCCAAATATTCTATGAGGAGGAACTAGAAGAAGTACATGCTAAAAAAGCTTAGGAAATGAAAAAAGAAAAAGGAATTTATACTGAATAAGGTTACACTGAGGAGGTATATACTAAAAAAAATCATCCATTCTAACAAGAAAAATAACCCTATGAATAAAATTCACCACAAAAAGAAATTCGAGAAGAAATGGATGCTAAGGATCAACGAACCAACACTCCATTGGCAAAACTGAGGAAAAAGAACGAGAAGATAAAAAAGTTGAAACAAGAATTACATGAGACATAAATGGTGAATGAAGTGTTAAAATCAAAGAATGAAAGATTAAAGTAATGATATCATATGAACAAGGAAAAGCGCATGGATTAAAAAAAAATAAAAAATAGACATGTATGATGAGAACATGAAGAACGTTAAAATCATGAAGCATTTAATAGTAAGGATCAAAGGGTTAAAGGAAAAATTAAGAGATATAACCAGACCTTCAAATAAAAATTTAAATCTCGTCATTTAGGTACTTGAAACAATATAAGGAAACAATGAAGTGATATTTTGACCAGGTTTGTTTAAAGCAATGAAATGATAGATTTTATGAGACAATGGAAAGAAGATTGATCTTTTTTGCATAAGGGTCATGTAAAATGATAAACCAGAGGGAGATGTTGGGTCTAATTATTTATATCCTTTTCCACTTCATTTTTGATGTTATTATCCTCCATTTGAACCTTGATTTCCTATCTTTTTAGCAATTTGGATGAATATAATGGCATAGAAGGATAGAACTAAAGGTAAATTTTGTTTTATGAAAATTGCCTTTCTTTTTAATTTATAAATGTTTATTAAATGAAATTATTTCATTTACTAATGTGTAAAATATTAAATTATAGGAATTCCTATAATTATAGGAATTTAACAAATACAAAATTCATGTAATTTGTCCAAATTCTATAAAGGTACACATCAACAAATCCAATCCTGGCACATGGAGGACAACTAGCATGTTCATATTATGGAGGAATTCCTATTCAAACTTTTAGTAGTTGATTGCAAGCCATGGGTCAAAGGTTCGTCAAGGGGGTATATCTATTCAGTAATCCCTATAGGCCATTTTGAAAATTTGCCAGAATTCTCTCCTTCAGTTGGAAATCAGGCAATTGTGCCTAGAAGTCAATATACTAGTCACAAAGGAATGAAGAGATTATGAGATAATCATTGTCTTTCTTTTGTATCACATTATTTTTAGTTTGAAATACTGGAATGAACTTCTTTTGGAAAATTAGTTTAACATTGATATTTTTGTACAAAATTCAATGTATAAGGAGGAAATGATTTACAAAAACTTCTGATATAGTTATTAAACATGAGCAAAGCAATGATTTTGTATTAAGTTTATGATATTCATTAATATAAGGAGGACTTATATGATATGGTGCATAAGTTGCTATAGTTTATGAGTGATTTACTAGAAACATAAATTAGGAGGCCTCCCTGGTATGTGTTACATCTCTTTTATTATGTATTTTATCATTTCTATTGCACTTTGAGTGATTTTTGTTTGTTATTTATGTTATATATTTGAGAAATGTATATACCCCATTCTCCCATAATTACTCTGCATTTATTGTAATTATTTCATGTAATTTTTTTGTAGTGATCCTGTAATCACACATGAATTACTATAATGCTTGTTGTATTTCTTGTAGTGATCCTGTAATTCCACAAAATTCTACATAATTCCTGTAAACAAATGTTTTCCCCCCCATGGAAATTTAGTTTAACAATAGAATTTAGCTAATGATTAAATTTTGGTTAGATTAGTTTCTTTAATTAGTATTTAATATGCTTATTTCAATTCATTAGAATAATCAAATTTATTATGCTAGAAATAGTGATTAGGAAATTGAAGAAATTTTCATTTTATATTAAAATGAATTGTTATTGTATTTAATTCAATTTATTTTAGAAACTCAGAACATTGATTTCAATTCGAATTCTTTTCTATCACATCTTAAATCAATTTTGACCAACATTTATTTTAGAAAGAGTATATGGTGAGAAAGTTTGATATGTCTCTCTGAATATTCCAATCTTGTGTTAACAAAGTCGTAATTTAATTTAGAAGTATTAAATCCATTATAAGTTGAAATCAACTCTTAGATCCATGAGTATTTGATTTGTACTTTATTTCTGCGTAAGAAATTAGTTAAATAGCTATTTTTCACATATTGTGTTTCACCTCAAGTTTACCTACTTGGGTTGAAAAAATAGATGTTAAATCATTTATTCCACTTTATGACTTGACATTTGGGGTCGAGGGCACAAAAGGTTCAAAATATTCTTAATTATTTTATTTTTCATGGATGCTACTATAGTTTTGAGGTTTCACTAATTTATTTCTTTATTACTCAACCATAATATTTCATGTAAGGTCAAAATTTGTCATGTGTGCACCTTGAATTTCAAGCATTTATAATCAAGTACAAGTTAATTTATAATATTAGAATTTGTAGAAGTACAACAATGTTTAACAATTTTATCCACTCTAGTAGATGTTGTTAAAGGGAAACATGAAATTTTACAAGAAGTACATGTAAATTCTGATTATTCTTATTCATCATCACTTTCGTTAAATAAGGAAGTAAGTTTCCATATATTAGAGAACAATACAACTACCTTAACAAATAAATATTTTGAATCTAAAAGTTGTATTAATAATTTAGATCAATATTCTCATAAGACAATTGATGACATTCAAGATCAACTTCTTGAGGATTCTGTTAATGAGTATTTCGTTAATTGTCCATTAGAAACAACCGTTGAATCTTATCATTCTGAAAAGTATAATGTTGTTCTCTTACCTTCATATTTAAAATTTTAACATAATCATATTGTATATGATGTCACCAGTTTAGTTTTTTCAATAGAGCATATCATTGTTATTAACGAATTCATACATAGAGAAGAAAAAAATACACAAAAAATTAAGTTGAAAATAGACACAGAGACTAATAATTCATGACACGTATTCCATTTTATTTCATCTTATACTTATTATTCATTACATAATGATTTATTCAATGAATACAATTCTCAAGTAATTATTTCAGATCCTGTACATGATTCACTAAAGAGAAATATGACATTAATGTGAGCGTCTCTTCACATGAATCTAAGTCTTCTATAGGGGAAGAAGAAACTTCTGTAGTAAATACGTTCCCCATAAAGCCTTTGATTGATTTATTTACATTTATAATTAATGAATAATCTTGTTCTGCAAGTAATCAACTAGGCCACATTAAATTTTTTAATCAAGCAAATGATATTAATAGCTACCATCCTATTAATAAAATTTTATGTTATACAATAAAAGAGGGTAGATCATGCACATTTTTTGATCCTGTCGATTCATCACAAGTTGATTTTTCAACATTCAAATTTTTGGAGGCTTTTAAAGAGGATGAGACACTTCGATTGCAACCAATGGCTATGTCAAGTTCTCATAATATTGCTAGGATTTGTGACATTAATATCATCAAGATTATTCTGTAATATATTCTTCATAGTAATTTTACACATTATCCTTGCTCATCTATAAAATGTTTCCAACATTTCCACATCATTCATTGTACATACCATGATAGAATAAAAGATTGTATAGAAGAACATTTCCTTGCAAAATTTCATGTAAATATTAACATTATTTTTTTTTAGATGTTAGATTCAACTCTAGATATTTTAAAATTTTATTGTTTTTATTATTGATTCAATTTTATGCCTATTTTATAATGTAAATATGACTGTGATATTTTTCATTTTTTCTATAATTTATGTTGTTATTCCAGTATTGATAGTTCATGGGGAAAGGAGGCATTAATTGATTCCACTGATTTGCTTCAAGTTGATGGAACAACATTTCATTTTCAAATCAAGATTATGCTTCATCATCTTGTTGTTTCTCTCATAATCAACTTTCATGATTTCACACAAAACTTAGTACTTGAGATCACTTCACATTATTCCGACTAGCTAAATTATTCATCCACTAGTTCTTCCCAAATTCTATCATTTTTTCAACCCAATTTTAACATCTTAATTGAATTTTGGTTGGAAAAATTATTGATGAAATAATACTTATTACATAAATTTTTTTATAATAGAATGGAAACATGGTTGGAGGAATATTTACAAGCAAATTTTCTTATAAATAATAATGTTGTTATATTCTTCATAATGCGTGGAATTTTAGGTATTGCAATTCTTTCATTTCCTCTTACTAGATTAATTCCTCTTTTATTATTGATTTCTGATATACATATGTTTGCAGGCTTGAAGAAACATTTATGACTCCATTGAAAATTTGATTTTACTTAGATTTTTTATTCTAATGTAGTTTATATTAGGTTTAGGGGTATTTTAGTTTGTTTTCTTTTTCTTTTTCTTTTATTCACTCAAATAAATATAGTTATGAGGACATGGATTACTCTCAAACTAGGGGCAAGTCATCACCAAGATGCATTAAGGGAAGTGCTCTTTACAAGTCATCATCATCAAGCATTTATAATAAAGTACAAGTTGATTTAAAAGATTTATAAGTTGTATAAGCACAACAACGTTTAACAACTTTATCCACTTTGGTAGATTTTTATAAAGGGAAACATGAAATTTTACAAGAAGTACATGTAACTTCTAATTATTCTTGTTCATCATCACTTTCGTTAAATAAGGAAGAAAGTTGCCATATCTCAGGGAACAATAAAAATTCCTTCACAAAGAAAGAGTTTGAATGTAAAAGTTGTAATAATAATTTAGATAAATCTTCTCTTAAGACTCTTAGGATGAATTCTAATCGCAACTGTACAAAAAAAACTTACGTTAGTTGTCCATAACAAACAACCCTAACATCAAAGATGGCTCCCAATTTCTTTAGATCTGCAGTTAGTTGACCAAGATAAATGCTACAAAATCTAGATATATGCAGTAAAAGACATTAAGCAACAAATAAAAGCAAGAGTTGCTCCATGCATCCAATAGACAAGGAAAGAGTATTTTTAAATATTTTTTATTTTATTTTTGACAAGATGTTACCAGTCCCCCTCAATGGGATGAGTTCTTGTAATTCCTCAACACTTCAGATCTAAGATCTCTCTCTTGATGGTGTAGAAAACCCAGACAAAAAATGGAACTCAAAGGGATCTCACAAGAAAACTGGTAGCAAAATATGATAGTGATGGAGGATCAAACTCAGACCAAAAGTATAGATCCTGAGTGATCTTTAGGCTACAAAAGGTAGTGAGTGAATGGAAAGACCCTTCTATTTATAACAAAATATTGAGTTAGTCTAGATGTTGGTGCATAATTAAACTATTATTAACCAAATATAGATCCAACTTTTATGGAATATTTTATTATATTTGTTGGAGGGAAAAAGAATTTCAATTTGGTCAAATCCCTTTATTTGTAAATAATAAATAAATAAATGATTTATTTATTATTTTAAGGATGTGGTTGAGTAATAATTAAATAAATAGTGATTTATTCAATTATTTATAAATGATTTAGTCATATTTAACAAGGAATATTATTTAAATAAGGTTTAAATAATTATTCCTACAAAATAATAAGATCAATAATGATTTATCTAATTAATTTTCCTGTTTTGGGTTAAATATGACAAGGAATATTAATTGAAATATTGTTTAACTAATTATTCCTTGAGGAAAATAAGAAAAATATAGATTTATTCAATATTTCCTCATGGGGTTTCTTGTTTAGACCATAAACAACTTAATAAATTATGGATTACTAAGTTATTTTTCATAGTGAAAGCAATTTTACTTAGGGTAAAATAGGTCTTACATGGTGTACTTTGGTCCATCTAATAGTAACAGGTTAGCTGAACAAAAATTGGTGTAACAAAGACAATTAATGACATTCAAGATCACCTTATTGAGGATTCTATTAATGAGTGTTCTATTAATTTTCCATTAGAAACAATTGTTGAATTTTCTCATTTTGAAAATTCTAATGATCATATTGTACATGAAGTCCCCAATTTATTTTTTCAATAGAGAATATCACTGTCTTTGATGAATTCATTCCTAGAGAAGAAGAAAATACACATATTTTTTAAGTTGAAATTAGACATGAAGACTAAATTATTCACGAGATGTCTTCCAATTTGTTTAATATTGTACTCATTATTCATTATATCATTATTTATTCAATGACTGTCATTCTTAGATAATTATTTCAGATCCTATACATTCACATTTTGCAACGTCAGAATTTGATAAAGAGAAAGATGACATTAATGATATCTTCTCTTTACATGAATATAAGTCTTCTATGGGGGAAGAAGAAACTTCTATAGTAAATACAGTCCCCATAGAGCCTTCTAATTATTTAGTTACATTTATAATTAATGAAGAATCTTGTTGTGCAAGTAATCGACTAGGCCAAATTAAATTTTTTAATCAATCAAATGATATTAATAGTTTTCATCCTATTAATAAAAATGTATGTTGTACAATAACGGAGGGTAGCTCATGCACATTATTTGATCTGATCAATTCACCAGAAGTAATTGTTCAACGTTTGAATTTTTTGTTAGCCTCTTTCAAATAACAATAATAAATCCAAAATAATAAATAAATTAATTAAATATTCCAAGTTAGGAATATGTCCCTAACTCTTGGGTTGTTCCTCAAATATTGGAGTTTGTTTAGTAACTCCTATCTTGGTGGGTTTTTGGTGAGAAATTATCTCAACCAAAGAAGTCTAAGATAGCACAAACTATCTTAGACATTTTCTCTCATATATTTAAATTGTAAACTAAATTATTTTAATAAGAGAGAATGATGAGAATGCCATGAGGCCGAAGCCTATTTTTTTCCATTGTTTTTTCTAGTTCTGTATCTGTGTTTTCTGCAATCTGTTTCTAAGTTATTTCATTTCTACATGTGGTATCGAAGCGAGTTAAGATCCCTGTTTTGAAGATATACATAGGCTGTGTGTGCAAGTGTGAATGGCGCTGGTGAAATGATGAAGAACGAGATCCATGATGTTGATCCCCTAATGACGAGATCGATACCCTAATGTTCCATCCACCGGAGTGCTATCATCTAACAAGTTTTGTTGTGAAGTATTTGCTTGTGCATGTGATCATATAGGGAGAGAGATCACTTTAACTGTGGGAATTTTATAGGTTGGATTCACACTCGGCAAGGCAAAGACCCGCTACATGCACTCAATCGAATCAGATCATGGTCATTCGTTGTTCATAGAGTAGTCTGGTCTGTTGACAGAATCTGGAACATGGAAAATATGGGGGTTTGACATTGTGTTAGTTGGTGCTGAGTATTGAAGGTGGCTCAAGGCATCTGGAGGGATGTTGTTATGCATTAAATATGGCTTGATGCAACTCAAGTTTTACATAGCGTTGAAGCACCACTACATTGGTTGCCATCATAAACACAACATAACCGTGATCATTCCACACGCAGAAACACAGGTTGGGAAATCCCGTATTGCAGCATTGTGATTTGGGTTGTTTTTTTAATTCATGAATCATTGTACATCTAATAGTTTATTTCAAGGGACAGAAGTAGCCTTGTATATTGACTGTCATAATCATGCTGGTATGGATAGGGTCAACCGTCATCTTGCTTAAGACATGACCCTAAACACAGTTAAGGTTTTAAGATTAGAAAGGTGAAGAATAATTCACTCCAGACTATTTGTTTCTGTGCTTTTAACTAGCATTACTTAATGAGTTCTTAACTTCTTATCCAATTTCTCTTTTGATATCTCCAACTAGATGGAAATTTTAATTGTGTTCTACTGAACATACTGGATTCTATTCATAATAGCACAAGCGGAGTTATTTGTAAACGAGTAATAATGATGTGCTTTGGTAAGGAAAACTTTTGGCATTTTATGAGCTTATGGCACTATGAATAGTCTCCAATTGACCTCCTTTCCCCAGAACTCTTGGTGTTCGATGCTGCTACAACATTTAGGCTCATGAACATGCTTAATTTTAATTTGGGTCTTTGCAGATGTGGAATTTGCAGGGTGATGAGAGGCCTGAGAAGATCTAAAGACAGGGGTGAGAATGAGAAAAACTATTGTGTAAGAGACGAACGTGATGAGCAGAAAAATGACATAGGGCCTCCATGTACCCTCTTCTGAAAATGTTGCTTCCCCATTTTAAGTTCACAAACTTCGACAACTACTTCTCATAAATGCAATGATTTTGTGGCATTAGCAGTTGTGGATTTTAACATCCAACGTAGGTTTCTTGCTAGAAGTGAATTTGGTTGTCTCCTTTTCCCATAACTTTCACAGAATTGTGGTTCATATGTTGTGTCTAGCATGAAGTAAAGAACTTGGTGCCCAATTGCAGAGAATTTACCACTAAATATATTCATAGAAATCGCCCATTAAATCATTTGACAACCCAACGCTGTAATTTCAGTTCTACAATCGTTGTTGAAAGAAATTTCTTGAGACAATTGCTTTAGGAAAATCATATCATCCCAAAGAGATCTCGGCCTCAAAAGTGTTTGATTTATTTGTGACACTGCCAACAAATATCGCTGAGTTTTTTTTACAAAAGAGACCTACCTTTCTGCCATGCGGCCGAGGCTTCACATTTCAGAGATCTTAACATGGTTTAAAGCCTTCACATGGAGCAAAATATGAGGAGACATCACTGTGCATGGTTCCCAATGATGTGGATTCCGTTCAAAGTATATTCGTGGAGCAGCTTTTGAAAATACGTCATATGAGAGGGTACTTATGCATAAAAGGTGAGCTTCATTTTTTAAATGACTTCATACACACTATTTCAATTTTTAAAGTGCCATAAGCAAGTGATTATTCAACATGTTTAGAAAACTTGAAATATATATTCAAAAGAGAGTGATAATAAAGTTAAGGTATATATCTTTTGGAGTGATAAGTGAGTGGAGTATTAAATTTACCATTGTATATATAAAAGCATAGATTTTTATGGGTTGATGTAAAAACATAAATTTTGGGAGTGCTTAATTTCCACGTTATGGGGGACAAGTAGTTTTACTTTTTCAATTATGTGGGTCAAGTGGGAAGTATAAGGGTGGATTTATAGGTGAATTTTTTACTAAGTGATTTAAAAAAAAAATTGATATTAATATTTTTGGAGGAATAAGGAAAAAGAACTTATAAAATTGTATTAATGGGATGTATGGAGAGATAAGATGTGAGATTTGTAAATTTGGAGTGATAAGGGAAATTCATTGTTGTGATTCCAAGTACCATTTTTCTTTGAGAGAGATTGAGTCGGTGAATATCCAGATTTTGAAGAAAAATTTCTTCCAAGGGTTGTGAGCTTGACATATTCATTACTTGAAGGTGGAGATTTCTCATGTACTCAATACTTAATAAAGATATCATTTTTTGGTGATTGTGTCCTAGATCCACCCAAAATTTAATAAGGGGATCTTAGGTACACCATGTGTGTTTGTGATGGCACATGTTTTTTTATGGCTTCATGTTGTTGCTTTTGATTTGTGTCTAGTTATGACACATCAATAATTTCATTTATTATCGCATACATAAAGTTCAATATCAACAAGAACAACACATGTAACAAAATAACTGCAAGATGAGCACAGGAATTTGTGCCACTACAACATATAATAAAAAATTTTCTACATCAACAATCAAATTCACTTAGTCAAGTTAATACATTTCAAATAAAAGTCTACATCAACGTTCTTGCAAATCCATTTAAGAAATTGTAATCAAATTCATTGTTTTAAGTGCATCATTAAAAATTCATTGTTAATGAATTTTTAAGAGAACAATTGAATCATTAAAATCATTGTAAGCTTTCTTGGGTGCATTTTCGATAGTGTTCGACACCCTTCCTTTACGCAAAATCAAGTGAGTGCACGAATTTTTGAATCAAACAAGAAACACGTTTACATCTCCTACAAGCTAGTGTGAGTATTCATTGAAGCAATTTGCATCAATTCAGTACAAAGATCAAACCATCAATTGATCCAGCGTAAAGTTTATTATAGCAACCATCAAAGCAACCAAACAATCTAAAACAATCAAGCAAGTTGAGATCGACATCAAGCGAGTGTGGCTATTAATTCAAGTGAGCGTTCAAGAAAACACGATCATCATCAAGCGAGCATGAATTCCAAAGTTTAAGCAAGAAAATTATACAATTCTAGCAAGTGTTCCAAGAAAGCGCAATAAGCAAAAAATCGAGCAAGCATGCCATTCAATCCACATAGCAAGCGAGCCTATCCTTCAAGTACCAAATCAAGTGAAACAATTCAAAGAAAGACATCTACAACAAGAGAGCCTGATTTCAAGAATGCAAGTTAAAATGGCGCAACATATTCAGTTGTTAAACATTCTTCACAGTTTGATCATATCGAGTGATGAAGACATGGTGCACATCAACAAAGACACTCTTGCTGATCTTTCACGACATCTACAACAAACACATGAAACTATTGAGTTTCTTCAACTAGATTCACAACTTCAAAGGATTGAATTGCAATAAAAGCGTGATACTTTCAAGATTTTGAACCATCTAGATGATAAGTCATTCATTCCAACAGCTTCAAGTGTCGAAGTTGTTCCAGTTCCAATTTCTTCCAAGTCCATCATCAAACCCTAGGAAGAAATTCAAAATAACAAGAATCGACGCGTCTTATGATATGTCACTAATGACACCACCTTACATATCCCATATTATTCTGAGCCCATTAAGTTCGTCAGTGCAGAATTTCTTGAATAAATCACCTCAGCAAGTTCTGAGAAAGTTGCAGATAACCAGCAATGCACGCCACCCAAAGTTGCAGACAAACAGAATGGCAAGCAACCTGAAGTTGAATTCCAACCGAAATGTTATCATTGTCAAAGAACTGGTCATATGGAAGATCAATGTTTTTATCTCCATCCTTGTTGCCATTGTGACAAGCCCAATCATTCCTTAGATAAATGTCGCAAAAAATGACAAACATCCAGATTTAAGATACATTATGAATGGATCAACCCTTGGAAATGGTCATCCACAGTCAAAAGATTGTCTCAGTTCTATAATCGAATATAATGACACATAGTGCAGCCAACAGTGAAAATATGATGGTACTCTCTATTGGGAAAAATACTGAGAGGGGGGGGTGAATCAGTATTTAGTGCAGACTAAAATTTTTTTACTTTTTCTTTCTCTAAAACCCATACACTACTTTAATGAACCCAATTCGCATATACACACGGATATCCTTAATGATACTTGCGTATTACCAGAGATCTCATTATGCAGATAATTCTTTACTTAGATCATTGTATCATTCATTCATTAGATGTTCAGTAAGAAGTAAACATGTGCAGTAAGAACATAATAAATCATCACACATAAGCAACACACATCAACACCAGGATTTAAGGTGGAAACCCAATTTGGGAGAAAACCACCGCTATCATTGTATCTGTCTTCAATATTTATTATAAAGAAAAATTCTTACAACCATGTACTGGCACAGACTCATACCAACACGCAGGGACCCACCTGAATAAGGCTACAACCTTCTCTCATTTACCAGCCTCTCCTGGAAGGGAGCTACAACCCCCTGCTCTCGTTTACCAGCCTTTCCTGGAAGGGAGCTACTACCCCCTGCTCTCGTTTACCAGCTACCACTGGAAGGGAGCTATAACCCCCTCACTGAAGGCTTCGACCCTCAGCACCATTGCGGACCACGTTTCATCAATTTTCATACTGTATCCAATAGCTTCCATACAACACACCTTGTAGGCCACTTTTCATTAGATTTTCAGACTGGACCCACTCCACACATTTAAGCTTAACATATGTCAAACTGAAACTTATAACCCCATCAATTCATTCATTGAATCATCAATCAATTAGTCAAACAACCCAGATCTATATGAATAAATCTTTGACAGATAGCAATAAAACAGTAAAACAGATCAGACATTTCAATCCACATACTTTAGCAAAACCCTAGATTTCCTACACGCTTTTACTTTACTGAACATGCGTGTATACGCGCTTTCACAAAGACAAACCTACGTATACTTCTGCACATATTCCAGAACTGATTTCACATTCCAGATGCGCTTTTGCTGAAGCCAACCCACGTATATACGCGCCTTCACTGCCACGAACCTGCGTATAGATCTTCAAACTTTGTAGGGTGATGGCGAGCATAAACCACCAAACCCAGAATCTCTATTGAGATGTGCATATAAGAATGCATCTCATCAACTACCCAAATCAAACTCAATGTCTGACAATCTCATAATTTAATTAAGCGGAAGCTTCTATCTAATAAAGGTTATGAAACCCACAAATAAACAAATCAGAATTACAACTTGATTAAAAATCAAATTACCGATACCAATCGGTTTCTCCTTCCACTATCCCTAATCTGTATGTAATTGAATTCCATGAATATATATGTGCACTCTTTAAAACTTCTAAGGTTGGTATTGGCTAGCAAACCAACGCACTCACACCTTCATTTTCAGCGATGCAATTTTCAATAACACAGGCTTTGATCAGTATCAACAAAAATTGACCACGCATTAACTTACCTCTTCGAAAACTTCATCGGACGCTTTCTGGCTCTGTGTCTAACACTAACCATCGCTTGTCAATGCTTTCAATGTATTATTCACTTGTTTCAATCCATTTGTTTTATTCATAAATTCACACTTTGCAAATAACCCAAATACCAAAGATTCACAAATGAACTTTGATACCTTTATCTTCGCGTTCCAATATGACCTTTAACCTTTTAAAACATTCAAAACAGTATTGAATGTAATATAGGTATATCACTGGTCCACAGATCTGGTCGATCAAACGCTTAAAACAGTTTCGCTAATCGATAGTCGCCAGTCCCTTTTTAAACTATTGACATTCATCGCCACTCCGACGCGATTTCATTGGAAATCTCAATTTGCAGAGATTAAATGTCACCTATCCAACAATCGACCACCCCACAGTTCCGATGCGATGTGATTCAAATCAGTTCTTCATCGCAATCAACACTGGGCTTTCATATATGTTGTTTAACAATTGTTCCGATGCAATATCAATCGGAAATCAGAATCACTGTATTGCAATAGTTAAACTACGGGCCTTCCTGTAGCAGCGCGAGATCTTTTGGATCCAATATCATATCAACCCAATCTATAATATTTCGCATCCGAATCTATTTTTATATGGCGTGATGTGGATCACTTCTCCTCACTCCGATGTGACAAATTAGGCGGACCGACGAATTACAAAACCATTATATGTTAATCAATCGGCTCAAGGATTCCGTGAAATATTTTCAGGCTCTTTCTTTGCATTAAAACTTCTTTCAGTTCACAATTGTCGACAGTGCCAGGCTTACATTAAACACGGTGTTTCTCACAATTGAAATTAAAACACACAAGCCGCACACCATTTAATCAATTGCACAGACATACAATACTCAAATTCCTACCATTTGTCATTCGATTTGGCACAGAAATAATTTCTTTCATATTACTCAGAAAAAAAACAAAACAAAGCCTCGCTTTTGCCAAATTACCCAATAAAATGAATATTATTACATACTGTTACAAAAATGCTCACACTCTGAACTCTCGCCCCACACAAAACCTATTCTAATCTCTCACTCATTAACATTTTCCTCCTTTTACTATTAACTAGCTCCTAAAACAATGCTAACGCAATCTCCTATTTTTAAAGAATAACAAAAATCTTCTATTTCGTTGCTTTTCAAGCACACCTAGACTAACAACTCTTATCTCTACATTTAAAGAAGATAATCTCTTATTTATTACAATAACAAACTTTTTGAGAAGTCCAACCTTCTTAGTAAAACTAATTTTAACCAACAGTCACTGGATTTCACCCTTGTTTAGCCACAACATGTGAAAAAGTCTTCACATTGCTGGCTAATCGTGATGCTCCTGCATCAGACTCCCCACGTAAGAAATTTTATGACCACCTGGTCATAAGTCTAGATAATTGTTTCCTCCTGGATCCCAAATTTTATTTTGTAATCTTTCCTTGCTTGTTAATTTCTCTATTGCTGTTGTTATCTGATGTTGTTCTCTAGGTCTCCATATTTTATGCTATAATGCTCCACTTGCTCTGCCTTTAAGGTCTGCTACTGTCTTTCTCTTGTTGTCACTCCTTTTCTTTCTTGCTGTTGTCTTTCTCTGAGACATTTTCATCATTAACCTCCTTATCAACTCAATTTCTCTGTCCAGTATATCCTCTATCTGCTGATTGTTTCTATATCTTGATTGTTGAATTCTCATTCCCTCTTGTTCTTCACTTGTTTTGATCACTTCCTTTTCACCCTTACTGCTGTTTTGCATCTTTTCTGATGCTGCTACATTGTCTTTTAGAACAATTTCTTGCCTCTGTTTTCTGCATCTGTCAACTTCTTCTTGATTATTATTTATGACGACTATTTTTTCATCCTTCTTCAGCAATCTATCCTGGACATTCATCCTCTGCTCTTCTGACTTCCTCCTTTGAAAGTCTAATTCTCTATATAACTCAATGATTTTACTGGGAGTGAACTTTGAAAATTTTTCATAATCTTCCATTTCCTCATTTGTTATTGTCTCATTATCACATGGTCCTTCTTCCTCTGATAAATCTTCCTTAACATCATTCAGTAGATGTTCTTCCTCTTATTCTTCTATTTGGCTATCCACCTGTGCCAAATATGTTCCAGCGTCTGCCACAACATCTTCAATTATAAAACAATCATTACAATAAAAAATATAAGGCCTCTGTACCTCTTTTCCCTTTAGCAACACTTCAATATGTTGCGTTGATTTCTCTTATTCTATCAGCATATCAGTATGCTGATCCAAACTCAAAGAACTCTTGAGACTGTTAGCTAGTCTCCCCTTCTCATCATATATTTCAATGATGTCTTCCAGCATTTGTCCATTGTAGTGAACTGATTCTTTCCCAGCCTCTTTATCATATTCTGCTTCAAAACGTTCATCTTCTGGAAGGTACTCTTTCACATCTTTGATAGTTTTAAAAGACTTTCTATCTTCTTCCAAACCTGAAATCATACACAAATCATTAGTTTTAAAATCACAAGACCTTACGGTATTATTTGATGCTTCAGTCATTAAGTCTTCTGGCTACTTTGAATCATTCATATGATTCAACTCCTCTAGCTCTTCATCACTCTCAAAAAGTAATGGTCCACTTTCTGGTCCACATATTGAAACTTCAACATCTTCCTTTTGTCGTAGCTCAATTCTTTCGAGCTTCTCTATCCTCTATTTGGCATCTATAACCTGTTCAAGTCCCCTTAGTTCCTTCATCAACTGCATATTCACCTGATGATTCCTCTTCTCTTGTAGCATCTACCACTTCACCTTTTTTCTCATGACATAAACATGCTTCTGGTCTACTTCATTTCTTTGCAACATCTCCATTAACACCTCAAGCTAAACTACTATCTCAGCCTTCTCCCACTCTTATTCCTCTTTGCTTAACTATCTCTGTATGCCATTTGCCTTGGCATCCTTCTCCTTTTGTCCTCTGCTGTGGTTTCTTTCAGAACCTCTGTTACCACTCTCACTAGTCATCATCCTCTCCATCTCTATGAGTTCCATACTCACTCTACTATGAGTTGCACTAAAGCCTCTACAACAGCAAGTCCTGTCCTGCCGCCACTTACCTCACCAAGCTCTCCTCACTCAGTCTTTTGGCAAGCAATTGGTTCTCTATCTCTGGAACCTCCTTTTGAGCACTTCTCTTTGCTCCTTCTAGGCTTCAACTCATCTGCATCTTCTAAGAACGCAACTGTCCTCCTTATCCAATCTCTATTGGAATTCCTCAAGGTTCTGCCACATCTATGTTTTCACTTAGAAACTTTCACCAGCTTCCTTTATCTGTTAGCAATTCTAACCACATCTTCTATGGAATTTCCTTTTGGGAGCATAATACTTATGCTTCAATGCAAATACTATAATATTCTGTTCTTCAAATCCAAATAAAAGCATATCATCTTACCTTCAAGATCTCGATCTAATCTTATCCTTCCATTCACTTGTACTTTTGAATGGATTGTCCTTCCCACTAGCTTTCAGCTATGTCTTCAAACTCTGTTACTTCCAAAACTTACAAACATCCCTCTTACCATTTAACTACTGTAATATTACTATAAAATTTCATTCATTTCATATCTGCTAATCATTAGACAAAACTACATACCTTCAATTACCTTCAGAATCTCATCATTCCTACAAATCTGTTTCAGCAAATATTTATGCTTCCACTGCACAATTTCTCGATATTCAACTACTGTCAATCAGATTTTAAAATCTGATCCTCTCTTCCAATATTCTGGCTTTATCTGGGAAAAGCTTTAGCTATCAGCAAAAATTCCTTCTTTGCTGAGTTTCTTCCACTCAGAAATCATTAGCAGCTTCTTTCATTACTATCCCTTAAGGTTTGATCTCCTTTGCTGAGATACTTCATTGTTGCAACCATCAATTCTCAATCTATTCCTTTGTCAGCAAAACTCAAATCAGAATTAAACAAACACAATACCTGCACGATTCTCCATTCATCCTTCACATTCAAGTGAATCTCCATTCTCCAAACATTGTTGTGGATTCTTTCTGTCTCTGCAATCTCTGATTTACCTGCCTCTAAGAACTTAATTGTTCTTTTCCATTCTCCCAGCTGTATTCTGGTTGCTTGACTGTCATATTAGAATCTGATATCCCTTGCCTGCATGCACATCCCTCGGTTTTGAATTCTTTCAAGAAACTTTCATACATAATTTCTTTCTTTTGCCTTATACCAAATGGTTCATTTATAATTCGGCTCCGATACCAAAATGATGGTGAGCATAACCCGCCAAACCCAGAATCTCTATTGAGCTGTGCATATAAGAATTCATCTCATCAACTACCCAAATCAAACTCGATGTCTGACAATCTCAACATTTAATTAAGTGCAAGCTTCTATCTAATAAAGGGTATGAAACCCACAAATCAACAAATCAGAATTACAACTTGATTAAAAATCAAAGTACCAATACCAATCGGTTTCTCCTTCCACTATCCCCAATCTGTATCTAATTGAATTCCCTAAATATATATGTGCGCTCTTTAAAACTTCTAAGGTTGGTATTGGCTAGCAAACCAACGCACTCACACCTTCATTTTCAGCGATGCAATTTTCAATAACACAAGCTTTGATTATTATCAACAACAATTGACCACGCATTAACTTACCTCTTCGACAACTTCATCGGACGCTTTCTGGCTCTGTGTCTAACACTAACCATCGCTTGTCAATGCTTTCAATGTATTATTCACTTGTTTCAATCCATTTGTTTTATTCATAAATTCACACTTTGCAAATAACCCAAATACCAAAGATTTACAAATGAACTTTGATACCTTTATCTTCACATTCCAATATGACCTTTAACCTTTTAAAATATTCAAAACAGTATTGAATGTAATATAGGTATATCACTGCTCCACAGATTTGGTTGATCAAACGCTTAAAATAGTTTCACTAATCGATAGTCGCCAGTCCCTTTTTAAACTATTGACATTCATCGCCACTCCGACGTGATGTAATCGGCAATCTCAATTCGCAGAGATTAAATGTCACCTATCCAAAAATCGACCACCCCACAGTTCCAATGCGATGTGATTCAAATCAGTTCGTCATCGCAATCAACACTGGGCTTTCATATATGTTGTTTAACAATTGTTCTGATGCGATATCAATCGGAAATTGGAATCACTGTATTGCAATAGTTAAACAATGGGCCTTCCTGTAGCAATGCGAGATCTTTTGGATCCGATATCATATCAACCCAATCTATAATATTTCGCATCCGAATCTATTGTTATATGGTGCGATGTGGATCACTTCTCCTCGCTCCGATGTGATAAATTAGGCGGACCGACGAATTACAAAACCATTATATGTTAATCAATCGGCTCAAGGATTCCGCGAAATCTTTTCAGGTTCTTTCTTTGCATTAAAACTTCTTTCAGTTCACAATTGTCGACAGCGCCAGGCTTACATTAAACACGGTGTTTCTCACAATTGAAATTAAACCACACAAGCCACACACCATTTAATCAATTGTATAGACATACAATACTCAAATTCCCACCATTTGTCATTCGATTTGGCACAGAAATAACTTCTTTCATATTACTCATAAAAAAACAAAACAGAGCCTCGCTTTTGCCAAATTACCTAATAAAATGAATATTATTACATACTGTTACAAAAATAATCACACTCTGAACTCTTGCTCCACACAAAACCTATTCTCATCTCTCACTTATTAACATTTTCCTCCTTTTATTATTAACTAGCTCCTAAAACAATGCTAACACAATCTCCTATTTTTGAAGAATAACATAAATCTTCTATTTCGTTTCCCTTCAAGCACACCTAGACTAAAAAATCTTATATCTACATTTAAAGAAGATAATCTCTTATTTATTACAATAACAAACTTTTTGAGAAGTCCAACCTTCTCAGTAAATCTGATTTTAACCAACAGTCACTGATTTCACCCTGGTTTAGCCACAACATGTGAACAAGTCTTCACATTGCTGGCTAATCCTGATGCTCCTGCATCATAGGGCAGCGCAATTCTTCAGAACAGATATATAGCTCAGATCTTACCCTTCACTTCAGAAAATATTCGCCTCATCTCAGATCTAAACTTTCCGTAAACAGATCTAGAAAATACATAGTCTTTTCAGATCTAGAGATCCCTCTTCATCATTTTCTTCATAGGTGCATTATTAATTCAGATCAATCAAATTTTTACCCAATCCATGGAGATATACTTCAGAGTGAAGTATTCATCCAATACCCAGACTTATGCACACCCTTGCACTATGATCTTCTTCTCCTTAAATAGATTTAGCTTTTACCAATACCATGAGCGAAAACCACACAACTTCTAATGGTATTCTTAGATGTAATCAAATAAACCATACAACGCTCAATACTGTGTGCCAAAACCACGGTAATGCCCCTTGTTATTCTAATTTTTTAGCGCAAATAGGCATACGCTACTTGTCACGTACTTTTTATCGTGCATATGCTACTTCTCCTTTACAAACCTGCGTATGCCTTGTGACATACCATATTTATTATTTCTCTGGCACTTACTAGAATTCCTTTCTTCTGTTATTTCTGAGCTTATCTATAGATACATCATCCTTCCTTATTTAACACAAGATACATCTTCCTTACATATTTAACACATAGGTTTCTTATCATAGGAAACTCATCAAGCAGGTTTCTATCAAGAACAACTTCATCAAGTAGGTTGCCATCCAAATACAACTTACCAAGTCAGTTTCTATTAAGGAAGACAACTCATCAAGTTAGTTTCCATTAAGGACAACTTCATCTAGTAGGTTGCCATCAAAGACAACACATTGCATCATATTGCCAACAATCTTATTTCATCTAGTAGGTTGCCATCAAAGACAACACATTGCATCATATTGCCAACAATCTTATTTCATCAAGTAGGTTGCCATCAAGGACAACACATGCCAACAATCTCCCCCTTTGGACTTGAAGGCAACCATGATGGTGTTTGATCACCACAACAAATAGATACATTGATTATAACCATTATGCAAACACCATGATACTCTCCCCCAATTCAAACACCATGTTACTCTCCCCCTTTGACATCAAGGGCAAAGGGCGGATCAAAGCCAAAACAAGGTTTTTATTCTCTTGTAGAAAGACGAGCTTTGTAGATCTGATGTGCACTGAAGTTACCATCTCCCCCTGATTTCTTGCTGAAAACATATTTTTTTTTTTCAATGAAGTACATGACTTTATGACCTTTCCTATCACCAAGGACTCATACTTACATCAATGATCCAACCAAGTGGATTTACATATTTTGACTCAACTACCCAACCAAGTGGGTTTACAAATTTGATCAAGTCCTTACATGACTGAATATTACAATTTTACATCATAGGTCTCAACATGACTTTTTCATCAAATTACAACTATGACTTTTTATGACCAATATCAAAAAGACCTCAAGAGAGAGATCATATTTCAGAACCATCTTAATGCAAAAAATGCATTACTTTCCATATGACCAATGCTCCCCCTTAGCTTGTGCATCCTAAACACTTTCAACAGCAAATCATCAATTCATCTTCATCAGATATCAGAGAATGAAACAGAAATATGAGAGCTGAAACATCACCAGAGATACCCAACAGCACCACAGCTGTGCTAAAGAATGCTGACCCAAAAATTTGTCAGCACACACCCATACGCGGTTTTCTATGTATAAACTCGCACATATACATGACTGTCCTTCAGGAAATCTGTGTATCCAACTTAATCTTCTGATTTTAAGAAGATCTGATTTTTTGAGAGGCAGAGACTACTCCCAGCTTCTGTCTGAGATATTCAAATGATTCCCTAGAGTATATGAGAGAAGAAAGATATGACAATGTAACTGTGTTTTCAAGTGTCCATCAACAGTTGTAGCATAAGCACATCAGTAACCAAGCCTTCAGGCTCTTTGCAGCATCAACATATTCTTCCCAAGAGGAATTATCATACCATAACAACTTCTTCAATAGACAATATGTATCAAGCAATCATTCATGTGATCTGTTATCATCAAGATCTTCGTGATTTATTTATTTCATAATCATGATGTAACATGTGTACGAATTATGTCAATAGTCATCAGCAACAAACTCTTCATGATCTATCCTTATCTCTGCATCATAAAACTTTCATCTCATCCAGGTGTTAAAACAAAAGATAATCTTCATCAAAAAGAAATCAGGGCTCATCCATAATCTCATCATAAGAAACCATGTATCATGTCATCATCATTTGAGCATGAGTATTACGAAAACTAAGGAATAAGTAGATACAATGCCAACAATGCAATCATTAGTAGTTATATTGGTGCTCCCCCTGAACCTATGCTCCTGTTCTTGAGCCATCTCACTATTTTCCTTAATAGAAAAGCATACGCTTCTGTATCCAGCGGAACTCGCGTGTATACGTGGCTTTAGTTCATGAAACCCGCGTATGGAAAGTGAAATACATAAAATTTTACAACTTCATCTCCACCTGAATTTGTACCACCTGTACCTGTCTTTTCTTGTCATATCAGATGCACTATCAGAAATAAACACAACCAGAATTACCAAACCAACCATGGGAATCATCATACATTGCTCCCCCTGTGATGATACATTATTGATTCCTATAATGTATCTCACATCACCCCTACAGTCATTATGAGAAGTAAGCTTTAGAAGTGGATGACTGCAGTAGGATTATTATCTCCTACGTTTTTGACCGGTCCTCCTTCTTTTTCCGGTTTTGCTTGAAATTTCTTATTGTGTGCTGGAAATTATCCAATTTCTCAGATCTATTCATCCTGCATTCTTTTTCTACATGTCCATATTTGTTACAAGAATAACATCTTGCGTGACCAGAAAAGTAAGCATAGGGATCATAATGTGTTTTTCTATTCTTTCTTCTATTGCAATCCGCTGCTTTATGACCATACTTGCTGCATGAAAAACAATATCCCTTAAAGAAACCTGAGTACCTTTCTATGTAGAATCTATTTTTTTGAGACTGAAACAATCTGCTTCTGCAATTGGTTGCAACATGCCCATTATTATGACATTTAAAGCATTCAACATTATTGATCAAAGGAGGGAATTATTTCTTTTGAGAGTTCATGATTGTCGGTTGACCTTTTGTTTCTTTCAACACATCAGGTTTTGCATTGATATCCTTTGAATATTTAGCACTTCCTTGTGAACTAGATTCTCCTTTAACAGTTTCATGAAAACCAAGACCAAATTTAACAGAAGGAGACCTTTGACTGCTAAGAATATTGTCCAGAATCTTAGTGCTATCTTGAAATCTCAAGAGTTTATCCTTTTCTTCTAATTTATATTTCAAAATATTTACCTCAACCTCCAATATTTGGCATTGCTTCTTCATACTTTCTTCAACCCCTCTTCCTTATTCTACCTAATCATTCAATTTTAAAATCTATTCCTTCAACCCATTTTCTTGTTCTTCACAAGTTTGTAAAATTTCTTCATTCTTCTTATTTGTTTTTTCCAGATTTGATTTGAGAAAGATGATTTCTACTTCAAGTCTTCTACTTTGATAGGTTGCTTTATCCTGCAGTTTTTGATACATTTCTATCTGTTCTTTCATTCTAGAGATCATCTCTTTATAGATAGATTCTCTCTCATTAAATGATCTTTGTTGATCTTCAACTTTAATCTTGAGAGCTTCTTCTAGATCCATAACATTACTTTCACTTTCACCATTGCATGCACAAGAACGTGAATCGCAAGAAAAACAATCAATACCTATTTCCTCTTCTTCATTTTCTGCTGCACATGTTTTTTGAGATATCTCCTTTTGAGTAGCCTTCTTCTTTTGCTTCCTTCCCATTGTGACGGATCTCCTTCAAGCGATCAAGCTTATGCAGAAGAACGTACTCTGAAACCAATTTTTGGGAAAAATACTGAGAGGGGGGAGGGGGGGGGGGGGGGGGGTGAATCAGTATTTAGTGCAGACTGAAAAATTTTTACTTTTTCTTTCTCTAAAACCCATATGCTAATTTAATGAACCCAAGTCGCGTATACACGCTGATATCCTTAATGATACTTACGTATTACCAGAGATCTCATTATGTAGATAATTCTTTACTTAGATCATTGCATCATTCATTCATTAGATGTTCAGTAAGCAGTAAACATGTGCAGTAAGAATAGAATAAATCATCACACATAAGCAACACACATGAACACCGGTATTTAAGGTGGAAACCCAATTTGGGAGAAAACCACTGCTGCCATCGTATCTGTCTTCAATATTTATTATAAAGAAAAATTCTTACAACCATGTACTGCCGCAGACTCATACCAGCACGCAGACACCCACCTGCAGAAGGCTACAACCTTCTCTCGTTTACCAGCCTCTCCTGGAAGGGAGCTACAACCCCCTGCTCTCGTTTACCAGTATCTCCTGGAAGGGAGCTACTACCCCCTGCTCTCATTTACCAGCCTCTCCTGGAAGGGTGCTACTACCCCCTGCTCTCGTTTACCAGCTACCACTGGAAGGGAGATACAACCCCCTCATTGAAGGCTTCAACCCTCAGCACCATTGCGGACCACGTTTCATCAATTTTCATACTGCATCCAATAGATTCCATACAACACACCTTGTAGGCCACTTTTCATCAGATTTTCAGAATGGACCCACTCCACACATTTAAGCTCAACATATATCAAACTGAAACTTATAACTCCATCAATTCATTCATTGAATCATCAATCAATCAGTCAAACAACCTAGATCTGTATGAATACATCTTTGACAGATAGCAGTAAAACAGATCAAACATTTCAATCCACATACTTCAGCAAAACCCTATATTTCATACGTGCTTTTACTTTACTGAACCTGCGTGTATACGCGCTTTCACAAAGACGAACTTGTGTATACTTCTGCACATATTCCAGAACTGATTTCACTTTCCATATGCGCTTTTGCTGAAGCCAACCCACGTATATACATGCCTTCACTTCCACGAACCTGGGTATAGATCTTCAAACTTTGTAGGGCAGCGCAATTCTTCAGAACAGATATATAGCTTAGATCTTACCCTTCACTTCAGAAAATATTCGCCTCATCTCAGATCTAAACTTTCCATAAACAGATCTAGAAAATACATAGTCTTTTCAGATCTAGAGTTCCCTCTTGATCATTTTCTTCATAGGTGCATTATTAATTTAGATCAATCAAATTGTTACCCAATCCATGAAGATATAATTCAGAGTGAAGTATTTATTCAATACCCAGACTTATGCACACCCTTGCACTATGATCTTCTTCTCCTTAAATAGTTTTAGCTTTTACCAATACCATGAGCGAAAACCACACAACTTCCAATGGTATTCTTAGACGTAATCAAATAAACCATACAACGCTCAATACTATGTGCCAAAACCATGGTAATGCCCCTTGGTATTCTATTTTGGAGCGCAAATAGGCATACGTTACTTGTCATGTACTTTTCCGCGTGCATACGCTACTTCTCCTTTACAAACCCGCGTATGCCTTGTGACATACCATATTTATCATTTCTCTAGCACTTACTGGAATTCCTTTCTTCTGTTACTTCCGAGCTAATCTATAGATACATCATCCTTCCTTATTTAACACAATATACATCTTCCTTACATATTTAACACATAGGTTGCTTATCATAGGCAACTCATCAAGCAGGTTTATATCAAGAACAACTTCATCAAGTAGGTTGCCATCCAAAGACAACTTATCAAGTTAATTTATATTAAGGAAGAAAACTCATCAAGTCAGTTTCCATTAAGGACAAATTCATCTAATAGGTTGCCATCAATTACAACACATTGCATCATATTGCCAACAATCTTATTTCATCAAGTAGGTTGCCATCAAGGACAACACATGCCAACACTCTCATGAAGTTGAACGGGGGAGTACACCAATGTAAAACTCCTACACTTGAAGGGGGGGAGTTCAGGAATACTTTCTAAGAGAAGTGTCTCTCCTTTCAGCTGACAAAGGGGGGAAATGTCAATGAAATTGACAGTGGTTGTCAGACTGAAAGTCTCGACAGAACCAGCAAAAGAAGCTAGGAGTGCATCTTCAACAGCTAGTGGGCATCAAAAAAATTTCCAGTGGGCATCAACACATTTTCCAGTGGGCAGTTGACAACAAAGAAGCAGTGAACAATTTTCAGGACAGCAAAAGCAACAGTGAGTTGTTTTTGACATCATCAGCTAGTGGGCTTTGAACAAATTTTGTCAGTGGACAAAGGATGTTGATTTAATGCAACTGACATATGGATCCTTTTGAAACTTGGCACTTGATGGAGTTGTCAAGAAAAATTCAAAGATGAATCAGACATACAACTGACTCATGGTCTCTTCAGATTGCAGTTTTTCAACATCCAGCTTTGGCGGTTTTTCAGGAAATGTTTTTTGAGGATCAACATGAGAACTTGGAAGATGGTTCATCGTTCTTATTTTGGATTTTTCATTGAAGGGTGGAATGTTAGCCTCTCTAAAATAACAATAATAAATCCAAAATAATAAATAAATAAATTAAATATTCCAAGTTAGGAATATGTGCCTAACTCTTGGGTTGTTCCTCAAATATTGGAGTTTGTTTAGTAACTCCTATCTTGGTGGGTTTTTGGTGAGAAATTATCTCAACCAATGGAGTCTAAGATAGCACAGACTATATTAGACATTTTCTCTCATCTATTTAAATTGTAAACTAAATTCTTTTAATAAGAGAGAATGATGAGAATGCCATGAGGCTGAAGCCTCTTTTCTGCCATTGTTTTGTCTGGTTCTGTATCTGTGTTTTCTGCAATTTGTTTCTAAGTTATTTCATTTCTACATTTTTGGAGACTTTTCAAGAGAATGAGACACTTTAGTTGCAACCAATGGTTATGTCAAGTTCTCATAATCTTGCTAAGATATTTGACATTAATCTCATCAAGATTCTTCTGCAAGATATTCTTCATAATAATTTTACACATTATCCACACTCATCTATAAAATGTTTCCAACTTTTCCTCATCAGTGATTGTACATACCATCATATAATATAAGATTTTTTAGAAGAATATTTCCTTCCAAAATTTCATGTAAATACTAACATTATTTTCTTTCACATGTTAGATTGAGCTCTATATGTTTTTAAATTTTATTTTTTTATTATTGATTCAATATTTATATATAGTTTCTAATGTATATATGACTGTAATATTTCATTTTTGTGATAATTTATGCTGGTATTTTAGTATTGATAGTTCATTTGAAAACAATGCATTAATTGATTCAACTAATTTTCTTCAAGTTGATGGAACAACATTGCAATTTCAAATCACAATTATGCTTCATCATCTTTTTGTTCCTTTCATAATAAAATTTCATATTTCACACAGACTCTATTACTTTAGATCACTTCACATTATTTTGACTAGCTAAAATATTTATCCATTAATTCTTCCCAAAGTCTAGCATTTTTTTCAACCTAATTTTAGCAACGTAACTAAATTTCGGTTGGAAAAATTATTGATGAAAGAATACTTGTTACATAATGAATTTCATAATAGAATGGAGACATGAATGGAGGAATATTTTCAAGAAAATTTTCTTGTAAATAATAATGTTGTTGTATTGTTCATAATTCATGGAATGTTATATAGTGCAATTCTTTCATTCCCTCTTACTAGATTAATTCCTCTTTTATTATTGATTTTTGATATACATATGTTTGTAGGTTTGAAGCAACATGAATGGACACACTGGAAATTTTATTTTACTTAAATTTTGTTGCTAATGTAGATTAGATTATATTTAGGAATAGTTTAGTTTTTTTAGTGTTATTATTCTTTTATTTACTCAAATAAATACAATTATGAGGACATGTGTTACTCTCAAACTAGGGACAAGTCATCACCAAGATGAATTAAGGGAATTGCTCTTTACCTTTACTCTCTTAGTCAATTTTCATCTTTCTTGTGCTTACAATCATTATACACATTTTTACCCATCTATTTCTCAACTCTTTGACATGGAATGTTTCGTTTCGAAAAGTGTGAAGCAAGAAATGTTTTAAGAGAATAAAAATTGGAAAGAATCCAATATTTGGTTATATGTCACTTACATTACTTTAATATTTTGACATATGGCTAACATATTTTAAAATTTATGTCACAATGATACTTTTAGTCAGCATATATCTTTCTCTATTTTAGGTTCTTTGCTTCGAATAAAAGGCTCGAAAAGTGATATCTCCGATATTAGTAAAATCAATATATCACAATCTAAAGGGAATTATGTCTTTACATTTTAAATTATTAATTAGAATTAATAGGGTTGAGAATCCTAATTTTAAATTCAATATGTGTGACGTGATCTAATAATTCCTTTCCATTTTTTAACTATAATATGATGACATATGCAGTGATTAATATTTTATTATATTTAGGGTGCATCTTAATGCACTAGTATTTAATAAGCTTCTAGACTTTTTCTATATCTTCATTTTCCCTTTTTTGCATCTTCAAACCTTTTTAACATGATTGTAATTTCTTCCATCATAGATTGGGCTTATGTAGAATTTTTTATGGCTTTGTTTTTCATAGTTCTTTGAGCTTATGTCAATATTTTTGTACATTTTTCTCTACTTTGATTTTGATTCCACAATATTCTAAAGTTTTATATGGGGCATCACTTCAAGGAAACACAAATGGAATCTATACTATTACAATCGGGATTTTGTTTTTATAAAAAATATTTTTATCGAATTTCCTATCTTATACATTGATGAATGACTATGGAATAAAACCAAGACATATTTAAAATATTATGGTTATATTTAAATAAAGGAAAGAATATACCTCAATATTTCTCCTTGAATGTTATCCCTTATCTCACTACGTTTAGCCCTCTACGTTAATAGATTAAGGGAATTATTTTGGAGTTAAACCTATATATAGTTACATCTATTTTCTTTAAAATATATAAGAACATCTCTTGTACCACTCTGCTCTCTTCAACCAATTGCATATTGTGATTCTCAACCAATCACATCTAAATGGTGGAAGATAATACAAGAGAGTTGAAAGTACCACATAGTGTGGGAAATATAAGTAAACTTGTCAAGGTTATGAACACTTGCTGGCAGCGGGGCTATGCTTGTATGGTACCAAGAAATTTTTGTTGGGGATATGAAAACTTGTAGGTAGCAAAAAAATGTTGGGAAAAAGAGATAACATATATACCTAATAGATGTTTAATGATCATAAAAATCCACAGTTATACCTTTTTTATTTCAATAGTTTTGAGAAAAAATATGGAAGAAATTTCTCCTATTTTGGATTCATTGATTAAATATTGAGTAGATATTGAATACTCAAACCTTTAGAATTTATGGTATTTGTCTTATGTGGGATCTAAAAATATAGTCCAATTTTTACGAATTTTATGAAAATTATCACTTTTATTTTAATAAATTTAAACCCCATTAAAATAATAATAGTGATACATACTTCATCTCAATGTGTCAAAAGTTTTTGAGGCCTCAACAAATCCCCTAAAATTCCTCAAAAAATAAAGGTGTCCCCATATAAATTTTGAAAACATCACCTTGGTTTCCTATTTTGAGTGTTTAGATATTCACGATTTTTCATTTTTGATAAGAGTGTTTCATATATACCATATATTCATCATGGGTCTTCTGATGCTTCTAATTGTAACCCCTAAAAAATTGCACCAAATGCATGTTGAATAATTTTGTTTTCCCATATTTACTTGGATGGAATGTTGTATACCTCTTCAATTTCGTCTACATGTTCTCCCACAATGCAATTCAAAATGCACTCAGAAATATTGTGTCCCTTTTTGAAATGATTATCCTTGGTATCCTAAAGTGAACCATGATTTGTTTGATAAACAAGTTCGTTGATTATTTCCCATTGATGGTCATTATTACACGACATAAAAACACACATCTTGTTGAATCTGTCAACTACTAGGAACATGTAGTAATTCCCCTTATTGGTTGTTCGCAAACCTCCCAAAAAGTCCATGGAAATTCTTTCCAAAGGACACATCAATATAGGTAAGGGATGATATAGACCTAACTACCTATTCTTACATCTTGGGGAAATACACATACCTCTGCAAGTTGGCCATTGTCTTCTCTACACCAAAGTGACTTGCAACCTTGGAGGTGTGAGCCTCTCAAATAAACTACAATTTTTCACCTTTAGGAACACAAAACTTATCCAACCTATAGAGTAACCCATATCTAAGATGGTAGTCAACCGTGGTTGTCACCATTTTTCACATGAATCTAGCTCTGTGACTGCTGAAGAGCCTCCATGAAGTCCTCATCCTCTACATATTCCTCTCCATATGCATCATGGGTGAATGGCTCCATATGCATTCAAGTTCCCAAAGATATGTTATTTTATGTTAGTGTAATTGAAAGCATGTATGCCAACTTGTTTATGTTTCCCTTCTTATTCTTGATCACTAAATGAAATTTATTTAAAACCCCATCAACTTGTAATTCCTAGTCTATTGTAGCTTACTTTGGGCCTGCATGAATTTTAGTTCCCAGTGATATATGTGGACTACTATCTCCTTTCCCATTAGGTAGTGTTTCCATTTTTTCATAGCTTGCAAGAAGGAGTAAAGCCCCTTTTATTAGGTAGGGTAGTGTTGACACCTCAGAAAAACCCCTCATTTTTCTCGAAAAATAAAGGGGTCCCCATATAAATGTTGAAAATATCACCTTGGTTTTCATTTTGTTTCCTATTTTGAGCGATTTGAATGTACCCAATTTTTCATTTTTTATATTTTCATATTCTCCTCTTCAAAACCTTTTCAGTGATATAAAATTTACCTCATTCAGAGTTCTACATTGAAAGTTATGGCCCTTAGAAGTTTCACGTTTTTCTATATTTTGATGGGATGACATGCTGATGTGGAAACCTATATGGTATGATGGGATGACATGCTGATGTGGAAACCTACATGGTATGTTGACATAAAATTTCTAACGTGACATGGAACCTCCATGTAGATTCCATGTCACTTGGTCAGAATCTAGTGTTCGATGATCAAAATAAAATTTTCAATTCACTGTAATACTAGTCCTTGGGTCCCTTAGTCTTTTTCATTGTGTAGCATCTAAATTAGGCTGGGGCCATGAGAACCTTTAATCAGGGGAGTTGCTAACCTTATTCCCCTAAATCAGGGGAGACAAGAGGGTTTATTTTATTATTATTTTCTTTTCTTTTTTATTTAATGGATCACAGTCTGGGTCCCCGGGCCTTTTTCATGATCCAAAACTAAACTCACTCATGGTCAAGGGGATTTTGCCATCAACCTATCGAAGGTTTGAGAGCTCGTTTACTATATTTAATTTAATTGCTTCACATAGATGCATTTTTTTTATTTCTTATTGCTTATTTATTCCACGTAGGCAATGGAATTTTTCATGATCCAACTCTAAATTCACCCACAATCTAGGGGTTGGGGACAGTGTTGGGCCTAAATATTTCTATCCTTGGCCACTTCATTTTTAGTTTTATTATCCTCCAATTGAACCTTAATTTCCTATCATTTTAAGAATTTTGATGAACATAATGACATAGAAGGATATAATTAAAGGTAAAAATATTTTATGAAATTATATTTTGTTTTTAAATTTATAAATGTTTCATTTAATAATGCATAAAGTAGTCAATTACATGAATTCCTATAATCATAGGAATTTAACAAATACAAAATTCCTATAATTTGGCTAAGTTCTACGAAGGTCCACATCAACAAATCTAATCTTGACACATGGAGGATGACTAACATGTTCATCTAATGGAGGAATAATTACTCGAACTTTTCGTAGCTGATTGCAAACCATAGGACAATGGCTAGTCAATGAGGTATATCTATTCAACAATCCCTGCAAGCCATTTTGGAAAGTTGCCAGAATTCTCTCCTTCAATTTGAAATCGGGAAGCCATGTCTAGAAATAAATATACGAGTCACAAATGAATCAAGAGATTATGGGAGAATCATTATCTTTCGTTTGTATCACTTTATTTTTAGTTTAAAGTACAAGAATGGCCTCGTTTTTGGGAAAATTAGTTTAACATTGATATTTTTGTATAAAAGTCGATGTATAAGGAAGATATGAGTTAGACAAACTTCCAATAGAGTTATTATACATGAATAAAGCAACGATTTTGTATTAAGTTTCTGATTTTCGTTAATATAAGGATGATTTCGATGATATGGTGCATAATTTTCTATAGTTTATAAGTGCTTTACTAGAAACATAAATCAGGCATCTCTTTTATTATGTATTTTATTAGTTATATTGTGATTTGAATGATTTATGTTTGTTATTTTTTTTATATTTTAGAAATGTATATACCTTATTTTCCTATAATTACTCTGCATTTCTTGTAATTATTTCCTATAAATTTCTTATAGTGATCCTGTAATCAAACAAAATTCTACAGAATTCCTATTAACACATGCTTTGTTTTCCTATGGAAATTTAGTTTAAGAATAAAACATAGTGAATGGACAGAGTTTGGTTAGATTAGTTTCCTTAATTAGTATTTACTGTGTTTATTTTAATTCTTTAGAATAATCATATTTATTATGCCAAAAACACTGATTAGGAAATTGAAGTTGTTTTCATTCTAGATAAAAAGGAATTGTTATTGTATTTAATTAAATTTGTTTTATAAACTTAGAACACATATTTCACTTATGATTCTTTTCTATCATAGTCTTAAATCAATTTTGACAAAAAAATATTTCAAAAAGAGTATTTGGTGAGAAAGTATGAAATGATTGTTTGAATCTGTAATATTGTATCAACAAAATTAGAATTGAATTTAGAAGCATGAAATCCATTGTAAGCTGAAATCAACTCTGGGATACATTATATTTAATTTGTACTTGATTTCTACATAGGAAAGTAGTTAATAGCCAGTTTGCACATATTGTGTTTCAGCTCACAATTTACCTACCTAGGTTGAAAAAATAAATGTTAAATCATTTATTCCACTTTACGACTTGAAATTTTTGGTGTCATTTTCAGGGAGGTATAAATAAAATGGTGCTTAGGAATTTAATTTTTCTTATTTAAAAGAAAAACACAAAAGTAATTCTCTTTACTTTTTCTTACGATATGATTTTTTTTTAATGTAGGAGTAGGAATATAAGACAAGAGGTAAGAACCTTTTCCACCACCATAGTGTGTCCTACAAAGCTAATTTAGCTAAATATTGTATGTATAAGTTAAGAGATAATAAGGGACTATTTTTTATAGCATCATTAGGTAGAGGTAGAATTCAAATAAATCTAGGTAAAATACCCCCATATACTAACTTTACTACAAGAAAAGAAACGAAGTGTGATAGTTCAATAGAATCAAATAAAGGATAAATTTCAACAAGTGATACATCAAATATCCAATTGGAACTATATCCAGTTTCTCCTCCTACAAGGTGGAATACAATATACACTGTATTTTGGAACAATAATGTGGCATACGAGGAAAGATGACCTAATATAGGAGGAGGTGAAGGTATTGGATGTAAAATTGATGGAGGAGGAGAACACATTGGAAGATATGGTGAAGGAGGCTGAGGAAATGTAAATGACTAAGAAATGGACCACCACTCGAAAATTATGACAGTGACAAGGAATGAACATTTGGCTTTCCTATTGTGGACATTCCAGGAGCTGAAATATGAATGAATAATATTCCACCATCCATGATGGAAAATTTATATGGTAGCGTAACTAAAGTACCTGACTCCTTTTTATTTAAATTTTATATTTTAATTTTCAACTATTCTTATAATGTTGATGCACATAAATTACGCCTATTTCCTTAAACATTAAAAGGAGATGCATTACATTGGCTCGTGGGTTTAGGTGAAGGTACCATTGTATATTGGGATAATATGAAGATTTATTGTTTGAAGAAATATCAAATTTTTTGTATACCTAGTGCTAGTGTCAATATGTTCAGTGATAAAAAATTCTCTTTCAGTTTATTTGCTTGTAGACCTAGGTCAAAAACTTTGTCTTTTCAAACAAGTTTTCAAATAAATTTTGGTCACTGCATATGGTCTAGGTCAAAATTCTACTCCCCTCATTCCATCCATGGCCATAATCATCTCAAAGGTGATGTCAATCATTGTAATTTAGAGTCTTAGATCAGTCACTCCATCTTCCATTTAGGTCTGTTGTTTAGGTGTCCTTGTTTTGCCACTGAAAAGTCCAAAAATGTCACCAAAAAGGGCGAACAAGGATTCATTTTCATAATATCAGTCTTTAAAGGGAGTTAGCATAGTTAGGAGAATAAATTAAGACATTTTGTCTTATTTCAAAACTTGTTTCATAGTTAAATTGTTCCAAAAAGATAAAATTGTCCTCAAAGTCTTTTGTTTCACTAAAAGACAAAATTCATTTCACAGATGTTATAAAAAGGAAAAATAAGGCTTTTTTCAACTCATATTTCATTTTCATGATTGGTAGAGCTCCTCTCTTACCTTCAACATTGATTCATTGTTGTCGAGGGTTTGAGGAAAAGCAAAAACATTTCTCCAAAAACACATTTTCTATGAATCTACAATGTTTTGTTACACATTTGGAGGATTTGTTATGCATCTAGAAGTGTTTTGTTATGAATTTGTAGTTTTCTGTTACACATATAGAGGATTTTTTATACATTTGGTAGTGTTTTTTTACGCATGTGGCACCCTTGTTACACATCTAGAAACTCTATTACGCATATGAAGCACCGTGTTACGCATCTGACAGAGGTGTGTTATGCATCTAGAAAGTGCTACATTTTGGGTATTTTGGCTTCCAAATCATTCCTCCAAGCTCTAGGGTCATTTCCATCAGTTTTCAGAGCTTCCTCAATAGTAATTAAGCACATCATATCATCTTCAAGTCATTTTATCAATCACAGTGTTTATTTTCTTGCTCACCTCCTTTTCCACTATGTTTTCATTTCCCTAATATTGAGATATTTTAGTGGAGTAAAACCCTAAGCCTACCATCTAATATCTTCATACACCTTTCCCAGGTTATATTATATCATTCCCTACCATTCACACCCTCCCTACAGTTCATTCCGATCAAACCCTAATTTCCTATCATTTTTCTATTGCAGAATTAGGAAATCCCTGTGTTTTCCAAATTCGATCACCTTATTTACATCCATTTCACCAAATTTCACATGTATTTTGAATTCAAAATACAAATCTACCTCATGAATTTTTTTTATAATTTTTCTTGGCTTCATTACCCTTCATTTCATCCTCCAAACCTACCATATCCTTTTCCTTTGTTTTTCCAAATTCATAGTCCACATCACCATTACATCTAAACACCTATGGTTTCATCATTTTGATATAAATTATGGAAAGTGAAAAGAAACTCCACAAAGGAGGGCGCCACATCGGATTTAAGCCCTCCAGCTTACAAGAAATCAATGCCTCACATTTTTCCAAAGGATTCTTTGAGAGGACTAGATGCTTGAGATTTTGTGATAAATCATGGAAGAAGGCTGTCATCTCCAATTGAAAAGATTATTTTCCACAAGTTTTAGTATGGTAAATTCCATCATTGCAAGTGTGGAGTTCAACTTATCAACATATGTTATTTCTTCAGCAACAAGTATACCTAGTCATGGACAAAATTGATTTAAGGGCATGGACATAGACCTTGAAGATTACAAAATGTTCCTCAAACCTCATGCTAGAGAGAAACCTAAGTACATCTTCCCTTTCAGGCACCTCCTTAATATATATGCTCCCTTGATGAGGTTAATTGTGAAATATTTCACATGTGAAGGGAGATTCTCTAGGTTGTACAGGTACCATATCAGGTTATCGATGCAGTTTACCTCTACTAAGCCACTTGGCTTGCCACATTACTTGTAGAGAAGTTTGGTTAGAATGACTGAGAAGGTTCATAAGAGAAACAAAGATCATCACCCAAGTATTTTCCACCATGGTCTAGTCAAAATTATTATTTTTCATAATATCTCAGCCATCAAGATGTCTTAGGAAATGTTCATGGAGAGAGTAGCAACAACGCCCACCACTAGTACACCTGTAATGCATAGTACAACATCACCATCAATATCAACACATCCAATGGAGGTTGTCTCTTCCATCATGTAAAATCATATTTCAAAGGCTCCTAGGGTTGTTGAGGTCACTCACACATATGAGAAGGGAAATAGGTTGGTCTTTGCTCCCAAATCCATCAAAAGTGTATCTACACTTGATACTATAACTGAGAAAAAAGAAATAGAGGAGGAACCACTTGTTTAGTCAATTTAGTGTTCCTAAATTTCTTCCATTAATTATCAACCAGGACTAGTAAACTGATGAAGTGTGGTGCACTATATGTGCCTAAGTGACCCTTCTCTTACTTTGTTGTTTGTGTTTTTCTTGTTGTTTTGGGGGTTTTGTATTTTTAGTCCTTAGTGTATGCTATCTTAGGCTATTTAGAAAAGTGAAAATAAATCTAATTAGAAAGGAAGAAAAGGAAGTATTATGAAACTAAGTTAATTTTCTATGAAAGAAACCAAAGTTTATGGAAAAGTTCTAAGACCTAGTTTTGGACAAAAAGACAAAGCAAGTACTTCAATTACTGAGTAAACCTAATCCATGGATCTATGACTCAATTGAGATTTGGAAATTGAAAGCAGGTCAAATATTGTACTTCAGGTTGTTTGACATTCAATGATTAGGTCAAAGCCCTATGAGATGAAATTGATTGTTTGTACTTTAGTTGTTTAAATTCTAAAATAGAAAACAAAAAATGTAATTGAAATTAATCTAAGATGCTTTAATTACTCCATCTACCCAATATGTGGTGAGTGACCCCCTTGCGACAATTTATCTAAGAAATCATTGCATCTATCTAAACTAAAGAATTACAATAACTCAAACACTGCATTGAATCTAATCATCTAATCATCCTTGCAAAGTATATTCAAATTAGGCTCTGTCAGGATAACCTTTAAAAATATTATTTTGTTGCAATGAAATGAGGATATTCTATCTACAAACATTTAAGTGAATAACTAACTTATCAAGTCTCAGCCAATTCTGAATCTTGTGACCCCTTGGTATGGCTCTCAGATAAATCAATTACACCATTAATTATTAGCAAGAAAATGATAGGAAACGAAACCTATTCAACCACTGCATTTGTAAGACATTTAACCATTCAATATAAGATTTTATAAAGTAGGAAAAATGGAATTTATAAATTCTTAGTTAAACACAGAAATTGACAACTATGAAAGCAGGAAACTAAACAACCATGCTTCTCAACACTTCAACTTTTATCCCAATCCTGAAGACAGATTTACCTATCTCCTTAAGAACATTTCGGAAGGAAAATATACATAGTTTTTTTTAATCTATGGAAAACTGGAATTTAAGCATGAACATAATTAAAGAAAATCTAACTAGAAAACATTAAAAACCTTCTTTAGTAGCAGGGGCCCTCTGCTACCAGGTTGGTCAACTCCTTAGCTCCTTGAAAATGTAATCAAAACAACATCTGGGGACTGATCTTCTTTATTGAAATAGAGTTTTAGAAAACAGGGTATCTCACTGTAATTCAAAACTTGTACTACAAAAACTTAGCTTGTTCTCAGTTCTATAGAACCTTTATTTGTAAGGAATTTGCATAACTAACTATGAATAAAGATAGCTACAGGTGTATCTTCAAATTAAAATAAAACTGGGACTCTTAGGACTCATGATTTGCTAAGGAGAAAATCATGAGTCCTAATTTTTTTGTGAAATGGTCTCTTCACTTTGAGCTTTCACCATCGGATTAGGCCTCTTTATTTGTCGAACTGGTCCTTGTGGATAGGGAGAAATCCATGTAGGAGGGATTCTAAGACTACCCATGTGGACCATTCCTTAAACGGACACCTGTAACATATTCAACCACAAGAGTAGTTACAGAACATTTGGTCAACTATGGAACAGGCTGCATTATGTAGCCAATCTGCGAAAACTTATTAAAATATAAAAAATCATGAAAATACAATATGCTAATCAATTTTATGTATCCTTGAGACAAAACTAAACATTATTCATTGATTAGGGCTTATGAATTGATGAAAGAGAGGTGAAATGAGTTGAGAAATGTTTAACGGAAAGGGTAATTCTGAGTTTGAACATACCCCCACTGCAAAATCATTGCATGTCCTCATGCAATTAGCCAAAATTTTAAGTTCTTTTACTCTACTGCATGTGCTCTGATACTTCAACCAAAACATCCAGACTTATTCTTCTATTTCTCTTGGAAGTCAGTGTCACCCTTGGATTTTTCATGGTTAATTAGAATCTGAGGTTTATGAGAGCTCTGTTCAAATTCTTGGTCCTCTTCTTCAATTTCCTATTCTTATTGTGTAATATCTCTAGCTTTAGAGTAGAGTTATCATTCATTGTATTTTTCAACTTGATCTGCTCTTTTAGAACCTCATTTTCATTTTTAATATGCCTGTTCAATATCTCCAAATCATACTTATCTTTCTTAAGAGTTTCAATTGGAGGTTCTTGTGGATTGATAGGTATTTCTTGACTCATTGAGGCTTTTCTTTCCAAGGATTCCACAAAATCATATATTTGTTGTTGGATTGGGTTTATACCAGGAGATATTCTACTAGGGCCTTCTTCAAAATGATATAGAGGAGAGTTTTGAGGATTGAACGTAGGAGAATTGTTAACAGGTGTTTGAACTGAGGTTTCTTCATATTCTATATTTATGAATGATGTCTCCTTTGTTAATGTCTTTTTCATAATACCTCGGAGTCTAGAGATCCTTCTCAGCTTTGGTGGATTCTCATCCTCTTTATCAATATCCTTAATTGCTTTCTTTTCTTTTCCTCTGGCCCTAATTTGTTTTCTAATTTTTGTTAACTTCTTAGAAATTAGCTCTTCATCTTTCTCCTGTGGTGGAGTGTCAAGTTTGTTTTCAATAACCATGTCAATTTTATTTCTTCTGCTTCTCCTAACATTTCTTTCCTTAGGTGGTGATTTTGCCTGATCATGAAAATTATTTTTCACAAGAAAATTTTCCCAAGTGTCTTCTATGCTCTTTAGGTGGAATTCAATCAGAATTTTTAATAAACCATGGTTATACAGAGTGGTTTCTAAAAACTAAACTCTATTTTGGAAATTGGAATCCATTCTCTTTAAACTATTGAGTAAAAAGAAAGCTAAATTTATCTCACCTTCTTCTAGAAAATTCATAATAACCTGATATGGTAAACATACATAGTTCCAAACCTCCCTTCACATGTTATAATTTTTTGCAAAATTAGCAGCATGTTTCTCCACTTAATTTTCAAAGCAGTACTTGGAATTCCTTTTCTAAATATTGAAACATCCATACCTAGATTTTTAAGTATCTCCTTCCAAGACTGATTTCGAAATTCCTTGTTTTTGAACCACTGTTCTCCTTGCCTTGGGAGTTCTGTTTCTTCAGCCAAAAATGATTTTGTTATTGTGAATTTGATGTCTCCAATCTCTACCTCAACCCCATCAAAAGATCTGGAAAACAATTTGTTAATCTCCTTATGGAAGCCATCAAATTTTTCTATAAAATTCAACCATCCTACTTGTTGTAGTAGCTCCCTGACTTGTGGATGTCCCTCCAAATATTTGACTCCTACCGGCTTTGTTCTGACAATTAGATCCATTCTTCTCCTGTGTAGAGCATCTTCCCCTTCAGAATTATGTTTTTGTGTTTGAAAGTGGATTGGTTGCAAAGTGTGATGAAAGTGAATGAACAATGGAGGTAATCAAAATGTGTAAGAGAATGAAATGACTACGGAACTGATGGAGAGTTTATGGTGAACTTTTGGGGAAATAAGTGAATGATACGATCTTTGAGAGACGTGGCCTAATATTTCATGTTTATGATTATGATCGTTTAATCATTAATCAATAGTTTAATGATGGATCTTTATGGAACATTAGATAAGGGATATGGTCAAGATATTTCATGACAAGGGTTAATCAATTCGAATGATAGGTTTCTTAGGAAACATATGATTATACACATTGTACCTATTTCATGTTTTCACTTTTTGCTATTAAAATAATTTTTCACATTTTACCTCAGAACTTGACCTTGCTATATGTTGTGCTTGATGTGGTTCCTTAGGTCCTCCTTTTTGTGGCATGGTGGTCTTTAGAACATAGTCACATAGTTCCTTCATGCAAACATCTTGTTTTTACCTTGTTGGAATAGGTTTACAGAATCATATTGGCTGCAAAATAGGATCAGCTGCAGAATGTGAATAGCTGCAGAATTTACCTCTCTCCAGAATATGATATGGCTGCAGAATGTGATCTTTCAAAAGATTATGAAGTATGGATGTGGATGTGGAGTGAAATGAAATATGAATATGGAATTAAATAAAATGCTATGATGGAATGAAAGTGAAAATAGAATGGAAATGGAATGAGATGAAATATTGAGTGAAATGAATTGAACTTGGAATTTGTATTTTGCAAACATGAATATTTAATTACAAAAAAGAAGAATGAAAGTATAGGATGTCAGAGATTTTTTATTTTCACCCTGTACTTTCTACATAAGTATGCCAATCATTGGTTGGTTTTCATACTTATAATTTATTTTTATTTTTATTTATTTATTTATTTAATTAAAAGAAAGATAAAATCTAAGTTAATGAAGAAGAAGAAGAATTCTTCACTAACTCCATATCAATGTTATTCTGAATTTTTCTGACAAACTCTTCTCTTGAAAGTGGTTTATGGCATACTTTCAGCCTATGACCATTTATAGGAAGAGATACCTTTTTTTCATCTATTGTTTTGATCTTTACTACTCTATTTTCAAAGATTTTCTCGATCTCATATGGCCCAAGCCAATGAGTCTGAAATTTCCCTTGAAAATCCTTGAATTTTGAGTCAAACAAGAGTGCCCAGTCTCCTTCTTGAAACTTTTTCTCTTTGATATACTTGTCATGCCATTTAGTCCTTTAATGTTGGACTATGCTAGTTCTTTGGACTGGATCTTGTCTGTTTTCATCTAGTTCATTAATTTTCTCCATTCTATGCTTTTGTGCTTCTATCAAATCAAGTCCTAGTTGGACTGCCATTTTGAAGGTTTTGATCTGAATTTCTATGGGGAACAGGACTTGTTTCCCATAAACAAGTCCATAAGGGGTATGTCCTGTTGTGTTTCTCCATGTAGTTCTATAGGCCCATAAGGCTTCAGGAAGCCTTTCTGCCCAATATCTTCTATGTAGATGAATAGTCTTTGTGAGAATTCCTTCAATCACCTTGTTGGTAGATTCAACCTGACCATTTTCTTGTGGATGGTAAGGTGTAGACTTCCTATGCTTGATTTTGTAATTTTCTACCATCTTCTGCACCATATTTGATGTAAATTGAGCTCCTTGATTTGTTACAACTTCTCTTGGAACGCCAAAATGAGTAAATATATCCTCAAAAACAAAATCGACTACATATGATTCATTAGCAAAAGGTAATGCTTTAGCTTCTACCCATTTAGTGACATAATATGTGCATACCAAGATATACTTATTTTGCTTAGATGGAGGTTAATAGGTCCAAAAAAATCCAAAGACCATTTTTCAAAAGGTTCAATATGTACCTAAGTTTTTAATGGCATTTCATTTGAAGGAGCAGGTTTCCCTACCCTTTGACAAGTGTCACACTTTTTTACATATTCTCTGGCATATTTGAAGATGGATGGCCAATAATATATTAAATGAAGGATTTTATAGGCTATCCTCTTGTCAGCAAAATGTCCACCACTGGGTTCATCATGACATGCCTTAAGAATTTCAGGCATTTCATCTTCTCAAACACATATTCTGATAATAAGATCTAGACCTGTCTTGTACAATTCATTAGTAATCCATGAAAATTTTGCACTTGTTTGAATGATTTTTCCTTTCTCTCTAGCATTCATATCTGAAAGTAATTTCCCTGAAACTAAGTAATTGGAAATATCTGCAAACCAAGGAGTTTGAGTAGTTATTGCAAAGAGATATTCATCGGGAAATTTATCTTCAACTGGAGTGTTGTCTTTGATATTTTGGATTATAGATAGGAAATCAACAACTGTATTTTGTTTTCTAGGCCTATATAGAATAGTAATGTTAAATTCTTGTAGGAGCAATAACCATCTTATAACTCTGATATTAGTAACAGATTTATTCGTTAAATACCTAATTGCAGAGTGATTTGTGTGAACAAAGGTTTCATAGGTTGTTATGTAATATCTGAATTTATTGATAGCATGAACAACAACTAGGAATTCTTTCTCAGTTACAGTATAATTCAACTCTGGAGGAGTCGAATTTTTACTTGTATAGTAGATGGCATAACTTTTTTTCCTAACAAAGCTCCTAGAGTTGTGTTTGAAGAATATGTTGATATATGAAAATGTAATTTTAGTTAGGCCCTCTTAAGATGGGTGCTTCAGAGATTTTTTCTTTTAGGGTTTCAAATGCTAACCGACAGTCAGAATTCCATTTGAATTCACAATCTTTGGTGAGTAATTTGAAGAGTGGGGATGCTATCTTGGTGAAGTTTTCTATGAACCTCGTATAATACCTTGTAAATCCTAGAAAACTTCTAAAATATTTCTGGCAACTTGGAACTAATAGCTTGGATATGACTTCAAATTTTGAGTCATCTACTCTAATTCCATCTCCTGAAATGTGATGTCCTAAAACAATCCCTTCAGTAAACATCATGAAACATTTCTCATGACTTGGTGAAAGGTTTTCTTATTTACACCTTTTTAAAACTTTTTCCAAGTTTTCTAAAGCTTCTTCAAATGAATCACCATAGACTATAAACTCATCCATGTATACTTCTACACAATCATGTATTATATTAGAAAAAATTCCTAGTACTGCCCTTTGGAATGTTGTAGTTGCATTGCATAATCCAGAAGGTAGTACTCGGTAGGCATAAGTTCCCCAAGGACAGGTGAATGTGGTTTTATCCTGATCTTCAGGTGCAACTTGGATTTGATTGTAACCAATGAAACCATCCAGGAATGAGAAATCCTTTTTGCCTGCTAATGTATCTAACACTTGATCTATAAAAGGTAAGGGAAAATGATATTTAAGAGTAGCTTTATTCAATTCTCTATAATCAATGCATACCATCCATTTACATTTTTTCTTGGGTACAATCAACAAAGGAGAAACCCACTGACTATCTAAAATGGGATAGATAAAGTTGACATTCAGCAATTTCTGTAACTATTCTTTCACAATCTCCCTAAGATTTGGATTCATCATTCTTTGAGGTTGTCTGATAGGTTTACAATTTTCCTCTATGTAGATGCGATGAGTGCAAGTCTTAGGACTAATCCATTTCATGTCAGTGTATTCCCATGCATATGCAGATGAATTTTTCTATAATGTTTTGACTAGCTCTTATTGTTCTAGATTTTCTAGGTTTTTGTTTATGTTCAAGGTTTTTCCGAGAAATATTTCAATTTTAGAGATGCCAAATACTTCCATAGAGTAAAGAGGCATCTGCCTAGATGACAAGGATGCAATATTAGATCTTTCTTGGAATTGATAATTTCCATATTCTGGAGATGGTTCAAAATTTTCTAAAGTATTCAAGATCTAACTGTAGTCACTACTATTTGGAATAGTGAAGGGAGGTTGTATATCTTCTTCATCATCAATCCATTGTTTATCATATATTTTTGTGATTGTTCTTGCTAGAGGATACAAAGTGAATTTCTTAGTTGAATTACCATCAGATATGTACATATCACCAGATCTACAGTTGATGAAAGCATCAGTTGTAGCCAACCAAGGTCTTCCTAGTATAAGAGGATGTCCTTCTAGATCATTTTTAGGAGTTAAAATCATAAAGTAAATAGGATACTCCCAAGAATATAAGGACACCAAAATATTTTCTAACACACCATCTAGTTTGATTACAGACCTATCTGATAAGTGAAGTAATATGGGTATCTAAAGAAGATTAGGAAGCTTAATTTGTTCCATGGTTTGCTTACTCATGATGTTTATTGCTGCTCGTAAATCAATTAATGTGTTTGGGATTTCAATTCCATTGATATGTGTTTTGACAACTGGACTTTCAGGATATAGATATTTCGGAATGGAAATCTTTCCCATCATTATGTCTGCTATTTTTCCTACTAGTTGTATCTTCTTTATTTCTTTTATTTTTCTTCCTGGTTTCTTGTTTTAGCTAAGATTGGGATTTCTTTGATGGCTTGTAGTAATGGAATTTTAATACAAACATTTCTTAATTCATCTAAGAAGTCATAATTAGGCAACATAATATGTTTCTCTATACCTCTATCAATTTGTAATCTTTCAGGAAAAGGAGGTGTAGAAGTAGATGTTGATGGTTGCTCTAATATAGGAGTTGAATTCATTGGTTCTTTTTGTTTTTCTTTTTCAATGTTTTTTCTTCAAAAATTTTATTAACTTGTAGAGAATCTTCCTCAGAATTTTCTTGTTCTTGTATTACCACAAAAGGTTTCTTCTTTTCAAGTATCTTTCCAGATCTAAGTTGGACATCATTAAGATCTAGAGGAGTAATTAAATAAGTTGGAAAATGTTGACATTCTATCATATAGGTATTCTGAGGGTTTTTATTGTTGGGGTTTGGTACCCGCTGGGTAGGTAACTGATTTGATTTCTAAGGGAATGGTAGTGGAAGTGGTGGATTTGGATTTTGAGATTGATGTTATGAATTTCGCTGAGGATTTTTTTGGGGAGGATAATTTGGATAGGATGGATAGTATGGATAAGATGGTGGATACTAATAATATTTGGAGAACCTACCATAGGAATTTTTCATCCCTTGAGCCCAAGGTTGAGATTGATTTTGAGGTTGAGGCCAAGGTTACTGCCAAGAATTCGAATTTGGTGGGGGCTGATTATACATTTGGTTATTAAACCCTTGTGTTTGAGGCCCCTGCCAAGGTCTTGTAGAGATAAAAAAAAAAGATTCTGTAGGATTTGTAGTAGTTTCTTCTTCAAAGACAGCCTTAAGACCAAGAATTGAAGGAAAAATCTTGGTCTCATGGTTCTCTGAACAAATCACACAATTTTCTATTACTTTTGCATCAAGAGGACATTCTCTTAAGGAATGCTTCTTTCTGCACTTGGGGAAGAAGATTGCTAAGGCATCAGTCTCATATTTTTTCTTATTTTGTAACTTAACGGTGTCTATTTTCTCACTAAGACTCCCTAGAATGTTAGTTTTAAACTCATCAAGCATATTTCCAATTTCTACCCTACTTACTGTTCCAACTATAGATTTGTTTACCCAAGCAAGAGCAGGGTCCCCTGGTCCTTTCAAAATTTTTGATTTTCCTCTTGAGAGATTAATAAATAGTTCTCCTATAATTAGCTAATGGAAGTTGAGATATGTCTCCCTTCCCCATCATGTTAAGGATATCTATTCATTCATCTCTAATTTTTTTCAATAAAAGAGCTTTTAGAGTGTCTTGGTCTAGATTCTCCATCTTTTCTCTCTTGATGTTATAGTTGAATCTTTCCAGTAAATATTCCAAATTTTCATCCTCCCTTTACATAATTTTAAACACTTATTCCTTATGGTTAACAGTTATAAAATAGTCCTAATACCTTTCTAGAAATTCTCTTCTCATATCACTCTATTACTCAATAGACCTAGTGACTAAACTCATGAACCATTTTAAGGTTGCTCCCTTCAATGTTGAAGGAAATAATTTGAGTTTTTGACCATCTTGTAGATAGTCATAAGTTCTGCACAAAACTTCAAATTCAAATAAAAATGTCTCAGGGTCTTCACTTTTCAGCCCATCAAAGTTTGGAAGAACAAAAGGTGAGATATTTTTCATGGCAGCATTTGTCTCTTCATCTACTATAGGGAATCCAAAGGAACTTTCAACTCCCCTTATAACTCTTCCTCTACCTTCTCCTTATGCATTTCCTCTACCTCCTTCTGCATTTCCTCTACCTCTTCCTCTATCTCCTCCTCTACCTCTACCTCCTCCAAATAGTAAGTTTTCTCCATTGAATATTTGTCTTTCTCCTTCCCCTCCTTCTCCTTTTCCTGCCATGATAGATTCTTCTGAATTGATATAGGGTTCAACCTGAAGGGATAATTGTTCTTCTAGTTCTTGTATCAATGGTACGTTGAAGAAAGGTTCTTCCTCTTCCTCTTCACTAGGGATTTCTAGCTCTTCAGCTAGAATATATTCCCCTATAGAAGTGAAAAATGATATTCCCTTTGTAGGAGTTCTAGGATCTTCTTCTTCCAAGATTGCCTCAGTTGATGAAGTGGGAGATCCTCCTAACTGAATATATGATCTTAAAACTTCAGGAAGCCTATGAATAGTATATTATGGAATATGAGTTTGATAGGGAGGTGTACTACTTCTTGGCCTAGGTGGAGTGAGTGGTGTTCTGGGGATTAAGCTTCTGCCTCTTATAAATATACCCCTAGAATCTCTTTCTCTATGCACATCATTGTTTTTGGGATGTAAGAAATAAGGATACCTAGTTACACTTCCCTGGAAATAGCGCCAAAATGTTTAGTCAATTTAATGTTCCTAAATTGATTCCATTAATTATCAACCATGGCTAGTAAACTGATCAATTATGGTGCACTATATGTGCCTAAGTGACCCTTCTCTTACTTCGTTGTTTGTGTTTTTCTTATTGTTTTGGGGGTTTTGTAGTTTTAGTCCTTAGTGTATGCTATCTTAGGCTATTTAGAAAAGTGAAAATAAATCTAATTAGAAAGGAAGAAAAGGAAGTATTATGAAACTAAGTTAATTTTCTATGAAAGAAACCCAATTTTATGGACAAGTTCTAAGACCTATTTTTGGACATAAATACAAAGCAAGTACTTCAATTAGTAGTAAACCTAATCCATGGATCTATGACTCAATTGAGATTTGGAAAATTAAAGCAGGTCAACTATTGTACTTCAGGTTGTTTCACATTCAATGATTAGGTCAAAGCCCTATGAGATGAAATCAACTGTTTATACTTTAGTTTTTTAAAATCTAAAATAGAAAACAAAAAATGTGTTTGAAACTAATCTAAGATGCTTTAATTACTCCATCTACCTAATATGTGAAGAGTGACCCCCTTGTGGTAATGTATCTAAGCAATCATTACATCTGTCTAAACTAAATAATTACAATAACTCAAACACTACATTGAATCTAATCATCTAATCATCCTTGTAAAGTATATTTATATTAGGATCTGTTAGGATAACCTTTAAGAAGATTATTTTGTTGCAATGAAATGAGGATATTCTATCTACAACCAGTTAAGTGAATAAATAACTTATCAAGTCTCATCCAATTTTGAAGCTTGTGACCCCTTGGTATGGCTCTCGAATAAATCAATTACACCCTTAATTCTTAGCAAGAAAATGATAGGAAATGAAACCTATTCAACCACTGTATTTGTAGGACATTGAACCATTCAATATAAGATTTTGTAAAATAGGAAAAATGGAATTTATAAATGCTTAGTTAAACACAACAATTGGCAACTATGAAAGCAGGAAACTAAACAACCATGCTTCTCAACACTTCAACTTTTATCCCAATCCTGAAGACAGAGTTACCTATCTCCTTGAGAACATTTTGGAAGGCAAATCTACACATCTGTATTTAATCTATGGACAACGGGAAATTAAGAATGAAGAGAATTAAATAAAATCTAACTAGAAAACATTAAAAACCTTCTTTAGTAGATGGGGCCCTCTGCTACCAAGTTGGCCAACTCCTTAGCTCCTTAAAAATGTAATCAAAATGGCATCTGGGGATTGATCTTCTTTATTGAAATAGAGTTTTAGAAAATAGAGTATCTAACTATAATTTTCAACTTGTACTACAAAAATTTAGCTTGTTCTCGGTTCTATAGAACCTTTATTTATAAGGAATTTGCATAAATAACTATGAATAAAGATAGCTACAGGTACATCTTCAAATTACAATCACATTGGGACTCTTAGGACTCATGATTTTCTACGTAGTAAATCAAGAGTCCTAATTTTTGTGTGAAACGGTCTCTTGACTTTGAGCTTTGACCATCGGATTAGGCATTTTTATTTGTCGATCTGGTCCTTGTGGATTGGAAGAAATCCATGTAGGAGGGATTATGAGACTACCCATGTGGACCATTCCTTCAACGGACACTTGTAACATATTCAACCACAAGGGTAGCTACAGAACATCTGGTCAGCTATGGAACAGGCTGCATTCTGTAGCCAATCTGCAAAAGCTTATTAAAATAGAAAAAATCATGAAAATACAATATGTTAATAAATTGTATGTATCCTTGAGAAAAAACTAAACATTATTCATTGATTAGGGCTTATGAATTGATGAAAGAGAGGTGAAATGAGATGAGAAATGTGTAAAGGAAAGGGTAATTCTGAGTTTCAATACCACTCATGCATCAGATTGAATAACCATTGCACCAACATGATGAACAAGTGCCCACAGTTGTTGACATGGCATAACAAGTTGAGTATAAATAATTTGAAGAGATCATAAAGGATAAGGATGAGGAAATAACAGAGTTTAGGGATATTTTCTCCATTGTAAATTCTCAAAATTCCTTTCCTACAACAAGAGAATCTTCAATTAAAGGTAAAACTTCTCCTCCAAGACAAACCTAAAGTACATATTAGTGCAGAAAAGGGCAAGGGAAAAGAGATTTCACGTGATGATGAGCTGGAGGATGCAGAGGTTGAAGCAAAAAGAGGAATACATGGAACAATGGGCCTAAATGAGGTGCTCCAAAGAGAAAGAGAATCAACAGCTCCTAAACCACGTTGCAAGACCTTTGATTAGCTGATTCTTGATGAGATAAATCGAGACAAAGAATATTGGCTTCATAGCATCAATGGGCACCTTGATAAGTTGTTGAAGAAATACAAGAAGAACAATAACCTCCAAAGGCGTATGGCCAATCATTATTGTACCAGGAACACAATTTCACAAATCAGGCTTAAACAAGTGAAAAATAATCTCAAAGAGGCTCAAATGAAGCTTAAGGAGAAAGAAAACTTAGAACTAATTTCTGAGGCATCTATAGATGTTTAGCCGACCCTCCAAAAGTCTTATAGAATAAATTTTGAACAATTTTGAACAATTTTTGCATTTTTGGTGATTTTTGCACTAAACAGGAAATTCAGCCTTTATAGATGTGTAGCACCAATTTGTTACGTTGTATACTAGGGAATCTAAATGATGAATGAATTACATGTTTGGAGAAATTTTGATGAGTACATCACATATCAGGAACCCTTGCTGCATTAAAAGCTCTAGTTTGGAATAAAAATCCAAAAAACCACCAATTTTCTATGCTTCTGCCACAATTTTTGACAGTTTGTTACGCATATGGAGTAACATTGGGAGAATCAACTTTTGGAGGCCTTCCCATGGGTCATTTTTCAAAATTTAATATATTCTGGAAACTAGACACACATGGCTAGTTAACCTATCTTCCAGATTTTGACTTGGAGTCATAAACGTCCCTAAAAATTAGCTTCAAAAAAGTCTTACACATCTGTAAAATGTTGTTACTCATTTGTCAAAAAGTGTTACACATCTACATAGGATTCCTCATGACACTTTTCAAGCCCATTAAAGGTCATAGTTTAGAGGTTTTGATGTCCTTTGAGTTGGAATTGGAGTAATTAAGTTGGTTTTTGCCTCTTATCATGAGGAAATATGTAATTTAATGTGGGAGACACACACTCCTAGTCTTTAGCTAAATTTGAGGGAATGGTTTCTAGCCTCGCTATATTCTAGGAAGTGACTTATCTCATGTATTTATGATGCATTTTGGATGGTATTTGAACCCTATAAAGTGTCATTGTGCATATTTTCTATAAGTAGACCCACTTTTGTCTTTTATTGTGTTGGATAGTTTTTATTTTGTAGTGGAGTTATTGTATAAGCCTTTTGGAACTAAATCAAAGATAGTATTGCAAAACATGTGTTGAGAATCCTGTCGTATGCCTTGGAGAAATTGTTCTTTCTCTGTATTTGTATCTTATAATGTTAAATTATATGTTTTCCTCTTTCATATACATGCTTCTATGTGTTTATATTGTCAGTTTATAATTAGAAATCAGGTCATTTTATGCCTTGTCTTAACAAGATTTACATTATGTGTTTATGTTCTTCTAAATGAATGAATTCACCTCAGTGATCATTCAAACTTTCTATCACTTCATCCTATACACAATGAAAAAATAAACACGTTTTCAAGCTAACTACTTGCCCCATTCATATCTCTGCAACTTGACCTTGAAATTTGACCGGAAACCCTAGACCTCGTCTACTTACCGTTATTCCTATCCAAGACAGAAACACCCAAAAAAAAAAACCTATTTACTGAGCTTATATACCTAGCGTAATATCATTAGATATTCAATCATTTCATTGAATACAAAGTGACATTAAGAGAGTCCTCTCTGGTCTTGGTAGGGCTAACTACCTGACCTAAAGCCTGGTATGTGGTTACCTTCCTTCAATCCCACTCTCAGCCTTGGGAATTTGGGAGGAGTGATAACATTCTTGGCACTAATACCAGGCAGTAATTGAAAAAAATTCCACGGGAATATTTCTTTATTCCTTTGAAGGTTAGAGTTATGAGAAAACAAGTTATATCATTTGAAACATGTTGAGTTCTTAAATTCGAGCCAAAGTCAAAATTTCTATCTAAGTTGGCTCCTAAAAGACATAATAGGTCAAATACGGACCCGAATCCCTCACCGATTGTAAATGACCCTAAGAGTCTTTTAAGAAATAAGGAAACCAAGTCTCAGAAAGTTGGAAGAGGTATTCCTCCACCTTTCAAATCAAATTACTTTCCTACAAGATTTGCTTCAATTTTTTTTTCCTTTAATTCAGAATTTGAAACATCTTTGTTAAGGTGTAAGTATAAAACCTTTCTTTCAGAAACTATACTCGATGCTATTTATTTTGAGACCATTGTACCACTTTTTGATTTTTCTTATTCTGAGGTTGATAGTCAAGTTTGGTCTAATTGCTACAAACTTAAAGGTTTGGTGGATAAATTTCAAGAAAATTTAGACAAAGCTTATTTACAATATTAGCGACAGGATTTTGCTTCACCATCCATCATTACACCTTCCCATATAGCTACATCATCACGTCTTAATTTTATTCCATATGTTATCACTCAGGTTTTCCTTGAAGTTGTGGAAAAGGAAAGTATACTCGAGGTAACCACAAACCAACCTTCGGATGCAGAATCTAGCCAATCTGCATCCAGAGAGGGCTCTCTCTTTATGATTGATCTTTGTTCTTAGAAAGTTTTAGGCTAGTTATAAGTCCAATAAATGTGTTTGAAAATGGTGGAATTCGCCAACTAAGGGCAAGGTTGAATATTTTCAGGCCATTGGGCTATGGAGTCAAAGGATGGCTTTACAGGATTAATCTTCTACACACAGGATGGCTTTGCAGGGCAAGATAGCCAAACAGAGAACAATTTTAAGGAATTCAAGTGGATGGAATGGGTTTGAAGGGATGAAAGGCACTCAAGAATCTTTCAACGTGTTCAAAAGAAAGAAATGGAATGATTACAAATAAAGAGCAGTGAAGAATTCTTTACTATAGTAATCAAAATGTTTAGATTAGCGAAGCAAGAGCATTTAAGAATTCGTTGCTTATAACCAATCTAGAAGAAAACATTTTGGAATAATCACAACTGAACTCAGAGTACAATTAAGTAAATTCTGAGTTATTATTTTATGTCAATTATTCAGAAATGGACACAATGATATTATAAACAGATATAGAACTTAAGACATAGGATAGAAAGACTTATTGAACTGCAATCCGACACATGAATCCTGCAAAAAGTCCTGAGCTTCAAATAGTCATCCAGCTAGCCAAAAATAAATTTCTCCAAAGCACTTTTATTCCAAAAACATCAATGTTACAGCGAAGAAGTAGAATCCACACCCCATACTTTCTTTGAGGGTTTATTTATACAAAAAATGATTGAAAATATCTCACACTACCCTAGCAAATAATCTAGGGTGACTAATGAATAAGTTACAATAAAAAGGAGACAGATGGTCTCGCAGATAGGACAAAAAGTAATTGCTGGTGTGCTGTTTCCTCCCTTTGTGGATGTGCTGGAGGTAGGTCCTACAATAGGGCTCGATGCCGTCTTTCTGAGTAATTTTTTTTTTACTGCCTTGCTTGTCTGATACTCTTTGTTTCTACTAATACTTTTAAACTGCTAAATAGATACTCTTTAACCTGTGCTCATTATTTATCCTTTACATGATAGTAAAAGGACAAAATTCTCTACCTGAAGATAAATTTCACAAAATTTCCAATAAGTCTTCCCACCATTGATCTTCTGCTATTATGGTTCTTTTAAGTTTTCTTAATGTTTCATCGGCCTCTGTGTACCTGAAGAAAGTAGGCCTGTTTGGGAATAAATACCTTATTTCATACTCAAGATGAAACAAATCCTTTAACTTGTCGTAGAGATTCCTCCCTGTTGGCAATGTTGCTTCTGACCAACTAATAGAATGAGCAGTTGTGTTATGAGCATGTATACCTATTTTATTAACATAGGTTTCTAGGTCCATTATTTTGTCCTCTGAGAGCATAGGACTGGGTAACCCATTGTCCAATAGAACCTGAAACTTTTCTTTGAAAGCATTAATTTCTTCTAGAATATCTGAGCATTTCCTTTCCAAATTTTGCATAAGAGTTCTTTTGGTAAAAACTCTTTTTATTTCTAAAATAGTACCTATCCTGTCATCAATTCCAAGCTCTACAAGTTGTTTCCTGGTCTGGGTGTTCAAAAACTGTATAAGTTGATTGGCTTGCTCTGGCCTACCTCTTAATTCATCTCTTGTTTTATCTATTTCTTCCATGGCTACTTTAACTAAGTCATTTTGTTCAAAGATTACCTGAACAAAGGACCAAACACTCTTTATTGACTCAACTATATTATCCCAAAGAATTTCGTGTATTTCTCTCAAAGGCTTTTCTAATGAAAGATCTCTTTCTAAAGCCTTAACCAATTTTTCCAGTCTTTTGATTTCTCTAGTATTATCAGCAACAGTCTTTTTGGACATATCATATTTCTGCTCCAGATTTACTAGCTGCAATTTTGTGGTTTGAAGTTCTGTGACTCTGAGTTTTAAATTTTCCATTTGTTTTACCAATTCATCAGAACTTAAACTGGAAGTGTTTACCTGTGCTGACTCTGTTTGTTGATCTGCTGTTGTGGTACCTGTAGTGATCTCTGTTGTAGATTTTTGCATGATAGCCTGTTTTTCTTTTAATGCCTGTTCCAATTCTTTCTCTGTTTCACTCAGTTGCTCAGTCATTTTCAAGAGCAACTCCATCATTTCTTCCTGTGAATTTTCCTTCAAAACTTCTTGAGTCTGGGGATGCCTTGAGGCTGGCAATTTCAGCTGCTTTCTCAGTGCAACAATATCATCATCTTTCTTTTTAATTAGCGCCTCAATGCTTTTGATATCTTTGGGATTGTGACCCAAACTAATGATTATTTCTTCCAGAGACTTTATTCTGTTATATTTTGCCTGAGAAGAAGCCTTCTCAATTTTCAACTAGGTGTTTGTATTATTTAAAGAATCCTGCAGCCTAAGGGCTGCCATGGCCTTATCAGTAAGGGTTGAATATATCATTTCCCCAGTCTGTCTATGCAACTCTATCTGGTCCAAGGGATGAATGTCTTTTGCCAGGACCTCAAAATTGGTCCTAATATAATCAGATGCTGTCTTGGGTTTTGGCACCTTGGATTTGAAATGGCTCATCATCATCTTGCCTTGTTGAATGTCAAATGCTGACATTAATCTTTCCTGATTGTGTGGAGCCATTCTCAGATACTAATCATAGACCTGCATTCTCAATGGATCATTCTTTGCTTTTATATTAATGAAAGTTCTCTTTATATCACCTGTATCTGTTTTTGGCTGTTTAAAGGAGGAGACTTCAGTACTCAACTGTTTTTTAAATTCTTTTCCTTTGTGGCCTATGTGTGTTTCACTAACTGTGCCAGTTAGTTGACTATATTCTCTTTCATCATCAATTATTTCATCTATAGTTTCCACTTCTGGGAGTGGATCGAGTTTCTGCTTTTTAGCTTGATGTAGCTCTGAGGATTCTTTGGGAGGAGTAGGATCTGGAACCTGTCTTTTCTTGCCTATTTCCATATTAGATGGAGTTTGCAATTCTGAAACTTCAGGATGATTTACTTGAGTAGGAGAAACCTGTGTTTGATCTGGTGCCCTGGAGGTTTGAGGTTTCTCTGCCATGATGAAAGTTTCAATGACCTGTATTTCAGGTTCTTTCCCTTTGCCTTTAGACTCAACTGTAATTGATGGACTGATCTCTTGTAATCCCTGTTGAAGATTTCCTGCTGAAGAAGTGCCAATATGAGGTACCTGCACTTGACCAAAAGATTCTAGGTCAAACTTTTTCTCAAGATCTTTCATAATTTTGTTTATATTTTCTTCTTCACTATCTTGCTCAACTAGTGTTCCTTCCACCCACTCATCTTGATTAGCATATTGTTCTATTTCTGGAATCCTGTGGTAAAAGTAGGGTGATGATTTGTTCTTCATTCTTTTGTCACATATAAAACTGAATGGATCATAAGGAACCCAACGGAAACTCCTTTGTAACTTGTAACGGTTTTGTAGTATATCTTCTGCTTCTCGCTCAGCATCCCTAGAATTGCATATAAAGGGACCTAACTGACTTTTGATCCTGATTTGGGCTTTCTTTTTCACACTACAAAAATGAATAATATCAGAATTATTCATTTGCCTAAAATATTCTAAGGCAAAAAGTCTCATAGGCACATATTTTGGCAACTTGAATGGATACAATTCACATCCATATATTCTGATGACTGAATGATTTTGGTATAAATACCAGTCCCCAACTTTATATGTCCTTGAAAGCTGCAAAGTCTTCTTAATCTCATTACTGAGCCTTGGAGGGAGAATTCTAGTCAACAAGGTAGTTGCAGGATATACAAAAAGATCGATGAACTCAAAATAAGAATAGGGAGAATTATAGGAAGAGTGAGTTATGGCAGACCAAAATATAACAGATCTAGGGTTTCCCTTGGCATCAAGATTTTTAACAGGAAAAGGGAACTTCTCTGATTGATAATAGATGATGAGATGATAAATGACTGAGGAATATTTAAACACTTTTTCATTATCTAGCCTCATGAACTGCTCATGGATTTTATTAGCAATGAAAGATGCAAAGTCATATTTCACTGCAGGAGGTTGCCCAGGAGTAAAGATAGACAACAATACCAAGGTTATTTCATCCACATATTCACTTGTATTGAAACCCATGACAAAGGATATCATATTTAGGATGAGTTTGCCTAAATTATTAAAATAAGCAAAACCATAGGGAGGAGGTCCCTTAGGTTGATGTTCAAGTAACATAAAAGTCTGGCAAATGCATTTCAATTTTTCTGGGGACAGTTGGGTAGACTTTTCAAGTAGTTCTTCCATGGACAAAGGAGTAAGATCTTGATCAGGTTCAAAATGGAGCATTTTATTGATAGCTTGAGGAGTGATGGGGAAAAGGATACTCTGGTCAGGAGACAACACTGCCCTTTGAGTTGGATCATAGTTGGAGTGACAATAGTGGATAATTTCTGGGAAAATACAGACTGAGGGGATGAGATATCTCGGGAAATTGGATTCCCACAATCCAATGACATCCAGACCTTTCGAATAATCATCTCTGCAGCGACAATAACTTCGAAGGGGACTTTCATCGAAAACTAAGTCTTTAATTTGAAAGTCTTTATCCACTAATGGTAAGTATTCTAACTCTTTGTGAGGGGCATTTAATGGGGTTAAATTCAGAGCCGTCGGAGCTTCCATTTTGGTTCTTGTGTATTCAAAATGGAAGTTTCGGGGTTTTCTTCACAGACCGGGCGCAATTTTGATTCTGGGAGCTTTGATTTTACTTGCAGGAACTAGAATAGACTGATATTAACTCTTTTTCAGACTCTGGCGTGAATTTTTAACACGGGAAAGTGGATTTTTCAAAGAGTTCCAGCAAGAAATCGAATAAATACCTGTTTTATGGAAAATGTCGAAATTTATAGGTACTGGTCAATGGCGGGTGGATGCTCAGGCACTGGTATAACAATGGCATTCTGTAATTTTGGTTGGCGGCGTCTCAATTAGCGGAATTTTTGAATTCTTCAGTGGAGGGCGCAGTCGCTTTCAGTAGTGAAAATGACAAAAATACACGGGTTTTTGTTTTATTTACAAAGTCAATGGGGATTTTTATTTTTTCGAGGATGACGTCATTCGGTACGGGAGGACGCATCACCGGGGTTGGGCGGTAAGCGGTAATTTCCGCACTGATTTTGTGAGATGGCGGTATTTAGTGGGGAGGCAGTGATTCCATTAGGAGATTGACACGTGGTCAGAGCACTATTCCAAAACCACTGCCATCCCGCGCATTAACTTTCAGTCGTGAGACGGCCAGCGGAATGATCGTGGGCCGTTGATCTTCGGGGGGGCGATCTGACGGTGGACGGGACGTGGAGTTGGCAGGGGTTTTAATGTGCGGGATCAACGGGGTTTAAAAATGATTAACTTTAATTAAATATCCCGGGAGGTATTTGATTGGCGGAAAACTGGTTATTAATTAATCCTGATGATTAATTAATCTCATTGTTTAATCACGGTTGCGGCGGGGTTAAGGAATTTTAACTATGGTTAGGGTGTCGGGCGGAAATGAAATACCAAGGGGATGGGTCACGGAGGCTTGGGGGATTTTCGAAGCTTTAGTTTAAATTAAAACTTCGGGTTTATTTATTTTTCCATTTTAAACATATAAAACTATATGTTAAAAAACCTTTTTCGATATTTTATTATATGGTAATAAATAAATGTCATTTATCAACCATAGGGGTAGGGAATAATTTATATGGGTATATTTTAGCCAAAGGGTTTTTATTGGGGGTTTTTATTTAACAAAGGGGATTAAATAAACTTCGGCCAAAACTTATAATAAGAGGGGTTTTTGGGATATTTATGTAAAAGGAGTTATGTACTATAGGATAAGGTCTTTTCACTAGGGATTTAATAGATAAATCAGATGTTAATATGACAAAGGGGTGAGGGAAACATCAAAATCCTTTACTTAACTAGGAAAGTGGAGATTTCTGAAGTAAATTACATCATCTCAATTTCAACACTTAAACATAGAATAGCAAGTGATTTTGAGGGTTTATTATGGAAATTTGCATGATTTTCGTAAGTAAAATAGGATTTTACTTAGGAAAAGGATAAAAGTGAATGATTATAATGATAAATAACTTCAAGTACTTAGGTCTTTTTGATCATTAGGTCGAGGGTCTGGTCCCTCCAAAAGTCAAGGAAATGCCTTGAGCCCCTTTAATCTCCAAATACCTTAGCACTTTGGGGAAATTAGTAAAAATCTTAGGGAGAAAGTGATGTGGGAAGTTAATGATTTTGAATTTGCTTTCTGTGAATTTTCCAGTGCATTTTTTGCTTCAATATTTGTGATGAAAGTAAAAGATTAAACACATTTAGCACCATCATTCATCACATGAAACTTGGGCAACACCATCTACCTACCCTATCTACTTTACACTACCATTTTCTCTTCTTTATTAGGGTGCATTTGGACTTGCAAACCCTTATCAATCTTCTTTTCTTTTACATGGTAAATCTATCAAATTCTACCCTTATTACATCCAAGGGCTCAGATTAAACTGTTGAACACCTTTTATTAACTCTACCTATCTGCTTATCTGCCAAGATTAAACTGTTTGGTCAGATATTTATTCTCTATTCTACAACATGAAATTGAAAAATGAATGAGTCAAGTTTAAACAGTTTGAATCTTCATAAATTGTGGCAAAAGTTTGATAAGCTGCACACAATTTTGTTTATTACAAAAATTGAAATAGTAGTGGCATTTATACTTGCACACTTTCTTGGTCTATTTTTTTAATGGGGTTCATTTTCTTTCACTTTTTTGGCCAATTTTATTCTTTTACCCTTTGATTTTTCTTTTAGGGTATACCCTCTTTACATTTTTTAAATTTTTTGATTTTTTGATTTTTTGAGAATATGGAACACCTTTGCAATAAGAAAAAGGTTTGAACATATTACATAATTCATCAAGACAATCATGAAATATGATTCCTATTGGTATAGGAGACTAACACCATCATTTCCTCTGCATTTTTTCACTCCATCGAAACCCTTACAACCTCCTCCATTAATCATGGCCAGATTCACTCCACTAAATTTACCCCATCAAATCACTGCACTACCTCAGAATTATGGTCAAATATTTCCCCTTTTTGATGGAAAATCAAAGTTCACTGCTTCCCAACACATTGTCAAAGTGGTTGATTTCATAAATCTTGAAGAGACTGACAATGATGACGCCAAGATGCACATCATAACATAGAGTTTCTCAGGAGAGGTTAAGAAATGGTTCTTCTCTCTCATAGCTAGTTCAGTAGCTACTTCAAATTAGCCAATTGACTTGTTCATGACAAAATGGGAGGAGAAGAAGAATCCATTGCAAATATTGGCTGAATATATTGCCTTGAAAAGGAATGCCAATGAGTCTGTCCAAGACCTTACATCTAGATTCAATAAAATATATGATTCAATTCCTGAGAATATCAAGCCTCCTCCAAACCTTTCTTTACTTCACTATCTTGATGGTTTCAATCCTGACATGGCTTATTAGCTGAGGGAAAGAAATCCATCAACTCTTGAATAAATGTAGAGAAATGCAGTGAGCGTGGAAGCTAATTTTATCATCAAAAAGTCTAAAATCAAGACGGAGAAAAGGGTCACTATAAAAAAGGAACCATATACGTCATGAGAGGGAAAATTGGACACCTTGATAAAAACGATGGAGAAGATGATGAAAAAAATTTCCATCATTCATAGACAAGCTAAAACCTCCATTATAAATCCAAATTTCAGGGGTCAAAATCATCCACCTCAGTACAAGATCAAGCAAAGGGAACAAAGGGGTTAGGATCCACAAAGTCAGTAGACGATTCACACTCCATTTTATAATAACTACACTAAAGGCCATGAGGAAGGAGATAAAGAAAATATTTCTGGAAAGAATTGTTTATTTGAGGAAAATCAACAACCTATTTTCCTCACTGAAGAGGATCAGTTTTCTGCAGAAATTTATGCACCCGACGATCAACAATATGTCTTGTCAAATGACGACATGATATATATATTTAAGGAATATTATCAAAGGGGATATAATAATTATCTTACTCAAGTATAGAGGCAATATGGCTTGAGGATTAGGAATGTTCCTATAACCTCTAATCAGAATAAAAAAAATTCTCAAATAGATGCTCATCATAAAGAAACCACTGCTCAAAGCAAATACAAATAACATGTTGTTTCTAATCATGATAAAGGAAATGAAGCTTCCACTAGTGGTCAGAAGAACAATAAAGAAACACAATATGGAGGACAAAAGAAGGATATTTCACACAAAGATCAACCCAAGAAGAAAGATGCACCATTGGAAGAGATAGAAAAACATTTTGATCTTTTTAGTCTTGAAAATTAAATCAAAAAGTAAAAATTTTCCATTCCTCTAACTGAAATATTCAGGAATGACCACAATAAATTTCAAGTATCAAAGTTTCTTAGGGTGGATCAGATGTTTGGCATGGTTAATGTGAGTGATGATCACCCGAAACTCTGTTTGGTCTTGATGTTGATGGTGATTTAGAAGATAGTGAGGTCCCTCCATTTTATCTTAGCCTCAAAATCCACGATTTTGTCCTCCATAATTCCATGCTTGATTCTAGAGCCTCTCATAACCTGATGCCCAAGGAAATTTAGGACATATTAGGCTTGAATATCACAAGACCTTACCATGATATTTATTCATTTGATCTAAGGATGGTGAAATGTCTTGGCCTCATTAAGGACCTAATGGTGTCTTTAAAGAAAATCCCAAGCAAGAATGTCCTCATGGATGTTGTTTTGGTTGATATCCCTCCAAGATATGGAATGTTGTTGTCTTGATCATGGGGAGCAAAGCCTATAGGTACCTTGCATCTCAAATTTTCATATGCTACAATACTCGTCTTTTGGCGACTTAGAAAACTATACCGAGAAAGTAAAATGAAGTACATGATCAGTAGCAGAGAAAAGCCTAATAATCATCACATACATTTTTTTCACATGGATTTACAGTCCTTTATCTTATTCAATGATGAATGTTGAGCATCTTCAGAAGTTTTGATTGAAGAGAAAACCTAAAATTCTTAGTTTTCAAATTCTGTTTTAGAAAATTTCAAATGTAAAAAATCAAGAAAATATGCCATGTGATTTGGAACCAAGTGCATCAAACCAAAAAAAGAGATGGAATAGTGAAATGTATAGAAACTTTTGGTACAACAAAACTCTCTCAAATAGCAAGCAAAGTTTAGTCATCCGATTTTTAGCTTCCCCATGAAGAAAGTAGTTTGTGGACCATGGATTTCAATGGAGCCTTGGGAAAGGAAGGGGCTAGCATTGGATTGTGGATTCACAACCCTATAAATCGGTCACTTAATATTCCTCCCAATGTTCGAATGTCCTCTTACAGGTTTTAATTCAAATGTTCGAACAATGACGCAGAGTATGAGGCTTTGAAAGTTGGTCTAAAAATTCTCAGAAAGTTAGGTGCCAAGAAAATTTATGTGTATGGTGACTCCAAGCTGGTAATAAAATAATTCAAAGGGGAATACCAGGCCAAGCATCCTAGAATGCAAGATTACCAAAATGCAATGTTAGATATCCTCAAGACCTTCACCGAGTATAATTTCTCATTGATTCCAAGGGGAATCAATGTTATTGTTGATTCTCTTGCCACTTAGGCCATCATGTTTAAAATTCCATTGTATCCTAATAAGAAGTATGAGATAAATGTGAAACACCACCCTGTTGTTCTAGATAATGTTCAGTATTAGCAGGGCTTTCAAGATGATACACAGAACAACAACTTCTTACAAATAGAAGAGGAATTTGTGAATTCAAAAATGGATAATCAGTGCTATGAAGATGACCAAGACTTCCATGCAGTAGAAATGCAAGGACTTCAGATGAAAGAAAAATCCATTCCAAGGGTTCTAGTGCCTTTGGAGGAGCTTTTTTATCAAGACGATGTTGCACGCAAACTGACCATGCTACCAATATAAGTGGGAGTAGAAGAACTCAATCTTGGCACTCCTGAAAAGCCAAATATGGTCAAGATTTCAAAATCCTTGATCTCAGAAATGAAAGGTAAATAAGCAGCCCTCATGTCCCAGTTTGCTGGTGTATTTTCTTGGGAATTTTCTGATTTGATAGTGTACGATAATAGTATAATCTAGCAAAAAATTCCCTTAAAGCAAGATCAGAAGCCTTTCAGCGAAAAGTTAAGGAGAGTGAATCCCAAGTTTCTGCCCTCCATTCAAAAAGAGGTAAACAAATTATTTACTGTTGGTATTATAGTTCCACTTCGCTTATTAGATTGGATGTCTAATTTTTTTCCAGTAAGGAAGAAGTCAGGAGAGATCCATTTATGTATAGATTTAAAAAATATGAATAGTGTCACTGAAAGAAAATTACTCATTACCAAAGATGGACCATATTCTACAAAGGATAGTTGGGTATTCCAGGCTTTCATTACTGAATGGATACTCCAAGTATAATCAGATTTTAGTCCACCTAGATGATTAGAAAAATAAAAACTTTACAACACAATGGGGTACCTTCATGTACGCAAAAATGCCCTTTGGATTGAAGAATGTAGGGGAGAATTTTCAGCGAGAAATGGATATTTCTTTAGCCAATGAAAAAGATGTCCTTTTGGTCGTTTATCATGATGACATCACTATTTTTTGAAGATAGATAAGCAACACCTATAACACTTGAAAACAATTTTTCAAAGATGCAGAAAGTTTGGCATATCACTGAACCCAAAAAATATCCATTTTTTTATGGAGAAAGGTAAATTGTTGGGCCATATCACATAAAAAGATGGTATTTAGATAGATCCTTAAAGGATTGAAGCAATTCATACCTTGGAATATCCTAGAAGAAATAAGGAAATCCAGTTGTTCAATGGAAAAATCAATTTCTTAAGAAGGTTTCTTCCCAATCTTGTTGAACCTTTGAGGCAAATTACTGACATGATAAAGAAATATAGTGAAGTTAAATGGTATGAAGAGGAAAAAATTCATTCAATCAAGTTAAATTGGCTTTATCTCATGCTCCTATTCTTATTAGTCCATATTACACACTTGATTTCATCATTGTTTCATTTTCTTCAGAGCATACTCTAGTTGTTTTCCTTATGAAAAAGAAAAATTAGAACACAGAGCAACCCATCGCCTTCTTCAGTAGAACCATAAGAGAGACAACCTTGAAGTAAAATATCATTGAGAAACGGGCCTTGGTGCAAATAATTGAAGGACTTCTGGGTCTATATTCTCCACTCTCATGTCATTTCATATGTCCCAATTGCTGCTGTCAAAGATGTGCTCATGAAAAATTATCCTGAACGGCGGCGTGGAAAATGGATTGCTGCTATGTTGGATTTTGACTTGGAAATAAAGCCTACAAATATGATCAAGGGACAAGGCTTGGAAAATATTATGGTAGACTAAAATCTACATGCTTTGAACATTAATTTTATTGCTGCATTATCTCAGGAGCAAGAGGCCGAAGTATTACCTAAGGTATCTAAAAAAAAAACTTCATCGTCATGGTATGCTGATATTGTTCATGTTTTGCGACACTTGAATCCTCCTCCTAGATTTCATAGTAAAAAAGTTATATATTTGAAGTTGAAAACTCTCAAGTATTTCATCCTTAACAATGTATTTTATTGGAAAGATTCAGGTGGAGTGTTGTTGAATTGTTTGGTTGAAGGAGAAGTTGAAAAAGTGATGTGTGACTTTCATAAACGTGATTGTGGAAATCATATTTATTGGAAGACTACATCAAATAAGATATTTTGGGTGGTTTTATATTTTCCAAGTCTATTCTCTGATGTCTGTAAAACAATCATGAGCGATCATGAATGTCAAATCTTTCAAGGAGAGAGAAATATTTTTCCTTTTCCCTTGAAAATGATTGAAGTGCAGGTGACATTCCAACAATGGGGACTTGACTTCATTGGAAAAATCCATCCTCCATCATCAAACCAAAATAATTGGATACTCAGTGCCACTGATTACTTCACTAAATGGATTGAAGCCATCCCCATGAGGCAAGCTACTGATAGTATCATTATTCAATTTTTAGAGAACAATATTCTGTCTCGGTTTGGCTATCCATATAAAATCATTACTAAAAATGCAGCCGCATTTAAGTCGAAAAATTTCATTGAATTTTGTGATAAGTATCACATTAAGCTTGTTCATTCTACAACATATTATCCTCAAGGAAACAGGCTGGCTAAATCTTCAAATAAATCTTTAATGAACATAATCAAGAAGATGCTACAAGAGAACAAGAGAAATTGGCACAAAAAGCTCACTAATGCTCTATGGGCAGACATAGTTAGCACAAAGATATCAATCAACATGTCATCTTTCCAGCTTGTGTATGGTGTTGACACAATGTTCCCTACTTCTTTAGTTGTACCCATGATGAAAATTATGCAAGAGATCGACAATGAACCAAATGATATCCAACGAAGAATCAACCAAATGATCCATCTACAACAGTCAATACATGGAAGTTTCAGTCAAAATTCAAAACTCCAAGAAAGAATCAATAATTTTTATGATAAGAAGACAAAAGATATAATGATTTTAAGCTATGAGATGTTGTTGTTTGTTGGGATGCCCAAAATGAAGAAAAAAGTAAGCACAAAAAATTTGATAATCTATGGAAAGGTTCTTATAAGATTACTGCATTCATAGGTAATAAGGAATTTTTATTAGAATATCTTTAAGGGCAGTAAGTTCTAGGAGGACCAGTCAATGGTAGGTTCCTCAAACATTACCTTACATGATCATTGAAGAATATGTTCACTTTGATTTTACATATCATTTTTAATTATTTTCCAAGAATAAGGAAGTTGTTGTAGAAGTTTGAAGCCCCAGGAGAAGGCCATGAGACTTCTATGCTCAACTCATGTTTTTTTCTTCAAAAAGTTCACAAATTTTCAATCAGTTGTTAATTCAAATTCAAGTCAGTTTTTGAGTCAAATTCATTTCTAGTTTTATTTCATCATTGCAAGTTTGTCAAAGTTTTTGATTTCTGGTTTTTGACTTGATCTCCCACTGGATAAGGCTACCTAACAAGGACAATTTTAAGGATGGAAAATTATCTTGAAGCTTAAAAAATTGGTGAATATCACTGGTCCCTAATATGAAAAATATAAAAAATTTATTGATGTATTTATTAAATTATCTCATTTATAATGATATTATATATATTTTCTATATAATGTTGGTGATTTTTAACGTAAAATAATTTTATATTGTAAAATTTAGGTGAATAATTTTTATAAAAAAATGGAAATTGGTGAATCTTTTTGTTGTAAAGGTAAATCCTCTCTACGGACAAAGGCGATCCCTACTAGCCCAGATCAGGTCTAGAAACAATCGTATCATGCTAAGGTGCAAGTTCCTAATTGCAATAAACCAAATGGCGAAGAAGGATTACCTTGAATCCAACGTTGTTGTTTGTAGAGAAGATGGCGCTCCCGTTTCCTTGCTCTAGCAGATCACAATCATCTCTCTTGTCGTGATCGAACACCTGCCCACACAAGAAACACGACAAACACAAGCGTAAAACCCAATATATGCAATTATGTATCAGTCAGAGAGGATACAACTCATTATCATAAGGAACAATACGAGTGGAACCATAACCAATAGTCGCTTATTGTTAATTAATACAAAGGAAAATACAACCTAGCTCTGACGCTGAATCTTCCTTTGGTGGGTCGTCAGCGGAATACATCTCGGTAAAGCTCATCGGGGATGGGGACAAGCCTCTCTCTTCGATCGTCAATCTCCTTGCTACTGATTTGGCTCTATGAGGACTATTGCAGCATTACTTAAGCTATGAAGGCTCTTGGAAACTAGCTTGCAAAGGAAAATGGCAAGCTTATATAGATGGTGGAAGGGGAGTTGAGATCCCTACAATCATGGGATTGGCCCTATCCTCAAGGAAGCTTCCATGAGAGGTGGAAAACCACTTCCTCTACATGGAGATCCAGAGCCAACCTCCCAACTAAATTTAGAGACCAGTTCAGGAATTGGTTGGAGTCAATCTTCCGCCATTTATTTTTAAAAAACACTCCTTATTAAGCCTAGCGCAGGTGCGACTCTGGGACAGAGCACCAGTTGGCACGCCCTCTTTGGAGGATTTCCCCCATTGGAATGGGTATAACACTGACGAGTCGTGCCAAGGTTAAAAAGGATATTTTTAGGGTTTTTCACAAGGATTTGTCTTCAGGGGAATGAACGTCCATGTCTAGGGAGATGCCATAAAAGTGTTTTTAGGTCATGTCACTACTCATAGGTCATGGAATAAGTGCTCCAATGTGCGGGACAGGGGATTGCGGGGATGGTGACAAATTGTTGTGTAATAGATGCCCCCTAAAGCATGAGGCCCGAAAGAGAGAGAGGGGTGAAATGCTTTACGAGAATGTGTCCAACTGAAAACAGTGCCATCGGAAAACCTACGTAGAGAAGTAAAACTGATATCTCAAATACATGATATATATGTGGTATGGGCGTAGCCATTCATAACAAAGTATACAAGAATCCAGATCCAAGGCATGGCCGCAGCCATCCAATAAGGATCGATAAAAGAGACTTAGGTATGGTCGCAGCCATCCAATCAGTGAGTCATGTAACCGATCATAATAATCCACAAAATCGCAGCTTGGATTCTAACAGATGAAATCCAGGGTCTTGCGCTCCATCTCGACCCGACAAAGTACAAGTTCAAGCATGTGAATAAGTGAGCTGAAATCGAACATGCAAGAACATCGCTTAATTACCAGCCAATGATGAAAGCTGTTAACAGATGCGAGAGGTACCACCAATAATGACAATGGTCCTCAAGGTACTATAGGTACAATCTATGACATGTGAATCAGTGAGCTGGCATCGAACACCCGTAGAATCACTCGATCAGAGGTCGATGATGAAAACCTCATGTCGAACACGAAGAACTTGCCATTGAGGCATGAAGGCTCCAAGGTACCAGAAAGGAGTCTCTAGATCAGCTTCCCGGATAATGAGCTGATGTCGAAAGGAAGTGACCTTGATTGAAGGTGGGCCATAGTGTTTTCTACATCGTCGACGTGAGACAGAGGAACATAATGTCTTTGTGAATCAAGATCAGATGAGAATCAGAGGAAGACTCGGACTTTTGCAGAGGTCAACTTCTCTTGAACATATCGGTGGCACGACAGTGGATTTGGCAGTATTTGACATCAACAGATCAGGGGTCATTATGACGAGGCAAAGAGCAGATGAGAGGTGAAAAGGGATTACCCAAACCCATGGAGGCAATCAGATAATGAGGTGAGATGTCCCCAACCCGACACGAATGCAAACAAGTGCCACGTTCAAGAGAGACATACTGCCAACATGACAATGATGTTGGTTCCATTTTTCCTCACCATTTCTGGTGAGTACCTCTTTATTTTTACACAGTCTTGAAGAGGATAGTATATTCTTGTCATATAAATTTGTCCTTTGGACGAATCCATCATAGTACATTTAACGAGCCCTAGGAAGGAGGAGCTCGAATATCGTCATTACGACTGAATCCAATGTCATCAGGGTTTAACGAGTCTGACAAAGGAAGAACTCATTGTCTTTTCATGTTTAGAGAGTTTGAAAAGACAGCAGAAAATTAAACTCCAATAGTCCCTTTCCGTAAATAGTTCCTCAGATCTGAAAAGGTAGAAAACTATGTCTGAGAAAACCTCCTAGTCGCGATAGGCTAGGGTATTCCTTTTTCGTAAATAATCTATCCTAGCCCGAAAAAGGGGTAAATGTATACTGGGTAGATGTATTTTGGTAACCACTTTAACGAGATCAAAACGACAAGCGACTCGGAAATATTTTCATGTTTAGGGAGTTAGAAAAGAGCTGAAAGTTGACTCCTCCTGGAGGAACTAGTGGTATAAAGGGTAGCAACGGGTGCTGGTAATGGTGGAACTGCTCAAACCAAGTAAAGATTAAGAGGCTGGCTAACAAGACCACTCATCGTAGCGGTTCCTCAGGAATGGGTAAAACAACCAAGTGAAGGCATGTGATCGGCCAAGTAGATAGTGATGATGGAGTGAGAAAACCAAGGCTCATCTAGCAAAACAGGTTGATAAAATGGCAATCACAAGAGGTAAAATGGGAATGGTTTCATTTTTACACAAGCTTGAAATCAGGAAAATCTTCTTGAAGTTGGTTTCATTTTTACACAAGCTTGAAATCATAAAAAATTTCTTGAAGTTGGTTTCATTTTTACACAAGCTTGAAACAAAGATAAACTATGCTTGAAATCGGTTTCATTTTTACACAAGCTTGAAACGGAAACAAAATATGCTTGAAAAAGTAAGCATGCCCCCTAGCATGGTGACTCAATTCGAGGTGCATGCCCCCCAAGCTTCAGTCCATATGAAAGGCAGATGGAGTGAAGGTTTAATTTATGAGATCAAGAGAAAGACTCGACTGGGATTTTACGAGATCTTATCAAAGACTCGAATTGAACGAGAACATGTTTCATTGTTTTAACGAGGTTGACACATTAAAAGAACTATCCTCAGGACACCCTTGTTTCATTTTTTAAGGAGCTTGACACAAGACAAGGAACTCTGCTCCGAAGACCTGCTTGTTTCATTTTTTAAGGAGCTTGACACAAGAAAATGAACTATGCTCCGACCAGCTTGTTTCATTTTTTAAGGAGCTTGACACAAAAAAACGAACTGTGCTCCGACAACCTTGTTTCATTTTTAAGGAGCTTGAAAAAAGGAAACGAACTCTGCTTCAAGAACTTGGTTTCATTTTTTAAGGAGCTTGACACGAGAAAGGAACCATGCTCCGACCGACCTCATCATAATGAACAAGAAGTCATCACTTCCAAGAGTTCCACTCCTGATGGAAGGAAAACATCCTGGACGTTGGGACCCAATGCCCTCAGCACCTGATGCACAATGGCACTATCACTGGGTACAGGCACAGGGTAAGTAGCCACATGGTTGACCTGCAGTGGGGCAGATACAACGGGTGGATAAAAACTAGGAAGGGATGATGGCGGGCCAGTTGCCATATCAAGACCAAAGAACGAAAGTTGATCAATGGTCATGATCCATCCATCATGTGGAAAATAGACCACACAAAAAAGGGAGGAGACAAGCGCTCCCATGGAATAGGTTTAATCGCACCCCAAGAGCAGATTGAAATCCAAGGGGCCTGGAACAACCATCACATCCATATGGATGTTTTTACCTCCCAAAGTAACAGGTAACCTCGGAAGGATCCCTAACGGTTGACTAGTTCTTCTGTTAAATGCCAACAGATTCTGCGTAACAAGCACAAGCGACGGTGAACCGAAAGCATGCCAAGTAGTTGAGGATAAAATACTAACAGACGCACCTTCATCTATAATGGTGCTGGGTACAACCAGACCAAAGGCCCGTACCGTTATCTTTAAAGGCACATAAGACAGAAGGTGGTATCCCGCAAATCGATTCCAATCAAAGGAAGCAACCAAACTACTTGGAGGGGCTACCATCGAACTGAGATGGTCTTCCCCTGGTCTTATGGAAGAAGAAGGAGCATCCTCCATGACCTCCATCTCGAAGGAGGGAGGAGTATCCTCTAGGACCTCCATCACAGGAGGAGGAGGAGAAACTTCTTGAGATATATTGATAGGAGAATCTTTCTCCAAGTCCGAGGAATCTGAAGAAACAAGAAGAACCTAAGGGATGTGAGGTCCACTCTCAATGGAAAAGACCTGGTGCACTGTAGACAAGGCTAGTTCAACCGATCCCATGACCAATGGTTGGTTGGGAATGGATTCCTGAATTTTAATTTCCGAGGGAGCGGGATCGACCAAGGATGACTCTTTACCAATCATAGGATCAGCTGGTGGAGGACTCAAAGAAAGCCATTTATAACCAACTGGAAGGCATGGTGTAGAAATAGTTGAGTTGTCCAAAACTCGTTTGGCTTCATCCATATACGGACAAAGGTGAATGGCATGATGCCCTTCACACAACTTACAGGGATTAGTAATCTTGCCCAGTTTCTTAGGAGCTTTACCGGCACTAGCTGAAGATGTGCCCCTAACATGACCCTCAGAATCCAAAGGCAATGGCGGATGACCGTTGGACCATACTTCGAGCACCTTGGGAATGCCAGGGAAATCTCAAAGAAGATGGTCACCTTGACATAACATGCAAGGGAACTTAACTTGCCATGGAGGGTTGGAAGGTTTATCAAGAGTAGATGTTTTGGAGGCAGTAGATGCAGCCTTAGCCTCTCTATTATTGGAATTCTTCTTCTTTGTCTTCTTAGCCACCTGGTTACTCGAATCCATACTTTCACAAGGTGAAGTAGAAGAGGAGGACGCAGAAATAGGCGAAGAAGGGGAGAGGTCCCCTTTGGAATCAACATGATGTTGTTCAGGCGGACGAGATGGTTGAACAGTAGACGGGACATTCGGGACCACAGAGGTTGAGAAAAACCAAATAGGCAACCCAAGAGTTAACCCAGGAAGGGACAACGTTGCCATATAAGGAGTGCCAACATTTCCAAAAAAAGGAAAAGGACCCAAATTCCCATCGGAGGGGATTCCTTGGTTGGTGAACTCTGGAAAAGTTGCCATCAGAAACGATCTTTAGAGCAACACCCTAAGGAAACTAACTTTAACCAGGAATATTTCGTGGGCAGTTAATTTTAAAAAAATTGAAACAAAACTCTACCACTTCATATTTTAAGAGTCAAGAAACAGGAAAAAGGTGACTCTATCACTTTCATATTGGAAACAAGCGTGAAAGGACAAGCGATTGATGACCTTTTCAAATTTAAAGAGTCAGAAAAGATCAAAATGACTACTCTAGAAATCTAGGCAAAAGGGTGTACCAGATATCCGTGAACTGCAATATACACCTTGGTTTCAAAATGAAAGAGAAATCAACCAAGGACTTAACGTATGTGCAGTAAATCTCCCCGAATGTTGTGTCCGGTGTATCACGTGTATAAGGCGGCAGACTCAGCTTCCTATGGATAAAGGATAGCAACCTAGTGGGGTCTCCCTTTATATACTCTATGGTACAGGGAGCACAAGTCCATACTAGTGCTGTCTAAAGCCAAGAGGTGAATGATAGCTACTAGGTTTAAAGACGTCGGAACACGTCTCTAGCCTAGACCTCTAAATATTTCGTTAATGTTTCAATGATGCCTTAGTGTAAATTGAATAAATTTTAATTTTTATCTTCAATTATGTTTCAGTTTTCAGGCCCTAGCAAGTGTTATGTCTCAAAATCTCCTAAATTCACACTACATGCCACAGTATATCATTTCATTCGATGAAAGCTAATTACGAGACAGTTAAGAGCTTTTCACACAATAACAAAATGATCGGATAACAACCAGTAATGTCTCTAATGTAGCTAATGGAAGCTAGAATCTTTTCTTTCAAAGTTACATATCACTAATAACACAGAAAATATTTAATTCACACTAAATAATCAAAGCAAAAGAGATTTTTTTTTTGTATTTCCAATTTTTAAGAGAAAAATGCACTAAACAAAACGAAAACTAAAAATACCAATTTGAGAACGATAGCAAGGGAGTAAAAACAAGAAAATTTCACTCAATGCAAACACAAAATCAGATCTCAAATTGTCAAAGCAATCCCTCAAAACCAAGAGAATCCCAAAGACTCAAATGAACCATGTAATCTAGGCTCAAAGCGAGACAAAGCGGAATTCGAATGAGGAAGAAACCAATCACTCAAATAGCACAATAAAATGATAGACAACCACCAAATGAATGTAGAGAAGCAATCACAAGGTTGACTGAACAAGATAGAAACCAAAAATTCCCACGGGAGGCTCGACACACTATAGCACCTATATGCCCTAGGGCTAGAATGTAAAATTGATAGAAATGGGCAAAAAACCAAAGGATGAAGGTCACAGTCAGTGAATCAAGGCTCCAGAACACTCAAGCAGTCGTAAAAATGAAACCAAACACACAGATCAATCTCAGAAAGCTCAAAACAGAATAAACCCTAGCACCTTTTAGGATTGGCGCGACTGTTAGGCGGAATCTAGCGCCAGAATAGGATAGGCGTGGGTAATACACTGGCAACATGAGCCAATGGGCGCGACAGGCTAATAAGCGTGCCAGTCAAGTTTACTATGTAAAAATAAAAAAGATCAATCCAAAGAATAGACTAGTGATGGTAAAGCTAAACAAAATCCAAACACATAGAAAGAGCCAGCCAAAAGAGCTGATCAAGAAAGCAAAGTCAAGAATCGACTGAAAATACAAGACAGTACTCCAAATCAACGATTCCCCAGTGGAGTGGCCAATTTTTTATAGAGGTAAATCCCCTCTGCAGATAGAGGCAATCCCTACTAGCCCAGATCGGGTCTAGCAACAATCGTATCATGCTAAGGTGTAAGTTCCTAATTGCAATAAACCAAATGGTGAAGAAGGCTTACCTTGAATCCAATGCTGTTGTTTGTAGAGAAGATGGCACTCCTATTTTCTTTCTCCATCAGATCACAATCCTCTCAATTGCCGCGATCGAACACCTACACACACAAGAAACACGACAAACACAAGTGTAAAACCCAATATATGAAATTATGTATCAGTCAGAGAGGACACAACTCATGATCATAATGAACAATACGAGTGGAACCATAACCAATAGTCACTTATCATTAATTAATACAAAGGAAAATAAAACCTGGCTCTGACGCCGAATCTTCCTTCAGCGGGTCATCAACAGAATACGTCTCGGTAAAGCTCATTGGGGATGGCGACAAGCCTTTCTCTTCGATCGTCAATTTCCTTGCTATTGATTTGGCTCAATGAGGACTATTGCAGCATTCTTTAAGCTATGAAGGCTCTTGGAGACTATCTTGAAAAGGAAAATGGCAAGCTTATATAGATGGTGGAAGGGGATTTGAGATCCCTACAATCATGGGATTGGCCCTATCCTCAAGGAAGCTTCCGTGAGAGGTGGAAAACCACTTCCTCTTCATGGAGATCCGGAGCCAACCTCCCAACTCAATTTAGAGACTAGTTCAGGAATTGGTTGGAGTCAATATTCCGCCATTTATTTTTAAAAAACACTCCTTATTAATCTTGGCGCGGGTACGACTCTGGGATAGAGCACCAATTGGCGCGCCCTATTTGGAGGATTTCCCCCATTGGCGCGGGTATAACACCGATGAGTCACGCCAAGGATAAAAAGGCTATTTTTAGGGTTTTTCACAAGGAGTTGTCTTCAGGGAAATGAAATTCCGTGTCTAGGGGGATGCCATAAATTTTTTTTAGGTCATGTCACTGCTCACAGGTCATAGAATAAGCCCTCCAATGTGCGGGACGGGGGATTTCAGGGACGGTGACAAATTGTTGTGTAACACTTGTTTTTGGAAAACCATGGAAAATTAGCCCAAATGCGAATATTAGCCCCTAAAATTTCGCATGCTACTTGATCTACGATGTTCTTGAAACCTACTGAAGGAGTTTCCATCCCCAACTGGAGCCAATTTTAGTCTCAATATGTTTAGTGATAAAAAATTCTCTTTCAGTTTGTTTTCTAGTAGTCCTAGGTCAAAACTTTTGTCTTTTCAAATTGTGGTCACTGCATATGGTCTAGGTCAGAAATAATTCTCCCCTCATTTGATCCATGGACGTAATCATCTTAAAGGTTATGTCACTCAAATTCATTTAGATTCTTAGGTCAGTCACTCCATCTTCCATTTAGGTCAGTTGTCTAGGTCTCCTTGTTTTGACACTGAAAAGTCCAAAAATGTCACCAAAATGGGTAAACAAGGCTTCATTTTCATCATATCAGTATTTAAAGGGAGTTAGCATAGTTAGGAGAATAAATTAAGACACTTTTTCTTATTTCAAAACTTGTTTCGTAGTCAAATTGTTCCAAAAAGGTAAAATTGTCCTCAAAGTCTTTTGTTTAACTAAAAGAGAAAAAGTAATTTCAAAGATGTTATAAAAAGGAAAAAGAAGATTTTTTGAGCTCATATTGTCTTTTCATGATTGGTAGAGCTCCTCTATTACCTTCATCATTTATCCATTGTTGTAAAGGGTTTGAATAAAAGCAAGGAAAGGGCTCCAAAAACACCTTTGTTATACATCTGCAGAGTTTTTTTACGCATCTGGACGAGTTGTTATGCATCTGGAAGTGTTTTTTTGCACACCTGCAGTGTTATGTTACACATTTGGAGGAGTTTTTACGCATATGGCAATGTTTTTCTATGCATTTGGCACCCTTTTTATGCATCTAAAAACTCCTATACGCATTTGAAGCACTGTGTTACACATCTGGAAAGTTTGTTACTCATATGGCAAAGGAGTGCTACGCATATGGAAAGTGCTATGTGTTGGGTATTTTGGTTCCCAAATCATTTCTCCAATCTCTAGGGTCATTTCCATTAGTTTTTAAAGCTTACTCAACAATAATTAAGCACCACATATCCTCTTCAAGTCAATTTATTAAGCATAGTATTGATTTTCTTTCTCACCTCCTTTTCCACTACGTTTTCACTTTTTCCTACTGTTGAGAGATTTTAGTGGACTAAAACCGTAACCATACCATCTAATATCTTCATACACCTTCCCCATACCATATTCTATCATTCCCTACCATTCACAACCTCCCTACACTTCATTCCCGTCAAACCCTAATTTTATACTATTTTTCTATTGTTTAATTAGGAAATCCCTGCGTTTTCCTAATTTGATCACCTTATTTACATCCATTTCACAAAATTTCACCTATATTTTGAAGTCAACATAAAACCCCACCTCCTTAATTTTTTTGGGAATTTTTCTTGGCTTCACTAACCTTTATTTCACCCTCCAAAACTACCCTATCCATGTCCTCTATTTTTCCAAATTCACACTCCACATAACCACTACATCTAAACACCTAGGGTTTCATCCTTTTGATAGACCTGATGGAAAGTGAAAAGAAAATCCACAAAGGAGGGCGCCACATCAGATTTGAGCCCTCCACCTTCCAAGAATTCAATGCCTCACCCTTTTCCAAAGGATGATTTCAGAGGACTAGATGCTTGAGATTCTGTGAGAAAATCATGGAAGAAGGTTGTCATCTCCAATTGACAAGCTTCTTTGCCACAAGTTTTAGTATGGGAAAGGCCATTATTACAGGTGTAGATTTCAACTTATCATTACATGTGATTTCATCAGCAATAAGTATACCTAGTCTTGGACAAAATTGGTTTAAGGGAATGGGCATAGACCTTGAAGTTTACAAATTGTTCCTCAAACCTCATGCTAGAGAGAAGCCTGAGTACATCTTCCCCTTCATGCACCTCCTAAACAAATATTCTCCTTTTATGAGGTTAATTATGAAATATTTCACATGTGAAGGGAGATTCTATAGGTTCTATAGGTACAATATCAGGTTATTGATGCACTTTACCTCTACTAAACCACTTGACTTGCCACATTACTTTTACAAAAGTTTGGTTAGAATCACTGAGAAGGTTAAGAGAATAAAAAAACATCATCACCCAAGTATTTTCAACCATGGTCTAGTCAAACTCATTGTTTTACATCATCTCTCAACCATCAACACGACTTGGGAAAACTTCATGGAGAAAGTAGAAGCAACACCCACCACTAGTCCTCCTGTCATGCAGAGCACACCATCGCCATCAGTGTCAACATAGCCAATGTAGGTTGGGTCTTCCAACATGAAAACTCATATTTCAAAGGCTATTATGGTTTTTTAGGTAACTCACACCTATGAGAATGGAAAGAGGTAGGTATTTGCTCCCAAATTCATCAAAAGTGTATCTACACTTGATACTATAGATGAGAAAAAAGAACTATAGGAGCAACCACTCATGCATCAAATTGAATCACCACTTCACCAACATGATGAAAAAATGACCATAGATGTTGAAATAGAAGAAAAAGTGGAGGAAAAATAATTTGAAGAGATCATAAAGGATAAGGATTATGAAATATCAGAGTTGAGGGAGAGTTTCTCCATTGAAAATTCTCAAATTACTTTCCTACAACAAGAGAATCTTCAATTAAAGGTAAAACTTCTCCTCCAAGACAAACCTAGAGTACATATTGATGCAGACAAGGGCAAGGGAAAAGATATTGAAAATGATGATGAGCTAGAGTATGTAGAGATTGAAACAAAAAGAGGAAGACCAAGGATAATGGGCCTCAAAACGGTGCTTTAGAGAGAAAGAGAATCAACAGCTCTTAAACCACGTTGGCAGACCTTTTATGAGTTGATTCTTGATGAGGTTAATCAAGAAAAATATTATTGGCATGATAGGGGTAATGTCTACCTTGAGAATCTGTTTAAGAAAGCCAAGAATAAAAATAACCTACAGAGGCATATGGTCAATCATTATTGTACCAGGAACAAAATTTCACAAATCTTGCTTAAACAATTGAAAAATAAGCTCAAAGAGGCTAAAATGAAGCTTAAGGAGAAAAAAAACTTAGACCTCCTTGCTGATGCATATATGGTTGTTTATCCCACCCTCCATAGGTCTTATAGAATAAATTTTGAACAATTTTAAGCAATGTTTTCATTTTTGGTGATTTTTGCACTAAACTGGAAACTCAACCTTTATAGATGCGTAGCGTCAAGTTGTTACACTTTTTACTAGGGAATCTAAATGATAAATTCCTTACATGGTTGGATACATTTTGATGAGTACATCATAGATCAAGAACCCTTTCTACATGACAAGCTCTATTTTGGAAGAAAAAGACAAAAAACCACCAGTTTTCTATGCTTCTGGCACTATTTTTGACAGTCTATTATGCATCCGGAGTAACCTTAGAAGAATCAATTTTTGGAGGCCTTCCCATGGGCCATTTTTCAAAATTCTAGATGTTATGGAAACTAGACATGCCAGGATATTTGACCGATCTTCCATATTTGGATTTGGAGAACTAAAAGTCCCTCAAAATTAGCTGTAAAAAAGTGTTACGCATCTATAAAAAGCTATTACTCATCTGTCAAAATGATTTACACATCTACATAGGTTTCTGTAGGACACTTGTGAAGCCCAGAAAAAGTCAGAATTTCAAGGTTTTGCTGTCATTTGAGCTAGAATTGGAGTAATTAAATTTGGTTTTTCCTCTTATAATGAGGAAATCTGTAATTTAATGTGGGGGACACACACTCTTAGTCTTTATTTGAATTTGAGGGAATGGTTTTTAACCTACCTACATTCTAGGAAGTGACTCATATCATGTATTTATGATCCATTTTGGATGGGATTTTGACCTTGTGAGGTGTCATTGTGAATATGTTCTATAAGTAGACCCATTTTAGTATTTTCTTGCGTTGGATAGTTGTTTCTTGTAGGGGAGCTATTGTACAAGCCTTTTGGAATGAAATCAAAGACAATGTTGTAGAAATTGTGTTAAGAATCCTCTGGTATGCCTTGGATAATTTTTTATTTATCTGTATGTTTATCTTATCATGTTAAATGACATGTTTTCATATTTCATATACATGATTCTATGTGTTTATCTTGTCAGTTTATAATAAAAAATCAGGCCTTTTCATGCTCTCTCTTAACAAGATTTACATTATGTGTTTATGTTCTTCTAAATGAATGAATTCAACTTAGTGCTCATTCAAACTTTCTATCATTTCTTGCTATACACAACAACAAACTAAAAATGTTTTCAAGATACCTACATGGCCTCATTCATATCTCTGCAGCTTGACCATTAAATTTGACCTAAAACCATAGACCTAGTCTCCTTACTGTCATTCCAATCCAACGCAGAAAGAAAAAATAAATACCATATTTACTAAGATTATATACCTAGCCTAAGATTATTAGATATTCAGTCATTTCATTGACTACAAAGTGACATTGAGAGAGCCTTCTCTGGCCTTGGTAGGGCTAGCTACCTGACCTAAAGCCTAGTTTGTGGTTACCTTCCTTCAATCCCACTCTCAACCTTGGGGATTTTTGGGGAGTGATAACACCTACAGATTCTCAGGAGGACATATTTAGAATGATTCAACAAGAATATGAAATCTTATAAGATTATCTAGAAATATTCTTGCATAATTTGAAAAAATAAAAACAACATAACTTGAGTCCTAACACAATTAGCACTATATTTCTAAAAGTAACCCGTGATGAATATATAGATACACTCAATTTAATGGCTGTTGGTGATATTTCCCATCTTACATTTGACACGATTAGTGAATTCTGTATAAATTACTCAAGGGGGAAAGATAAAGCTAGTGCATGGATAATAAATTATCTTTACAAAGTTACTAAATCAGCTACTAGAGGTGTTAGTAGAGAGGAATTAGAAATTTTTTTAGATGGTTTCAAAATTGATATTTTAAATATTCTTAATTCTAAAAATATATGATTTAAAAATTAGGAAAAATAAGTAAGAGCAAGAATCAATTTTGTTTATTTTTTTCACTAAATGTCAAAAGAAACTTCCACTAAGGGAGTTCCATCTAGATAACATTCAAACTTGTTTGTTATGTGAAGAAAAACATAAAACTGAGGAATTACCTACATTCCCTGAGATAAAATAAAATTAATAAGGGGACTCAAGAAATGTGGAATCACTTTAGAACATTACACCTCAGAGACCTTGGAAACCATGCATAATAGGTATGTATCAAGATTCCAATTAGAAAAATATTTCTTATTATAATGTTCCTCAGAGTACATGGAACGCTCCAATGACATGGTAGCCATGGCCTCCACAACAAGACAAAAATCATCCCTACCAATAGGGTTGAAGGGGATTTACTTATCAAAATGTACTTTCCCATATTTATCCTCCACAATTTCAAGCCCCATATCAACAACAACCTCAACTCCCATATAAAAAAGAACCATATTAGCAATACCCACAAATGAAACAACCATATCCACACCTTACTCAATAACAACATCCTCCTCAACAAACAAAATTAACTCAACCCCAACAATTACAACTACCATTCAATCAATCACCTCCAAGACCTACTCAACTTCCTTCTTAACCAGTTGAAAACCTAAATAGTAAAATGGAAAAAATTGTTTATAATGAAAAATATGAATAATTTCCTACATATCTCATATCTCCAGTGAAATTACATGAATTTTATGTACAATTATAGGAAAATCCAGTAAAATTACAATATTTTTTTGTAAAAGTGACAGATAGTCCTGTAGAGTTACAGGAGATTAATTTGTGATTTGGTAAAGTTGTAAACCTAAAAACTACAATAGTAATTGAAGGAAAAATTAAAGAAACTATAAATAAAACAGGAAAGCAAAAATAAACCCCTTTAAATAAAAATTAAAAATAACAATGAAACAAACTGTCCCTTTATAAGAACAACCTCAAATCGTTGGGAAAATTTCTTTTCCTGAGATTTTGGTTCTTGAAAAACAAGATATACAAAAAACCATACGTAAATTTGACATTATTGATGAATTGAAGAAAATTTCTATAAAAAATCGCTTACATAGAGAAATATAATATAAACCAATTTATGGAAAAATGATGAGTGAATTATGCACTAAGAGAACTGGAAATAGAAAACAAGTTCCATTAACAATACAATTTATAGGTATATAGGCAAGCCTAATGACTACTGAAATCATTTCAGAAAAAACATCTTGACCCATGCATACCTATTGTAACAATAGTAGTCAATAATTTTTCTATTTATAATACACTTATTGATTTAGGTGTTGCCATAAATGTGATGAAAAAATATACTATGGAAAACCAATAAATAGACACACTTAGACCAATCCAACAATGTTAGAATTAGATGATAGATCAAAAATTAAATAGCCTAACTGGATTGCAAAAGATATTATCATTTCTATTGACTCTTAGGAATATATAGTAGACTTTATGATCCTGTTATCACTAAGTTGGTACAGATGGGCTGCTCCACCAGAAAACCTAGAGTAACTCTTTCAAACCTACTTCTAGCTGAAAATTAGCATTTTCAGCTTGAGAGGGCTCTCTCACAGATAAAAATGATTTGTGTTTAAATGAAGTTCAACAAATGGCTAACTCTGAGGTATTGTTTTAATGGTGTTTTTATGCAGGTGAAATATGTATATAAATCACTACCATTTGGCATATGGAGTCATTGTTAATAAACTCAGTGACATGTGAGCTCTTCTTCTGGAAGATGAGGCATATAGATGTTTTAATGAAAGGAAAACATACACAGATACACAATAGTCTAATGCTTGAAGGAATTTAGAGCATGATATACATGAATTATAATTAATTAAGAATCAAAATTACTGAAGACAATATAGCGGGATACATAAGAGAAATTCTCATGAAAATATCACATAATATCAGGTGAAGAAAAGAGCCAATTGCCACTGTATATTACTGATAAGAATTTTTTTACAATAGTAGTTATGTAGTAAACACCATTCAACTCTATATTATTCAATAATCTTCCTATTAATAGGCTTAAGCATCTTTACATTATTTCTGCAAACAAGGCTAGACCATCGAGTCTCATTGCTAACACCTAATCTAACCATAAGCAGATTATATGGAGACAAAACTAACAACTACTAATTTTAAGAATTAGAGACCTAATAGGACTCTATAACCTATTTATTACATCAAAAAAACTTAAATACTGTATATTTACATTGAGAAAATTCGTGTGCCTAGGTGGAAATTACCATGACCAGAACATAATTGCCTTTACCAAGTCAGGATACTTGTCTTCCTACTTTTAAGGAAGTGGTGTCATGATGAATGATGAGTGTCTCCATGATGAGCTGGTGAGATTAACAATATTTGTAGTGTTGGCAATATGATGAAGAGTGTTGTCCTTGATGGCAACCCACTGAATGAAGATGAAGACATGAGACTGTTGACATGTGTTGTCCTTGATGGCAATCCACCTGATGAAGTTATTCTTGACCTGATAGGCTTGGTAAATGATGTTTTGTTAACAATATGATGCTGAGTGTTGGCCTTGAATGACAACTTACTTGATGAAGTTGTGCTTGATAGAATATGTCTTGATGAACTAAATCTGATGTATCTACAGTGAGTACAGAATGTAATAATGGAAGAAATGTCAGTATGTGTCAAAGTATTATGAAAAAGAGTATGTCTCAAGGCATACGCGGATGTGTCTAGTAGAATTAACGTATGCACGCGGTAAAGTACGTGCCAAGTCGCGTATGGGAAAAAGCGCTCAAAAAGTGCAAAACCAGGGGTAACCACCATGGTATTGACCCATTGCATTGGGTAATGATTTGTCTAAATGACCCCGTCCAGGAATACCATGAGAATTAATGTGGTTTTGGCTCATGGTATTGAAAAAGGGTAAACGTATATAAGGAGAAGAAATTCATTTGTGCAGATCATGAGTATGGGAGCAATATGTCTGAGCTTGAATGAATACTTCTCTCTGAAGTAGATCTGAATGGAAAGGGTTACAGTTGAATGATAGATCTGAACGTATGATGCACCAATGATGAAGAAAGGGATCTGGATCTGAAATGTACTTGTATTTGCTAGATCTACTTATGGAATGATTAGATCTGTGATGAGGCGAATATCTGTCTGAGGTAAAGGGTAAAATCTGAAGTGATGTATCAGTTGTGAAGAATTGCAATGACATAAAAGTCTGAAGAACCATACGCTAGTTCACTGAAGAGGAAGCGCATATATACGCGGCTTCGCTGAAGACAAGGCGCGTATGCGCAATAAAATTAACTCTATAATATGTACAGAAGTATACGCTGGTTTATGTGAACGGAAGCGCGTATATACGCAACATCAGAGAAAGGAAAGCGCGTATGCAAACTAGGGTTTGCTGAAGTCTGTGGTAAGAAATGTCTGATCTGTTCTGCTGGTTTACTGATTTCTGTCAGTGAGTTATATGTATCTGTTTCATGGTTGACTATGCTTAAAAGTATGGAAAGGGTCCAGTCTGAAAATATGATGAAACGTGGCCTGCAAGTGGTGTCCTAAAGGGAGCTTTGGATCTAGTGTGAAAATTGATGAAACGTGGTCCATAGAGGTGCTGAGGGTTGTAGCCTTCAGTCAGGGGGTTGTAGCTCCCTTCCAGGTGAGGCTGGTAAACGAGATCAAGGGGTCGTAGATCCCTTCCAGGAGAGGCTGGTAAATGAGTCAGGGGGTTGGAGCTCCCTTCCAGGAGAGGCTGGTAAACGAGCGCAAGTGGGTGCTTGCATGCTGGTAGGAGTCTGCACCAGCACATATGTTGTAAGATGTTTTCTCTATAATAAAATATTGAAGGCTGAGCAACTGCAGCAGTGGTTTTCTCCCGACTTGGGTTTCCACCTAAAAATCCTGGTGTTCATGTGTGATTCTTTGTGTGATGGTTTATTCTGTTGTTACTACACATGTTTACTGTTAGCATAACATCAGATGAATGAATATTGCAAAGAACTAATTTAATAAACATCTGCATATTTAGATCTCTGCTAATACGCTAGTTGCATGAAGGATATCTGCGTGTATACGTGAGTTTACTAAAGGAAAGTAGCGTATGGGTTTTAGAGAGTGAAAAAGTAAAAAGTTTTGAATATGCAGTAAATACTGATTCACCCCCCCTCTCAGTATTTTTCCCAACAATTGGTATCAGAGCCAGGTTCTTCTGCAGAAGCTTGATCGCTTGAAGGAGATCCGTCGCAATGGGAAGTCAAGAGGGAGTAATGTCTATAAAGCCACCTCTATTCAATGGAAGCAATCTGATATTCTGGAAGGTACGAACAAAAGCATATCTGCAAAGTCTTGGTGCAGATGTATGGGCAATCGTGGAAGAAGGTTATCAATACCGGGCAAGTATTCCTACTGATGCTGCTGAAAGAAAGAAGTATGAAATCAATGCCAAAGCAGTGAATGTCTTATTAGGAAGCATGTCTGAATCAGAATTTGCTAAAGTGATGCAGCTACATTCAGCAAAAGAAATATGGGACAAAATCATTCCGAGCTATGAAGGAGATACAAAGGTAAAAAGTGCAAAACTCCAAACTCTTAGAATTGAATATGAAAATTTGAAGATGCATAGTGATGAAAGTGTTGCCAGTTTCTTTCTTCGTCTAGATGATATTGTAAATCGGATGAGAAATTTGGGTGAAACCATAACCGATACTACTCTGGTGGAAAAAGTCTTAAGATCCTTGACTTCAAAATTTGACTCTAAAGTTTCAGCTATTTAAGAAAGGCAAGATCTGCAAACTCTTACTATTGTTCAATTACATGGTATTCTGACTGCTTTTGAAATGAGGCAAGGAGGCCCTTCTCAAATCAAAGAAGTTGTTTTTAAGGCATCTGCAAAAGGAAAAGAAAAAGAAGTTGTCAAAGAATCCAGCTATATATCTGAAGAAGAAGAAGAAGCAAATTTTGTGAGAAGACTTCAACTAGGAACCAGAAAGTTCAAAGGTAAGCTTCCTTTCAAATGTTTTAATTGTGGAAGAGTTGGTCATTATGCTGCAAAGTGTCCTTATAAAGAAACTTCGGCTAAAGGAAAAGAAGTAGCAAGAAGGAATAAGAATCGATCTAGCACAAGAAAAAGTTATTATACTAATGAAGACAGTGATGGGTCATCTGATAGTGAGGAAGAATGTAAAGAAGATTTTAGACTTCTCATGGCATTTGAGCAAAGAGAAGAAAAGGATAATTTTGTGGATGCTCTAGAGGACAATGATTTTCTTGAAGAAAACAATCAACTCAAAGTAAGCCTAGAAGAAAAGAACATAATCATAGAGACTCTTGAAAATCAGCTTGAAGCAAAGGAAAAATGCATTGAGGAATTGGAGTGTGAAGTAGTAAGTCTAAGGAAAGATAATGAGAAATTGAAGACTCTCAATCTTAGATTTGCCAAAGGTTCAAAAACCTTAGATGAGATTATCAAGATACAACAGTCTCCTCTTACAAAAACAGGTCTTGGATATACTGGGGAATCTTCCCAGACTTCAGCACCAAATTATCTGAAAGCAGCCACAACTAGTTCTCTACATTCAGCCACTCAGCAAGGGAACAAAGGATCTTTACAGATAAAGCATGATCATCTCAAATCAAGGAACACTAACAGGGAGATCTCTCAAAGAAGCAACAACCAACAGGTAAATTCAAATAGAAGATTTCATGATCGCAGAAATTTCTACTTCAATGGACAATGTTTTTCATGTCACAATTTTGGTCATAAAGTTGTTCAATGTGTTGCATATAAAACCATCATGACAAGAGAAGCAAGAAAGAAAAAGATGAATATTGAACCAAAGAAGAACACCTATAACAAATTTTCTCCTCTTCAAAACAAAGTTGAATGTACTTATTGCAATAACTTTGGTCATGAAGAATCTGAATGCAGGAGCAAGGTCCAGCCAAAAGAACATGTTCCCTCAAGCTCTAAAGTATGGAAAAAGAAAGAAATACAGGTTGAAAATTGTGGGATAGCATTATTTGCAGAAGGTGAAGAAAATAAATGGTACATTGATAGTGGGTGCTCAAGGCACATGACAGGTGACAAAATCAAACTTCTTACATATAATGCCTTAGAAAAGGAAAAGAAAGTTACATTTGGAAATGATACTCCTGCTCTAATTAAAGGAAAAGGGTCAGTATTTCTAAAAGAAAAGGTGAAGGCTAATGATGTCATGTATGTGGATGGATTAAGGCATAACTTGTTAAGTGTAAGTCAAATGTGTGATCAAGGAACAGAAGTCGTCTTTAGTTCAAAAGAATGTGTGGTTCGTGATCTTGATACAGGTAAAATTATTATAAAAGGGAAAAGAAATCCAAGCAACCTATATGTACTGAAGAACTGCAAAGATCAATGTTACTTGAGCAAGTCTTCAGAAAATTGGCTATGGCATAGAAGGCTGGGGCATCTGAGCTTCTCTCAAATCAACAAAGCAAGCAGAATTCAAGCTATTCATGGTCTTCCCAATATTAATCTACCAGAAATTATCATATGCAAATCTTGTCAATTCGGTAAGCAGACCAGAGTACGATTTAATGCCAAAGAAGGATCATCAAGTGAGCCTCTTGAACTCATTCATACTGACATATGTGGGCCTATGAGGAAAAAGTCACCACGTGGGGAAGAATACTATATCTTATTTATTGATGATTACTCTAGAATGTGTTGGATCGGGCTCATTAAACACAAAGATGAAGAATTTGAAAAATTTCAGATCTTCAAAGCATTAGTTGAAAATGAATTAGATATAAAAATCAAGTGTCTTAGATCTGATCAAGGAGGAGAATATACATCAAATGAATTATTTTAATTTTGTGAACAACATGGCATAAAAAGACAATTCTCTGTAGCAGGCACTCCACAACAAAATGGCGTAGCAAAAAGAATGAATAGAACAATTCAACAAATGGCTAGAGCTATGCTCGATGATTCTGGAAGTCCTGACATGTTCTGGGGTGAAGCAGCACATACAGCAGCTAACATTCTCAACAAGGCTCATGTTCGGGTAAATAGTGACAAAACTCCATATGAACTCTAGTATGGTAATTCTCCCTCTGTGAAGCATTTTAGAGTTTTTGGAAGTAAATGCTTTATCAAAAATAATGATGAAAAGCTTGGCAAGTTTGAACCTAGATCAGATGAAGGGATATTTCTTGGTTATTCATCTTCAAGCAAAGCATACAAATGTTACAATAAAAGGCTTCGAAAGATTGTTGAATGTATTGATGTTGTTATTGATGAGTCTCCTACAGCTCCTAAAGAAGAAAAAAAAACAACAAAAGAAGATGATGGTGACCTATGTCCTTCTACATAAAATAGAAATGATATAAACAGTGGATCCAATGAAGAACCTGAAGATGATCTATCTGAAAAAGCTCCATCCAGATATGTTCAAAAGAATCATCCCGAATCTCAAATTTTGGGTGACAAGGAATCAGGTGTACGAACAAGGAGAACTCTTGTGGGATCTTCTAATCATCTGGCACTTCTATCCACAATTGAACCACACAATGTCAATTAAGCTAGAAAAGATGAATGTTGGAAGCAAGCCATGAATGAAGAGCTTGATCAAATTGAAAAGAATGACACTTGGGAATTGGTACCAAGACCACATGATAAAAATGTCTTTGGAACTAAATGGATTTTCAAGAACAAGTTAAATGAGAATGGGGATGTTGTAAGAAACAAATCTAGATTGGTTTGCAAAGGGTATACTCAACAAGAAGGTATAGACTTTGAAGAAATTTTTGCTCCTGTAGCTAGACTTGAAGCCATAAGAATGTTTCTTGCTTTTTCAAGTTATCAACAAATCAAAGTTTATCAAATGGATGTTAAATCTGCTTTTCTTAATGGTGATCTAGAAGAAGAAGTATATATAGAACAACCGAAAGGATTCATTTTGGAAAATGATGAAAATCTTGTTTGTAGACTTAAAAAGGCTCTATATGTTCTCAAACAAGCTCCAAGGGCTTGGTATTATCGTCTTGACAAATATATTCATCAACAAGGATTTTCAAAGGGGTCTGCTGATAGAAACTTATACACAAAAGTTGAAAATGATAAACTATTGATTGTGGTTGTATATGTTGATGATATCATTTTTGGGAGTAACGAAGAATCTATGAGTAAAAAATTTGCTTCTGTCATGCAACAAGAATTTGAAATGTCCTTACTTGGGGAACTAACATTCTTTCTTGGCTTGCAAGTGCATCAAACTGCAGATGGTATATTCCTATCACAAGAAAAATATCTTAAGCAAATTCTGAAGAAGTATGGCATGGAAGAATGCAAACCTGTAAGTACACCAATGATAACCGGATGTAATCTTAGCTCTCATGATGATTCTCCCCCGGTGAATCAACTAGAATACAGATCAATGATAGGTAGTCTACTTTATCTCACTGGGACTAGACCAGACATTATGCATGCAGTTGGGATTGTTGGATGATTCCAAGCTAATCCAAAAGAGTCTCACCTTCAGGCTGTTAAAAGAATATTCAAATATCTACAAGGAATTCAAGACTTTGGTCTATGGTATCCAAAGAATGCTGATCTTACTCTTCATGCTTACACTGATGCAGATTGGGCTGGAAGTGTTGATGATCGGAAAAGCACTAGTAGTGGTGCATTCTATATGGGACCTTGGTTAGTATCTTGGTTCAGCAAGAAGCAAAATTCTATTGCCTTATCTACAACAGAAGCAGAATATGTGGCTGCCACATCTTGTTGCACTCAACTCCTTTGGATGATGCAAACCTTACAAGATTTTCAAATCAAATGTACACCTCCCCCTGCCCCCATTAAGTGTGACAATACAAGTGCCACCGCATCTCAAAGATCTCGTTATGCATTCGAAGACCAAGCACATTCCCATCAAGTATCACTTCTTACGTGAACAAGTGCTTGAGCAAAAGGTGAAGTTGGAGTATGTTCCCTCCAAAGAACAAGTTGCTGATATCTTTACCAAACCTCGCCCCAGGGAAGTATTCTGATATCTAAGACAAAAAGCTTGAGTGTTCTTCTCACAACAAAAGAACAAATCTGCATAAATTACAAGAAAAGTGACCAGGAGTCATGTCGCGAGCTTACACAGATATCACGAGTTCAAATAAAGAAAACCGCATATGTCCGATTGCCTACATTTTTCTATTTGGAGTCGTTCTCTTCAAGACAACTCGTTGTTGTTTGGTAAAAATGATACCGTTTTTGCATTCCGGTGTCAAACACTCTCTCTTATAATTCTATTTCTAATGTTTTGATAAATATGCCTTGATGATTTGTTGGTGAAAGTTTTCAGGATGCACAAACTAAGGGGGAGCCTTAGTCATATGAAAAGGATGCTTGGATGCACAGTTTCAGGGGAAGCATTAGCTTTGCTGAGTATAATGCATTGTTGGCATTATAATGGTTCTGAAATATGTTCTCTTTCTTGAGAACTTTCTGGTGTTGGTCTTAAAGTTATTTTTGTAGTTTGATGAAAAGGTCATGTAGAGATCCATGATGTAAAATTGTAATTTTCAGTCATGTAAGGACTTGTCAAATTTGTAAACCCACTTGGTTGGGTAGCTGAATCAAATATTGTAAACCCACTTGATTGGGTAGCTGAGTCAAATTTGTAAACCCACTTGGTTGGGTAGTTGAGTCTCATATGTAAATCCACTTGGATGGATCTTTGATGCAAGTATGAGTCATTGGTGATAGGAAATTCATAGAGTCATGTACTTCATTGGAAAATATGTTTGAAGATTCAGCATGAACTCAGGGGGAGCTTGGTCACTTCAATATATATCAGATCTGCAGAACGCTTCTTCCACATGTGGAGAAAAGGGGGAGAGTATGTTGGTTTTGATCCACCCTTTTCCCTTGATGTCAAAGGGGGAGAGTGACATGGTGTTTGAATGAAGAGAAAGAATGGTGTCAAAAATGGGGTATGTGACATCGTTTCCTTGTATTCTTAATGTACCTATCTGTTGTGGTAACCAAACACCATTGTGGTTGCCATCAAGTCCAAAGGGGGAGATTGTTGGCAATATGATGAAGAGTGTTGTCCTTGATGGCAACCCACTGAATGAAGATGAAGACATGAGACTGTTGACATGTGTTGTCCTTGATGGCAATCCACCTGATGAAGTTATTCTTGACCTGATAGGCTTGGTAAATGATGTTTTTTTAACAATATGATGCTGAGTGTTGGCCTTGAATGACAACTTACTTGATGAAGTTGTGCTTGATAGAATATGTCTTGATGAACTAAATCTGATGTATCTACAATGAGTACAGAATGTAATAATGGAAGAACTGTCAGTATGTGTCAAAGCATGATGAAAAAGAGTATGTCTCAAGGCATACGCGGATGATTCTAGTAGAAGTCGCGTATGCACGTGGTAAAGTACGTGCCAAGTCGCGTATGGGCAAAAGCGCTCAAAAAGTGCAAAACCAGGGGTAACCACCATGGTATTGACCCATTGTATTGGGTAATGATTCGTCTAAATGACCCCGTCCAGGAATACCATCGGAAGTAATGTGGTTTTGGCTCATGGCATTGAAAAAGGGTAAACCTATATAAAGAGAAGAAATTCATTGTGCAAATCATGAGTGTGGGTGCAAGATGTCTGAGCTTGAATGAATACTTCTCTCTGAAGTAGATCTGAATGGAAAGGGTTACAGTTGAATGATAGATCTGAACGTATGATGCACCAATGATGAAGAAAGGGATCTGGATCTGAAATGTACTTGTATTTGCTAGATCTGCTTATGGAATGATTAGATCTGTGATGAGGTGAATATCTGTCTGAGGTAAAGGGTAAAATCTGAAGTGATGTATCAGTTGTGAAGAATTGCAATGACATAAAAGTCTGAAGAACCATATGCTAGTTCGCCGAAGAGGAAGCGCGTATATACGCGGCTTCGCTGAAGACAAGGTGTGTATGCGCAATAAAATTAACTCTATAATATGTACAGAAGTATATGCTGGTTTATGTGAACGGAAGCGCGTATATACGCAACATCAGAGAAAGGAAAGCGCGTATGAAAACTAGGGTTTTCTGAAGTCTATGGTAAGAAATGTCTGATCTGTTCTGCTGGTTTACTGATTTCTGTCAGTGATTTATATGTATCTGTTTCATGGTTGACTATGCTTAAAAGTATGGAAAGGGTCCAGTCTGAAAATATTATGAAACGTGGCCTACAAGTGGTGTCCTAAAGGGAGCTTTAGATCCAGTGTGAAAATTGATGAAACGTGGTCCATAGAGGTGCTGAGGGTTGTAGCCTTCAGTCAGGGGGTTGTAGCTCCCTTCCAGGTGAGGCTGGTAAACGAGATTAGGGGGTCGTAGATCCCTTCCAGGAGAGGTTGGTAAATGAGTCAGGGGGTTGGAGCTCCCTTCCAGGAGAGGCTGGTAAACGAGCGCAAGTGGGTGCTTGCATGCTGGTAGGATTCTGCACCAGCACATATGTTGTAAGATGTTTTCTCTATAATAAAATATTGAAGGCTGAGCAACTGCAGCGGTGGTTTTCTCCCGACTTGGGTTTCCACCTAAAAATCCTGGTGTTCATGTGTGATGCTTTGTGTGATGGTTTATTCTATTGTTACTACACATGTTTACTGTTAGCATAACATCAGATGAATGAATATTGCAAAGAACTAATTTAATAAACATCTGCATATTTAGATCTCTGCTAATACGCTAGTTTCATGAAGGATATCCGCGTGTATACGCGAGTTTACTAAAGGAAAGTAGCGTATGGGTTTTAGAGAGTGAAAAAGTAAAAAGTTTTGAATATGCAGTAAATACTGATTCACCCCCCCTCTCAATATTTTTCCCAACATGTAGAAGACCTTGCCATCACCAAAACATTCATCTAATATCCTTTAAGCTTTCCATGCAGCTGGCTTATCCCAAATAGACTATCAAAACTTGAAAAGGCTACAAAAACTTCTTCGTTGCAGAAACAGGGGAGTTAAAGCCAAGTTAGTAGAGAAAGTCTATAACATTTTGATTTTAGCCATATCTGCCACCTGTTTACTCCCTTTGTTGATTTGAAACTATTGATTAAGTTAAAATAGCTAAATAAAAACTTTTACCTGCCTTCATTATGACCATACCTGTGATTTATAACAAAAAGACACATACATCAAGTCCATAGCAAATTATGGGCTTCAAGCCTGAGATACACTATGAACTTCCTAATTGGAAGTCAACTTAAAATTGTGCTTACTTCAAAAAATTTCCTATGGATCTGCAAATTTCAATTCTGAATGATGCAAAAAATATCAAAAAGGTAATTTGTCCACTCTTCAAGCTTTATAAGCTTCACCTTTGGCAGTAGGATCTTGAGTCTCTTCAAGTTCATTTATGGCTGTAATTTTTAGACTTTTCTTCTTTAAGTCTGACTGTATCATATCCATTTTCTCTTCTAGCTCTTTGACTTGGATTTTAAGTTTCTTTCTCTCAACTTGCAACCATATATTCCTCTTTCTTGTGTGCTTCATTACCCTTCATAGAGGAAGTGTCCTTTTGAAAGGTTTCTTGGCATTGGTCAATGACTCATCATATTTATTGATTCACTCATTTACCTTCTCTTTGAATTCTTCCATCACTTTCCTGAATAGCTTGGCTTCCTATAATTCCAATTTGGTTTCAATAACCTCCTCTATGGCTTCTTTTAACTGTTCTTTTGACATATGCACTTCAGTTTTCCCAAAAAATTTCTCTTTACTCTTCCTCTGCACAACGATCTCTTCTTTTGTTGGAGACAAATAAATGATATCCTCTGCCATAATTTTCTTGCCTTTGTCTGTAACTTCTGTCCTTTTACTTGCCATGACACCATTGGAAAGATGCAGCCTAGTGAGTGGTTTTCTTGGTTGAAACATAAACCCTGCATCTTCCCCTAAGAAATCAAGTTTTTTAGCAGTTATACCCTTCTTTTTCTTCTTTCTTCCTTTAATATCTATAACTTTGACCAAGGGAGTCTCCTCTATGTGTATGGCTTGAAGAATATCTTGAAGGTTTCCTTCCCAATTTTTTGGCTTCTTGTTATCCTTCCATGACTCTTCTTACTGATCTTTACTTTTCTACTTGCAGGTGCAGGCTGTGGAACTTCTGTTTCTTGTGTAGGCTCTACTTCAACATCCATGGGATCTTTAATGGGCTCCATTTCCTCCTCATTCACACCCTCTGTTTCAACTACAGGTTTGTTACTATTGCTTGAAGGAGTGGCTTTTGATTTTGGAGTCTTCTTGGGTGTTAATGTATCTACATAATAACCACTGAGAAAAAGGAATGTGGCCTAGACTCTATTCAGTTTTTTCAACTCCCCCAACACCAGAAGTTTGATCAACCCATGATGGAAAATTGAAGCCTCAATACCTTTTGGCCTAGCCTAAACTTTGTCTGACATCTTGCCTAGGCTCCTAAACAAGAAAAATGGAAGTTATAGAGATTTCTTACCGGTGAAATGAACCAAGAGCCTAAAATGGCACTGATAGACCATATGGAACCTTCCCTCACATGTGAAGTATTTTTTCATTACAAGTAGCAATTTGGAGTAGTTCTATTTAAGGCAAGTCCTTGGGATTCCAGAGGTCATATTTACTTCAATATGTTCAGGTTTCATAAAATCGTCATAGTTCTATAATTTAAACTTAGTGGCTTTGAACCACTCTTCTCCCATCCTCAGAATTTCTGTGGCTTGGGCAATAGTCTCAGGTGACACTAAAAAACTCAACACCCCCACATTTTATGTTGTACCAATGAAATTAACTACAAATTATTTTGAAACCTGGGCATGAAAATCTAGTAAGTTTTGGGAGAATCTCAAGCATCCAACACTGTCAAAATATTTTGCAAAACTAGGGTCCTCGTTGAGTAACTTTAGATCCATGGGCTATGTTAGTGTCAGTCTAGTCACACTGCCATCAGTGATCAAAACTGCTCTTTTGCATTTTCATATTAGGTGTCTCATACCGAATAAATTTCACCATTCTGCTAGGTCATGGATACATAGATGGTAGTAATTTTTTATCAGTTTTCCCTCATAAGGTACTTGTTGATTTTCCTTTCTATGGTCTTTATTCATTAGTGAATTTCATTCTCAAAATCATGTCAGTAGGTCATAGGATGGGTCTCATTAGTTTCTAGGGTCTCACCACAGTCAAATTAATGAGTCAAATGTCAATAATATCAGCAAGGTCATGAGGAAGTCAATAAATTCAAAGTCACTACACCTGGAAGATCAAAGACACATTTTATTCGGCTTGATGTAATTTTCACCTCAAAACCATGTTTTGAGTTGAAAACATGATATTTTTCCTTTATTATCATTCATTATGTAATTTTATATCATCATATGTAATAAATCACAATTCAAAAGATGTTATATCCACAAAATGATGTTCCTGCCTTTAGAGAAGTTTTTCGTAGCATGATCAACATCAAATCACCTTCTAAATAGATCCATAAGAAAGAGCCCAGAAACAACTTTCCAACAGTATACTGCACTCTTAAAACTGACTTCTGGATTGAATTTTATGCCTAAGTGAAGTAAAAAGCCCTCTATATCCTAACCCTTCCCCTTTTCCCATTTTTCCCTTAAACTTTGTATTATTAAAGTTTAATATTCCCCCTAAAAATCCCTTTTTCCCCCTTCCGATGGAAAAAATCACATTAATACATTAATCCGATCCCAAAACCACTTCCAATCCATTCCCCATTGAAAACCTTATGATAAACATTTCAAAGGTTCATATATATATACCCCGCCTACCATTCCAAACCACTTCCCCACCATACTAAAACTTTATAATAAAGTTTTATATTATAAACCGCTCTGCTTCCCATCGCAATCGCAAAACTTTCCCCTGATCGCATCGCTCATTTTATAAGGACCTTCTGATTGGCCAATCGCAAAAAGTTCTGATGCGATTGATCGTCCTCCTCCAATTAACCCCGTCTGATGCGATCCGGATCGTTGATCCGATCGACGATCGGACGGTCCATATGCAATCGCTCCATCACAATTGGCGCACCCGATCGTCCTCCTCTGATTGAACTCCGCCGATGGCTCACTCCCAATTACACCATCACCGTCGACCTCCTCATCCAATTCGATGGTCCTCTACCAATCGGAATGTTCCAATCGCACCGTTTAAATCTTGCCTCCGATTAACCCTGCCCGATGCAATCCCAACTGTTGATCTGATTGACGATCGGACGGCCCACACCCAATCGCGCCGTCGCAATCGGCAATTCCATATGCAAATTTTTCCTCCTTCCCGCTCTGATATTGTGATTGCGATTGACCCTTGGCCCCACCACTTGAAATATTCCGCCCCATTCATAATAATATGGCCCTTTTCCCTTTGTATAAATCAAATTTTTATATATAAAGAAACTCTCCCCAATCGCATTGGGGGAAGTCTCAATATATAACACGCCTGCCCCGCTCCCCGATCCCAATTGCGATTATAACAAGGATTCCACCTCCTCCCCCTTCCTTCCTATTCACTATTTCTTCCCTTCACGAATGCATAACTTCAATTTGTTTTATTTTAACGACAGTTTATTAAAGGGTCAGTTTTATTTAAATGAATAATGGAAAGCAAAGGAAATAGTCGGCTGGCCGAGAGCTTAAATTAAGCAAATATTTCTACAGCAGCAGATAAAATAGGATCTGATTGCCTATTTTATTCTTCAACAGCGAAAATTGTGAAATCTACCAGCAATAAAATGTAATATTGTTCCTTCTTTAGGGATAGATAGTTAGAAATTTTTCTGTGATTGCATTTTAGTTTTTCAGCTGTTAGAACAGCTCCCTTTTCTGTGGATCTATGTTCCCACATTTCAGTGTATTTATTGTAATTGTAAATCATTTTAAAGAAGGAGGTCGGTAACTCAGAAGTAGGGGAATAGTGTGGAATAAAACTCTGCGCTCCATTGTACAGTCTAACAAGGAATTAATAAAAGATGCAACTCTGATTTGTGGGATCCATGTGGTATGAGATTTAGCATTTTTTCTCTCTTTGGTTTCATATGTAAATTTTTATGTTTCACCTCTTATTCATAAACATTTTCTTTTGAATGCTTTCAAGATAGAAAGGTAGAATCCATTTTATATGCTCTACCTTGGGAAATCATTCATGCTCTGTGTTTTTCTTCTATTTAAAAATGATCCATTTATTGTGCCCTTTTCATCTCCTCACCAATCTGTCCATCCCATCCCAATTTAGCTTTATTTACTAAGTTTCTTGCCTATATTGCCCCATTAATTACCCTGTATCCTGATTTAATTTCTAGTTTCAACTGTCCCATTTTTGTCCCACACATCCCTGAAAATTCATTTATTTTATTAAAGCCATTTCCCCAATAATTTTAGCTAGCCTAATATCAGTCTATTTATTGTATTCCATTGAATATCCTTTCATAAAGAGAGCCCTCTCCTATTCTTGTAGGGATAGCTACAAGGCTGAGCGTCGTTTAGTTGTTACCCTGTTTTTCCTTTTTAGCATGGGGTCCAATTCAGGAGATAACATCTCTAGCGACCATACTGGGGAGCTCAAGATTGTTTATTTGTTAGTGTTATTTGTTTTATAAACTACAGATGGAGCTTGAAGTTATGTCTGGTAGCCTTCGAACTGCACATTTCTTTGCAAGTGCATAAGTAGATAAACGCTACTTCAGTCAATCTCTGGTCTAGTCTTATAAACGTAACATCTGACTTCCAAATTGCCCCAGTACATCAGATAATTCTACACTTTTGGACGATGATGTTTAGACTTTGCTAGGATGGAAATAAATTTTTTGTAAAATAGAAATTCAACCACACTGGCTTCAAGAAGATACACTAGGGCTAATCCAGATCCAAATCCTCCCCCTGTGTTTGAAAATACGAACCTTATCCCAAGAATTGTCAGTAGACAAGAAGGATCATTAAGCCCCAGACCCATCACCAGATCCTATACTTGGCCCAATGAGTGGTTTTTTGTAGAAGCCCTTTCCTTTGATGAGAATTTTGGGCTTTATTTATTTAGGAATAATTCTAAAAATGACACTGATGATACCATTCTAGATCCTCAGTTCCTTGTAGATATTGAAGTCCAAAGAGCAAATACCTCCATTGACGATTACAATTTTAATTCTCCTCAGTCCATCACTATAAATAATACTCTTGAGCCCTTAGAATCATCAGGAACAGTCCTTCCTCCTCCCAATTCATCAGCATTCCCATCAATCAATTCCCAATTGTCATCTCCTCCATCAACACCTCCCTCAAATCCTACGAATCCTATTGTAAATCCACCCAGAGTTATGGCTGCCAAGTATGCACCCCTGGTCTTACCCCAGGTCCTCAACGATATGCCAGCTGACTATCAAAGAAAAATTCCTATATTTGATGCCACTCAGAGCATCACAGCTTAGCAGCACGTTGATAAAATGAATGAATTTTTTGATTTGCATGAGGTAGAAGCAAAGAATGTAACAACACGGGTGTTTTTCCAAAGCTTTGGAGGTGAAGTCGGAAAGTGGTTTAGAGCCTTACCGCCAGGCTCAATTCACACTTTGCAAGAGGTGCACACTCAGTTCCTGGACCAATGGGAGGTAAAAAAGAACCCACTCCAAATTCAGTCTGAGTATGAGAACATTAAAAGAAATGTGGGTGAAACCGTGTAGGATTATTGCTTAACATTCAATGCTGTATATAATGTTATTCCAGCTAACTTGAAACCTCTTGTGGGAATAACATTGTTGAAATTTCCTGATGGTTTTGATGCTGGCATGGCATATCAGCTGCGTGAAAGAGACTCGTCTTCACTTGAAGACATGCAAAATATAGCAGTAAACTTTGAAGCTAATCTGATGGCTAAAAGAGCACGAGCCAGAGCTGAAAAAAGAGTCAAAATAAAAGAGGAGGCCTCTACTTTAGATAGTAAAATGGACACTCTAATCAGAACAGTAGAAAAAATGGTTGATAGGTTAACCATTTCAGATAGACCTGAGCCTAAAATAATAAATCCGAATTTCAGAGGGAAGCAGCCACAATTCAAAATTAAACAAAGAGAGAAAAGAACACAGGACTAAACTGCGCCACCACCACAGCAGATTAAAACTCCATTGCAACAACTACATGAAAGGGACATATTCTGATGATGATGATCCTGTGATTGAGGCTAATCACTTTTTCACAGCTGATGGTGTGCCGATTTTCCTCACAGAAGACGAAGAATACACAGTGGCGACTCCAAACGTTCAAAAAAACCAAAATTTAATTTTTCCCAATGACACAGTACTTGAAGAAGAGTCTGACGACTACCAGAGAGGGTATGTGAACACTCTGTCGGATCAGCAAAGGTAGTACTCTTTAAGGAAAATAGAGGTTACAATCAGACCCATTCAAAAGAGAAAAGAACTCCAAATGAAGAACGATGCACATAAGAAATCAAAAGAGTCGGCCAACCAGTCCTCTAGTAAAGCACCTGCAGTTACTAATACAACAAATGAAATGAAACAACAGAGCTCAACGAAGGAGAAAACAAAGAAGAAATACCCGCCCATTAAAGAGGTAGAAAAATCTCTCTCCTTTAATCTAGAAAATGAAATTTCTAAGTTCAAATTTTCTATGCCCCTTATAGAGTTGGTGAAGAATAGCGCATATAAAACTCAGGCATCCAAAGTCTTGCAAATAGACTCTATCTCTGATATGGTTAATGTAGAAGATGACTACCCTGAAATTATTTTCATTCTAGCCACAGAAGAATCTGAAGAAAATGAAGTCCCTCCTTTTTACCTGAGTCTTAGAGTACATGAGTTTATCCTTCATAATGCTATGTTAGACTCTGGGGCCTCACATAATTTGATGCCCAAAGCTGTCATGGAGAAGCTAGGCCTTGATATCACTAAAAAATATCATGATTTGTATTCCTTCGACTCAAGTAGGGTCCACTGTATTGGTCTGATTAAATATTTGGTAGTGTCTTTAGATCAGATTCTAGCAAAGAATGTCTTGATGGATGTAGTTGTTGCTCATGTCCCACCAAGGTTTGGAATGCTTCTATCTAGGTCTTGGGGTGCCAAACTCAAAGGAACTATGAAGCCTGACTTCTCTTATGCCACTATCCCTGTATTTTTCCAGTTGAGGAAGTTATATAGAGAAAATAAATGAAATATATGATTACCAGCAAAGACAAGCCTGTAGATCATCCCATTAATGTTGTCCATACAGATTTAGAGTCTTTTGTCTTATATTCGGATGGTGGTTTAAACGATGAGAATGTTCAGTTGTTACAAGTAGATGAAATACCTGAGATTTCAGGAAATTTCAGAGAAATCCTTAAACAGGAAAAGGATAAAGCAACAAAAAATTCTGGGCCTCCTGCTTGCCAGTAACAAAAGGACAATGAACAGCCAGAAATCAGCCAAGGTAAAGAAAATAAAGAAATAAAATTCCAGCATCTTCAAGAAGAAGAAGAAGGCCTGTGGAGTATGGATTTTGATGGAGATGTTGGTAAGGATGGAGCTAGTATTGGAATATGGATTAGGAGTCCTGTTTTCCAGCCTTAGAAAGTTCCAAGTAATGTTAGAGTTTGTGCTTATAAGTTAGCTTTTGATTTCTCTAACAATGAAGCAGAATATGAGGCTTTGATTGCAGGTCTCAAAATTCTGAAGAAGTTGAATGCAAAAAGGATTTCTGTGTATGGTGACTCCGAGTTGATAATCAAACAGGTGAAGGGAGAATACCAAGAAAAACATCCAAGATTGAGGGCATACAGAAATGCAATCTTGGACATTTTGAAAACATTCCCTGAATATACTTTGACAACAGTGACCAGGATGCAGAACATTATTGCTAATTCCCTTGCCACTACTGCAAGTAACTTGAAGATTCCAATGAACTCTAGCAATAAGTTTGAGATCTATGTCAAACATAGGCCTATTGTTTTGGACAATTTACGATATTGGAAAGTATTTTGGGATGATAATGAGATTAATTCATTTTTTTAGGGTGATGGAAAATTCAAAGATACTCTCATAGAGGGTGAGTATGAGGTTGATGATCAAGAGTTAGAATCAAACCAGATGGACATATTGCAGCTAAAGGATAATGTAATTCCCAGAGGTCTCATACCTCTAGAGGAGTTTTTTTATTGGGATGATGTCACAAAGAAACCAAGCTTGGTGCCCACAGAGAAAGGAGTTGAAGATGTGAATATTGGAATAGCTGACCAGCCCAAATTCATCAAATTTTCAAAGGCATTATCCTCTGAGGTGAATGAGAAGTATGTTAAGTTGCTTTCTGAATTTTCTGATGTATTTGCATGGGATTATTTACATTTGAAAGTGTATGACAAGAACATAATTTAGCATACAATTCCTATCAAGCCAGATCATAAGCCTTTCAGACAGAAGCTGAGAAGAATCAATCCAAAGATGTTGCCATCAATTGAAAAGGAGGTAAACAGGTTGTACAAAGCAGGAATCATAGTTCCTATTAGATTTTCTGATTGGATTTCAAATTTGGTTGCAGTGTGTAAAAAGACTGGAGAAATAAGATTTTGTATAGATTTTCGGAACTTGAATAAGGCATCCTTAAAGGATAATTACCCACTTCCGAAAATGGACCATATTCTACAGAGAGTAGTTGGAGCATCTAGGATGTCACTACTTGATGGATACTCAGGCTACAACCAGATCTTGATGCATGAGAAGGAAAAAGATAAAAATGCCTTCACAACACCCTGGGGAACCTTCCAGTATGCTAAGATGCCCTTCGGACTGAAGAATGCTGGAGCCACCTTCCAGCATGCAATGGAAATTGATTTTTCAAATGAAATTTTTTTTTTTCTTGTTGTTTATTTGGATGATTTGATAGTTTTTTTAGGTTCAGACGATGAGCATTTTCACCATTTAAGAGTGGTTTTTCAGCGTTGCAGAAAGTTTGGGATTTCTCTCAATCCCAAGAAGAGCCTTTTTGCCATGGATGAGGGAAAATTGCTTGGGCATATCATCTCTAAATATGGCATCTGCATAGATCCAGCCAGAGTGGAGGCAATTCAGCTCATAGATCTTCCACGGAACAAGAAAGAGATTCAGGCCTTCAATGGCAAGATGAATTTTTTGGGCTGATTTATACCTAATATGGCTGAACATTTGAGAGAAATGACCAATATGTTGAAGAAAGAAAGCACTGTTAAGTGGAGTGAAGAAGCTATCAAGTCATTCAATTTGGTAAAATTTTCTTTGTCTAATGCCCCAATTTTGATCAGCCCCGACTATACTCAAGATTTTATCATATTTTTGTTTGCATCTGAGCATACTATGGCTGTTGTTTTAATGCAAAAGAGAGATGAAGTAGAAAAGCCAATCGCCTTTTTCAGTAGGACTATTAGAGATGCTGCTTTAAGATATAATATTATTGAAAAACAGGCATTGGCTCTTATCAAGGCATTGAAGGATTTTAGGGTCTATATTCTGCATTCACATACTATAGCATATGTCCCTAACACAACAGTGAAGGATGTGTTTATGAAAACTGATCCAGAAGGTTGAAGAGGCAAATGGATAGCAGCTATGTTGGAGTATGATCTAGAGATCAAGCCCACTAAATTGATCAAAGGCCAAGGCTTGGTGAAATTGATGGCTCAATCAAATCTGCGTGCTTTAGATATAAACCTCATTACAGCAATGTCAGAAGAGGAAGATGAAGGTTTGCTGGTTCCTATTTCAGATATTTTTCTGCAGTCCCCTTGGTATTCAGATATTGCACGTATGTTCTTCAACATTTTTCACCTCCTCGAGGCATGTCTAAGAGTAAAGGTAGATCTTTGAAGCTCAAATCTGCAAAGTATTGCATTTTAAAAAGTGCTCTGTTTTGGAAGGATCCAGGAGGCGTTTTGCTAAATTGTTTGGTTGAAGAAGAAGCTCAGAAGGTAATGCATGATTTCCATAAAGGTGACTGTGGTGATCACTTGTTTTGGAAAACTACAGCCAACAAGGTATTGAGAGCCGAGTATTATTGGCCCACATTATTTTCTGATTTATATAGAAGAGTGATGAATTGTCATGAATGTCAATTTTTTGAAGGGAAGAAGAAATTTATTCCACTTCATTTGAAACCAGTTTCAGTGAACGCGCCCTTTCAGTAGTGGGGGCTCGATTTTATAGGAGTAATACATCCCGCGTCCTCAGCACAACATCGATGGATATTGACTGGGACAGATTACTTTACGAAATGGATCAAGGCCATCCCTGCCATGCAAGAGAATGACACGGTAATTATTCAATTCCTTGAATCAAATATTTTTTCTCGTTTTTGCTGCCCATGTAAAATTGTGACAGATAATGCAGCCGCGTTCAGATCAAAGAAAATGATCGATTTTTGTGACAAATACAACATCGTGCTGGGCCATTCAACAACGTATTATCCACAAGGCAACAGCTTGGCAGAGTCATCGAACAAATCACTAATGAATATAATTAAGAAAATGTTAGAGGCAAACAAAATAAATTGGCACCGAAAGCTCATCAATGCACTATGGGCAGACAGAGTTAGCAGTAAAAAATGTATGTCACCTTTTGAGATGGTTTATGGTACTGATGCTTTCTTTCCTACTTCTCTTACAGTTCCAGTTATGAGATTGTTACAAGAAGTTGGCAGCGAAGATGATGACAACCAGCGAAGGATCAACCAGATGATCCACCTTCAACAAACAAGAGAGGAAGTGTCACAAAAAGCGAGTCAGTTGCAGGACAAGATTAAAAAGATCTATGACAGGAAGACAAAAGCAGAAAATTTTTAGCTAGGTAATGTAGTGTTGAAATGGGATGCAATAAATGAAGACAAAGGGAAGCACGGTAAGTTTGACAACCTTTGTAAGGGACCATACAGAATTACAGCATACAGGGGACAAAATGCCTTCCTGCTTTCAGAAATGGATGGCCAGGATTGTCCTGGAGGAGTAGTAAATGGTAGGCTATTGAAGCACTACCATTTTTGAGGACTAGGGATCAGAATCTATCTCATCATCATTGTATATAACAGGTTATTATTATCTTTTTTATCAAATTTAAAAATGCACAGTCATTCAAGTTTGGGGCCCGAGGTGAAGGCTATAAAACTTGGATGATATGTGTATGGTTTAGTTTTATTTCATTTTTCAGTCTTAGTGTAGAGTCAGAGTCAGTTTGCATTTGTTTCAGTTTTCAACATTCTTGACTCCATGCCCAATGGATAAGGCTACTTGGTCTACGGTGTTCTTGGCACCTCCAAGGAGCTACCATCCCCATTGGAGCCAATGTTAGTTTTAGTCTATTCATACTGCCATCAGTGATCAAAATTGCTCTTTTGCATTTGCATATTAGGTGTCTCATACCGAATAAATTTCACCATTTTTCTAGTTCATGGATACATTGATGGTAGTAATTTTTTATCATTTTTCCCTCATAAGGTACTTGCTGATTTTCCTTTTTATGGTCTTTAGTCATTAGTCACTTTCATTCTCAAAATCATGTCAGTAGGTCATAGGATGGGTCTCATTAGTTTCTCGGGTCTCACCACGGTCAAATTAATGAGTCAAATGTCAATAATATCAGCAAGGTCATGAGGAAGTCAATAAATTCAAAGTCACTGCACCTGGAAGATCAAAGAGACATTTTATTTGGTTTGATGTAATTTTCACCTCAAAACCATGTTTTGAGGTGAAAAAATGATATTTTTCATTTATTATCATTCATTATGTAATTTTATATCATCATATGTAATAAATCACAATTCAGAAGTTGTTATCTCCACAAAATGATGTCACTGCCTTCAAAGAAGTTTTCCGCACCATGATCAGCACCAAATCACCTTCCAAATAGATCCATCAAAAAGAGCCCGGAAACAACTTTCCAATGTATATTGCACTCTCAAAACTTACTTCTGGATTGAATTTTATGCCTAAGTGAAGTAAAAATCCCTCTATATCCTAACCCTTCCCCTTTTCCCATTTTTCCCTTAAACTTTGTATTATTAAAGTTTAATATTCCCCCTAAAAATCCCTTTTTCCCCCTTCCGATGGAAAAAATCGCATTAATACATTAATCTGATCCCACAACCACTTCCCATCCATTCCTCGTTGAAAACCTTATGATAAACATTTCAAAGGTTCATATATATATACCCCCCCCCCACCATTCCAAACCACTTCCCCACAATACTGAAACTTTATAATAAAGTTCTATATTATAAACCCCTCCGCTTACCATCGCAATCGCAAACCTTTCTCCCGATCGCATCACTCATTTTATAAGGACCCTCCAATTAGCCAATCGCAAAAAGTTTCGATGAGATTGATCGTCCTCCTCTGATTAACCCCGCTCGATGTGATATGGACCGTCGATCCGATCGACGATCAGACGGTCTATATGCAATCACTCCATCGCAATCGGAACACCTGATCATCCTCCTCCGATTGACCTCCGTCAATGGCTCACTCCCAACTACATCATCACCATCGATCTCCTCATCCAATCCAATGGTCCTCCACCAATTGGAACGTTCCAATCACACGGTTTAAATCCTGCCTCCGATTAACCCCGCCCGATGTGATCCCAATCGTTGATTTGATTGATGATCAGATGGCCCACACCCAATCGCGCCATTGCAATCAGCAATTCCATATGAAAATTGTTCCTCCCGCCCGCTCTGATATTGTGATTATGATTGACCCTCAGCCCCACCACATGAAATATTCCACCCCATTCGTAATAATATGTCCCTTTTCCCTTTGTATAAATAAAATTTTTGTATATGAAGAAATTCTCCCCAATCGCATCAGGGGAAGTCTCAATATATAACACGCCTGCCCCGCTCCTTGATCCCGATTGTGATTATAACAAGGATTCCACCTCTTCCCCCTTCCTTCCTATTCACTATTTCTTCCCTTCATGAATGCATAGCTTCAATTTGTTTTATTTTAACGACAGTTTATTAAAGGGTCAGTTTTATTTAAATGAATAATGGAAATCAAAGGAAATAGTCGGTTGGCCGAGAGCTTAAATTAAGCAAATATGTCTACAGCAGCAGAGAAAATAGGATCTGATTGCCTATTTTATTCTTCAACAGCGAAAACTGTGAAATCTGCCAACAATCAAATGTAATATTGTTCCTTCTTTAGGGAAAAATTGTTAGAAATTTTTCTATGATTGAATTTTAGTTCTTCAGCTGTTAGAACAACTCCCTTTTCTGTGGATCTATGTTCCCACATTTCAGTGTATTTATTGTAATTGTAAATCATTTTAAAGAAGGAGGTCAGTAACTCAGAAGTAGGGGAATAGTGTGGAAGAAAACTCTGCACTCCATTGTACAGTATGTGGTATGAGATTTAGCATTTGTTCTCTCTTTGGTTTCATATGTAAATTTTTATGTTTCACCTCTCATTCATAAACATTTCCTTTTGAATGCTTTCAATATAGAAAGGTAGAATCCATTTTATATGCTCTACCTTGGGAAATCATTCATGCTCTATGTTTTTCTTCTGTTTGAAAAGAATCCATTTATTGTGCCCTTTTTAGCTCCCCACCAGTCTATCCATCCCATCCCTATTTAGCTTTATTTACTAAGTTTCCTGCCTATCTTGCCCCATGAAATACCCTGTATCCTGATTTAATTCCCAGTTTCAACTGTCCCATTTTTGTCCCACACATCCCTGAAAATTCATTTAAGCCTTTTCCCCAATCATTTTATCTAGCCTTATATCAGTCCATTTATTGTATTCCATTGAATATCCTTTCAGGAAGAGAGCCCTCTCCTTTCCTTGTAGGGCTAGCTACAAGGTTGATCGTGGTTTAGTTGTTACCTTGTTTTTCCTTTTCAGCCTGGGGTCCAATTCAGGAGATAACAGGCTCATACCTTACACATGAGCCCCCTTTATTGTCTTCTTCTATATTACCATCTCCATTTACATTGCGTCAGCTTCTTGATATTGTGACACCTGTAAAGAAAGGAATTGAACAACAAGCTACTTGCAACAAATCTAGAATTCTAAAGCATGACAATCAAAAACTATACATAGAGGTTGAAATAAGGATGACAAAGAGCAGCTTTGAAGGTGTTTAAAAGGTGAAATTTGAATATGGGAGGGATAATGAAAAAATGGGAGATTTTAAGTGAAATGATGAGTGACCACTTATGATTACGCATGATGCATGACTCCTCTAACTGATCACGTGACCTTGGATTGACCTTGAACCTCTAAATACTAGACACCTTACCATTCCTTTTATCGGTGCAGAAAAACATGTTTTCATAGAGGTTTCTATTATAATTCTAGCAGATTCACTATGGACTAGTCAGGTGAGTCCGTAGCGAAAAAAACATGTTTTTAGTTATATTCGCTGCATAGTCAGGAAAAGACAGACAAGTGGCCACTACCGATTTTTAAACTAATGCATGTAGACCTTTGGTAGATTTTGATGGATTTGACTATGATGACATGACAATTGGAACTTTCTAAAGTTAGGATAATAACCCCTTCATAATATTTCATCAATTTCATGATCCAATTTTGATGAGGAAAATGAAACCTATACTAAATGACTCTACTAACCAAAATGAAAATTTATTTGTGATAACAGATCCTTCAGCACAAATCTACATTACTAGGACATCCTTTAGTCTTTGGAATACCATGGTTGGAAACTACTGAGACATGCATTAGTTTTCGTTCTAGAAACATGACAATAACAAATGGTGACGAAATGAAAAATATTACTTTATACCCCCTACTAAAAAACAAGGTGAATTAAAGAAATTTCACTTGTTTAAGGAAAATGAAGTAGATGATGAAATAATTCAACCTTTATTAACCATTGAAGAATCATTTAATCTAAAGGATAATATTGATGAAAATCAAATCAATCGTTTCATTTCTCATCCTGATTTTCAACAATATTTTAGGGGGTACTCATGTAGGAGATCATATACAATAGAAAATTTTGCAAAATATGAAAAACATGAGCAATGTGAAAAATCTGCAATTCCTATAATTTCTGAACATTATGAAATTCTTGTAAATTTTGAGCAATCTGAAAAATTTATTGTAAATTTTGAACAAGCCTTATTAAGTACTCAACATTTTTCTTTGCATTTTCTTTTTGGTCATCATTTTCAGGAAACATGTACTAAGGATATCTTAAAATATGCTTATTTATCAATATTTATTGTACATTTAATATTTAATTCATGCAATAAAGTCATTGAAATTTCTCCTTGAAAAACTTTAAATATCAATTCTAAATTAGAAAATTTCCAGCAAGATAAATTAATTACATTATTTCATAAATACCCCAAAGCCTTTATTTGGGTTTATATTAATATTCTAGGAATACATCCTGATAGATGCACACATCACATCTACATTCACGAAAATGTCAAACTTGTTAGAAAACCACAAATAAGAATGAACCTTGCATTGAAATAAATAGTCAAAAAAGAACTCCATAAACTATTAGATGTAGATTTAATTTACCCTATATATGACAACCAATGGGTTTCACCCTTATTTATTGTTCCAAAAATTAATAGTAAATGGAGGGTATGCATAGAGTATAAGGAACTTAATAAATATACTCTAAAGGGCCATTTTCTTCTACCTTTCATAGATCAAGTCCTGGATAAATTGGTTGGAAAGAAATACTTTTCTTTCCTTAATGGGTTCAGTGGCTATAATCATATAAGGACAGCTCTAGAAGACCAAGGAAAAATTACCTTTACTTTCCCATGGGGAACCTATGCTTATATAGTATGTAGAAATTCCTTGTAGATTCAAACTACTAATTTTACTTTACTAAAATAATAGATTTCAATTGACTCTACCAATTCTGGAAAAAAATAAAATATCGTGAAATCACAAAGAATGCATGAGAAGAATTTCAATCAACACATTATGCAGTGATTTCCTGGGGAAATCCATAGCTAAAAACCCTTTTTATCTATATATTGCATTAATTAGAAAACATGAAAAGATTACAATGCTTCCTGTATGTCTCACTGCTTCCTAGAGAAGCCTCGGAAAATACTTAACCAATTTTCTACTTTCCCATGTCCCTATTTCATTTTAATGTTTCCTTGAGAATTAGCCCCTATTAATTAGGTAAATTCCTCATCCAAAAATATGAAATCCATCATGGGCCTTCCTCTAACTGCATGTACCACATGTACAATTTGGATGATTATACAACTTATAGTACACTGCCCTTGAATTCCAATATCAACTAGGTAACTCGTATATCACACATGCATGAGTTGTTTATGGCTGATTTATCTGTTAGCTAGTTGATCGTAGAGTGCACACCCCACTACTTGACATCCCACTAGTTTCGCCAATATTTGGAACTAGTTAAACTGACTTTAACTCAAATTTACTGAATTAACTAATTAAAACTCAAAATAAAATCAACCTAGGCTCCTATAAAGTAGTATACACTATACATGACTCAAGTTAGGCCTTACACTCGAATTAAATGAACCAAATAATTTAAAATAACTTATTTAACTCGTACAAGTTTCCATGTGATGTGGAATTACAATTTTCTTCTACTTTAATTCAAGAGAAAATTAAAATAGAATCTTTCTTGGTGTCATTTTCAACACTCCCTTTCAACAAGAAAGGGATTATCAGATACCCCAATATTTCCTCTATGAAATCGAATTTTCCTCTTGACAATGCCTTAATCAATATATATGCATCATGTTCCTTTGTATAAATTTACTTTAGCAACATGATCTGCCTTTGCACACAATAACTAAGATGGTGTTACTAGATGTTTATATTTGGATCGTTTATTAAAAAATGGATTCACAGCGAGTTTGATACAACACTTTTTGTCACATAAATCACTATAGGATCCATTTTCTGACTAAATAACCCAACAAGGGTCTTCCTCATCTAGATAGCCTCACAAACTGCTTGACTAGCAACCATGTACCATGATTTTGCTAAATTGAGTGCAACTAATCTTTTCTTCTTGCTGTACCAACAAGCTGTTGCCGAACCAATACTTAAGATTGCTCCTAATGTGCTCTTCTTGTCTGATGGACTCCTTGCCCAATCTTGTATCTATGAAGCCTTGAAAACTCACTCCCTTTGTCTTTTTGTACCAATTATCAAACTAAGTGGTGCCTTTGAGGTATCTCAACACATGTTTGGATTCCTTCCAATATATTTTGGTTGGATTTTACATTTCTTGACTAAGTTGGTTAACTGCATAACACATGTTCAGCCCTGTGTTCACCAAGTACATATGTGAATCCATAAGCTTCCTCTAAATAGTAGCTTCTACCTCTTCGCATGAACTAGCATCTTCCTTCCTCCAATTCCCTAATAGAGGAGTTTCCATGGGTTTGATGCTCTCCATGTGAAACTTATTCAGTATCTTGTTGGCATACTTTCCCTGAGAGACAAACAATTCCCCATCTCCTTGCCAAATTTCCAAGCCAAGGAAATAATGCATGAGCCCCATGTATTTCATCTCGAATTCTCTTTCCAAATCTTCTTTGCAATATTTTATCAACTTGTCATCACATGTTATAATTAAATCATCAAAATATAATACTATAATAAATAATTTACCTTCAACCACAATATGGTAAAGGTTTTCATTTGCTTCACTTTTGGTGAATCTCAACTCGGTGAAATAACTGTCGATCCTGGTGTACCAAGCAAGGGGTGATTTTTCTAAGCCATACATCCTTGTCTTGATTTTGCACACATGTGACTCTTTGTTGAAGGTCTCATATCCTTCTGGATTCTCGATGTACACCTCTTCCTCAATAACTCCATTGAGGAAAGTTCTCTTCACATCCATCTGATGTATCTTCCATCCCATTTGTGTTGAAAGTAATAGAATTGATTTTATTGAAGAGTACCTTGCTACTGGAGCAAAGGTATCATCGTAATAAATTACCTCCACTTGAGAGAACCCCTTGGCCACAAATCTGGCCTTGTGTTTCTCGACACTCCCATCCACTGCTTGCTTCACCTTGTAAATCCACCTGGAACATACAAATGACTTGTCCTCTAGCCTTGGGACAACTTCCCAAGAATTTTTATTGATAATGGATTGTATTTCTATACCATGGAATCAACCTATAATAGTTACTTCACTACTTCCTCGAATGAAAATGGCTCAGTCTCTACACACTCCCTCATCATAGCCATGTAGCCAGTGTACCGATCTGGTGGTCTCCTCTACCTATGATGTAATATGGGTGCTCCCACATTCTCTGTAGCATTATGCATAAATATTTCAGCCTCTCAGGTTCACTTCCTTCCATCTCTGGATGCATCTGCATGAGTGGGTGCTTCCACTCTCTGCTCCTCTACTTGTGGATGCTCCACAACATCTTGAGGTTCTTTCTTTGGAGCTAAAGGCTCCTCATCTGCATGCAACTGAAGCTCCCTCTTAAGGGACCATCTCATGGCCTTATTTTCATCAAACTTCACATTTCTACAAAAAAAAATTATCCTGTGATATGGCAAGTACATTTGATATTTGTGAGGTGTATCAATGTACCCCATAAATATGCCCAAATATGCTATTGATTCTAGTTTTTTCCTCACATCCTTGGAAACATGATAGTAAACTTATGAACCAAATATCCTGAAGTGTTGCACATGTGGTTTCTTACTTTAAAATTATTCTTTTGTTTTACTCATCCTGAGAATCTGATGAGGACTCCTGTTCTACACTTGTACCGCTATTTTTCATGCTTCAGCCCACAATTACAACGGTAGACCCTGATCATGCAACATCTCCCATGCATCTCCCACACTATTTCTCTTATTTATTTCAACAACTCCATTATGTTGTGATTTATGGGGTTCTATTAGCTCCTATTTAATTCCTTCTGATTCATATAATTTCTTGAACTTAATCAACACATATTATCCATTGTTATCACTCCAGAGATCCTTCACTTTCCTACCCTCGTATTTATCAACAATTTCTTTAAATTCACAAAATTTTGAGAATGTATGGTATTTATTATGCATGAAGAATATCAAACACTTGTGTGAGAAATCATCTAACACTTTCGATAATGATCCACACAAATCTGAGTGAACTCTTTCAAGGATTGCTGGCACTCAACTATCCTTATCATGAAAGGTGGCTTTGGTGTACTTCCCCAATGTAAACCCTTTGCATGTATCAAGCTCTATAGTGCACCCTTGGAAAGTTCTGTAGAAATATGTTGCATGATATTGAAATCTCCATAGTGCAAATGGCTAAATCACATATGCCATAATTCACTGATGTCTCAGATCTATACCTTCTCTTCTTTCGTGCTCAAAGAAACATAGTATTATACATCCAATTTGTAGATATTATTAACCTCAACCCTGATCCACTTCACTTGTCCCAAGGATATGTGACAAAGGAAAGTGTTTCATTTGCTAAATATCACATCGTAGCTACGATCTTCCAACATAGAAATTGAAAATAAATTCTTCTTGAGACTTGTAACATACGTGACATATTTTAATGCGAAAGGAGAACCAAACTCCCTATGAAAAAGTAAAAATACTGATACTGGTCGTGCTATACCTTCCATCATCTCTCATATCAATGTGCATATGGATGTACTTCTCCAAGTTGTAGAAAATTTATTTGTTTCCTGTCATATGGAATGAGGCTCCACTATCCAGATACCACACAATACCCATCATTGATGTCACCATGCATGCAATGAGGGTGAAATCCAACTCGAATTGTAAAGCAAGAGATTCACCTCCTGCTCCTCCTGGGGGGTTCTTTCTTACCTTCTTGTGTAAACACTTCATGGTATAGTCTCTTATCTCATGACAGTGAAAACATTTAATCTTCAACAAGTCCTTCTTCTTTCCTGCCTGACCATAATCTCCTTTGGATTGGGATTTATTCCCTTTCCTTTATTTTCCTTTCTTGCTGAGGAAAAATTATCCTCATCATCATGCTTGGATGAGGTTCCATCTCTAGTGTTCCGCATTATCTCTTCTTGCACAGAATCAGACCAAAAATGCTCCCACTCTGGTAGCTTATCCCTCCCATTTATAGAATCTTGGTAGTTGTGCTAGCTCTTGGGAAGGAATATAAGTTCTAGGTTGACTAGATCATCTTCCTCAACTTTAACACCAACACTCCCAAGATCATCCTGACATTGGGTGAAATTTCTCAAGTAATGTGGTATTATGTCGTTGTTTTCCATCTTGATTTTTCGAAGCTTGTCCTTCAGTGCTATCTTCTTGTGGTCACTGTTGTTTCGAAAATTTTTTGTCAAGTCTTTCCACATTTCATATGGAGTCTCCTTCCCATGGAGGTTCGAAACAATATCATCTCTAACTCCTTCCAGTAAGATCCTTCTTTCCTTTCCTACATTCTTCCTCCATTCTGCTAGATTCTAGATATCAACAACTATTAGTTTCATAACATTGCTATCAATGTATTTTTTCCACCCATTATTTTCCATGACTACTTCCATCTAGTTTTTCCAAGCAATGTAATTCGAGCTACTCTCAAGGGCATATTCGAGCCTCAGACCATATAATTCCATCCTGATCTTACTTCTAGCTCTAAAGAATATATCTACAAAACTCATTCCTCCTTCAAAGATAAATTCGAATATGTTATGAAACCGACTCCAAAAATAGAGGAAAAGAGAGATCAACACTTTATAAATCAACCACTTCGAGGGGGAAACCTCCAATACATTACAGAAATGAAAAATTCTTGGATGATACAAATGACAAAACCTCCTTCTATATATAGGAGTCCATGGGGTCACAATATAATCCTAGTCGACCTAACAATAATAGTGTAAGGGAATAATAATAGAAATATGGGGGTTATAGGGGTACAACAATAACAATAAGGGGGCTACACTAATAACAATAAGGGACTAAACTAGTAATATGGGGACCTAACATGCCCCTCTCCTTCAAAAAAGTGTTGTGTTCAATGCTTGAGTATCTCTCAATGCTTATGTATAAAATTATCATCCTACCATGTATATTATTCAGTGGGTAAGTTCTTCCACTTGATGAGATACTCTGAAATTGATCGATTTCGTAGCTTTCGAGTTCTTGTTTCTGTGACTGCTTCAGGTTCCAATATTATTTTTCCTTCCTCATCAAGTTCTGGAAATATTGTTTGAACTAGAAGTTTGTCACATATAACCTTCTTTAAGCATGAAACATGGAAAACTGGATGCACTTGCGAGGAAGCAGGAAGCTCCAATTTATATTCCATAGTACCAATCTTTTGCAACACCTTGTAAGAACCATAGTATTTTGGAGATAATTTATTATCCTTCTTAGCTTGCTTGAGGAACATTTGTTTGAATGGTTGTAGCCGTAAAAATAACTAGTCTCCTACATCAAAACTTCTCTCGCTGCGATGTTGATCTGCTTGTTATTTCATTCGATTTTGTGCCAAATTTAGCTTATCCTTTAAGAGTTAAAGAACTTTCTGTTGATGCTCAATGTGATCTTCCACTGCTTTCACCTTAGAATTTTCTCTTAAATATGTTATGATGGATGGTGGATGGTATCCATAAAGTGCCATAAATGGGGTCATTTTTGCTGCAGTATGGAAGGAAGTGTTATACCACCATTCAACCAAAGGTAACCACTTGACCCATTTTGTTTGTTTATCATATGAAAAACAACAAAGATAACCTTCCAAACATTTGTTAACTATCTTAGTTTGACCGTCGGATTGAGGATGATAAGATGAGCTACGAGCTAGTTGAGTACCCAAATAAGAAAAACTTTTGTGCAAAAATTTCGAGTAAAAATGGGATCTCTGTCGCTTACCATAATATTTGGGATTCCATGTAGCTTTTGAATTGTTTCCATAAATGCAGTAGCAACTGTAATTGCTTTAAATGGATGAGATAATGCTTAAAATTGTGCATACTTGGTAATTCTATCAACTACCACCATGTTGACACTTTTTCCTTCGCACTTAGGTAAACCTATGCTAAAATCCATTGAAATATCGTTCCAACATTGACTTGGAATGCATAAAGGTTGTAGAAGACCCAAGGTCACTAATTGTCTCAACTTTATTTTGCTAGCAAACCAAAAATTCTGCCACAAAATTTTGAATATTAGATTTAAGTCCATCCAAAAAAAATTATTTCTTCACCCTGTGGTAAGTTTTTAAAAATATTGAGTGTCCTCCTAAAGGAGAAGTGTGCAATTCCAAAAGACTATTTTGTTTTAGTTGGGAATTCTTATAAATATATAAGTGATATTTGTACCATAAGGAATCATTTTTCCAACTAAATGTATCATATGTACTAGGATCTTGCTACAAATTTTGAATGACTGTCCACACTTCTTCATCCTTCTTCCATTCATCCCTTGCTTCGGTTATCCAATATGTTTGGATAATATAAATTGCACAAAGAAATGATACCACCTCTTCATCCTTTCTTGAGAGTGCATCTGGAACAACATTTAGCTTCCCTTTTTTGTAGATGATTTCAATGTCATAACCCAGCATCTTTGTGACCGATTTTTGTTGTTCTTCTGAAGATAGTCTTTGTTCCAAAAAGTGTTTAATAGTATCATGATCAATTTTTAGCTTGAAGTGCCTTCCCATTAGGTAAGGTCACTATTTATTTAGTGCATGTATTATTGCCAACATTTTCTTCTCATAAATAGCTTTTTGTAAATGCTTTCCTTTGATTGGACGACTTTAAAAATCAATGGCTCTTCCTTCTTGCATTAAAACAACACTAATTCCATTTCTTGAGGCATCACATTCCACAATAAAGGTTTTTGTGAAGTCTGGTGTAGCTAAGACCAGTGCTAGGCACATTGCCTCTTTAAGATGTTCAAAGGCCTTAGTCGCTTCAAGAGTCCATGAAAATGCATCTCTCTTCAATAATGTTGTTAGAGGTGTTGTTATTCTCCCATAATTATTAACAAATTTGTGATAATACTCTGTTAACCCGAGAAATCCTCGCAATTTATTTATGGTTGTTGGGACTTTCCATTCCTTAATAGCTTTAATTTTGTTAGGGTCTACCTTAACACCCTTGAGAGATACAATATGACCCTAATATTCCACCTCTTGTACTCCAAAGACACATTTGGATGTTTTTTCATATAATTGTTTCTCCTCCAATAGTTTGAGCACCTTGTTAACATGTTGAACATGATCCTTCCAAGACCTGCTGTAGATTAGTATATCATCAAAAAATACTAGCACAAATTTTCTAAGGAAGGGTTTGAAAATGGAATTCCTCAACCCTTGAAATATAGAAGGTGCATTGCTAAGGAAAAAAGGCATGACCAAAACCTCATGAGTTTCAAATGTTGTTTTCATAATATCTTCAGTCTTCATTCTAATTTGATGATATCCTGAACAAAGATCCAACTTGGTAAAATAAATTGTGCCATGCAATTCATCCACTAATTCATTAATCACAGGAATGGGAAATTTATCTTTAATAGTGAGCTTATTGAGGTCCCTATAAAACAGACACATGCACCATGATCCATCCTTCTTGTGCACCAATACTACTGGAACAAAGAAATAACCTTGACTAGGTTCAATTATACAAACCTCTAACATTTCTACAATTATACATTCAATTTCACTCTTTTGGACATAAGGTTATGTGTAAAGCATGATTTTTGGAGGAACACTTCCTAGAATCGAATGAATAGCATGATCATGATCACGAATAGGTGGGATTACTTTGGGAATTTCAAACACTTTGGAATGATTGTCTAAGATGTTTTGGATATCTGGAGAAATAGATGATTTTGATGTTGGAACTTCTAGTGAGCATAATTGTGAAATTACGTCTCGTTGTTATTTCTTCAGAATATTTGTCATGAAATTAGAGCTTATTATCTTTCCTAGCTTCTTTGTGATAGCTCGTAATTTGATTTCCTTTCCTTCTGAAAAAAATTTCAAGAAAAGTTCTTGAAAATTAAAATCTACTGTCTGTTGACCGGATAAATCAATCTTGCATACAAGATCGATCTCCCTAGTACCAAAAGGTAATCTAGAAACAAAAAACCAAACAAACCTATATTTCTCTAGACATATGTCATTTAAAAAAGAATACTATAAAGGTGTTAAGGTCTTACCATTGATCTAATGCTTGTTCGAAGTAGTTGTCCTTTGGTCACTTGAAGGAGTTATCTTTAAAGACCTGTAGTCACAAACAAGAAAAAATTAAATAACACCTATATAGTAAATATTATAAATCATGCCTATCATGGTGATCAAGGAATCCATGAAATAAACAGTTAATTAACAACTTATTGAGAAAAATGAATTCATTTGTATTAACTTTGAATAAAATAAAACCTTACAACCTTAGCCTTGATGTTGAACAGGCCTTCCCGGGGTCCAAAGCAGGAATCTCCTCTACTTTGACAAGCCTTGCACTCTTCCAACCGAGATAGATAGAGGTATGTGATCTTTCCTCAGAAAATCTCAGTTAAATGAGTCTGAATCCCAACAAAAATTTTCCTCAAATAATTCTAAAGCTTCAACTCCCCTTGAGGCTACCCAAGGCCTCTTTTTATAGTGCAAAGGAGGAGGTTTTAGTTCCAATTATGAAGGGATAGAATCCTCCTTCAAAGGGATAAGATCCTCACATCAAGGGGTTAGCTCCTTAAGGCAAGGGATACATGAACCTCAAAAGAGCGGTTCTGCCACCGCAAGATTCCTTCCAGAGGCTTCTAGAAATTACTGAAAGTGAGATTTTTGAGTTTACTTGCACCTTTAGAATATTTTATAGGTGTATGAACTCTTAACATAGAGAAAGTGCATTTAGGTACGCAGGAGTCATGAAAATTAGGTGCAGGAATGCAAGTAAGACAAAGAGAAAGTGTGATACCAGAGTTTTAGAGACTTTTGAGAGCTTTTCTCTTATTTTTAAGGCTGGACATGAGGAACTAATGTGTTAGACTTGCAAAGGAGGAAGTATGAGTGATAATGAGCTCATACATATAGAAGAATGTCAAGATGACAATTTTCAGTGCAACAGATTGCCCCCTAAAGTGTGAAGTCTGTAATAGATGAGGATAAAGTCTGTCATGTATGAAGAGTGAAGTAATTTATCATTTCAAAGATCATCCTGTGGAAACCCTAGTCAGAACCTGTAAAAACATTCAATGAAATATATATATATATATATATATATAGATATATCATCACTGAGGTAGGCTTTCCCATACTCAGATCAAAACTAACTAGAAAACTGATTTAAACTATTCTGATATAGGAATGATTTTCAATACATCAACAGTATAGACATGTGTAGACACAGTATGGACACAACCATATATTTATGAATAGTCCACTGTATAAATGAATAACAAAATTCCTCGCAGCCTGGATGGTAGAAACTAGATCCAGGGTCTTGATTTCCATTTCTCGAACTAGTACGATTCTATCCATGTGAATAAATGTGTCGAAGTCGAACATGGTAGAAACCACTTGATTACCAATCAATAATGTAGAACGTTAACAAGTGTGAGATTAACCACCAGTAATGTCAATGGCCCTCAAAGCACTCAGTACAATCCATGAAATGTGAATGAATGAGCTGAAGTCGAACATGTCATGGAATCATTTGATCGAAGTTCAATGATGCAACCTGTCATCAAAGGCCATAAACTTGCCATGGAGGCATGCAAATTTCAAGGTACTAACGATTTCTAGATCAACTTCCTAGATAATGAGCTGTCGTCTATAGGAAGTGATTCATCGTAGGCAAGCCCACAACACGAAATCATAGATCAAGTTTTGAAGAAATATATTGGCAAGGACTGACTCAGGGATTGTTAGAATGGATGACAGATATTTTCCAGATGAATTTCTTTTTTGAACTATTCTCTTGAACACATAACGACACTGCAGATGGTTTGGTGACAATTGACACAAAGCTAATACCCATAAACCAGTTGAAGACTTTCAAAATGGTTTGATTAACTATTAGGCAAAGGATTTCCCAACCCAGGTGAAAAAGTGTCGTATTCAAGAGTGGTTAATAGCTTTTCGAATAATCAAAATACAACAAACATGTTCATTTTTTTCTCTTTTCCCCTGCCATTTCTGGCAAGTGCCTCTTTATTTTTGACAAGCTTGAGGAGGATAACATTTGCTTGTTTATAAGCTTATCTTTTAGATGAGTCCAATTTAGTTTAAGATTCGAACCCTAATAAGGAGTGGTTCGTTCTTGTTTAAAATTGAACAGGTCCTTTACTGTTAAATTTTAACGAGTCCAGTATAGGAGAAACTCGGTGTTTTTCATTTTTAGGGAGTCAGAAGAAAAAATTAAGAAAACTCCATGGGTGTACTTTTTCGTAAATTTAGTCTCTCGATCCCAAAAAAAGATAAAATAATGTGGGAGAGAACTTTGTTGACAGTAATTAGTCAACGTATACCTTTTTCGTAAATAGTCCATTTCATTCTGTAAAATGGGTAAACTTATATTGAAAGGACGATCATTCATTTATTTTAATGAGTTCGAATAATCAAGTGCTCGATAATAATTTCAATTTTTTAGAGTCTAAAAAGAGCTTAAAAGAGGACTCCAGGTTTTCTCTTTTTCACAAATTTTTGAAAGAGTCCGAAAAAGTGATACAAGTATGCTCTTTGTTGAAAAAAATGATCAATTTTCCCGAAAAATCCAATTTTTTGCACAAAAACTCGAAACATTACACATACTTGTTTAAGATGAATAAAATTATTTTCAAAAATTACCTTTTTAAAGTGAAAAATAAACAAATTATAAATCCATTTATTCGAAAAAAATTATAAAAAGGGCTTTTCTAACTTCATTTTTACCGTTTGAGTTCAGAGTGAAAAGTGAGAGCTTTTGGGTAAAAAATTTCCTGCGAAGATTCTGGAAAATCTATTCGTTGAAATCGAGAACCGTCAGCTCTAGGTAATCCATGTCCTCCTTATCTTGCATTTTATATGTTTACATTTCATTTTTAGGCTTTAAATTTCATTTTTTAAGGAAAAATAGGTTGAAAAAATCGCTTGCGGGGGTTCACAGGCGCAACACGTGGGCCCTGCTTACCTCGACTTTTTTATTCATAGAAAAAAGTCATGGGTTCGCACCTGTTTCATAGCACCCGTGTGTACCTACACACTGTGTATGGAAATAGGATGCGGACCCCGCGCAATGAAATTTCAAACTTAAATTTCTCAAATTCCACCCAAAATTTTTCAAATAAGATTGTTCTAATATGTCTTTTTATGCATTGCAGGACATTCAAAATGCTTATTTGGAGAGAAAGCAAGCATGAGGACGTAGATGACACCACAATGAATCATTTTCCTACGATGCAGGAATTGAGAGCATGCGGTTTATACAAATTCTGGGCCATTCAGGGCATGAAGGCACAAGTAGACCTCCTGACGTGGCTAGTGAACAGATGTAATGTACAAGACCAATGCTTTGTTATTGGCAGCCACCGGCTCGAAATTGAGCTGGAGGATATATATTTTTTAACTGGTTTTTCCAAGAGGGGCAAAAAAATTTCTCTGTTTGGGACTAGGCCAGGTGGCTAGTCTATAGCTAGTCTTCGACTAGAGTTCTGCGATGATCGGGCAAACCCCAAGCACAAAAATATTGACATAAAAAATATCATATGTCCTAAGCTTAAATTTATTTCTTTTACTGTTACCAGAATATGCAGGGTGCAGCATTTCATGTGGATATCGATTCCCAGATGTGCATTGCAGCAGACTGTTTTTGAGGCACCATTTTCAACTGGTGCGAAGCTGTGTTGGCCAATGTTAAAGGCCAACTAACCAGAGAAAAGAATGGAAAGCTAAAAAACTTTAGATATGGATCCATTGTAGTCACCTTTTCTCTAGAGAGGATCCCCATGTTAGCTCCGCAACACATTCCTGTCGATGCTAGTCGACCTCGAGAATCTAGGATGGTTCGTTGGGTTGCTTTGATGGCCCATCAAGCTGAGGGCATTGAGGTTGTTTGATTTCCTTCTACATATTTTAGTTGGCCGGAATGCTAAATTTTTGTTTTAGAGGACTTTCCATATGTTCGGATGGACTTCCGCGGTGACCGAGAGATGGCTCTCCCAACAGGATAATAGTGGGATGATTCAGGTAAAAATCATTTTCAACAATTTCTAAGTTCTAATTTTCTTTTATTTTAATCATCCAAAAACTAATAATAAAAAGTTTAAATGCAGATGTGGGCCCATGACAACCAGCCAATATCTAGCCTTATGAGAGGAGACATCCAGCTGCAGCAGCACCAGCCCCATAGGGCCAATCAGCAAAGATCCTGTCTGATTTGGAGCATCACCTAGAGCACTTGACTCTAGACATTCCAGAGACCGATATAGATGATATTCTGCTTATATTACAGAGATATGTGATTGGTGTCCCATGAACTTTTAGGAGGTTCCTGTGTAGGGTAGTCTGAGCAGTGGTTTCTTATCATGATCATCACCAAGGATAGGATGATCGATTTGTAGACTCATAACATTTTTGAACTTTTTGTATTATCATTTTTGCCAATCATAAGGTGTTTTTCAACCTATGATCGAAGACGATGTATATTTAAAACACAATTTTATGCTATGATATATCATTATTACCGGCTATTTGTGTAACATGTTATTGAATGTTGTGTAATTTATTGTTTTGATTATTGAAAAAGTCTATTTATCATACTAGAAGCAACTGCATCTGCTAAAGTATTTAAATGTCTTGGAATATGTTGATATTAAATTTAATCAAATTCACGTTCCAAGAGACGAACTCTTAAAAATAAACGTAATAACACTGGATTTATAATGGCATAAACCCTGTTAAGTTGTAATACAACAAGTTCAGAATCCAACCTAACAATCAAACTACGAATTCCAAACAATATGGATTCAGATAATAACTCAATCACTGCACTATACTCTACAATGTTATTCATTTTTTGACCAAGGCTTACCCCATGCATGGACACTAACTCATAAGAGGGTGAATAGATAACCCAAGTTGCGGAATAAATGTTTCGTGTACTATGACAAGCACCATTAGCAAAACCAATGTAGGTTTGAAGAGACATCATCATCTGCAATATCAAGAGTAACACCTAGATAAGCAGGAATAGTGATAAGAACACACTCTAAACTAGGCATGCTTTTCTAATCTAAGACACACCAAAAAAAAAGAAACTAATATAACAAAAATCTCCACACCAAATTTAAGCATAATATCTCTTCAGAAAAAGCCCATTTCTCGGTTTATCTAAAGGGACACCGTTGAAATCTATCAGCTCATAGGCCCCTTTTTCCAGCTTTCGCTTAACAATGAAAGGACCATGCCACATAGGCACAAATTTTCTAGCCCCTAGCTTATCGTTGGCTTGATCGTACACTAAAACTAGGTCTCCTTCTGAAAAATTATGAGATGTAATATTTCTATCGTACTAATCCTTTATTCGTTTGACATGAGCTTCGTTTTCTAATGTAGCATTTTGTCGATTCTAATCTAGCTGAGCCAAGTACAAAAAACACTTCTCCTCTTTAGACATAGCTGGGAGTAATTCTATTGCTAATTTCAATGACGGAATTTCGCATTCAATAGGCAACACAGCTTCCAAACCGTAAACCAGTTGAAAGGGAGTGAAACCAGTTGATGTTTTTACTAAGGTTTGATATACCCAAAGTGCTAAAAATAACATGGACTGCCAATTTGACTTATGAATACCAATGATTTGTTTAATCACAGTGACTAAAAATTTATTGATAGCTTCAACCAGACCATTAGCCTACAGGTAATACGGAGTAGAACTATCGTGGCACAGGCCAAGTTGATTTGTCAGTTCAGTCGTCATAATATTTTGAAAATGGCTTCCATGATCTATAATTATGGCTTGAGGAACACCGAATCTATAAATTATATGATTGAACACGAAAGTTGCAGTAGTCTTGCCATTTGTTGAAAATGTAGGCATCGCCTTGGCCCACTTAGCAAAATAATCCACCGCTAGGATAATATATGCATACCCCCCAGCTGAGTGAGGGTTACATGTAATAAAGTCAATACCCCACTTTGAAAAATGACCAAAAACAATTATAGGGTGAAGAGGAGCGGGTGGTGCATGCATTTTATGATCAAATACCTAACAATTATGGCATTTCCAGACTGCATAGATACAATCTTTGAATAAGGACGGCCATAAATAACCAGCGTGCAATATCTTTTGGGCTGTGGCATACCCAAACATATGATTGCCACATGCCCCAAAATGGTAGTCATTTAAAACCTTCTCAGCTTCTTCATGAATAAGACAACGTCGGAAAACAGAATCCGCTCCACGACGATAGAGTGTATCACTAATAATATTGTATTGTTGGGATTGGAAACGTATTTTCCGTCACTGAGATCGTGAGATTTCAGGCCGAAAAGATTGGGTTTGGAGATAAACAATAATATACCCATACCAAGGATCAAGAGTACTGATAAGAAATAAGGATTCGTCTGCAATGGGCTGTTCCGCCATAGTTTCAGTATCAGTTGACCGGAAATCACACATCAGTTTGGAAAAAACCAAATATTTCTTTGCCTTGGATTTTTCAAATTCCAAGTCAAATTCCAAGTCAAATTCCTGCAGGATAACTATCCATTTGGAATACCTACCCCCTATCAATTGTTTGGTCAAGATGTACATCATAGGGTTACAGTCATAAGTTACTATGGTTTTGCGTAATAAGATGTAGTGATGAAATATTTGGACAACTTCGACAAATGGCAAGGCCAATTTCTCCACATGCGTGTATTTGATCTTAGTTGGATGCAGATTTCAACTAAGATAATAAATCACATGTTCATTGTTGAATTCATCTTCCTGAACTAAAACCATCCCAATGGTGGAATGAGAGGCAGCGAGGTACAAAAAATAGTCCTGGTTGTAATTGGGAGGATGCAGTAACGGTGCATGGGTCAACATGTGGTTGAGTGCATCAAAAGATTTATTAGAGATCTCATCCCAAAAGAATGGAATGTTCTGTTTTAACAACTTGGTAAAACCCTTTTTTAACTTGGCATAGTTAGGAGTGAAATGACATAAAAAGTTTGTTTTCCCCTGCAAACTTCAGAGTTTGCACAGAGTCGAAGGAGGAGGTAGATTTAAAATATCTTCGACCTTCGATGGATCAACGCGAATGCCTACTTTCGAAACAATAAATCCTAGTAAGTGACCCAATTCTTCACAGAAAACACATTTGTGTGGATTTAGCCTAATTCGATAATGCCTACATCTCATAAAGATAGCTCGTAAATGAGTGAGATGATCGGCCCTATGAAATGAATGGGCAGGTAAATCATCGAGATAAGGTTGCAAAATGTGCTTAATCTCATGAAATATGTAAGACATAGCCCTTTGAAAATTTTCCCCAGAGTTCTTCAATTATAAATGGTATTTTGCAATAAGCAAATTTTCTCCACGGACAAATGAAAGCTGTTTTAGGCTGATCAGCAGGGAGTATGTTTATTTTATTGTAACTGGAAAAACCATCCATAAAGGAGAACATTTTACTGCCGACACAATCATCAATGATTTGATCGATATAGGGGGTTGGATAATTGTATTTAGGACAAGATCGATTAATATCCCTATAGTCAATACATACTCTTATCGTTCCTTGTTTTTTGTTAACAGGAACAATATTCGATACCCAATCGGTTAAAGGAATTGGATAAATGAAACCTACACGAAGTAATTTCTCAACTTCGGCTTTGATAGCAGCAGCTTTTCTCGGATGTATCTGACATAAGCGTTTTCGGACAGGTTTTGCATCCAGGTAAGTCTTAATTTCATGTACAACTATTAACAGATCGATTCCTGGCATTTCTTCATATGAACAAGAAAACACATCACGAAATTCTTGAAATAGGGCTTTATAAGTTTGAAGTTCATCGTCTGTACAACAAGCACCTATATGAATGTTTTCAATTATTCCAGGCTTAACTGAAATGTCAATAGGAATCGTTCGAGAGATATTTTCCAAATTTAACTCAGAATCAGGATTTTGCAATGGATTCTGTGGTACTTTGACATATTCAGCAGTAAAAATAGAAGAGAAGTCATTTTCAAAATGATCCAGCTCAAGTAAAAACAAATATTGATGATGTAGATCTTCCCTTGGTAAATCGTCAACAGACAAAAGTTCACGAATCTGCTCATTAGTATGAACAAGATTGGGAAATGTCGTTGTGGCTAAGCTAGATATAGAAAGTGATTCCTCATGGATCACATTCATTGGATTAGTTTCTATTGAAGAAGGATCAGAAAGTGAATGTACAACCTTATATGAAATTTCAAAGGGACTCAAAGGCATGGTGCCATTAAATGAATCCACCTCGGAATCAGTAGGTACGATCCAAGGATCATCAAAAGTAACAATATTTGATGAAATCATATGAATATTTGCAATAGGAAGTGATACGTTAGGAGGAGGAAAGGAAAAAATTCCTAGTAAACCAGAATCTTTAATCAAACCTATGCCAAAATCCTTGTAAGGGATAGTCATTTTATTGACATACTGGATAGTTTTTGTAGAGGCTAGATTGAAAGAAAAATAAGCGAGCTGGTCTATTCTAATGATCTTTCCTTGATGTGGAAACTTGATAATCCGAAAGACCGATGAAACAACAACATTCATAGCATAAGACCAACTAAGACCTAGGAGAAGGTTGTAATCTAGAGGGCATCAACCACTTCCACATCTAGATTTACGATTTTTCCTTCGACCCCTATAGGTAAACCCTTCAAAATACCAAAAGGATGGAACCCTCAGCCATAAAAATCCTTTAGAATTGTTGGAGACTGATTGAGTGTAGGTGAACCAAGCGATTTCCAACACTAGATCGACATAATACACATAGAAGCCCCTTCATCAATCATAGTCCGAAAGACCGGTCTGTTTTTTACTAATACTGGAATTTGGAAAGCCATTTGATGAGGTAGGCGGGGTGTACTATCCTCTAAATCAAATATTATAAGGTTTGAATCCTGAATATAAATAGCTCCTATGGCAGACAAAAGTAATTTATGTTGTGCTGGGCACAATTGCAGCACTTCCAAAGCCAACATTGCTAAAGGGGAAATAGCTAAGTCCTCAACAATGTTGTAATTTTGAGCAGCTCTTGCATGTGGATTGAAAGCTGATTTATGAAGTACACCTTTAGCAGACGGTTTGATTACTAAGTATGAATTGGGTTTCTCGATCTGTAGTGGATCAGAAACAAGAGGAGGTGTAGTTGATGTGTTTGAATTAGAAGATTTTTCTTCTTTAGCACCAACAGGACTTTTACTACCATAATCTTGCGATTGCGTCACAATCCTGACATGAGACATCATCATAATGGGTTCTTCTGAGGCATTCGAGGTAGAACCAATCATGTTACTATCTTGAGTAGGAAAAGGATCCTTCAAGATAGTAGGATGTTGAGAACCTTTAACGAATTTCAAAACCTCCGCTCGATGCAAACATTCTTTAGTAAAATGATCCTCGTCGCAAATGAAACAAGGATAGTGAGGTTTGATTTTTTCGTCATTAGATTCATTTTTATCTGTTTTCTCTTTTGAATTTTGTTTTTTTTATTCTTCCCCTTCTTTTTACTGCCAGATTTAGATTTGGCCGTAGATGTCACTACGTCATGAATGTCAGCAGAAATTTCAGTGGAAGATTCTCCTTTCGGGGAATTAAGTAAATTTATTATAGGAGAATAATTTTTTGAAGATTTATTCTTGCTTTTAGTACTAACTAAACCAATCATACCATTAGTGGCATGAGACCCTGAAGGAGCTGCAGTTATTTGACCTTGTTTTGGAAGATCAGGGATTTTTTCATGTAAAGTACCCGACATCGTATATACGAGGTCAAGGTACTGAGCTTGAGCAATGAATTGCTCCTTAATAACAACTCCTCCCTTAGCTACATCTTCAGTGATTTTGGGTAATAATGATTTAATGAACCATTCAACCAAAATTTGATCCGGAATGAAAACTTTCACTAAATGTATTCTACGTCACCATTCGTGAATATGATCAGAAATATATGTGGACGTGGATTGTTTTAGTGAAGTCAATAGTTTTGTGCCATTGTCATATTTGACAGGCAACTGAAAATGAGTTAAGAAAGAAGTTGCTAACTGATTGAAATTATTAAAAGATCCTCGTGGTAACTTAATGTACCATTTGGTGGCAAGACCAATAAGAGTTCGTTGAAAAATACGTAAGGGAATTGAATCATCAATTATCGAATTAGACGCACACCAGAGGTGATAAGTCATAATGTGATTTGATGGATCCTCTCCTGACTTACCCTCGAATTTCGGTATATCACTGGGCAACTTATGTGGCATTGGCGGCCAATACGGATGATAGTAAATTGGGTCATTTGTAAGGCGTGAAAAATCAGGTAAATCCAAATTTGCGATAAATGGTAACTGACGGTTAGGGTCTCGAAAACCTTGAGTAACAAGAGCAGTTCTGGGAGGAGGATACCAAGGATAACTGGGAATCGTATTTACATTAGGAATGGTATAACCTCCCGGGAAACCGGGATTAACCAGACCAAAATGTGGTTGTTGAGGCTGTTGATAAGTATAGCTAGGATACGGTTGATACTGATAAACTGTGTTTTGTGAAATGGGACCAAATTGATACTATCCCTGGTATGGTTGATATGTGAATTGTGGTTGAATCGTGAAAATTTTACTTGTATCAGCTTGTCCTGTAGGTATCTGGACCGAAGTCTGAACTGTAGGTCTTGACTGGGGTACAGAGACTTGAGGAATTTGCATGGATGTAGGAATAGAAGAAACCAGAGCTACAGATACTCCAGAAACAGGTGTTATAGGTTGAATAGATGTTATAGTAGTTGCAGCAGTTTGAGGCGGAGTCTAAGGTGTACTAGGCCTAGACTGCTAAATAGAACTAGGTGCAGGGATTTGAATAGTAGGCTGGACAGGTTGCTGGGTTGGACCAGAAACCAAAGGCTGTCCAGGTTGACTAGGTAACCGCACATTAGGTTGCATAGTCTGTTGAATTTGGGATGGATCCCACACTATGTTGATTCCGGGGTATTGTCGCGTAGGAGGTTGTACATATGAAGGACCATAGCCTCGTTGAACATAGGGTTGATAATTAAGTGGTAAATTTCCAACTCCTTGTACAAATGATTGACTAGAAGGCGGTTGAAAACCTTGAGTTTCGTACTGACCTTGAGGTTGATAACCCTGAGGCGTGTACTGAATCTGGGGTTGATAAGGACCTTGAGGAATATACTTAGTTTGGGGTTGACCTTGGGGTATGTACTGTCCTTGAGGTTGTTCTCCAAAATAATATTTTCCAATAGTTTTTCCTAGGAAAAAATTACCTTGAAATTGCCCCCCAGGTGGTAATTGACTGCCTTGAGGTGGCCCCCCAGGCAATAACTGACTGCCTTGAGGTTTCCCCCTAGGTGGTAACTAACTACCTTGAGGTTGCCCCCCAAGCGGTAACTGACCACCTTGAGGTTGCCCCCCAAGCGATACATGACCACCTTGAGGTTGAGGATTTGGAATATTACCAGACATCATAAAGATTTGCTCTGCGTTTGATGTTTTAGTTTTAATTTTGTTAAGACCAAATGATAATACTTGTTTAGTCGATCAAGGAGTTTCTCCTGAGAAAGTACCAGAGAGAGCCTGGTACCTCGAAGGAGCAGAAGGACCACCGTATAAAAATGTTTTCATTGTTTGGGAAAACATAAATGACTCTCCAGACATGATCGATGAAGGATAGTAACCTCTGGGCGTAGGATGAAAAGGAATTCGAGGTGGTGAAAAAGCAAGACCTGGGTTTTCTAAAAAGTTTGTCAAAGATAAATACCAAGATTCACTCCTAATAGGGCTGTAGACAATGGATTCATGCTCCCTAAGATTCAAATACTGTGGGGATTCGAGAAGAGATACTTCTTCGTCTGGACTGGCAAGTTCTTCAATAGAAATGAGGCCAGATGGAAGATCTTCAGTAACAATATTTCTTACCCTAGGTGAACTAGGATCGCTAGAGGTTGGAGTAATAAATCTTGAGGATGTTTCCAAAACAGAAGGTTCACTGTTAGGTTTAGAAATTTTAGGTTCTTCAGCTAGTTCACTGGAAGGAGAAATACTACCAGTAACTTTAGTAACTGAAATCAGCTTGTGAATATGCTCTGTTGTGGGTATTTGATGATCAGGATGAAAAACTATAGATGAAGTTCCGACTTCTGTTGATATAATTCTACCGCTACTAGATGATACTAGAGAATTCAGCCCTTCAAGTTGACTTGGTGTATACTCAGGGGGCTTCCCCTGAAGTCTCCAGGACTGTCTCGGTAATTTTTCCACGACTAAATATTAATCAATCACACGCAAACAAAGAAAATTTCAATAAAAAACACCTAAAGTCTCTAAATAAACAAACATCTGAATCACAGGCCTAAAAATATAAGAGTTCAAACCACGCACAAATAGTAACTTCCCATACTAAAAACACTAGTTGGTGATGAAATCAAACTTAGTAGAAGTTTAATACAGAAAGGGTGGTTGGAACAGTTACCCCGACAACCTGCTTAATGAAACAGACTGGCACAAATTTCTCCACAAAACCATCTCGAGTGAAGAAAACCCTCGAGAGAGTCCAAGTGATTCTAGTCGATGTATGATCTAGGTACAGTGAGATCTTTACTTCACCGTCACCTTAGGAAATAATCTTAAGCTTATGGACACTAAGGTTACCAACAATAACAAATACAACTGGGGGAACAGTCTATGATCCGATTCCACACTCAAAGGTAGAGTAACAAAGCTCAATCCACTTGAAGGCTCCTCGACATGTTCAATCCAAGGTTTATTGACAAGTGACCCCAGGCTCCTCAACAATGGTTAATCTGAGGTTTACCATTTGTAATGCGTGCAAATCTTCTATCTTTCCCAATGAAATAGAATTGATTGTCTCAAAGGTTCGGACATGATCTCACTATTAACTCCTTTAAGAGAAGCTTCCCAGATTGTACCAATTACAATTGGATTTATTTCCTACCGCAAGATTTATCTACTTGTTTTTTTTTACTATCTTGGAGAGTTAATTACTCCCTACTCCAAGATACTAGCCTAAGCTATATTGGTGATAAGATCCCTAGAAATAGAAAATATTACTAGATCAATTTTAATTAAGCATTTTTTTTATGGGTTGTTCTTTAAGTCAATAGGTACGGAAATGAAACTTTGATGGTGTGAAGACTCGACTTCCAAACACACTAAAAAATTCACTTAAAATGATAAACAATTTGTTTTTCTTTCAATAAAATTATAGCTAAAGAAAGAGTTCGAGAATGCAATTCCTTTTAAGAGACAATTATTTCTTTGAACATGAAGAATAAATGAAAAGAAAATCTTTTTGTTTTTTCAATAAGAACTCAAAATGAGACAAATAATCAGTGCTCACAATAAATCCCTTTCACTTTCAAAACTTGAAACTTCAAAAACAACTTTCCTTCAAAAGAGATCTACAAGTTCTAAAAAGCACTCAAAACTACAAAAAAAATAATTTTAATATCTACAAACTTTGAAAATCTAATTGAATAAAAGCTTTAATTTTTTTTTGAGAATGCTTTGCTTAGTTGTTCAGTAAAATAAGGAATCATTTGCCTAGAATAACAAACAAATAAAAAAACATCCAGATATGTTTCCTTTTGTAAAAATGAAATTCAGAACTTATAACAAAGCTTGTTCAAAGATTTGCAAAGAGAAAACTAGATCTATTTCTCAAAAAAGGATGGATTTTGCAACCAAGTCAGACTCATCAAGAAGAAAAAAATACCAGTGTGATCTAAGGTATTTCAAGCTTCTAAGCTTTGAGTCACTCAGAGACCAAGTGAAAACCAATCAAGTATGAAAAACTTCTAGAAAATCACTCAAAACACAAATACTGTTGGAACTCACTCACAAGAGGTTTTTGAAAGGAAAAATATAGATCTGGATAGATACTAGAAATCCTAAATCAATTTAAAAATAAACTGGAAGAAGAAATCTAAATTTTTTCAAAAATTTTAACAGGGTTCTTAGGCCCTAGAAGTAATAGGTGCGGTCCTGCACTGATTACTCAAGGAAATTGCGAAACTACCCGCACTGTGTAGGAAAACAAAGTGCGGTCCCCAGAAAATTTCAAGAAAAATACAAAAGACTTCAAAAATTTTCAAAGCAAAGAAAACCTAAGCTACCCAGGCAAGTATCTATCAATCAAAAACCAAAAAAATCATTTTCTCAAGTCAAAACAAAGGAAAACCAAAAAACAAGAATCCTTCCCCAGCGAAGTCTCCAATTTGTTGACCGGATAAATCAATCTTGTAGACAAGATCGATCTCCCTAGTACCAAAAGGTAATCTAGCAACAAACAACCAAACAAACCTATCTTTCTCTAGACATACGTGATTTACAAAAGAATACTATAAAGGTGTTAAGGTCTTACTGTAGATCCAATGCTTGTTCGAAGTAGTTGTCCTTCAGTCACTTGAAGGAGTTATCTCTAAAGACCTGCAGTCACAAACAAGCAAACATTAAATAGCACCTGTATATTAAATATTATAAATCATGCCTATCATGGTGATCAAGGAATCCATGAAATAAACAGTTAATTAACATCTTATTGAGAAAAATGAATTCGTTTGTATTAACTTTGAATAAAAGAAAACCTTACAACCTTAGCCTTGATGTTGAATAGGCCTTCCCGAGGTCCGAAGCAGGAATCTCCTCTACTCTGACAAGCCTTGCACTCTTCCAACCGAGACAGATAGAGGTATGTGATATTTCCTCACAAAATCTCAGTTAAATGAGTCTGAATCCCAACAACACTTTTCCTCAAATAATTATAAAGCTTCAACTCCCCTTGAGGCTACCCAAGGCCTCTTTTTATAGTGCAAAGGAGGAGGTTTCAGTTCCAACTATGAAGGGATATAATCCTCCTTCAAAGGGTTAAGCTCCTCACATCAAGGGGTTAGCTCCTTAAGGCAAGGGATACATGAACCTCAAAAGGGTGGTTCTACCACCGCAAGATTCCTTCCAGAGGCTTCTAGAAATTACTGAAAGTGAGATTTTTGAGTTTACTTGCACCTTTTTAATATTTTACAGGGGTATTCACTCTTAACACAGAGAAAGTGCGTTCAGGTACGCAGGAGTCATGAACATTAGGTGTGGGACTGCAGGTAAGACAAAGAGAAAGTGTGATACTAGAGTTTTAGAGACTTTTGAGAGCTTTTCTCTTATTTTTAAGGCTTGACATGAGGAACTCATGTGTTAGACTTTCAAAGGAGGAATTATGAGTGATAATGAGCTCATACATATAGCATAATTTCAATATGACAATTTTTAGTGCAACATTGTCCCCAAATATTGTAGCCATTGTACTCCTAGTATAACATAAACACCTCCCATTGGAATGGAAAGAATTAGACTATTCAATACATATTCCCCCATGGTTAGCTTTATATTATGGAATTTTCCGAAGAAATTTATATTTCCGCCATTTGCAACCATCACGTGACATTCTGGTGCTGGGTATTGGAAACAATTCAATTCCTTGGCTACCTTACAATGAATAAAATTATGGGTACTACCCGAATCAATCAACACTATTACCTTTTTCTTCTTGATATGTCCTTCTATCTTGAGAGTTTGAGAAGTGGTAATTCCTTCCAATGAATTACACGATATGGTCAGACTCATTTCTTCTTCTTCTAGGGTTGGTTCTTGGTGTATATCCTCTTCTTTTGAACTTTCTTTTTCATTTTCTTCCTCCTCTTCACAATCTATGTAAAATAATTTCTTCTTGGCACACTTATGACCTTTAGTGTATTTTCTATCACAACTGTAGCAAAGCCCTTTTTCTCCTTTTTCTTCCAATTGTTGTGGTGTCAAACTTGTAGGTTGTGGAAGTCTAGGAGTAGAAACACTTCCATCTTTATAGATGTGAGTGGTATGCTTCCTTGTCGTCATAATTTTACATTCAATTTTTCTTGCCAACCTAAATGCCTTCTCCAATGAATCAAGTTACCAAACACGAAATTCGTGTTGGCAGTTATAATTTAAAGTCCCTATGATGACATCAATCATGTGTTCCTTTGGAATATCAGTTACCCTTATATTTAATTTTTGGAATTCCTCAATGTGATCCACCACTGAACCCTTTTGTTTGGGATTTATCAATTGGCTAAAGAAGGTCATGTTTCTCTTTGTATCCTCATAATGTGTTATCATTTCCTCCATAAAAATTGACCAAGTGACAATATTTTTATGGGAGCAAAGCCATCAATACCATACAAATGTATTTTTTTCTAAATGTAAAGTTGCAATGCATATCTTTTGTGTGTTTTTCACATTATTGAGATCAAAATATTTCTCCATCTGTAGTATCCATGTTACAGGATCATTGCCATCAAACTTCCTCATATCAATCTTTGGAATATGGTGGTTCTTCCATCCAAAATTAGAGTTTATGAAATCAATATTAACATTTATTTTGTTCTCATCATGAGTCTCCTCTACTATCTTTTCGCCATTAGGAAACATTTCTTGTATCAAAATTTTCAAACCTTCCATGTCTTCTTTTAGATCATTCTTCATGTTTTCCATGTTGTCTTTCATGTCATCCATATTAGCTTCCATGCTAGCTTCCATGTCATCCATATTAGCTTCCACACATTCTTAAAACCATCCATATTTTCTTCCACACCTTTCTTCAAAACTTCCATTTCATTTTTTGTTGCTCTTTGCGAGAGCGAAATTTTGTGCACTTGCTCTTGTAATTTTGATAGATCATGTTGCAATTCTTCATCTTCATGAGTCATATTAGAGTATTCTGAGGGCTTAATGGTTGTTGAATTATTTTTAAGGGGCATATTAGACCCCAATACTGATTTCTATGCTCAATATGCCCTTGGAATCACTTAAAACTGATTTTTCAAGCAAGACTTATGTAATTTGAAAAACAAATACACACCTTTTTCTTGCTTTCGTGGAGCTCGATATTGAAACTGAATTATCTTTATAGTTGCGGATCTTCAATATATGAAATTTGGTCCTGTAGTAGCCCTCTGAATATTATTTCTAATGCCACATATCTGACCTTATTTGGATACTTCAAGGAAAATTTATGCCAAATCTCCCATAATGAACTAATTATGGACTAGTTCATTAGAGTGCACTTGTACAATGTTCCACGTCTCACTGTTTTCTCCTTCGGCTTTGAGATTTCTACACAATGAACTATAGTCAGTGTACTTGTAGCCACTATTTACAGAATTCCAATCCGATGCTCAGAGAAAGAGTTATGACAATTTTATCAAGGTCACCTATTTGAGATGAAATTTGGGAGCCTAAAACAACCCTAAATTTCTCAGATCCTATATATGAAAATTTTTTGAACCAAGATTTGAAATTTTTACAGGAATTTCCTCCTGATTTCTGCTTCTCACAGTAAAAATTTCAGTATCTGACCCTTCATAGAACAAAATTTATAGTTAAAATTCCACGTTGGATTGTTTAGGTGAAATTTGGGAGCCTGAAAAAACCCTAACTTCCACAGATCATATCTCCGAAAATATTGCAAACCAAGATTTGAGATTTGTATACAACATTCCTCAATATTTCGGCTTTGCTCTGTAAAAATTTTAATGTCTAAACCTTCATAGAAAAAACATTATAGTGAAAATTCCACAATGACCTATTTGGAGTAGTGAAACCCTAGAATCCAAAGCTCTGATACCAAATGTTATGAAACCAGCTCCAAAAATAAAGTAAAAGAGATATCAATGCCTTAGAAATCAACCACTTCGATGGGGAAACCTCCAATACATTACATAAATGAAAAATTATTGAATGATACAAATGGCAGAACCTCCTTCTATATATAGGAGTCCATGGGGTCACAATATAATCCTATCCAACCTAACAATAATAATGTAAGGGAATAATAATAACAATATGGGGGTTACAGGGGTAGAAAAATAACAATAAGGGGGCTACACTAATAAAATAAGGGACTACACTAGTAATATGGGGACCTAACATAATTCTCTTCTATGTTGTGATTATAGCTCTAATACCATGTAGATATTCCTTGTAGATTCAAACTAATAATTGTAATTTACTAAAACAATATACTTGAATCTACTCTACTAATTGTGGAAACAATTAATCTATCGCGAAATAAGAAAACATACATGAGAATAAATTCAATCAACACATTACACAATGAATTCCTAGGGAAATCCACAATTAGAAACCCCTGCTATCTATATATTTCATTAGTAAGAAAATATGAGAATATTACAATGATTTTCTGAAGCCCGAGTAACCTCTGCAATATCTCTATCTGTATCACTACTTCCTAGACAAATATTGGCCAATACTTAACTAATTTTATGCTTTCCCAAGTCCCTATTTGCTTCCGTCGTTTCCTTTGGAATTAGACCTGATTAATTAGGTAAATTCCTCATCTACAAACACACAATCCATCATAGACCTTCCTCCGAGTGCATTCTCCACCTGTACAATTTAGATGATTATAAAAATGATAGTACACTGCCCTTGAAATCCAACCTCAACTGGGTAACTCATAGATCACACATGCATGAGTTATTAGTTAACTCGTTGACCACATAGTACACACCCCGCTACTTGAACTCCCACTAGTTCCTCCAACACTTGCAATTAGTTAAATTGAATTTAACTCATTTTTACTAAATTAATTAATTACAACTCAAAATAAACGCAACCTGGGCTCCTATAGAGTAATTACACTCTACATGACTATGGTTAGGCCCTTATCTTGAATTAATCTAACCAACTAAGTCAAACTAACCTATTTAACTCGTACAATTTGTCATGTGATGTGGAATTAAATTTTTTTTCTAATTTAGTTAAAGGGAAAATTAAATTAGAATCTTCCTTGGTGCCATTTTCAACATAGTATTACCTTTTGGACTTTGTAACGCATTTGCCACATTTCAAAGGGAAGTATTAGCTATTTTTTTTTATTTGATTTTTGATTGTGTAGAAGTGTACATGGATGACCTCACTATTTACAGAAACACTTTTGAGGAAGCTATTGATAACCTAGAAAAAGTCTTAAAGAGGTGTCAAGAGTAAAATATTTCTTTAAGCAATGAAAAATGACTTTTAATGTTTAATCAATGAATTTTCCTTGGAAATCATGTATATTTCTTGAGTATCAAGGTGGATCCACATAAGGTTGAAACGATTTTTAAATTTATAGCTCCATCCTATCAAAGAGAGGTAAGAAGCTTTTTAGGACATGCGGGGTATTGTAGGTTTTTTATTAAGGATTTTTCAAAAATTTCCTCGCCATTGTTTAAAATTCTTGCAAAGGATGTTGAATTCTATTGGGATAATGATTGCCAAATTTATTTTTATATGATTAAATATTTTTTTTTAACAAATTATGTGTTAAGAGGACTTAATTGGACATTACCTTTTCATATATCTACATATGCTTCTGATTCAGCCATAGGGAAAAGAGAACAAAAAATAACATATTCCATTTACTATATGAGTAAAAACTTGACTCTGACTGAAATTAATTATACTGTTATGGAAAAGGATTTTTATGTAGTTGTTTATGAAGTTAATAATTTTCGTCATTAAATTACATAATATGAAGTATTTATGCATATTGACCATTCTACCATCTGATACTTGATGAAAAAACCAATAAAAAATAATGAATTACAACATGGATGCTAATATTTCAGGAATTTAACATCCAAATCAAAATATGGGAATGCTCAACACAATTTTCACCAGAGAATTAAGAATATCTAACAAAGAAAATATTGATAGCGAAATGGAGTATTTAAGGAATTTTTTCTTAAACACAAGCTACAAGAAAAAATACATAAACAAAGAAATCAAGAAATCTAGATCCATATCCTCAACAAATCCACCCAAACCAAAATCCCAAGCCTTAGGTGGTAGATCTAACCTTCATTTCATCCAAGGTGTCACCGAAAAATTAGCCAAGGTACTCAGGAAAAAGGACATACCTACCTCATTTAAACCCTTGAATACTATCTAGAAGAAGATGAGATCCATCAAAGATAACCTCAATCACTTAAAACATAAAGGAATATACAAAGTAAAGTGTTTATATGGAAAGTGTTACATTGGAGAGACATGGATATCATTTAAGATCAAACTTAAGGAACATGGAGCATATATCAATAATGGAAGGATAAAATCCTTAGCACTTGTCAAACATTACACTAAAACTAGTCACCAAGTTTTCCTAGAAGACATGGAAATAATCTCGATGGTGAACCATTATTATAAACTGAAGATTCATGAAGCTCTAGGGATCATAAAACATCCCAAAATTTTCAACATAGATGGAGGGATAAGGTTAGCAGAACTTGGATCCCCCTGCTCACATAGTGTCACTTTCCTCGTAATAAGTAATCCTCATCCTTCTCCTTTCCCATATGTTGTTATATTTCATACCATATGGTATTTTGGGTCAAATGGTCCTATTTTCATCATGGTACAGAGAAGTACAAGTGTAATCTTGGTTGAAAAAAAAGAGATCCAAAGTTTGGAGGTCAAAGTAAAAGTAAGGGCTGAAAAATAAAAAGGAAGAGATAAAAATCAGGAGCTGAAATCAAAAGGGAGAACCGAAATTATGAGGCTGCAATCAAAAGGGAAAGCCCAACCATAATGATGTTGATTTTGGAGAAGGATCAACACATGGGGAGCTGAAATTTAGAGGGGAGTCAAAAAGGGAAGAACTAAAAATCAAAGGTTTATCATCGGAAGGTGGTCATATCAGAGCTCAATATCGGAAGATGAGAACTCAGAGTAGAGTGGTGTCATAACATCATAGTTTATTAAATACTTAAAAAATGTAATTCCTTTGAAAGCATTGAAATCATGGAGAAATATAATTATAAAGGAAATTGTTAGAAAACCAAAGGAACAAAGGGTTATTTATCTCTCCTCAAGAGAAGACACTTGGCATTCATTTTCAGCATTTTTAGGCAACCTAAAGGGGCGAATCCATGTGAAATGTGTCACCACTCAGGAGGCACCACATGGATATGATGACCTAAACATGAAATCATATTAGAGGTCAATATTTCAGAGGAAAGAAATTTCAGAACTGCTGTGTATTTTATATTCTAATAAGTTCCTATGTAAGGGGCTTTCGACAATTAAGTGGAACTTGGTCATAGGGACCCAAAATAACCAAGGGCATAGAGTGGGAAAAGCACCTAAGTGTTATAGATAATATTAGAGGAAGGAGGAATCATAAATTGGTTTTAATTGAAATTTGAAGAACTTCCAATCATAAGGATCTTCAATGTGTTGGTGGAGCTTGGTTGTGGAAACTCAAAGAACCAAGGGTAGAGAGAAATTAAAAAGGGAAATAGGTCCCTGATAGGAGCCCGAATGCTTTAGCACCCAAGCACCAAGCCATCGGTATCAACACCTAGTTCTATGGCAGAAATGTGATAGTCGTGACTAAGAGAAAACAGGTTGAAGGAATCATAATCTCGTCGTTTCTTAGAAATTGTTTACTAAGATTTACAATAGATGAAGTCTCTAATATCACAACACTTAAGTACTATACCGGTGGTCATAAGCAGTAGTCCTATGGAGGAGAAATGGGAAGAGGGGCTAAGAAAGAAGTATTTGGGGGAATCCAAATTTTGTAATTTCATAACTTTATTTTAATAGAGCTGTGATATGTTAAGGCCCGATACTATAGCACAAAGTTAATAGAGGATGAATGGGTCAACAACTATCAACTCCATTCAGTCATTAGCCAGTAAAAAGCACCTCCACTCCACCACACCAAATCATGACCTACTCCAGGTAGAGGGAATTCAAGCAGATAGAGAGAGAAAACGATAGGAGAACTGACAAGTAATAATGTGATGAACACAACAACTAAGGCCTGGCCATATCATCAACCCACCACTATTATAGATAATGGAGCCTGAGTCCACCTTAGGAGATCAAAGTAATCGACATAGGAGATATTTTTCTGTGTCAATCATGACACCTAATGTTTACATGTTTTTTTAATTTTACATTTTCAAGAAAAGAATCAAGTCTGTCATGTAATCATTAGGATAGTTAGGTTGGTCACACACTCAGAGAATTGGTAGTTCAGACAACTGTAGAATTATGAGATATTTTGTAACTATTTTTTAAGCTCTCTTTCACTATAAAAGGGAAGAGGAACTCAATAGTAAAGGTCCCCAAACTCTATTTGCATAGGTTCCAAAATATGTGTTCATGGGTTCCAAAATTTTTTTTCAGAGAGGAGGTTCCAAGTTTTGTTCCATTTTATTTTTCCAAAGGTTGTTATTGTTCTGCAAATCTCACTAGTTTGGGAATCTAACATGTATACCATTTATGAAGATTAATGAATAATTTTATAGTGATTCCAAGCATTTGGGATATGTAGTATGTGTTCTACCTCTATATTTCATTTCATATATGTATTTTCTTCTTCTGAAATTGTGTGATTGTAGCTGTTGGATTCACTCTTAAATAAAAAATTTACTAAGGATATGTGATAGTGTAAGGTACCTATGAGATTTTAGATTTATATATGTCATGTAATAGCATATCGTACCTATGAAATTGCAGATGTACCAATGTTATGCAATAACATACATTACCTTAAGATATTGAGTTGAAAGATTTAAAATGTGCCCCATAATTTATGCACTCCACTCCTTTTATATTTTCATGATTCTACTTGGATTTATTGCCTAGGTTTATGTGTTTATGCAACCCTCTACACCAAGTTATTCTCTTATATTTCTCCTTTTCATCTTGTGTGCAAAAAAAAAGTTAAGATGCATTCTCTCTGTGTCAGCCAGCAGATCTAAAAATTTATTCTTGGGAATTATACGTTGTTTATGTGCATATTGAATTTTCCTTTGACAAAAGTTAATTGAACCAAAATCTAAACCATTTTACATTTATCTCTTGAGATGCACTGATTTATCTTCAAGAAATACTAAGATGTCCTGAGAACTAACCTCTCCTCAACTTTGGGGTTGTCTTTAGGAGCCACAACATATTTTGGCACCATGTTTGGGAAATGAATAAGAATTTTTTTCCCTGGGTATGATATTTTAATACTCCTTCTGTCAGGTGATCGAAGGAAGTGTGGGCTGAAGATATCTCACCTTAGTGACTCCACTTTTTAAATCTCATTTTGATCATTCTGGATTTTAAAAGGCATCATAATCACTCTCACACTTCTCAATAGAAAACTATCCCTGAATTTGACCCTTAGATATCTCACCCAAAGGGATTTTCAAAATGGATCTTCCTAAATTATTGCCCAACAAATTCTACTCATTATATTTTTCTTCCGTTGTTGGTTACCCTCATTATGTTCCTCCATTTCAAGAATGGTATGCCTATTTTCCTAGGTTTAATGGAAGCGCGGACGGAAGCGCAACCCAAAACCTTAAGGACTCTCATGAGGGCATGTAACAACAAGGTATTATTAATGAAGATGTGAAAATGAATTTGGTCATGTATTATTTAGATAAATAAATTAGGCTTTGGTACAAAACCCTACCTCACGGCTACATATCTTCTTTGAAAAGCATTCACATAACATATAATGATTTTTGCAAAATATTATATCCACAAACTTCCCTGTTTGAATATTTTTGTGAATATTTTAAATTTGAATATATTTCCAAGACTAATGATGTTTTTGAAGATATTTGTGGAGCTCAACTCCAAGAAAACATAGACATGCATCAAGAAGCACTACCCATCAATCAAGATAAGGAAGAAGGAGACAATATCAAGTTGGAAAAAAACCCTCAGAGATCTTACTCTGCTAAATTTGATGGTTTTCCTTTATATGATTTGTATGACCCCGATGGGGAGTTGGGTGTTTCAGAACCACAACATTCCCAATCATGGGAAACTGCAAAAAAAGAGGAGGCTAACAATGGGGTTAACAAAGAGGCTCCAATTTATGATTTACATCCTTCAGATGGAGAAAAAGGTATTAGAACATACTAAAGACAACCACAAGAAGAAAATGATTCCCAACAAATAAAGAAATTTTCTTATTTTGAGTATATTTCAGCGAATTCCGATCAATTATACTTTCCCATGTTTATACCTGCCTCTCTTTTTGAAGTTCAAGAAGATGATAATAAAGTTGATGAAGATTCCGCAATTTATGATTCATATGATTCAAAGGAGGATAATATCATTTCATATTTTCAAAGGGATTTTCTTACAATCATGTGGGGAGAAGATTACTAGCAACAATTGTTTCAAGAAAAGCCCAAAGTTGAAGAGCCAAGCAATGTCTATGGCTTGCTTTTGAAAAAAATGTTCCTTCCTGAAAACTATTCAAGAAAGGGGGGAAACTATTAATTTTTCTCATCATTTCTATGATCCAGTAGTTAACTATATGGCATCTTTGTGTGGTCAAGATCAAGTCTTAATTATGGGGCATGTATGAAATATTTTACCTAAAAATATCACATGGTGTATGCCTATTTTAATCGTTTATTTTCAAGAGTACAATGGCATGAGGTCTATTACTTAGATGTTGGGCTGGTACCATTGGAAGGTTGTCTTCAGTTGGGTGAATTGATCCCCGTGCAAAAGTAGGAGTTGTACATTAATAAGCTCACTATTTGAGTATTTAAATTCCAGTATTTAGAAGTTTTAGTTCTACATTTTAGTGTTATGAGGAGAGGACTCCCAGAAAATAAATTTCCTGGGAGATTATCTAGTTTTACATATTCAATAAAATTTTGACTCCATGCCCAATAATGAAGGTTACTAGTCTGCAGGTTCTCAATGCATTTCTTGCAACACATTGTCCCCAATTGGAGATTATATTGTTATTTTTCATACCATTTGGTATTTTGTGTCAAATGGTTCTATTTTTATCCTAGTACAGAGAAGGAAATGCGTAATATTGTTTGAAAAAAATGAGAGAAGAAGTTTGGAGGCTGAAATCAACAGAAGAGCCGAAAATTGGGAGTCGAAAACAAAATGGAGAGTTGAAATCAAAAGGGAGACTTGAAATTCGAAGGATGAAATTCAGAAGCTTCAATCAAAAAGGAAAGGATGACCATTGGGATGTCGATTTTAGAGAAGGCTTAGCACATTGAGAGAAAAAATTTAGAATGGAGCAAAAAATGGAAGAGCCGAAAATCAAAGTCCTATCACTGGAAGGTGGCCATATCAGAACCTGATATCAGAAGGAAGGATCTCGCAGTAGAGTGGTATCAGAACATCAGAGTTTCGTAACTCTTTAAAAAATGGAATTACTTTAAAAGAACAAAAGTCGCGGGGAAATAAAATTACAAAGGAAATTGTTAGAAAACCAAAGGATCGAAGAACCTTTTCTCTCTCATCAAGAGATTACACGTGGCAGTTAGTTTCAACATTTTTAGGTGGTCTAGTGGGGTGAATCTGTGTGACACATGTGACCACTCAGGGGGGCCATGTGGAGATGATGTCCTCAACATGACATCATCTCAAAGGTTAGTATTTCAGAGGGAAGATATTTCAAAACTCTTGTGTATTTGAAATTCTAAAATATTCTGATGATTAAGTGACACTTGGTCATAGGGACCTGTTGTGGCTAGCAACAATCCCCCTTCTTATTTGGTATTAGTAATAATACTAAATAAGTGGGGACCCTTAGTTTAAAAAAATCCAAAAATTAAATTAGTGCTTGTTTTCTTTTTCAAATAAAACTTACTATCATTAACTTAAGAAAATTCCTTAGAAAATCTTTAGATAAACTTAAGTTTATGATAGATTAGAATAAAACCTTTCTTTGAAGAAAATATCACATCCATCGCAACAAAAAGTATAAGATATCTTTTGCAAAGTAGAATCTTCTAAATTGCGATAAGCATGATCCAATAACTATGCATTAAAATTTTTGTCGCAAATCACATATCGCAGAAAATATATTAACGAATATTTTTCATATGTTTTATTTTGTGATATTGTGATTTCGCGATATTGCGATGTCGCGATATTGCGATGCCGCGATGTTACTAATTGTGATTTGCGTAAATTGCGATTTGCGAAAGTTGCTATGATTTCGATTTGCGAAAGTTGCGATTTGCGATATTGCGATTTTGCGATATTGCAAAGAAAATCGCAAATCGCATTATCGTAGATTCTTGAAAGCTCGTTGTACGAAGAAAATCTTTCCGTAAATCGAGACCCGTTATGCGCCTTAATGTAAAGTTAATGAATGGATTTTCAATTATTAATGAAAAAGGATTTTGTTTTGATTGAAAGGTTATTTCACGATTAAATAATATATTTCATACGCCTTCAACATTTAAAACTATCCCGTCACCTTTCTCATATCATTATTCTCACTTAATTTGTAAAACTGCAGGCGCGAAGAATAGGAGACTATACAAAGCAATATTTAGAGCATTATGGGAAAGAAAGAGAAAGCTCCGAGTTCTAGAAAGAAAGATAAAGCTCCGAGTTCTAAAAATAAATAGATGGCATCCTTATACGCAGACACTGCTTGCAACAAAGACGCTGGCATCACCACTTGGGAGGGTATGTTTAATAACTTGAAGAAGAAAACCCAAGAGTAATGGATGTTGCGGCTACTGTGGGCTCAAGTAATTCCTCTGAAGCATCTCTTACAGAGCTGGCTTGTTCATTTTTGCACCAGATAGCAGCAAGACCTAGAATTCTTCCGTATACAGACATGGTAAAATGGGTGCTGGATAGCACTGATATTACGGATAGACAGTTCAAAACTCAAGGTCAAGAGCTCATCGGGTCATTCACTCCAGAAGATTTGAGGCTTATGTATCATTTGCCGAAGCCTCAGGAAACTTACAACAAACAATTTATGGAGAAATTTTCCAAGGAAAATGCAAACTTAGCGGAATGCATTAAAGAATGGTCCAGAAGAGATGAACCACTGAAGAAAGATAAACACGGTATGTACAGTACCCGTTCACTCACTTCTCCATATTGTTTTGCTGTTGTTATGTTATGTAGGGTTTTTGGAAAGCCTGACATAAATAAGTTTTTCCCTGAATGGCTTCCCTTATTGAATGCTGATGTTAACGCTACCATTGTGGACTGGGCTAAAATATTGTCTGATAACTTAGCCACAGCTATTTTCAATTACCGGTGTAAACAAACTGTCTCTCAGAGGATTTATCCTCATTTTTATCTATCTGCCTATGTTATGGATTCAATATGCTTTGTTTCTAAGTTCCCTTTAATGGGTTGGCAATGGACAATTCGTGATCCCTTGCCCATTCATGTCTATCACAAAGAGTTGTGGGAATCAAAATTTATTCCTCATGATCCCTTGCCCATTCATGTCTATCCATGGCATAATGTTGCCTCTGTACAGAGTGTTGTATAATAAGGATGCTCCAAGGTTCTCCCCTGAAGCAGAAGTAGACATTCTCCCTATCGCAAGATGGTTTGGAGAAGAATTATTTACTTATGTGAGGGTTTTTGGAAGCTTTGCTTCTCCTCATATTCTACCCTTGTATGTTTCGGATAAACTTATAGCTCGGGAAATTGCATACCAAACCTATGGAGAGGGAGGTTTGACAAAATAATTAAAGGATAAAAAGAAGGCCATCTGGCCACAATTTCCTGTTTCCTGCAGAGCATTTTCATTATTTGATGTTGGTCATGCGTTTAAGGAAGTAAAAAATATTACATGTTTACAATTGTTTAAGTTTCCAAAAAGGTTATTTGACCCCTATGATGTTGTCAAGGATTTCATCACTGCAGTTAAAGTAAGAGTATTTTCTGGAGAAGAAGATCAACAATGTTACCGATGAAATAGGTAACCGCAATGTTACCTACTTTTTTTTGGTAGCATAAAAAGCACCCGATTTTGAAAAGTGGTGATGCAGAATCACCATTTTTTTTTTGGTGCACATTTTTGACACTATAAATTTTTTATTTATGAAGTATGAATATTTGTTTTAAAATGTTAGTGATTTTCATGCTAATTTTGAAATGTATTGATGCAGCATCAACTTTTTTTTTTTTTAGAGCAGTGATTTTCATGCTAATTTTGAAACGTATTGATGCTGCATCAACCTTTTTTTTTTAGAGCAGTGATTTTCATGCTAATTTTGAAAGGTATTGATGCTGCATCAACCTTTTTTTTTTAGAGTAGTGATTTTCATGCTAATTTTGAAACGTATTGATGCTGCATCAACCTTTTTTTTTTAGAGTGGTGATTTTCATGTTGGTAATAAAACACAAAACTTAGATAAAAAAATATATATATAAAAACAATAAAAAAACCAATAAAAATGTAAAAAAAAACAAAAATAGCTCATAAAAATAAAAAATTTAAACAAAAATAAATAAATAAAACAAAAATATTTGAAAATTATATCAAAGGAAATGACAAAATTTGAAGAAAAAAAAACACATAATTTAAAGAAAAAAAACAAAAATTCACCAAAAAATTAAAAAAAAATAAAATCAAAAACATTTTTTTTCGAACTTATTAAAAAAACAATATATTTAAAAATATATATATATTTAAAAAAATTTTAAAATAATTAAAATTACAAAATTAAAATTTAGGAAAAAAAAATAAAAAAATAAAAAATTTAAATTTAAAAATATAAATTAAAAAATAATAATAATAATAAGGAAAAAAATACAACTTTTAAAATTTACAAAAAAAACAAATTAAAAAAAAACAATTAAAATTGAAAAAGAAAAAGAAAATAAAAATTTTAAAAAAAAAGAAAAGAAAAAACCTATCATTAAAAAACAAAAAAAATGAAAAAAACCACGTGCAAATAATTAAAAAAAAAATATACATAAATTTAGTGTTTTTTTTTTTTTTTTAATGAAACCATTTATAGATTTTAAAAATCAAAAACTAAATAAACGAAAAAATTAAGAAAAACGATTAAATTAAATTAAAATTTAAAAATTTTAATAAATAAATTTTCAATTTAAAATTTAAAAAAATAATTATTCTATAATATTAAATATAAAAAAAATTAAACAAATTGAATTAAAAAAATAATTTTAAATATTTTGAAATTCAAATTTTTTAAAAATAAGATCAAATTAAAATAAAAATATTAAAAATTAAAAAAATAATAATAATAAAAATAAAATCAAATAAAAAATAATTGTATATATATATTAAAAATAAAAAATAAAAGAATTTTATTTTAAATAAAAATATTAAATTAAAAAAAAAAAATTATTTTTTGAAATTATTAAAAAAAAAAATTTTAAAAAATCAATTTAAAAAAAAAAAAATTAAAAAAAATTAATTAAAAAAAAAAAATTAAAAAAAAACCAACGTTGTTTAATTGATTTTTTTTAATTTGTTTTTTTTTTTAATTAATTTTTTTTTCAATTTTTTTTTTTTTTTAAATATAAAAATATTATTATTTTTTAAATTATTTAAAATTAAATTCATTTTGTTTGAATTTTTTTTAATTTTGTTATTTTTTTGTTTTAAATTTATTATTATTTTTGTTTTGGTTAATAATTTTTATTAAATTTTGCCATTTTTTTTATTTAATTGATTTTTTTTTTTAATTTCATAATTTTATATATTTTACGTTTAGTTTTTTAATATAATTTTATAAAATTCAATAAATTTTATATATATTTTTTTAATTTATTTGGATTTAATATTTTTTTTAAATGTTTTACTTTTTTATTATTTTTTTTTGTTAATTACATAAAATTTTTATATTTTTTTATTTCAATTAAAATTGTGTATTTAAAATTAGATTTTTTTTTAATGAAACTTAATTTTTTTAAATTAATTTTTTTTTATTTAATATTTTTTTTTCTTTTTTTTTCAATTTTCCATTTTTAATTGATTTTTAAAGTTTTTCGTTTAACAATATTTTTTTTTTTCTTTTATATTTAAAATTTATTTTTTCTTTCAAAATTTATTTGTTTATTCATTTATTTATTAAAATTTAATATTTTTGTTTTTAAATTTAATTTGTTATTTTAATATTAACCTTTTTTTTTTTAATTTAATAAAATTTGATGTATATACCTATTTTAATTTAAGTTCATATATATATTTTATTTTTTATAATTTAAATTTAATTTATTTTTTATAGTTTATTTGTTTTTTAATATATATTGTTTTAAATTTAATATTTTCATTGTATTTTATTTTTATTTTTTATTTTTAATTAATTTTTCTTTTTTTTTTCCTTTTAATTTGAATAGTGTTTTTTTTTTTTTTAATTTTGAATTTTTAAATTTATTAAAATTTAATATATTTCCTTAAATTTAATTATTTGTTTTAATTTTTTTTTTCTTTTTTAAAATTTAATAAGCATTTTCTTTTTCTTTTTTAAATTTAATTTCTATATTTTATTTTTTTAATTTCCTTCCTTTTTTTACTTGTTTTTTTTTTTAAATTTAATATTTTTATTTTGTTTTTATTTTAATTTTTTAATTTCTATATTTTTTTAAATTTTAATCTTAATTTTGTTTTGGTTTATTTTTTAATTTTTTTTTCCCTTAAATTTTAGGTTTTTTTTAATGATTGAATTAAAATTTTTACTTTGTTTTTATTTTTATTTTTTTATCTTCAGATATTTTTAAATTTTAAGCTTTTAAATGTTTTTATTTTTTTAATTTATTTTTTTTCTTAAATTTTAGGTTTTTTTTTAATGTTTGAATTTTAAAAATTAAAAAATGTTACTTCTATTTTCAAAAATGCCAAAAGTATGACACAATTTTTTTTTTTTGTTATTCCAGCATCAACTGGTTTTGTTTTGAGGGTGTTTTTTCAATCCTTTTTTCAAGAAACAATTTTGTTTTTACCATAATTTTATAAAATGTTGAAAATTGACCTTAAAAAAAAACGAAGTGCATTCTGGAAGACACACGTTTTTTTTTTTTGGGATGTTTTTTCAATCCTTTTTTCAACAAACAATTTTGTTTTTAGAATAATGTTAGAAAATGTTGAAATTTGACCTTAAAAAAAAAACAAGTGCGTTCTGGAAGACACACTTTTTTTTTGGGGGGTGTTTTTTCATGTTTTTTGAGAGTTTTTGGGCTAGAGTTCCCGTTTTGAGGTCAGGTTACCTATTTCATCAGTAACAGTGTTGATATTTTTGATGATATGTTTCAAGAAAAATGTTCATTTAAAGAAATTTTGCATTTAGCTCAAACATGGTTCTCCCCAGAAGAATTTCAAGAGTTTAAAGTATACAGAGAAAGAAGATTGACCACTATTCCTTTGGATAATTTTCGTTTGGAACCCGCAAGGGAACCAACTCCTAGTGTTAGTCTCAGTGGCAGCTCAAATTCAGAAAGGTCTAAGTCAAAGTCTAACAAAGAAATTTCTGAACATTCTAAAAAATATGATCAGAATAAAAGTGAAGGCTCAGTGAAGGATACAGCTCAATCAAAAGTGCTCTCACAACAATAGACTTCAACTACTCCATAGTTTAATCTTCCACCTCTTAATGTACAGCAACCATCCATCAGCACTCAGTTAGATAAAGAATGGGAAACATTTAATGATTTCATTAATGTTGAAGGAAAAAATATACAAACTCCTGTACAGACAGTAAAAGGTTTGGTTACAGAAATAAGTGGCAATGTCACAGAAATAGAACATATACCCATTACTCCCTCTGTCGAGCTTGTACTTAAAATAGAGGAAATTCCTCCTCTGGATATATTTTATAGCCCACAACATAAAGTAGTAGTAAGGAAGCAAAGAAAAAAGAGAAAATTATAAAGTGCGCTCTCTACTGATGCAGAACAATTGGATGTTTTATGGAAAGATCCTACTATGGATCCCACTGAAAATCTTACTAAATTATCTCAAATTACAAGAGCTTATGCCTCTGCAACTATTGACAAAGCATCTGAGGTACGCCTGTTATTAAATGAAAAAGAGGATCAAATACAAGTTCTGCGACAACAATTGCAACAAGCACATGCCAACAGTGAAGCACAGATACGATTTGAAAAGTTACAACAAGAGTTTCAACAAATGCAAATCGGATATCAGAAAAGCTTGGCCGAAAAGGAAAAACAAGTACAGATTATGCAAGAGATGCATAAAGACGACCCCAAGCTTACAGATTTCATCTCAGAATCTATTTCTTTGAATAATCAACTACTGCAACAACAAGATATATTATGCCAGAAAATCTCACAACGGAACTCTTTTTGTCAAGAAAGTGATAAAATCACTAATCATGTCGTAGAATTATGACATGATTATTATTTAACTAATGAAAGAGTTACTAATTATTTAGCATGGCAAAATACAGAGGAAGGAAAAAGACTAGGAGCACCAATTATCAATGATGGTCATAAAGAAATACTCTTCAATAATTGGGATGCATAGATCAGAAAGGCAGAAAAAGCAGCAGAGGAAGCAACTAGAGCAGCAAGTAACATGACTGATTGTGTAAATGAAAATTTGCACAAAGTTAATTTGATTTCGGAAACTATTCCAGGATACCTACCACAAGCACAGCAATTGCAAACAGAGTGGAAACAGAAAGCTGAAGAGAAGGAAAAATCATTTCAAGGATTGACAAAATTAAATTGGGATTCTTACTAGACGTGCCTGGTTAAACCACACTGCCAATACAACACTCTTAATTGCATCATTAATTTTGCTGAGAAGATCGCGCGAACACTTGCTGATTCCGTCTTTTCGGGACAATTAAAATTTGAAGTCGGCCAGCCCCCTCTTCTGAAATCAATGCTAGATGCTTGCAAATTCAAAGACCAGATTCATAAGTAGTTAGTTAATAGTTTTTAATTTTAGATTTATTTTTAGTAGAAAAAGGACGGTCATTTAAACCGAATCCTAAATTTTTGTAATAAAGTATAATTAGATTTCGTTAGTAGTATTTAAACCCTTCTCATGCATTTAGAGAAAGGTCCAGAAATTTGTCAAAAACTTATCCTCAGAACACGCACTTCTGCACCCTCAGAGGAGGTTTTGATGAATGAATGGAATGAGATTTATTGATATCTGTGTCTAATATCTGCTACTAATGTTCCATTTATGTACTCTTAGTAGATGTTGGATCAAAAAGAGATAAATCATTATTGCTTTTAGCTCATGATTAGAACCAGTTATAAATGGTACTTTTATCTCTTAACTATTTCTGCTTCTGTGTTAAAGTAATATTTATTTATAGTTGTTTATATATTGATGCTTGAATGCTTAAGTTATCATTTGGCACTTCTGTACTATGATAACTATTTATTTATGCTTATTGTATGAATAGCTTATTATGCGATATGTTTTTCACAACTGTTTCATCTAACTTTTTATATGAAGTGGTTTATCTTTATTGAATTATTTTCTTATAACAGTTGAATAATATTTATTATCAGTTGTTATTCAAAATTATTTTAGATCTCATAAACAAGATTTGATCCCGGGTTTAGTTTAGAATTAGATATTTCTGTTTAAATTAGAATACAATTTGCATATAATTAGATTAGAAATAGAATAAAATCATTTCACTTAGGAACCTTTTTAGAGAGGAAATATCTATTTTCAACACACACACACACACACATATTGGGAAACTGGTCCCATTATCCCCAGTCAGACCCACTACACCAAACAGAAAAGGAGCTACTAACCAAGGTCCAGACCGGCTGGGTATCCCTCTTGTTTTAGACCCAATTTTCAGGGCTTCAACATATTTGGCACTAGAAGGAGGGCCACGAACTATGAATGGCAAGTAAATCTAAATATAAATACCATTCTGAGAGTAAATCACCCTCACCATCTCCCCCGACTTCTCCATCGCACTAAGAAATTTTAAATCCAGATCCAGAAGTCAAAATAAGAATAGACACTGCTACAAACCCTGAATTTTCAGAAGAATATGCTATTGAACCTCCTGAAGTTGAATCTTTGATTCATAAACTTCAGAGATTTTCAATATCACCTCAAATATCTAATAAATATCAAGGCAGTGTGACTTCACAATATAACCCTCCTCATCCTCTTACTAGATTACAGAGTGAGAAGCTTGGCATTCAACCAACTGAATTACCTTTACCTACAAGGAAAAGAGCAAGGAAATCACCTAAAGGGTCTGATAGCGATAATATTTCATCATCATCATCCATCTCAACCTCTTCACCGCGAAGTCAATTATCCGCCCCTCCACTTCATACCATTGTCCCTCACTCCACTAGAACTTCCACATCACCTTCTCAATCATCCATAATTGTAATATCTTCATCTTCACAATCACAGACATCATCTTCTACACTTTCCTCTGTTAGTAGTTCAGCGATGGCCCAAATGCCATGGAATAATCCAGGGGCAATCTTAATGCCTGCACCCTTGAGTCAATTACCAGCCCATCCTAAAAAATGCCTGCCTAAGTTTAACCCTGAAGTAGGCATGCTAGCAGAAGAACACATAAACAATTTTATGTTGTCCATAAATCTCAATGGAGTTATTAATGAAGATGTTGTTGTCTGACTTTTCCCTTATAATCTACAAGGAGTAGCTGGATCATGGTATTTTTCATTACCATCTGGATCCATCACTAGTTGGGATATCTTTCAAGATCAATTTTTGACTAAATTTGGTGATGATAGGTCTACAGCAACATTAATCAATGATCTGTCTAATCTTAGAGCTGATTCAAAAGAACTTGTCAAGGATTTTAATTCACATTTCAATAAATTGTTAAACAAAATTCCTACTGCTTCCAAGCCTAGCGAAGAAGTGCGAAGTGAATGGTACATTTCTGCTTTACCATCAAACATAGCAATCTTTGTTGATAGGGCTAACAAAATAACTTTAGAAGAAAACATGAAAGAGGCAATAGCGGTAGAGAAACGTATCATTGCTCTAGATAAGAAAAATGCGATAGAAGAACAAAAATCCAAGAAGGTTACTTTTAAGGAAGACCCCAAGAAAAAACAATCAAAAGATCCATTTGATTTAGAAGGATTGCAGAAAGTTTTGAAAACCATGTCTAACGAAATGGTTGACATTAAGAAACAAGTGGCAGAAACATCTTCTAAAAAGTCTTTCAAGCCTTTTAGAAGAAACCCTTCAACTAATCCAAAGCCACCAAATGCTATAACTAATGTTGAATCAGAAGAAGAAGAAGAAGAAACTGCTACTGAAGAAACTACTGATGAAGAAGAAGTTGTAGAAGTACAAGGTATGTGGGATTTCATCCTTCCAGATGAGGAAGATCAAGAAGCATCCCCAGTTAGCACTCGAAGTAGAAATCAACTTGATCCTCCTCAACCTACTCCTAAGTCAAAGAGCGCAAGCTCATTGACTAAGGATAAAGTTGCACCCAAGAAAACGACATCTAAAGCAATTCAAACCAGCTCAGTCCAGACAGATTCATCAAATCCATCAAGAACACTGATTGTTCCATATGAGATGGAGTACAATATCATAGAAGACATGAAGAAGACTAGGGCTAACATCACTTTTTATGAATTGAGCAAATTAAAACACCAACAAAAGGTACTTTTGAAAGAATTACATGCTGTACTAGAAAAACCTTTACCTGATCCTGTGATTTCTCAAGCTTCCAACGAGATGGGAAGACCTCCAGCTAATGCAATCAGTAAAGTTGATCTAGAAAATATCGCTTTAGTTGGAGGAAGGTCAAGATCTCATACTCCTCCATTTCTTCTTACTTATGAAGTTTTCAATAAAAATTTGCATAATTGTTTAGTGGATTCTGGAGCTTCATCTAATATTCTACCAAAATCAATATGTGCAAAATTGAACATTCAACCACAAAAATCTGCTGTGCGAATAGTCCAGTTAGATCAATCGCAAGTTGAAGTGATTGGCAAATTAAATCAGGTTACCATAAGATTGTCATCAAATCCAAAGGTATGTCAAGTCATTGATATTTTAGTTGCAGATATTCCAGAATTTTATGGCTTAATTCTTAGCAAAGATTGGTCAGAAAAACTTCATGGATATTTTGCAACTGATTGGTCGCATATGTGGCTTCCTTACAATGGTAAACCAAATCAGATAAAGGTTGAACGAGAAAAACATCAGAAATACATAGTAACAGAACTTGAAGGAGAGAATGAACCAGTTGCATACAACAGTAATATCATTGGCAATTATTCAGTTGATTCTTTCTTAGGAAATTTTAATTCTCATACTTCACCTTATTTAGAACATTCTATTTTATCTCAAATAGAAAATTTTTCCCAAACAGATAGTTCTAAATGTATTAATTTTGTAGATACTCCTGTAAATAAATATTTATTTTGGAAATTATTTTTTGATGGTTCTAAGTCTAATGAAGGAGCAGGAGCAGGATGTGTTTTGGTTAGTCCAAAGGGAAACAAAATTATGCTGACTTGTAGACTTGAGTTTGATTTCACTAATAACACTGCAGAATACGAGGCTTTAGCCCAAGGATTATATAAAGCAATCGGATTAGACATCAAATATCTACAAGTTTTCGGAGATTCAGAAATTGTAATTAAACAGGTAGGCAATACTATACATTGTTTATCAGGTCATTTAAAGCATTATTAATCTTTAGTCCAAGATCTGACTGAACACTTTATAGCGTTTAATATTTCATCAATTCCCAGAATTCATAATGCTAGTTCATACCTCCTATCTAATGTAGCTTCGAAGCTCATTCCTGCAGAATACTTTAGTCTTGATCGATTTTCAATCGAATTAATCTTTAGACCCTCGATTCCTGATAACGTTACCAATTGGAGGATTTTCAAAGATGATCCTGATATTGTAAATTTTCTCACATCTGAAGGATCTTACACCAATCAGATAATTGATGAAGACCAATATGACAGACAATTGCTCCAAGATAGCACCAATAATGCTATGCCAAAATCAGTAGTCAAGTTAGAAGACCTTTATGATTTGAAAGATCGATTTAAAATATCTACCAATTCAAAACTAAAAAGTTCAACTTTGAATTATGAATTAGTAAATCTAGGAAATGATGCCAAACCACAGAATATCAACCTGGGCCTTGGCCTAGCTCCTGAAGAAAAATTAGCGTATGTTCATCTTTTGAAACAATATAAAAGTTTCTTTGCTTGTAACTACGATGAACTCAAAAATTATGACACTTCTATCATCCAACATACTATCCCAATGATCAATGATGAGAAACCTGTCCAACAAAAGTTGAGAAATATCCACCCCAATCTAGAAAATTAGATCAAATCTAAACTCAATAAGTTATTGAAAGCCAAGATTATTTTTCCCATCCAACATTCTAAATGGGTTTCCAATATGGTTCTTGTTAGAAATAAGAACGGAGACATTAGAATTTGTATTGACTTTCGAAATCTTAATAAAGCCTGCCAAAAAGATAATTTTCCTTTGCCTCCCATGGAGAAAATATTACAGGCAGTTGTAGGATCAGAATTAATGTCTTTCGTAGATGGTTTCTCTGGATATAATCAAGTGTTAGTCCATCCTGATGATCAATTGAAAACTAAATTTAGAACCAAATGGAGCACTTATGCATATGAAAAGATGCATTTTGGTCTGATCAATGCTAGTGCCACATTTCAGTGAGCCATGGATATTTCTTTCAAGGGATTAGTTAACAAATCAGTGGTAATTTACTTGGATGATATAACTGTATATTCCAAAAAATGAAGCAATCATCGTAGAGATTTGAAACAGATCTTCCAACGTTGTCAAAGGTATCGAATTTCACTTAATCCGAAAAAATCTTTTTTTCCTTTAAATGAAGGAAAACTTCTTGGATTCATAGTATCAAAATCTGGAATTCATATTGATCCTGATAGAATCAAGGAAATTTCTGAAATATCTTTACCTCACAACAAAAAAGCTATGCAATCTTTTCTTGGCGAGATTAATTTTGTAAAGAGATTTGTGCCAAATTTTTCAAGAATTGTATCACCCTTGCAAGCAATGATTAAAAATAATTCAAACTTCAAATGGGGAAAAGACGAATATGAGACATTCAATCTGATAAAACAAGCAATTATTAATGCTCCATCTTTAGCAACTCCAAATTTTTCTGATCCTTTTATTTTGTATACATTTGCCTCTGATAAATCTTATGTTGTGATACTCACTCAAGCAAATCAAGACAAAGCAGAAGCTCCAATTGCGTTTTTCAGTTCAAATTTACAGGGATCTGAGTTGAATTATTCAGATGTGGAGAAACAAGCTTATGCTGTTTTCAAAGCAATTAAATATTTCAGATCCTTTCTACTCAAAACCCATACAAAAATCATAGTACCATTTCCAGCGGTAGGAAATCTTTTAGTCCAAAAATATGTGGGTGAGAAAAGAGCCAATTGGGTTACTGCCTTACAAGAATATGATGTTGAAATCAAACCGGCAAGTATTGTAAGAGGTCAAGGCTTTTGCAAAATACTAGCTGGGGCATCTCTTATTTCTAAAAAACCATCTGAAGAAATACAAACATATGAGGTAAGCCTAAACAATGTTGAATCTTTATATGCTGATATCATATTTTATCTGAAGAATGGATATGCTCCTCCAAATCTCGATCACACCAAGAAAAGAGCTCTAAGGTTGAAGGCTAAACAATATCGGCTTGTGAATGATGTTATTTTTAGAATGAATTATGATTTTATTCTTCTTAGATGTCTGGAGAAATCTGAAGCTGAAAAAGTCTTGCAGGAACTTCATGATGGGCCAGCATGTGGACATTATGCTAGAGATGCAACTGCACATAAGATCCTCCGTGCAGGATATTACTAGCCCACGTTATTCAAAGATTCACATAGCTACATAAGGAAATGTCAAATTTTTCAAACTGCAGTTGGAAGACAAAAGAAACCATCATTTCCATTACAACAAGTCAACATTGACCAACCTTTTGATCAATGGGGATTAGACATAATAGGTGAGATTGTTCCTCAATCTTCTAAACAACATAGGTATATCATCACAGCAACTGATTATTTTACGAAATGGGTAGAAGCAGTCCCTCTTAAGATTGTTAATGCCGAACACATCATCGAGTTCATAGATCAGTTCATAATCACCAGGTTTGGTTTACCTTCTGCTTTAATGTTTGATAATGCATCATATTTTTCTGGTAATGCTATGACTGAATTTGCACTCAAGAGAGGTTTCAAACTTAAATACTCTGCCAATTATTATCCACAGGGAAATGGGTTAGCTTAATCAACAAATAAAAACTTAATCAGAATAATCAAGCGAACCATTGATCAAAGTCATAAAAATTGGCATAAGTCTTTAATATATGCTTTATGGGCAGATCGAATAATGTAGAAGGCTTCTATTGGCACTTCTCCCATTAATTTAGTTTATGGGAGAGAAGTGGTTCTTCCAACTCATCTAGTGATTCCTTCTCTAGCCTTAGTTCAGTATATTGAATAAGAACCAACTTCTTCTTTACAATTAAGGCTAATGGAAATAATTAAGTTAGAAGAATAACAAGAAAAAGCCAAAGTAACTCATGCTCATCATCAAGCATTAGTTAAAGCTTCTTTTGATTCAAACATGATAACCAGAAAGGACTTTCAGATAGGAGATTTAGCTCTAAAATGGGACAAGGCCCATGAGGAAAAATGAAAACATACGAAATTTCAAAGAATGTGACTTGGTCCTTTTCAAATTGCAGAGATCATAGGTCCATCTACTTTCATGTTACAGGATTTAACAGGGAAAAGAGAGTCTTTACCTGTTAATGGAAAGATCCTTAAAAAATATTTTCCATAGGAGATCATTCTTCTATTTTGTAGATTAGTTTTCTTTATTTGTCATATTAAACCAGTTGTTAATGGTTACATTTGGATTTCATGAAAAAGATACAAGTTCTCTTTTTAGATTTTATTTCTTCACTTATATAAATAGAATTATTTTTAGAAAATTGATCATTATTATTTAAATATACAGTTAAAAGTTTTAAATCTAGAAATGATATTAGTTTCAACTTTGAAAATTTTGATGAAAAACAACTTTTGGTGAAAGATTGTTTTATATCAGTCCAATGAAAGGTATCAATAACAAAACGAAAGTTCTCTGTAGAAAATTTCTTTCCCAAAAACTCTATTATTGTCGTCCAAAGCTATCTTAAGGAAACTATGACTTCCTCCCCACCTAGAAAATTACAAAGTTCATGGAATAATCCAATGATACACTTTTAACTTAAAGAGTAAGAGGTCTCATCACGAGCCGACTTATCATGATCATAGATATTATAGCTTACTGAATTTTCCAATACTGCATACTACAACAGGGCAATGACTGAAGATTATTGCAATCGAAAGGCAAGGGGTCTCATCACGAGCCAAGTTGTTCAGCAAAGTTATAAATCAAGTGAATGTCACTGTCATAAATTGGCTACCAAACCAAGACATTGTTCTTTAAGGGTAAAAAAGAAAATAAAAAGCGATAAGTCTGAATATGGATTTCTCTTTAAAAATTATATATTTCTCTAAGTAGGACATAAGATCATTGCTGGGTAACAGGTAACCCTGTAGAAGCTATAGACGCTTGCTGGCAGTAGTGGCTCTACCTACGACAAATGAGCATATTTAAAACCGATTTATAGAGAAGTCTTTTGTTTTTATCTTTTTAAACCAAGTAATGATTGATGTAGATACAAGGACTAGCTTGAGGAAGTGAATAGTCAAAGTTGAATATAGAAGAAATGAAATATTATATATAGATTAAAGCATAATGTACTTTGTCTTTTTATATTAAAGTTTGATTTTCTGGAAAATTTTATGTTTTAAAAAGTTTAGAAAATTTAAAAGAAAAGCAGAGATAACTGGTTCTTCGAAGTGAATCGCCAATTGTTGTAGCCAGCAACAACCCCCCTTTTCATTTAATATTAGTAATAATACTAAATTAGCGGGGACACTTAGTTTAAAAAATCCAAAAAATTAAATTAATGCTTGTTTTCTTTTTCAAATAAAACTTACTATCATTAACTTAAATTCCTTAGAAAATATTTAGATAAATTTAAGTTTATGATAGATTAGAATAAAAACTTTCTTTGAAGAAAATATCACATCCATCGCAACAAAAAGTACAAGATATCGTTTACAAAGCAGAATCTTCTAAATTGCGATAAGCGCTATCCAATAACTATGCATTAAAATATTTGTTGCAAATCGCATATCGCAGAAAATATATTAACGAATATTTTTTATATGTTATATTTTGCGATATTACGATTTCGTGATATTGCGATGCCGCGATATTGCAATGCCGCGATGTTACTAATTGTGATTTGCGTAAATTGCGATTTGCGAAAGTTGCGATTTGCGATATTACGATTTTGCGATATTGCAAAGCAAATCGCAGATCGCATTATCAAATATTCTTAAAAGCTCGTTGTACGAAGAAAATATTTCCGTAAATCGAGACCCGTTATGCGCCTTAATGTCAAGTTAATGAATGGATTGTCAATTGTTAATGGAAAAGGATTTTGCTTTAATCGAAAGGTTATTTCACGATTAAATAATATATTTCATACGCCTTCAGCATTTAAAACTATCCTGTCATCTTTTATCATATCATTATTCTCACTTAATTCGTAAAAATGCAGGTGCGAAGAATAGGAGACTGTACAAAGCAATATTCAGAGCATTATGGGAAAGAAAGAGAAAGCTCCAAGTTCTGAAAATAAAGAGATGGCATCCTTGTACGCAGACACTACTTGCAACAAAGACGCTGGCATCACCACTTGGGAGGGTATGTTTAATTTTCTTGAAGATGAAAACCCAAGAGTAATGGATGTTGTAGCTACTGCGGGGTCAAGTCATTCCTCTGAAGCATCTCTTATAGAGCTGGCTTGTTCATTTTTGCACCGGATAGCAGCAAGACCTATAATTCTTCCGTATACAGACACGGTAAAATGGGTGCTAGATAGCACTGATATTACAGATAGACAGTTCAAAACTCAAGGTTAAGAGCTCATCGGGTCCATTTACTCCAGAAGATCTAAGGCTTATGTATCATTTGTCGGAGCCTCAGGCAACTTACAACAAACAATTTATGGAGAAGTTTGCCAAGGAAAATGCAAATTTGGCGGAATGCACCAAGGAATGGTCCAGAAGAGATGAACCACTGAAGAAAGATAAACACAGTATGTACAATACTGGTTCACTCACTTCTCCATATTGTTTTGCTGCTGCTATGCTATGTAGGTTTTTTGGAAAGCTGACATTAATAAGTTTTTGCCTGAATGGCTTCCCTTATTGAATATTGTTGTTAACACTACCATTGTGGACTGGGCTAAAATATTGTCTGATAACTTAGCCACGGCTATTTTCAATTACCGGTCTAAACGGACTGTCTCTCAGAGGATTTATCCTCATTTTTATCTCTCTGCCTATGTTATGGATTCAATCTGCTTTGTTTCTAAGTTCCCTTTAATGGGTTGGCAATGGACAATTCAAGATCCCCTACCCATTCACGTTTATCACAAAGAATTGTGGGAATCAAAATTCATTCCTCATTTTTACAAAATTTGCCATGGCATAATGTTGCCTCTGTACAGAGTGTTGTATAATAAGGATGCTCCAAGGTTCTCCCCTGAAGCAGAAGTAGACATTCTCCTTGTCGCAAGATGGTTTGGAGAAGAATTGTTTACCTATGTGAGGGTTTTTGGAAGCTTTGCTTCTCCTCATATTTTACCCTTGTATGTTCCGGATAAACTCATAGCTAGGGAAATTGCATATCAAACCTGTGGAGAGGGAGGTTTGATAAAAGAATTAAACGATAAAAAGAAGGCCATCTGGCCACAATTTCCTGTATCCTGCGGAGCATTTTCATTATTTGATGTTGGTCATGCGTTTAAGGAAGTAAACAATAACATGTTTACAATTGTTTAAGTTTCCGAAAAGGCTATTTTATCCATATGATGTTGTCAAGGATTTCACCACTGCAGTCAAAGTTAGAGTATTTTCTGGAGAAGAAGATCTTTTTGATGATATGTTTCAAGAAAAATGTTCATTTAAAGAAATTTTGCATTTAGCTCAAACACGGTTCTCCCTAGAAGAATTTCAAGAGTTTAAAGTATACAGAGAAAGAAGATTGACCACTATTCCTTTGGATAATTTGCGTTTGGAACCCGCAAGGGAACCAACTCCTAGTGTCAGTCTCAGTGGCAGCTCAGATTCAGAAAGGTCTAAGTCAAAGTCTAACAAAGAAATTTCTGAACATTCTAAAAAATCTGATCAGGATAAAAGTGAAGGCTCAGTGAAGGATACAGCTCAATCAAAAGAGCTCTCACAACAACAGACCTCAACCACTCCACAGTTGAATCTTCCACCTCTTAATGCACAACAACCATTCATCAACACTCAGGTAGATAAAGAATGGGAATCATTTAATGATTTGATTAATGTTGAAGGACATAACATACAAACTCCTGTACAGACAGTAAAAGGTTTGGTTACAGAAATAAGTGGCAATGTCACAGAAACAAAACATATACCCATTACTCCCTCTGCCGAGCTTGTACTTAAAATAGAGGAAATTCATCCTCTGGATATATTTTATAGCCCTCAACATAAAGCAGTAGTAAGGAAGCAAAGAAAGAAGAGAAAATTAGAAAGTGCGCTCTCTACTGATGCAAAACAATTGGATGTTTTATGGAAAGATACTACTACGGATCCCACTTAAAATCTTACTAAATTATCTCAGATTACAGGAGCTTATGCCTCCGCAACTATTGACAAAACATTTGAGGTACGACTGTTATTAAATGGAAAAGAGGATAAGATACAAGTTCTGCAACAACAATTGCAACAAGCACATGCCAACAATGAAGCACAGATACAATTTGAAAAGTTACAGCAAGAGTTTCAGCAAATGCAGATTGGATATCAAAAAGCTTGGCCGAAAAAGAGAAACAAATAAATATTATGCAAGAGATGCATAAAGATGACCCCAAGCTTACAGAGTTCATCTCAGAATCTATTTCTTTGAATAATCAACTACTGCAACAACAAGATATATTATGCCAGAAAATCTCGCAATGGAACTCTTTTTGTCAAGAAAGTGATAAAATCACTAATCATGTCGTAGAATTACGACATGATTATGATTTAACTAATGAAAGAGTTACTAATTTTTTGGCATGGAAAAAGATAGAGGAAGGAAAAAGAGTAGGAGCACCAATTATCAATGATGGTCATAAAGAAATACTCTTCAATAATTGGGATGCACAGATCAGAGAGGTAGAAAAAGCAGCAGAGGAAGCAGCTACAACAGCAAGTAACATGACTGATTGTGTAAATGAAAATTTGGACAAAGTTAATTTGATTTCAGAAACCATTCCAGGATACCTACCACAAGCACAACAATTGCAAATAGAGTGGAAATAGAAAGTTGAAGAGAAGGCAAAATCAATTCAAGGATTGACAAAATTAAATTGGGATTCTTACTGGACGTGCCTGGTTAAACCACACAACCAATGCAGCGCTCTTAATTGCATCATTAATTCTGCTGAGAAGATCGCACCAACACTTGCTGATTCCGTCTTTTCGGGACAACTAAAATTTGAAGTCGGCCAGCCCCCTCTTCTCAAATCAATGCTGGATGCTTGCAAATTCAAAGACCAGATTCATAAGTAGTTAGTTAATAGTTTTTAATTTTAGATTTTAGTTTTAGTTTTACTTTATTTTTGCATAGAAAAAGGACGGTCATTTAAACCGAATCCTAAATTTTTGTAATAAACTATAATTAGATTTAGTTAGTAGGATTTAAACCCTTCTCATGTATTTAGAGAAAGGTCCAGAAATTTGTCAAAAACTTATCCTCAGAACATGCACTTCTGCAACCTCAGAGGAGGTTTTGATGAATGAATGGAATGAGATTTATTGATATCTGTGTCTAATATCTGCTACTGATGTTGCATTTATGTACTCTTATTAGATGTTGGATCAAGAAAAGATAAATCATTATTTCTTTTAGCTCATGAGTAGAACCACTTATAAATGGTACTTTTATCTCTTAACTATTTCTGCTTCTGTGTTAAAGTAATATTTATTTTCAGTTGTTTATATATTGATGCTTGAATGCTTAAGTTATCATTTGGCACTTCTGTACTGTGATAATTATTTATTTATGCTTAGTGTATGAATAGCTTATTATGTGATATGTTTTTCACAGCTGTTTCATCTAAATTTTTATATGAAGTGGTTTATCTTTATTGAATTATTTTCTTATAACAATTGAATAATTTTTATTATCGGTTGTTATTCAAAATTATTTTAGATCACATAAACAATATTTGATCCCGGGTTTAGTTTAGAATTAGATATTTCTATTTAAATTAGAATACAATTTACATATAATTAGATTAGAAATAGAATAAAAGCATTTCACTTAGGAACCTTTTTAGAGAGGAAATATCTATTTTCAACACACACACACATATTGGGAAATTGGTCCCATTATCCCCAGTCGGAGCCCCTACACCAAACGGAAAAGGAGCTGCTAACCAAGGTCTGGACCAGGTGGGTATCCCTCTTGGCTTAGACCCAATTTTCGGGGCTTCAACAGGACCCAAAGGAACCAAGGGTGTAGAGTGGGACATCCACCTATGTGATATAGAGAATATCAGAGGAAGGAGGCATCATAAATTTATTTTAATTACTATTTTAAGAACTTATGATGAAAGGAGATTCGATGTGTTGGTGGCACTTGGTTATGGAAACCCAAAGAAGCAAGGGCAGAGAAAGATTACAAAGGGAAATAGACCCCCGATGGGAGATTGAAGGCTTTATAACTCAAACACCAAGTTTTTGGTCATGACACCTAGTTATATGGAATAAATCTGATGGGAGGGCTAAGAGAAAAGGGGCTAAAGGAAACCAAATCTCACTATTCTTTTACAATATTTTTAATAAAAGTTACGATAGATGAAGTGTAATGTACACTTCCCCTCTCATCTACCAAAGTAATCAACCAATAGGGGTAAATATGAGATGAGGGCATTTAAAAGCAAATTCAACCTCCTTGGTGACTTTATGGAAGTGGAATCGATGTGGAAAACCATAACACATACCCCCTGTACCTGTTACAGGACCCCCATAGGTTATCTCAGACATTCACATAATTTTTCCCTAGGTCCCACTAAATTTTGATGAAGAAAACCCCTAGATACTCTAGAAAGGGTGCATCTGGGAATATCTGGATGCTCCCACAACACAACCATGTGTGCATCTAGGGACTATTTCCCTCAAACATGTTATAGCATCCTTGAGATTTATGGCATTTTTTAAGCCCATTATCCGAGGAATTTACCATAACATCCTATAACTTACAAAATCCATCAAACACATGATGATAATTCTAATGAACCAAAAACTAACTCTAGGACTAGGTTTGAGCATCCCCTACCAGGACTGACATTGTGTCAAAAACTTCACATAAATGAAATCTATAGGACTAGGATACTAGACAAAGAATGAATGAATGAAAAATATTGAGAGACATTACAAGAAGTATCACCACCCTCTTCCTGGAACTATTATGACGTCAATTAGGTCTCGAATCCATTATTTTAACATTTACAAGTAAATACATGAAATAACCATGACTTGAACCAGTCATATAACCATGCTTATAACCGACATAAAACCATGTAAGTAACAATTATATACCAACCATTAAATCCAAACATTAATAAGTACAAAATAATGATAACTTAGCTTTCATTAAACATAGGCAAGAGCCAACCAGGTTCGAGACTTCCACGTACCACTTGACCATAGACATGGTTGAGCTAAATCTCTCTTCAACCAGTCACCCCCATTATATATTACAAGCATGAATGTGGGATATCATGGATAAACCAATTCAAAAAGAACCAAGGGAATCCAAAGGTTAAACCAAATCCACCTTCACCATACCATGATCACACCAAAATCGGTGCAGAGATCACAAAACTGAATAGAGCTTGGAATGCCTTCAGAATGCATCACTATCCTTGAGTAATTTTCTGTCTCCTTGTCTCTCAGGCTTTACCGAAATCAACGTTGGATCACTAGGCCCTAAACCGAGACACCTCCCTTAGGATTTGCCATGTATCCCGCCAAAACTGGTCAAGGGATTCCTAGGCCATTGGAAATTTTCCTTGAGACCACTTTTGACCTAAATTTTGAAATGCATCTAGCAATTCAAAAATCAAAACTAAAATAAAATCCAATCACACCATGGCTATTTGGAAAAATAAAATGCAAGGATGAAAACCACTGTCAAAACCTAGAAAAACCATGCCACCGACAAAAGGAGAATGAAATACCAAAATTTATAATCCATGCATGTCCAAATCAGCTAGGAAATCACAAATGCAATATGTTACATGCAAGTATTCCTATTGGAGCTTCTAGATATTGCTCTTCCTTTCTTGATATTTTCTTTCCTTGTCCTTCCTTTTCTTGGTTTCATCTTTCTTGGCTCAATTTTGAAATGCTCCAAGAAAACTCTAAGTATCCCAGAGTGTGTGTGTGAGAGAGAATAACGCAAGAGCTCCAAAAATGAACTAAAACAATCTTACCAATTGATCCTCATAAGATATTTTATCAATTAGGACTCTTTTTTCTTCATTTTATATTATTTTAATTCATTTTCCTCATCACATGCAACCTCTGACTTTTACCTTAATTTTCTCCTAATTTCCTTTATTTTCATAAATAAATGTGCCAAAAATACTTTTTCCTATTTAATGCCTTAAACATTTCCTTTTCCAATTTCTCCTTAGCCATAGACACAAACAGTGATTCCCACTAGGATATATTTTCCCAACATTCAACTTGGAATATGTGTCCTTAACTCTGGTCTTATTTTTCTCCTTTATTAACTTTTATTACATGAACTTTTTTCCTGGGTCTATTACATAACCCTCCCCCTTGGGGAACATTGTCCTCGGTGTTAAACCACACCTACGCCTCAACAAAACTGATGAGAAGAAAAGGTACTACCCATGGATCTTTATAACTTATCTTCTTGTAGTATTTACAATGAATGACCTGCTAAAAGAAAAATGCCATGATAACATGACCATATAACATCCATACCGCTTATTGGAGCTATATAACATATCTCCTGGTGATATTTTACATCCATATACATATGTACATATATCAAAGCATCACCAAAACATATGCCAAATATATACCAACATAATACCAAAACTGTTTTTCCTCAACCGACAAAAAATGAAGGATACATAGCCCACATATGATTTGTCATCTCCCATGTAGCTTCATCAGGCCACAAGTGCTTCCACTGAACTTTAACTTTCTTGATGGCTCTATTCTTGAGCATGATCTGATTCCGTTTGAATATGGACTCAGGTTCCAGTTGGAATTATTCTTCTTGCTCCACCTGCAACACACACCAATCAATAACATGACAAACATCCTTTATATACCTTTTAAGTAATGAAACATGAAAAACATCATGGAATTTCATATTTGGAGGCAGTGCAAGTTGATAGGCCATTGGTCCAATCCTCTCAAGGATCTCAAAAGGCTCGCAATACCGTGGTGCCAACTTGGCATATGATCTGATCCTTAGGGAGCTCTTCTTACGCTTGATGCGCAAATAAACATCCTCCCCAACCTGAAACTCCTTAAATGCCATGTACGAGTCTACATAACTCTTTTTTTGGTCCTTTGTTTCCTTTATATTCTTATTTATAACATTTCAATAGACAAGGAATAGGAAATGCTCGTTATAAAGTGGATCACTCCAACTGATGGGTGTATTACAACCCCCCCAATATAATTCCTCGAAGGGAATCATCCCCCATGACTCCTGATACCCATTTTTATATGAAAAATAAACCAATGGTAGATACACTTCTCACTTCCACTACTGATGCATCACATACATCCTCAAAATTTCCTCCAAGATCTTGTTGAACCTCTTAGTCTATCCATCTATTTGTGGATGATAACTTGTACTGAAGGCCAACTTTGTACCCAAAACTAAAAAAAACTCCTTCCAAAACTTGGAAGTGAACTTTGCATCCAGTTTTGACACAATATTATTTAGAACACCATGCAATCAGACTACATCTCTGATGAACACCTGTGCTACATCACTAGTTGAATACATAGTCTTCACTGGAATAAAGTGTGATACCTTAGTCAGCCTGTCCCTAAAATTCATGATGGAATCATGTTGTCTCTCTATCCTCGGAAAATCTATGATAAATTCCATGGAGATGACCTCCCATTTCCATTATGGAATCACAATAGGCTATAGTAGTCCACTTGGATTCCTAAACTCTTCCTTCACCCACTGACAGTCCAAAAAATTAGCCACGGACTCTGCTACATCCTTCCTCATATTCAACCAATAAAAGAACCTCTTCACTGTAGTCAATGCCATTTTATATCATGTGTGACCTAAATATGGTTCCACATGAAACTCACTCAAGGTCACCTTCTTAAACTTGCTACTGTCTGGCACATATTTCTTGTCTCTAAAATTGACCAATACATCTGCCATGAGATGATAGTCCACATCCTGTACACTTGCACCTATACCTTTACCACTACATGTACCTTTATCTATCCCTTTACCTATACATGTATCTGTATCTGTACCTGCACCTATACCTATGCTCTTCTACCAATTGTGCCTAAGCTCCATATACCTGACATCTTTCTGATCTACTTGCAATATCCTATCCTATAAATTTGTCCCATAGGAACTCGTAGTTGCAATTTGATTTAATTGTATCTGACTGCTAAGAGAATCTGCAAAACTGTTCTCTTTACATTTGATGTACCCGATCTCAAATTCAAACTAACTGATCATGGTAAACCATCTAGCTTTCCTGACATTCATATTTGGCTGGTCAAATGAGCATACCAACCCACTATGATCACTCATCAGTAAAAACCTCCTTCCAAGAATATAGTGCCTCCACATCTTCAATGCATGTATGATTGCTACTAGCTAAATATCATGCGTTAGATATTTATGCTCATGTTCAGCTAGTCTTTGTGACTCATAGCATACAACTATCCTTCCCGCATAAGGACTCCACAAAGCCATATTTTGCAAGAATTTATACATACCACAAAATCTTTGTATGGATCTCCAATATTTAACATTGGAGCATGTGTCAATAACTTCTTAAGCTACTCAAAATTGGCCTCACACTCCTTTTTCCATTCTAGCTTCTTGCCTTTCCTTTACAATGATATAATACGATAAGAAATCTGTGAGAAGTTCCTAATGAACCTCTTGTAATAACCTTCCAATCCCATGAAGGATATCACCTCATCTACATTTCTAGGAGCATCCCACTCCATGATATCTCTTACCTTTTCTGGATCCATTATTATTCCCTCCTTGGAAACAACATGTCCCAAGTAATGTACCTCATTTTGAAAGAAACTACATTTTCTAAGCTTATCATACAAATGATACTCTCTCAACATTCTCAACACTACTGCCAAATGATCGACATTATCTTCCTCATTTTTAGAATATACCAATATTTCATCAATGAATACAATCACAAAATTTTCCAGATAATTATGCAACACACTATTCATTAAACACAGAAAGTTATTTGGAGCATTATTAAAACTGAGTGTAACTACAACAAACTCATAACGCCTATACCTGGTCCAGAAAGTTGTCTTGTAGATTTCCTCTTCTTTGATGCATACCTAATGGTATCATGATCTCAAGTCGATATTAGAGAACACTACTTCTCCCTTTAGTTGATGAAACAAATAATCAATACGCAGTAATGTATACATGTTTTTGATGGTCACTTTGTTCAATTTCCTATAGTCAATAGATAGTCTGAGAGTGGCATCCTTCTTCTTTACAAACAATACTAGTGTGCCCCATTGTGATACACTTAGCCAAATGTATCCTTTATCAATCATCTCTTTCAGCTACAACTGTAACTCTAGCAACTTAGGTGTGCTCATCCCGGAAGTTGCCTTCGATGCTGGTGATTCCCTTGGTACCAACTTGATAGAAACGTCTAGTTCCTTGTGAGGTGGAAACTCTAAAATTTATGTAGGAAATACATCTAGGAACTACTATAGAACTGGGTACCTACTCAAAACATCTACATCCTCAACTTCCCTGCCTTTGTCACTAGAGACTTAGGAGGTTGATTCCTGTCACAGTATCTCTTCCTCTCATGTTTACCCTAACAGGCCGATGAAAGTGGATAAATGTGGGAGGGGGTGGTTAAATCTAATATGCAATGTAAATTATAATTCTTTTAGCATAATTACAATACTAGCCATTACCCTTAACTATAACATCGCTACCAAATTATTCATCTTGATCGTAAACAAGATTTAGCATTCATGCATAATTCACGCAGAGGCATACATTCAATAATTTTTGCATCATAATCAAACATACTCAACATTCATAACAGAGGGGTGTAAGTCTGGTTACTTATTTGGTTTATTTAACAAGCAATTGAAGGAGGGAATTCCACTCTCCTCTCAACCATCTATTAGCTACACTGTAATTCTCTTGTATTTGATTACCCTCAAGCTAAATCCAAGGTATGAGGAAGTTATAAGTGATTGAGGTAGCATAGTGAGATAGGGGTGGTTCTAGGTAGTTCTTACAGGTCTCTTAAGTGTTGGTTGGTTAACCAAATTGGGGAAAGTCATCATGCTTAGCGGGAGGTAATATGAATTTATGTCATTTTGTTATACTGCCTCACCGACTCTAATTATGGCCCAAAGGGGGAATCACTTGGTTCCTTCATAGGGACACTTTTTCCTTTCATACTTCGAGGAGAGAACATTTTGATTTTATTTTGAGAGGGGGCACTACCTGGTTCCTTCACAGACACACTTTGTCTTTTCAAACTTCTAGGAGAGAACACATTGATTTCTTGTCTAAATAATTTTTTCAATAATCTTTACATATCATCGATGTTTTGCTGCTAAGGTAGAGTTGTTAAACTAAGACAATGGCACTTGGAAGTATATACTAAATTATACTTTATGTCATAAGAAAATTCCCAGGGTTAAGGGTTAATAACACAACACGTGGTTATGGAAATTAATGTAGCATGGTACAATCTATTCATTCGATTTTGGTAATTATTAAAGCATACCTAAGTACATACTTCCAACTACCAGTGTATTAGGTTAAAGATTCTACCTCAATAGGAAAACATCCATGATATGTAAATATTATTGAAAATTTTATTCTAACAAGAAATCAACGTGTTCTCTCCTCGAAGTTCGAAAGGAAAAAGTATCCATGTGAAGGAACTAGGGTCCAGTGCTTCCTCTCGGCCACCATTAGAGGTGATGGGGTAGTGGAACACAATGATATAAATTCATATTACCTCCCTTTAATCATGATGCCCTTCCCCACTATGTTAACCATCTCATGCTCGAGAGCCTTGTTAGAAATTTCTAGCACTATTCCTCCCCCGTTATGTTGCTTCAACAACTTGTAACTTCCTCAGACTCTAGATCCAACTCGGGGGTTATCAACTGCAATCAAATTCACAACGAACCTAATTTGTGGTTGGGAGGAGAGTGGAAGTCCCTCCTTCAATTTCTTGATAAATCAACCAGATAAGTAATATGATATATGTTCTCTGTTTTATAAATATTGAGTTATATGTTAATTTATGACATGGGTACAAACTATGATTTATATAGATATGTCTATGTAACTCTTTTTATTTTTGTGTGGATGATTAGTTGGCTAGGAATCTCCCATCGAGTTGGGAATGAAAATTACATTAAAATCTAGTTTTGAGAAATTTATAGAAAATGACACTCTTAAAAACTGTAGTACATCGTTTAATATGAATTAAACATTGGTTAGACCTACCATATCCCATAACATATAAGTGCGATGGTAGGTAGTGTCTTTTTTTAACGCGGTTCATGGAATTTGAGTGGTTGCTACATCCATGGGAAAATCCAAGTAGAGTTCATGGAAATTGAGTGGTTGCTACATCCATGGGAAAATCCAAGTAGATCAACCCAAAGAGATGTACCCGTCAGCCAAAATAGCAAGGCCTAACCCTAGGGGCGTCGAGGAGATTTGACCCCATGACCTCCCAATAGGCAAGGTACTTAGCAATAGGAACTCGACCAACTGAGCTATCCCTTGGGGCTCTATAGTATCTAGTGTCACAATATCACTTTGTAACACTAGCTACTACTTGCTTTAAATCATTACAGGTTGTGGAAGATGTTTCTGTCATTTCCAACTTTCATCACTCGATGTTTAACAATGTATTGTGGTTCTAGGAGTGTTATTTTCGAAAAAAATTGCGAAATTTAATGTTAATGTTGTTTTTATACTTAGTTTAGTAAGTGTTTTTCTGATCAACTATTCCATTGCACAAACTTGATAATCATTTTATATATATATATATATATATATATATATATATATATATATATATATATAAAGCTTATATAACAAATTTTTCAACCACGTTATAAATGAACTACATAAAGAGTTTGCATTATACATTAAGCATGTCAATTCACTAAGGGAGTTTAACCTCTATAACATGATATTGATAATACTTGCGTTCGAACCTAACATTGGTATATAAATGTATATACATTGTAATTAAATCACCTCTTCTCTTTTGAAGATAGATATATAAATGTATATACATTATAATTAAATCACGCCTCCTCATTTTAAGATTCGTTATCTTATGGTTTGATGAATCCACCACACCAGCCTCATTGCGGATATATATATATATATATATCGAACCTAACATTGGTATATAAATGTATATATATTATAATTAAATCACAACTTCTCTTTTTAAGTTAGGTAATACATTATAATTAAATCACACATTCTCATTTTAAGATTGGTTATCTTATGGTTTGATGGATCCACCACAGGAACCTCATTGCTTAAATACTTATATATATATATATTAAACCGCGTGCTATAATTCGAAAATAAATTTAGTGTAATCCCACATCATATAAATAATTGTTTATGTAAACAATTTCATTAACAATTATATATATATATATATATATATATGATCTACGTTATATAAACCATATATATTTGAATGCAGCTTATATATATGTTTAAACTTTATGTATATATATAAGCCATGTCATTTAAACCAATCGATGACATGTTTCAAACGTACATGTCCAGGTCCTCCATTATATACCAATGCATATACCCCACATTTCTGTTCAGGAGCATTCAAGAGCAGTGTGATTAATTCATATGTTATATATACATATCTCATATAATGCATGTCGACAACTCATTAAACATACATAATACATATATTATATATATGTTGATTGTAAGTGTTATGTTTAATACTCAACATTTTATATAATATGATGATATCCATGGTGTATATATAAACCAACGCAAAATACACGTAATCATATAACAATGTGTAATGTATGGACAATTCCACGTCATTCATATATTTGGTTCATATATATATAACTATAGATGGTGCTCCTATATAGGTCACTATAAACCACGATCAGACCATAATGTATAAACATAGCATATATATGTAATAGAAACCACACTCCCACGAAGACTACTTAAACCATTACTTGTCCCAATTCCACCTTGCACCATTGTTAGAAAATAAAACACAAATAAGGACATGTAAACAAGTAAAGTTGCCATGAGATAAATATAAAGTGTTAGTGAAAAAAGGATGGTTTATAGTGGCAGCCAGTAGGATTTGATCCTGGGCCTTGTTCAGGATAACTCTCACCAGTTACCGATTATCCTAGATTGAAAAAAAAAAAAAAAAAAAAGAAAGAAAGAAAGAAAAAAAAAGAAAAAAGAAAAAAGGATGATCTAAAAGAAAAAAGCCTTACAAGGTGAAGAAAAATATTTAAGGAGAGTTTTCTATGACTCTATTTTTAAGTGCCAAAGTCTTGGACTTCATAGATGACACATAAGTGTCAAAACTATTACAATTTCTCACTCTTAGGCATCTTAATTTTTTTTGGGAAAACTAAATTGAGAGCAATTATTTGACAAAAAGTTTAAAATGGCGAGCTTTAAGATAAGGCCATATTTGATCTCCTCTTGCAAATAATTAAAGATGATGAAATTAAGATAAGGCCATATTTGATCTCCTCTTGCAAATAATTAAAGATGATGAAAATAAAATAAAATGGCAGGGTTGAACTATGCTCCAAGCTGCTTTAACCGAAGGCCTTCGAGCAATAAATTTAGGAATAACCTATTTACTTTTGGAACAATCGAAGGGATTTGACCCCATGACTTCCTAACAAAGAAAGTACCTAGCAATAGAAACTTGACCAATGAACTATCCCTTGCTATACCTTGAAGCTTGATAAGTTCAAAACTTACATAAAATGCTAAAGTAATGTTACTTATTTAATTAGTTATCCAGTAATTAAAGAGAGACTACCACTCTCTTCCCAAATATAGATCAACACAACTATGAACTTTCTTACAACTAATCATCCTTGAGACGAGAGATTTCCACTCTCTTCCCAAATATAAATCAACAAAACTATGAACTTTCTTACAACTAATCACCCTTGAGACGAGAGACTGCCACTCTCTTCCCAAATATAGATCAACAAAAATATGAACTTTCTTACAGCTAATCACCCTTGGACAATTCCAGGGTCTTGAGGAAGTTACAAGTGAATAAGAAAGCATAATGAGAAAAAGATGGTGCCAACTATTTCTAATAGGGCTTTCGAGCACTAGATGGTTAACTAGAGTGGGGAAAGGCACCCCTGCATTCCTTTGCTCAGATATTTAAACCATTTCTCAAGAGACTCTCCATATCGTTGTATTGGCCAAGTTACCTATTCGCTCCATGAGAACACAATCGATTTGGGTTAAACCACCATGGAATTAATGGCTTCTCATAATTGGGCCAACCACGGGGCTAATATTTAGTTTAGATGTAATGGCACAAATAAATATTTAGGATTATCATTAATAATTAATTATTAATTATGGTTAAAATATAATTTAAAATCAATTATTTATAATAAATTTATATTATAGTTAATTATTAATTCGAATACTTATGATTTAATAATTAATATATTATTAAACATGTTTGGTTACATAATGTTTATAAGAAAAATATTAATGTAGGAGTGATACAATTGCATTAATTAATAACTTCGTCAGAATAGGGATTTAATTTTCCTAGTTGCAGAGGGTTCAATACTTCACTCAGTGGATAAGGGTGTAGTTTTTCAGGGAAATAAGTAAAATTTGATAATTTCTTTCTCATACCAAGGATTTGTACAATGGTCCAACCTTCAGTTGTGTTATTTAAGAAATTAATATTAATAATTTATTTGGTGTTTTGGCTAGTCATGGCTATCTCTGCAATAGTGTGGTTGTCACTACTGCATTTAAAATAGCAATGTAGATAAATCATGCGTTACAAACCCCACCCCCTTAAAGGAATGTTGTCCTTGATGTTCTATAACAAGGGGAAAAGGTAAATAAACCATATATCCACGTGTTGTAGCCGCTACAACAACCTCCAAAATTCCCCCCCCCTTTTTAAAATTTTTGAGCCCCTGATGCATTGAAATCTGGAGTCAAGACTGAAGTTTGATCTTTCAAAAGCCTTAGGTCGTTAAGTCGCAGAATATGTCATTTTCTCCAATAAGCGACCTAGCAACCTTGCGACCTATCAGGTCACCAAGTCGCGAAGTCGCATATCGCATTCAAATTTAAACAATTGCGACCTAGCGATACTGCGACCCCGCGACCCCTAGGTCGCAAGGTCGCGAGGTCGCATATATCATCAACACGGTTTTATTGCGACCCAACAACCTCATTTATTGCCCGCACGCATGACATATTTATATATAGAGGGGTCACATAGGTCTCATTTCACCTACATGACGGAGAGCAAAAACGCTTTTGAAAAGCCAACTAGAGCGTGATTTTCTCGAGTAAGTTGCCTAATCCTCCTGTTGTTTCCTTCTTTTATTTTTGTTGCCCCCTACCCCCTTATTTTAGCCCTTTCAAACCACCAACTATCCTCTATTGAGACCCTCTTAGAACTTACATTCTCCTCTGAGTTTCCAAGCCTTGTCAATCTTATTCAAAAACCTGTAGATGAAGCCAACCAGCCTCCCCTTTGTCAGTCTCTTCCTCAAATGACTATTTCTTCTTCAATATATCAATTATCCTCCCTGTTTCCCTCTATTTATTTAAGTAAAATATGAGTAAAGGACCGCGTCACCGTGGAGAATCGTCTGCCCAGCCCTAGTGCGACCTCCGACCCTGCAACCTTGCGACCCCCACGACCCTGCGACCTCGGTCCCCGGTCGCTAAGTCACCAAGTCGCGTATCGCTTAAAAACTGAAGTATCGTGACCTTGCGACCCAGCGACCCGGCGACTCGGTCGTAAGTCGCTAAGTCGCAAGGTCGGGTTTTCATGAATTTTTAAACTAGTGCGACTCAGCAACCTCGCAACCTAGTCGCAAGTCGCCAAGTCGCAAGGTCACTTTCCTCTAAAGTTTTAAAAGAGCGTGAATCAATGACCTAGGGAATAGGTCGCTAGGTCGCAGGTTCACCCCCTTTATTGACCTTAGTTGGGCAGAGTTAAAAGCAGTTTAAGCATTCATTAACATGGCATCTGTCTTATCTTGGGATTGTTTTATGAACATGCTAGGGAACCTCGAAGCAGAACTAGAATGCGTCTCCATCTCTTTAGCCTAAAGTGACATGGCGCCTCTGTCAGTTCGTAGAAAAAACAAGAGTTCGGAGATAGAGATCTCGGAAGGTGAAATAACTATGTCTCCTCCCCCTATATATGGAGACACCGCATGTATATTCAACAAAGGAGAAAGCATGAGTTGGTATCAAGTATACAAAGAGTTCGCACAACTTGAGTTTCCAGAGGACCTCCCAAAACGACAGAGATATGTGCAAGTTAAGAGGTTAAAGCTTCACTCCGCAGGGGCCCACCCATCTATATTCCCATGCACTGAAATTATTGAATGGATCTTACAAAGGGTCGAACCCAGGATTTGGGTGATTCGGGATCACAAGGGGAAAGCACTTGCAAATTTAAAAGGCCACGATGCGGAATTCTATTACGCACTTCTGGCCTGGGAGCAAACATTCACAGAGGAATGGGCCACTACCCATGCAGTTCCCATATCCGACACCCTGAGAGGATGGTGGGAAGAACCAGAGAAGTTCAAAGTCAAGAAGGACTAGGAGTATCAAGTAGCAGGCCTCAGGAAGGTCTATAAGCTTGTAGCAGCTATGCTGTGTAGAATGTATGGTTGTCCTGATGCCACCACTTTCAGTGACTCTTGGGTATCTCTTATGTACTTTATCGTACATGGCACCCGCTTCAATTGGGCCAGCTTATTGATAGCAGCCCTCAAAACAAACATATCTGCAACACTAGCACCAGAGGAGGGATACTCGTCAGAATTTTACATGGCCTCCTATCTATTGGATGTAGTTTGTGCTAGGTGCCATTTTGAGGGATGGGCTCACAACTGGGATCAGGAGCGCGCTCGCCCAATCCACAAGGAGTTGCAGGTATTCTGGGACTCCAAATATAAGCAAGATATAAAGTCGATCGCACACAGTTTCATCCCTGCACTCTACGGGAAACTGTTTGGTAAGGATACCCCATGCATGTCCCAACGAGCCATGGAAACGATAACCAAGGTGGCACATTGGTTTCCGTTTGTATAAGGCACCTTCATCCAAGTCTTCAGTTCATTCAAGGCTCCCCATGCAATGCCCCGATTCGTCACTGACAAAATGCTACTTCAGGAAACATGTTTTCAGATGACATCCGGCTTCTCGAAGGTTCTTACTAAAGGTAAAAATAAGCCATGGCCCACACTGTCACTCATTATCGGTGCTTATACAGTCAAGGATTTCAGAGAAGTAGAGGTGGAAGCTGAGCAAATCAGAGGATTATTTCTGCTGCCTTTGGATCACGGGACATACGATCCTGAGAGGATAGTCCCTGCCCATTGCAAACGGGCCAAATTTAAATGGAGCTACCAACATACTGAATGCCCAGCTGAAGATGGGGTAAGAAGATGGTACAATAAGGACAGGGAAATCGCCCCGGAGGAATTGACCGATCAGGATGACCAAGATGATCAAACTTTGGAAGAGAGAATCCATGAATTAGGAGGAGCCTCGTCTTCCCATGCCAAGAAGCCCCGAACTAACACAGGCCATAACTCTTCCACCCAACAGAAAGAAAATGAAGCAAAAGCTCAACGAGAAGCTTAAAAGGGAGCAAAAGAGGAGGAGGATAAACGTAAAAAACACCTAAAGGCAGAACAGAGGAAGAAGCAGGTGGAAGACGCCCGCAAAATGAAGGAAGAAGAGGAAAAAAAAGCAGAGGCTGGGTGTCAGCTTAAAATGGAACTAGATAAGGTAGAAGCTGAGCACAGACAAAAGGAAGAACAGGATAAGGCAGAGGCAGAGCGGCTACTAGAAGAATAAGCAGAGCAAAATAGAAGAGAGGAAGAAGATCGAAGGTCGAAAAAAATTCTTCCAAAGACACTGAGGGCAGTAAGACACCTCCTCCAATGACAGGGGTACAGATGGAGCTGTTGGCCATCGAAGTTCCTGCAACCAATACACGTTTTGGGCTCTCAGAACTGGGTACCTCCAAAGTGCAGGAGGAATAAGTGTTCAATCTGACGAGACTCACTTATGACCAGTTCACATTCAAAATCAGGCAGGAAAAAAGGAGATGCTTAGCAAGGAACCCTGCCGCACCATTCACAGCCACAACAGAAAAGGATATAATCCTGGACACCAGGACCAATCCAGTAATGATAGCAACAGCCGAAACTACTTTTGCTGCAGCCACGGAAGAAAATGTGAGCAGGATGAGTAGGGAAATTCTATCCCTACAAAATAGATTACAAGACTCCGAACAAAGGGCAACTAGATCGGAGCAAGAAAAAAGGGCACTAAGGGAAGAAGTCCAACAGCTTCAGGATAGGGACACCCTTATTAATGAAGTACCACTCACTGTTCAAAGAGAGTTGGTGACACTAGAAGCCACCATGAGGCAAGTATATGAGGAAATGTTTACCATAAAGCAAACAGTGGCACCTCTACTGAGAGCTCAAGTAGAGACCAAGAAAAGGAACTTGAAACTGAAAGAAGCCTCCATAGCCTTGGATAGAATGCTAGAATGGACAAATAGGTATCCGCAGGCTCCAGATACTTTTCCCAGAAAAGAATGGATTCGCACTCAGAATGACAGGGTCCAAATTCGCATGAAGGTGCAATCCAAGGAGAAGTTATTCAAAGACCTAGAGAAGGTGATGACTGCCTATGAGCATTTGATCAACGACATTGACTCAATGGCTGAGCTACACCACATTCCTTCTCTAGGTACACTGGGTGAAGAAAAGACATGGGAACAGGTAAATCAAGACATTCAGGCATTTCTGCAACCTATTAGACAAGTCGTCGCTACACCTGATCTTCCGGCATCGCAGGAGAATTTGGTTAAATTCATCGTGACACTAGTTTGGATTTACACCAAGCTAGCTTCCTTATCTATCCAAGTCACGATCAAGAGAGAAAATCTGATCCCAAATGCCTTAGAATGCCTACACAGATTAAGGGAAGATACTCCTCTGATCTCCCCAGTTGCTGCAGATTATCAAGCATGGAGGAATTTTCTTAAAGAGCGGCAAGTAAATGTTCCTGACCTTGCAATCACGCACATGCTCCAATGATCAGGTTAAGTCACAACCTTTAGGAGGGGTCGCAGGTCGCATCATCCACGAACAAGTCACAGGTCGCAGCCAAGTACAAGGTCATAGGTCGCTTTTTCCTTCAGGTCACAAAGCATGCCAATAGGCGGGAAGGCGAAAAGTCAAGACACCCAAGGGTCATTTTTGTCATATATATACTCCCTTCGGGGACTTGTAAAGGAGCTTTTTTTTTGGACTCCAAAGGAGATAGGAGAGTTGTAAAGCATTGAACAACCCATTTTGAATTAATACAAACATTTGTCTTAAATCCACTTTTGGATCTGATGAGAATTGATGTGTTAATACTATGAATATTTTTCTTATATGTCTCATATCTTATGATTAATTGATCTGCATTTTCTGCTTATACTCTTCATGCATTTCAACTCACTGAATGTGTTAATGATGGTATGTTGTTTACCTTAAGAGATGTTTGTAACTTCATTATTGACATCTATCTTATTCACGAAAACGCCCAAGTAAGTATAGGTTGTTCTTGCCAGGAAGAACTGTTTCTTCTATGGTTCAAACAACTTTTACAAACACGACCCTAATGATATGTTGTTAACAGCATCTCCTTTGGCTGTGTGTTTCTATTTATCTTGCTATTTGTAGTGTTTTATGCTCGTTGAAAATCATCGATATTTCGTCTTGTATCATCCGATAATTGTATGTCTATAACTCTGCAGGGCTCATTTGTGTCCAAGAGAAGGAGTTTTCAGTGGTATCCAGACCCACACTTCAGACGGGATCCCTATCACAAACGGTTCAGAGTCTAATCGAGAATTTTTATCGGGGAGATCCCTTACTGTTAGCCGGAAAATTTTCCCCGTCAACACCACGATGCATTGCATTAGTGATAGTTGCTATGCCTTGAATTTTTCAGTCTAGCCACGTCATTCAATGTCCTCACATGAACATATTTAGCTCATTGCTTCTCAGAGCATACCCAATGCATGCCTGGTCCCACTAAGTATGTTCATGAAATTTTGGAAATTCTCATTTTACATTGGTTTCATCTTCTTGTAGTCACACACCTTCTAAGTTTAGGCATCACCTTCTCTACTTCATCAATCCTTTGGGTGATCCATCCCTTGGCAAGGTTTCCTTGCATAGGAAGAGTCTCCACAACCAAGGCATTCCTCTAGATTTTTTTATTAAAACAACATGTAGTAATTGCATCTCATGGCGATAAATGCATGCAATAGCTTAGTTCTCAAGGTATTCATCTTTATCATGTTTCCACTGCATATTATGATATTATCATTCTAATACTATTTTGCTTTGTAATTTGGCCTCATACATTTGTTGGACATGATCTATGTCCTCTATTTTATGAATATTGAGTTATTTATTATAAATTATAGCATGAGTACAAACTCTTCTTTATATAGATTTGTCTATGTGACTCTCTATTTCTTGTGTAGATGATTAGCTGGCTATGAATCTCCCATCGAGTTGGGCACAACGATTACATTAAAATCTATTTTCTGCAAATTTTTAGAAAGTGACACTCTTGAAAACCTTAATACATTTTTTAATATGAATTAAATGTTGGTAACACCTCCCATATCCCATAAAATACAAGTGATATGGCAGGTAACATTACAATAACACTTTGTAACACTAACTACTAGGTCTTCTTTGAATCATTACAGGTTGTGGAAGATGTTGTTGTTGTTTCTAACTTTCATCATTCGATGTTTAGCAATGTACTTGGATACCAAGAGTGTTATTTTCTAAAAAAATTATGGACCTTGATGTTAACGTTGTTTTTATACTTAAATCGATGATCATGGTTTTTCTTGTCAACTATTCCATTGCATGAGCTTGAGAATCATAATGTATATATATAAAATAATTTTTGTAACTATGTCATAAAATTAACGACATAAACGAGTTCACATTAGAGGAAATTTTAGCCTAAAAGTGCCCATGAAATTTTCACGTAGTTTCCATGTCATAATATGTAAACCAATCAAAATCATTTAAATTTAAAAAGAGGTACATGTAAATATTTTGGAGGGAAAAGAAGAAAAACTGTTTTTTTTTAATTGTATTTTTGGCTTATCTCCTTATAGGTTTACTAAAATTTCAAGTGTAGACACTCAATGGATGTGGAATTAAATTACGCATCCGACGATTACCCATCATGCATACTTTTGAGAAGACCCACATTGTTAAAAAATTAAGATACATTAAAAAACGTGTTCAATGTGGGTCTTATCAAAAGTATGCATGATGGGTACTAGTTGGATGCGTAATTTAATTCCGCATCTAATGAGTGTCTACACTTGAAATTTGAGTAAAATTTTAAGTAGATAAGCCAAAAATACAATTAAAAAGTAGTTTTTTTCTTTTCCCTCCAAAATTCATAACCATTATTTTATTATTTTTCCTTAGGAGGCCACTTTTAGGCTGAAATTTCCTCTAATGCATTATACATTAAACTTGTCATCAACCTCCATAACATGGTATGCATATTACTTACTTGCGTCAAAACTTGGTATATATATATATATATATATATATATATATATATATATATATATATATATATATATATATATATATATATATATATATATATATATATATATATATATATATATATTAATTCATCACTTCTCCTTTTAAGATTGGCTATCTTATGGTTTGATGATTCCATCACACTAGCCTCAATGTGGAAATATACTTAAGGGTATATATATATATATATATATATATATATATATATATATATATTAATTCATCACTTCTCCTTTTAAGATTGGCTATCTTATGGTTTGATGATTCCATCACACTAGCCTCAATGTGGAAATATACTTAAGGGTATATATATATATATGTCGTGCCATACAACAACCCTTTTTATGACTCTATTACGACATCCTGTTGGGAATAACGTGTGTACCCCAATAAGGGTGTATCACATCATTAATCACAGTCACGAGATTAACGTAGTAGTAAGTAAATCCAAGTTTTTTTTTTTCCAAATTATGATAATTTATATTATAATGTACAAAATTACAATCATACTTCAGGACAAGGGTTGCTGGACTAGCCAACCCCTGTTTGATGAAGACCTTAAAAAAAATAAAAAATTGGGCTGCCCTTGAGGGGGAAACCAATCCTTAACGAGTTTAGAAATTCAAAAAATGGACTGCCCTTCAAGGGGAAACCAACCATTAGCATAAAAAAGAGTGACATAGTTTGCATGAAGAGACAAATATAGACATAAAAACCATAGAGGAGCATATATAAACTGAAAGAAAGGAGGACCAAGGAGATGCAACTACCGGTTCTGGGCTTCATTGTTCTCCTGTTGATGATTTTCGTCAATTATGAAACAACCATAATCAAGCATGGTCTCCATATCCTTCATTGAGAGCCGGAGGGTCGACTCCGGAGTCGAAGTGGAGACCATATCAGTATGCTTGGCCAAAGCTGAGCGAGTCACGTTGTCCATTACTTCTTCTCTTTTCCGGGTGTCCTCCAATGGGCTGCTCCAACCACTGTCCAAGTCGTCCGCCAAGTGTTTGACAGGGAGTCTGATGGATTTTCGAGGCAGAGGGGAAGAGGAGCGCGATATTTTTGACTTGCGTATAATTTTCATGCTTCTTGATCCGGAGAGGTGATGCTGCTCCTCGAGGAGGTGAACCAAGAGCTGGGCAGAGAGAACTTGGGGGTCGAGAACCATAGGTTCTTCTAGAGCGACAGAGAGGGACAAAGAGCGCACAGAAAATGCAGGAGCTGGAGCGCGGGAGGGAGTGCCTATGCCGCCTCCTCGACGGAAACACATTTTGTGGCGTCTCGGCATGGAATCAATGGGGTGGAGGGTCTGCAGTGCTGGGGAAGAATGCAAAGAGGGAGACAGGAAAGGCACAAAGCAGCGAGCAGAGGCGTGACAAAGGAGGTCTGCAGAGAATGAAATTCAAAAGCGTAAATGAAACTGATGGGAGCCATCAGCCATAAATGGCTAGCTTGCAGGAGCGTAGGTCAAGGGGGGGGGGGGAGTGAATGCCACGAAGTGTTGGCATCCCCCCTTTACATCATATTTATGGTCTTCACACGAGAGGCAGGTGCTGCCATATGGTGCATCCAGGTGCCCCTGCGTTGAATGACCAGGTGGCATCCTGCATTAAGTAAATCCAAGTTCTTACTAGAAACAATTGTATGGATTATAGTTGGTGATTATGTATATACAAAATTAAAATTAGTGAGGCTTGACTAATATTGACCACTTCGCATTATCATAAATTTTGTATGGACTGAAACTGTGTTAATATGTGTGTGTGTGTTTGTTTGTTTTTTTACGGATCTGGATTCTACATAACTCATCTAGATAGTTCTTCTCCTTTTTTAGCATAAAGGACGGTTTTTTGAGACGATGTTGTATGAATTTTATGCAATAATGTGTATATTATGTAGTATAACGGTTCTGGCTAAAGATTGTTTGAATCTAGCTTGGATGAATCTTGTCAGATGAACATTTGATTAATTTTCTCCAGCCTAACCATACCATCTTCCACACAAATGTATATACAACTAACATAACTAGGCCTGTGTCGAATCACAGTCGTACTACATAGTCATAACACTCATCCAATGTTCAATATAAATTATAATTCTTTAGTCGAAGTACAAGACTAGTCATTACCCTTAACTATAAACATCAATATGAGATTATTCACCTTAATCATATAGAATATTTAACATTCACGCAAAGGAATACATCCAATAATATTTCCATCATAATTAAACATACTCAACATTCATAACAAAGGGATGTAAGTCTTGTTACTTATCTAGTTTATTTAACAAACAACTAAATGAGGGACTTCCACTCTCCTCTCAGTCGTAGATCAATTGCATTGTAATTCTATTGATGCTAATCACCCCCGAGTCAAATCCAAGGTCTAAAGAAGTTACAGGTGATCGAGGTAACATTGAGAGAGAGGGATGGTTCTAGGTAGTTTTAATAGGAGCATATATAAACTAAAAGAAAGGAGGACCAAGGAGCTGCAACTACCGGTTCTAGGCTTCATTGTTCTCCTGTTGAGGATTTTCCTCAATTATGAAACAACCATAATCAGACATGGTCTCGATATCCTTCTTTGAGAGCTTGAAGATCGGCTCTGGAGTCGAAGAGGAGACCATATCATTAAAGCTGAGTGAGTCGCGTTATCCTCCAATGGGTTTCTCCAACCACTGTCTGAGTCGTCCACCAAGTGTTTGATAAGGAGTCCGACGGATTTTCGAGGCAGAGGGGAAGAGGAGTCCAATATTTTTGACTTGCATAGAATTTTCATGCTTCTTAATCTAGAGAGGTGATGCTGCTCCTCGGGGAGGTGAACCAAGAGCTGGGCAGAGAGTATTTGGGGGTTGAGAACCTCAGGTTCTTCCAAAGCGACATAGAGGGACAAAGAGTGCGTAGACAATCTAGGAGCTAGAGCGCGGGAGGGAGTGCCTATGCTGCCTCCTTGATGGAAACGCATTTTGTGGTGTCTCAGCATGGAATCAATGGGGTGGAGGGTCTGCAGGGCTAGGGAAGAATGCATAGAGGGAGACAAGCAAGGCACAAAGAAGTGGGCAAAGGCGTGACAGAGGAGGTCTGTAGAGAATGAAATTCGAAAGCATAAATGAAACTGACGGGAGCCATCAGCCATAAATGGCCAGCTTGTTGGAGCGTAGGTCAAGGGGGTGGGGGGTGGGGGGAGTGAATGATGCGAAGTGTCGACGCCCTTCCCTTTACATCATATTTATGGTCTTCACGCGGGAGGCAGGTGCTTCCATATGGTGCATCCAGGTGCCCCTGCGTTGAATGACCAGGTGGCATCCTGCATTAAGTAAATCCAAATTTTGACTAGAAACAATGGTATGGATTATAGTTGGTGATTATGTATATACAAAACTAAAATTAGTGAGGCTTGACTGATATTGACCACTTCGCATTGTCATAAATTTTGTATGGATTGAAACTATGTTAAAATATGTGTGTGTGTGTTTGTTTTTTTACGGATCTACATAACTCATTTGGATTTTTCTTCTCATTTTTTTAGCACAAGGGATGGTTTTTTGAGACGATGTTGTATGAATTTTATGCAATAACATGTGTATTATGTAGTATAACGATTCTATCTAAAGTTTGTCTGAATCTAGCTAAGATGAATCTCGTCACATGAAAATTTGATTAATGTTTGCCAACCTAACCATACCATCTTCCACACTGATGTATATACAACTAACATAACTAGGCCTGTGTCGAATCACAGTCGTACTGCATAGTCATAACACTCATCCAATGTGCAATATAAATTATAACTATTTAGTAGAAGTACAAGACTAGCCATTACCCTTAACGATAAACATCAGTACGAGATTATTCACCTTGATCATATAGAATTTTTAACATTCACGCAAAGGAATACATCCAATAATATTTCCATCATAATTAAACATAGTCAACATTCATAACAAATGGATGTAAGTCTTGTTACTTATTTAGTTTATTTAACAAGCAACTAAATGAGGGAATTCCACTCTCCTCTCAGTCGTAGATCAACTGCATTGTAATTCTATTGATGCTGATTACCCCCGAGTCAAATCCAAGGTCTAAAGAAGTTATGGGTGATCGAGGTAACATAGTGAGAGAGGGATGGTTCTAGGTAGTTTTAATAGGACTCTTAAGCACTGAATGGTTAAATATAGTGGGGAAAGACAACATGGTTAGTGGGAGGTAATATGAATTTATATAATTGTATTTCACCGCCTCACTACCTATAAATGTCGCCGAGAGGGGGCACCACCTGGTTTCTTGATAGGGACACTTTGTCCTTTTATACTTTGAGGTGGGAACACATTGATTTCTTTTTCGAATAAATTTTCCAATAATATTTACATATCATGGTTGTTTTCTTGTTAAGGAAGACCCTTTAACCTAAGAAAATGGTACTTGGACGTATACACTTAGGTATACTTTAAGTCATCAAAAAATTCTTTGGGTTAAAACACATTTACCAACCAAACCAGAACTATACCGAGTTCTCACTTTTTTAGAGGTTGCAAAAAATCATGTGATTTTGAAAAGAGTTGATTGAGAATACACTTTTTTTTAGCATATTTTTGACACTTAAAATTTTCTTATGTATTAAGTATGTACATTTTTTTAAAATGTTAGTGATTTTCATGCTAATTTTGAAAAGTGTTGATGCAACATCAATCCCTTTTTGGGGTTTATTTTTGACACTTTAAATTTTCTGATATATTGAGTATGGATAACTTTTTTAAAATATTGGTGATTTTCATAGAGATTTTAAAAAACGTTAATCCAACATCAATCTTTCTTTTAGGGGTATATTTTTGACACTTTGAATTTTCTTGTCCTAAGTATGCACATTTTTTTTTAAATGTTGGTTATTTAACCATTTTTCAAGTTGTCTTATTCATCTTCTTGTTTTTTGTCTTAAGATGTATGCTTTTTAAGGGTTTTTCAAGCTTGTGTTTTTTGTCTTAAGATGTATGCTTTTTAAGGGTTTTTCAAGCTTGTGTTTTTTGTTTTTCTTTACAATGTTTTTTAAAATGAATTTTTTAATTTTTTTTGCAAAATTTAAAATAAATAATAAAATTAATATTTTTTATATATTTATATATCGTTAATTGATACTTCAATACACATAAAATAATTGTCACTAAAAAATAATAATTGTAAACACTTGAAAAAAATACACATTTTACATCTAGACATAATTAAAAAAAATATGTATTTCAAGAACTTTTCGCTAAAAATGACATATTAAACAAGGGGTACATAGTAGCTAGTACCTACTAGCTTAGCTTAAATATAATCTAATTAAACTAAAAAATGATAAAGATAAAGATCTTATCACAAAAAAAAAAATTAATAAAATATTGTATTTTTGAATACATCACCAAAAATTGAGAAATACGATTAACTTCTATTGTTTATATTAACATATATACACTTTTTATTATGTGTGTGTGTGTTTTGTTTTTTTATTTTTTATTTTGACAACAACGGTTATTATTATTAAGAGGTGGCAAACCAGCTACCGCGGGCAAATACAAGACTTCTTTGTCAGGGTTTGTTTCTCGAATTACACAGAGCTGAATTACTGTCATTGTTATAGAGAGATAGGGCGCCGAGAAGAGAACGCCACACGATGGAATGATCCGCTGCCTTACGGAGGTGAGATTCGCTGATGAAGATGCAGTGGGGCTTCAGAGAGAGACCAGCATAAGCGCCGGAGCTGGAGCATGGAAGGCTTCTTGAGTTTCCTTCTTGAATAATTTTGTGGCTTAGATTGCCATCAGAAGAACCATGGAACCGACTGGCAGTACTGATAGGACCTGTAAACAGGAAGATCCAGACAAATCTGAAGTTCCTATTGGGGCTGTCATCATTGCACGCCCAGCTCATGTACCGCAAAATGCATATTAAGACAGCAAAGATCACAGACAGAAAACTGAGGGCTTTGATGGAAGAACGATCAGAGAGGAATTGCAGAGCTGTGACCGAGACCATAATCAATTTGACTGTTCAAATTGGAATGATCCCGGAGAGCTGGGTCCCGAGGAGATGAATGAAAAACAGGGAAGCCCTGAGGAAGTGAAGGCCGGACTTCAGAAGCATTAAGGTATGCTGCAGTAAGATTCAATCGAGTTGACAACCAGAGATATCCGAGTGCGGAGGGAGCCAAGATTGGCCTCCTTATCAGCTTGAGAGTTTAGATTCCTTAGTATGTGGAAGAAGGAGATTTTATGAAACTTAGGCAGCATAAGCCGGATTTTTTTGATTATCGAGGCTAAATGGACCTGAGAGGGGTCCTTTTGGGAATTCAATGCTTGGATGATAAGTCTGGAATCTCCAAAGACAGAAAGGGATAGAAGATTTCTCTTAATTGCCAAATTAAGTCCCTGCCACAGAGCAAGATCCTCTGCTCTGTTGTTTGATTTGATGCCCAGGCCCCAATGGAACCGCAACTCTGTTTTACCTCCAGGACTTAGAAGAACCCCACCACCGCCCGCAACTCCAGGGTTACATTTAGAGGCCCCGTCGAAAAAAAAGGAGTGGTCTTCCAAGGCAGATCTCCACTTGATAAACTCCGTTCATCTAGCCGAATATCCCAATTAGCAGAGGCTATTGCAGGAGGAATGGGCCTTTCCTTAAAATTCGGAACAAGCTCTTTAAGCCAGTGCTCCTCCTCGCTGTCCAGAATCATTTCATTCCTTATGGTAGGGTTGGCTTCCAAAGTCTCACCCAACAGAGCTTTGATTTTAGAAGTAACTCTGGCTGGAGTGCATCTTTCTTCTCTAAAAATTCTATTGCTCCTCTCCAACCACAGTTTCCAGCAAGTAAATTTAGGAATCCACATCCAACCAGTTTTGAGAAGGCTTTTTTTGGAAAGGCAGAAAGGAGATAAATTGGCCCAGTTTCGAAGCAGATTTGGGATATTTCCGGGGAGTTCTAATTTATCAGATCCTAACATCAGGACACCCCTCCAAACTTCTTGAGCAAAGGGGCACAACAACAACAGATGATTAGTTGTTTCATCAGCAGACACACAAAGGGGGCACCTGGAGGGCCCTTCCATCCCACGTCTACGCAGATTATCTCTGGTGAGAATTATTTTATGCGCTAAAGTCCAACAGAAGAAGTCAACTTTGGGGAGCGAAGGGAAGGCCCAAATAAAGTTCCATTGAGTTGGGTCTGGAGGAACGTTTGGAACAGCCATCATTCTTTTGTAACTTTCTGAAGCTGAGAGAGATCCTGAGAGGGAGCCCCACCCTCTTTTATCCTTAGATGTTGCCTTTGAGGGAGATTTTCCTTGAAGAAAATCTAACAGTAACGAAGCTTCTCCCTGCAGCCAATGGGGAACCTCCCCCAGATTCCAACTGTCCCAAAGACTTTCGGCCTCATCCGCCTAGTTTGAAATGTCCCACAGAGTATTCAAATTGCGGGACTGAAGCCAAGCTTTGATATTTGCAAGACCTTCCACTTGATTCAAAGGCTGATCACCCAGAATCGAATCCTCCCAAATTCTGATTTTTTTCCCATTACCTGGGATCCAGTAAAGATTGTGGCAAAAGTGCTCCATCGCAGAAAGACAGAGTTTGAAAATCGGAGAACCCTTGGAAGATCTTGGAGGCTGATCCAAGCATCTCAAACGCTTCCCATGGAAATATTTCTTCCATAGGCCTCTCTTACTCCAGCTAGAGTTCCCAGAGACTAAGTTCCACAGGATCTTGGATCCTAAAGCAAGATTTTGGACAGCCAAATTTCGCAATTGGAGACCTCCTTCCTTCAGTGGCCTCTTAAGAGTATCCCAGTTCACTAAATGAAGTCTCCTATCATTTTTTTTCCCACCTTCCCACAGGAATCTTCTTAGCAGACTGTCCATTTTATTGATAAAGGTTTTGGGGGCAAGAAGAATGGAGTGCTGATATAAAGGCATACTTATGAGAACAAATTTCATAAGGATGACCTTCCCAGCATTATTCAGCCAAGAGGCTCCCCAAGCTTGGATTCTGAGCTTTAGCTTGTCGAGCAGGGGCATCCAGTGAGCAACTTTAGGCTTGGATTTAAAGATTGGGATCCCAAGATATTTAAAAGACTCCCAAGTCCGAATTCCTTCCATTTCTAAGAGCCTTGCTATATCTGTCAGCTCCTTGATCGAGCAATTCCAGCCATAGATTGAACATTTTAGATAGTTAATCTTGCTGCCCGAGACCTCCCTATAAATGTCCAGCTCCTTCTTGAAGGATTTTACAGAATTTATGCTTGCTCCTCCTAGCAGTAAAGTATCATCAGCGAACTGGGCATGATTTATGTCTTTAACATTGTGAGTCATTCTGAGGCCTGGCAGAATTTGGATCTGTTGATTGTAATCAAGTTGGAAGCTGAGCACTGAAGCTTGAACTGCGTAGAGGAGCGGAGACAAAGGGAAACCTTGTCTAAGACCCTTGAGGCTTGGAAGAAGTCTGTTGAATGACCGTTGACCAATGGCGCAATCCAAGGAGAGGCAATACAGGCTTTCACCCAATTTATGAAGGTTGTGGAGAAGCCCAAGTTCTTCATCACAGTGAACAGAAAATCATGTCTCACCCTATCAAAGGCATTTGCCAAATCGAGCTTTATCACCATTCCTTTCTCTTTTCTTTGGTAGCTTGAGTGAACTGCTTCTTGCACCAGCACAATATTGTCCAAAATCTTTCTGCCTTTGATGAAACCACCTTGATTTTTTGGGATGATGGTCGAAAATTTTTTCTTGAGGCGGTTGGAAATTATTTTGGTAACCAGTTTATAGCTAGAATTGAACAAGGATATGGGCCTGAATCTGCTAAAATCGGAGGCTCCTTTCTCTTTCGGAATCAAGGTGAGAAAGGCCGAGTTGATACTACCTCCAATCTTGGCGCAAGATTGGGATTTCCTGACCATTCTCAGTAGATCTTTTTTGATTGTTGACCAGCAAGTCAGGAAAAACCTAACTGTGAATCCATCAAGGCCAGGAGCTTTATTCGGCTCCATGCAATCCAAAACATTCTTGAGCTCGTCCATACTGATCGGAGCAGTCAACATAGTATTATCCGAGTCCTGAACGCAATGGGGTATTAAATCGATCGGATAGGCATGAGGATCGATAGGAGGATCATCAGGCGCCGAATATAGATCTTTGAAGAAAGAATAGGCATCTCTCTTTATGCCTTCAAAGTCTTTAACCACATTGATTTGGAAGTGAATCTCCGAAACAGTTTTGAAGTGATTCCGAGATTCGGCTTGCTTATGGAAGAAGTTGGTATTTTTATCTCCGGACTGTAACCAAAGATTTCTGGACTTCTGTCTCTAGAACTCTTCTTCATCCCTGCTTGCTTTATGGAAATCTTTTTGTAGTTCAACTTCTTTTTGGAGGAGACTTTGAGATACAGTAGAGTTCTCCATAGCTAATTGATGGGCAGCAAGACTGTCAAGGGATTCTTTTCTTTTGGCAGAAGGAGATTTCAGTCTTTTAGCCCACTCCTTGAGACTTCTTTTAAGACCCCTCAGTTTTTCTTCCCACACAAAGAATGGGGAACCTTGGACAGGCCGATTCCAGGCCTCAGAAACCACCTCTTGGAAACCTTCTTGCTGAATCCACAGAGGGCTGAAACGAAAGGGAATGGGGCCAAGGTTACCATCCAGGGAGAGCTCGAGGAGAATGGGCTTATGATCAGAAGTGGAGTTTGGCAGGATTTTAGAAGTGGCCATTAGACCACAAGTCAAGAAAGAAGAATGGACAAGGAATTTGTCCAATCGGGCAGCAATGTGGTTGGGGCCTAATCTTTTGTTGGACCAAGTGTATTTCCCAGAAGATGGCTTGATATCCTCCAGATCCCAGCCCAGCATAATATCTTCAACCCATTCTCTAGCAGGGTCCCTGAATAGGGAGCCACCCTTTTTCTCATCTACAGCTAGAGTGACATTCAAATCACCTGCAATAATGATATTTTCTGGATTGTGCAATAAAAGAAAGGACTGAAGCGAGTCCCAGCAAATTTTTTTCTCAACTGGTAAGACCAGAGCATAAATATTAAACATACTTACTTGTTGACCATAATATTTGTGGAGGAGCTGAGTGAAGAGCCAGTGGGGGCAACTTTCTTCTTGAATCAGATCATATATGGAGCTGTTCCAGAAGGAGGCAATCGCATCAGAAGCGCCTCTAGCACTAACAGCTCTTCCTTGAACTTTTTGCCAGAAAGCTTTGCTAGTATGGAGGAGAAGGAGATCCTCCAGCTTGGTCTCCTGGATGAGAAGGATTTCAGGCGAATACATCCTCACAATGTCTTTCAGGGCTTCCTCTTTCAGCCTACTGCCTAATCCTCTGCAGTTCCAAGAGATGTATTTCATTATTTACTGGCTTGGGGGGATGTGGCTCCTTTTGGAGCCCTGTTAAGCTTGCGCCCAGATCTGGTATTCATCATTCCTTTGAGGGTTTTTTGGGAGCCTTGGAGGACATCCAGATAAGTTTTTTCCTCTCTCTGTTTCTTTTTGGATTTTCAGCCCCTGGTCGTCTTGATAGGAGTGACTTGCGAATTGTCAGATTCGAAGTCTCTCTCTTCTGTTTCTCCCCCATAATCGGAGGCAAGGCTGATGTGCTCCTCGATGCCTTTGTTTCCCCCTTGAACATCATCTGCTGGAGGAACAATTGATTCAACTCCAGTTTTTTTCACTTTCTTCAATAGGTCTTCTGATTCTTCTTGGGTCTCCATGGCTTCCACCTTTTCACCTGAGGAGGAGCCATCTTTTGGAACGGCTTTGGACTTTGAGTTAGGATGTGGCTTCCCCAATGGCCCCGAGTTTTTTTGCACAGAAGGCTTTGGGACAACCTTACCCTTTTTTATCTCTTTCCATCCTTCTTCTTCAACCTTGTCCCCTGTTGGGGCTTTTGGGCAATTTCACTGGAAGTGTCCATGCTCATGACAGGTTCTGAATTTGAAAGTTAATTGCTCGTAGTCCAGCTTCTGGAAATGATGCCATTCTCCAACTGTAAGTTTGACCGCTTCAGGCAGACCAACTTCCAGATCGACTTCCACGCAGATTCTAGCACAGGTGTATTGGCCCTTGTTATTAGCTTTGTCGATGAATCGACCCAGCCCATTTCCAATCTTCTGCAGGGAGTGAAAGCTCCAGCAGTGAATCGGGAGGTTGGGAAGCCGAACCCAGACTAGGACCTCCTTAGGGACATCGACAGATGGATCGAAGTCAGGGGTCCATTTATTAAGGTATAGGCCCTGATTTCCCACGAAATACGGCCCATTTCTGAACACCAAATCTCGATCTTCTTTGGAGGTAAATTCAAATATGAAATAGCCTCTTCCCACAGCATAAAAAATCACGTTGTTTTTTAGCTGGGGCCTCCAGTTTCGTTGAATCCAGTCATCATTAGTTTTTGTGGATGGCCAGCGACCCATAAACTTCCCAAACAACCCTTTGTCAGCCAAGGCAAGAGCAATTTTTATCGTTTGTTCCTCTGGCAGGGCAATCTCTGGAATTTCTTCAAGTTTTTTTATGAATTTCGACACTTCAGGGTTCAGGTGTTTCTTCCTTTTCTGCGATAAAAGACTTCGGAATGCGTCTTCAGAAGATGTTGGAGGGGTGGGAGAAGGCTCCCCACCCCCAGGCGCGCTCATGGCGTCAACAAAGACTTCTTGGCGGTGGCTGCAGACCTATTCAAAAACCCTGCAGAGCAGAGCTGTGCTCGCGATTTCTCAAAATTCTCATATGAATGTTACCCCCTGTGAATAGTTACTAAGAGCAAGAAAACCCATATTTTTTTTTGTTTTTTTATTAATATATATACTTTTTATGATTAAATTTATTAAAATGTATTTTTAATATAACAATAAGTCATCTTAAGCCCACAGGGTGTAGAATAGATGGTGATATGGTGTATTGTTAAGTCACTCTGTCATGTGAATTTCACCAGTTCGAAACTCTGTGGGCAAAGATCCAACCATGTTAAGGGTTGGTGTGGCCTAAGTCGGGTGCGATCTCCAAGTGATTTTGATGGCTTAGATGCACTTGGGTCACGATTTCTCAAGCCACATGTCAAGCCTGATGTAATCTTTGATGAACTTAGACCACTCGAAAAACAAAAAAAAAAAACAATAAGTCATCTTAAATTGAAAATATGGAAAAAAAAACTATAAATTCATGAAAACAAAAATAATAGAAAAAGGAAAAAAAATATAAAGAAGTTAAATGAAAAGGAAATAAAACTAAAAAAAAATAGTATTGTAATTAATTTACGGAGGAGAACTGTATAATACGTTTCTGATGGTTACACCATCCATCATCAGGAACCAGAGAACTTCTTGAGTTAACGAGTGCTGGAAGGCAAAATATATAGAAGGAAAAAACAATTTATCCATTAGGAAGTTATTAAACAACCTATAATAAGACCTCAGCCAATCACCTTAGAAATAAATAAATTTAAATAAAAAAATGAATATCCAATTAATTTGTTGATAAACAACATAAATTTTTGGTCAAAAGAAAACTAATAATTAGTCCAAACAAAATTGAATGCCTAATACCATGCATGTGACAGGTATAATAAAAGATTTTTATGCAAAAGAATCAATAAAAAAAATATGAAAATTTTCTTTTAAATTTTATGTCCATAGATAATAAAATTTGAATTTTTTGTTGTTTTATTTTCCCAAAAATAATGATTCACATAAAAAAAAAAAAAAAGTAAGTTTAACAAAAAAAAATCAAAATAAAAAAATAAAAGTAAATTGTTAAAAATATTGGAAAACAAACCAATAATAATTTAAAAGGAAAAGAAAAAAAAAAAACATTTAAAATAGAAATTGGGGGGAATATTTAAAAAAAAGAGGGAAAATATTTAAACAATAAGAAAATGAAATTGAAAAAAAAAATTATTATAAAAAAAATGTTTAAAAAAATAAAAAATAAAATGTTACTAAAAATTTGAAAATAAATAAATGAAACTATAATTAAAATTCAAAAAAAAAGAAAGAAAAAACATTGATTTTTTTCTTAAATTAAAGATGACGATGATGATGATGAACAACATCCGCTAAGACCAATGTGGCCTATCGGACCTCAAGAAAGAAAAAAGAATCTAGTTTGGATTCTTCAAAATCTTGTTTCTATGGTAAAAGAGAAGGGAAATAAGCGTTCCAAGATTGATATAGGTCGGCTGGCTTAAAACGTCAAGTAGATTGGAACTGTTGCAGATGTTAGGGAATTGAGAGTAGATGTGAGTAAGAGCTAGACAATCTGAAAGGAAGTGCTTTTCATCTTCCACTTGCTTAGTAGCAAATCTGATAGATTCTATCGTTGTAGGGAGTCTTGGGAATAGACCACCGCCCGGTCTCACTCCGAAGTTCATGAGAATTAGTCCTTATCCTAGCAATGTTCATTTTTTTCTTAGTGTTGGTCAATACATAGAGATAATTTTGATGATCACCTCCTTATAGTATCTAAGCTTCCTTTTTACTCGCCAGTTCTTGATCCTCCTACAATTTGTCCTTAAACTTAGAGGTAATAGTATTTTTGACACTATCTTTTCTCCCCATACAGAGCTCCTCTTTAATTCCCCAATGGTTGAGCCAACAATAGACATCCTTATGCCACCCGTGCTTGAGGCGAAGGTGAGGATTTTGAGTACAGTCAGAAGCAATTTTTGGGAGCCTTTTGGATTCTATGCTGTTAAGCTTCTTCTTATACATCAGATATCTAACCATAGGCATACTTTCAATAGAGACAAACCAGTTTTGATCAAGCAAATAAAATAATAAATTAAATTAAATTAAATTTAAACATTAAAATTAAAAAAACTATTTTCGTAAGTGGTTGCCACCTTGCCCCTGCACCAATTCCCAAAATCGACAACCCCTCACACCATTTTGAATTGAAAGAGCTCATCGAACATCACCCCTTGCTGCCCCGCACTCGACCCTTGAGAGGCAGGGCAATGGATCGTCCATTATGATTCCATAATCGATGAGCCTCTGCACACACCGCTACTATTCATTTGTTATATATACATATCTCGACAACTTATTAAACATATATATAGTAAATGATAGGTTTAATACTCAACATTTCGTATAAACCAAGGAAAAATATATGTAATAATATAACAATGTGTAATGTATGAATAGTTCCACGTCACTCATATGTTGTTTCATATATATATATATATAACTATAGGCGGTGCCGCTACATAGGCTACCATAAACCACAATCGGACCACAATGTATAAATACAAAATTATAAACGTTGCATACATATGTAATACAGACCACACTTGCACGAGGCATACTTAAACTATTACCTATGCCATTTCGACCTTAGGCCATTGTTAGTATGGACTTTATTATTTCCTTACAAAGGCTCCAAGGCTACTCAAGCATAGTGACGGTGGTGGATATGTTTTCCACCAAGCGTTAACCTTCACTAATTGTTTGGGATTTAAAAATAATCTAGTGAATTGTAAAGCATCGGACTTCAATAGTAAACAAAATTACCACAACCAATGACATGTAAAAGAATAGAATTTTCACAACATAAATATACACAAAAAGCGTTAGTTAATATGTTAATAAACGAAAACCCTTACAAGGTAAAGAAAAATATTTAAGGAGAGTTTTCCATCACTGGATTTTTAAGTGCCAAAATATTGGAATTCGCACATCAAATAAGTGTCGAAATTATTACAATATCTCATTGTGATTAAGGCAACGACCATGATAGTCACTAAGAGAATTTGAAAGCATCTTAATTTTGTTTTAAGTAAAGCCAAATTGAAAGTTTAAAATGGTCAGAAATTAGATAAGGTGATAGCACATAGTTAATGATGATAAAAAATCAATAAAATGGTAGGGTTGAACTATTCTTCAAGTTGTTTTAACTAAAGGCATTTGACTTCCCATCTCTTGAGCGTAAATAGTTAACCAAAGGCATTTGACTTCCCATCTCTTGAGCGTAAAAAAATAACCTATTTATGCTCAGAGCAATATTTCATGACTATTTAAGAATTTAGATAAAACACAGGTTGAAGTAGATGATCAAAAGCTTTATGTATCAAATATTGGCTCTATGTCAGCTAGAGCCTTTCTGTGAGGGAGAGTCGAGTGGTATTAGTATTGACTTTTGTCTGGCGTTGATAGAACATAATTGAACAATGACTCGAATGGATATTTATCATGAGCAGATGCTGGCTCATCATTTGGAACATATACATCACAATTGGTTGTAGAACAACCACAAAGGCTTGTAAGCTATTACAAGATCTAGTACGAGCCCAATCTGACAACTCATCTCTCAAAGAAAATTCAGAAATTTAAATATGGCATACATTCAACATATTTCACATAGTCTTTTATAAATAAATTAATTACATGAGAACTTCAACATTCACATACATTGTTTAAGTAATGTTACTTTATCTAGTTAGTTTACCGTGAAATTAAATGAGGGACCACCACTCTCCTCCTAACTGTAGATTAGTTACATTATGAACTCTCTTGCAGTTATCATTAAACATGTTTGGTTACGCAATGTTTATAAGAATCATATTAATGTAGGAGTGATACAACTACATTACTTAATAACTTAGTTAGAATAGGGGTTGAGTTTTTCGAGTTGCAAAGGGTTCGGTACTTGAGTCAGTGGCTAAGGGGTAATAACTTAGTCAAAATAAGGATTAATTTTTCCCATCTACAAAGGGTTCAGTACTTGACTCGCAGGTTAAGGGTGCATATTTTCAGGGCAATAAGAAAAACCTGAAAACTTCTTTCTCAAACCAAGGATCTGTACGGTGGTTGAACTTTCAGTTGTGTTAATTAATAAATTAATATTAATAATTAATTTGGGGTTTCGACTAGTCATGGTTCTCTCCACACTGATGTGGTCATTGGTGCTACATTTAAAATAACAAGGTAGACAAGGGGGTGTTACAAACCCCACCCCCTTAAAGCAACATCGTCCTTAAGGTTTTATAACAAGGAACAAAGATAACTAAACCATATATCCATGATGCCTTGCATCAACGACATTGTTATGTCTTGAATTTTTCAGTCCAACCACACTATTCAATGTCCTCAAAGTAATAGATTCAACTCATTGATTCTCGGAGGATACATATTACATGCCCGATCCCACTGAGTATGCTCATGAATTTTTGGAAAATCCCATTTAATTTGGTTTCCTCTTCCTTTCAATCACACACCTTCAAAGATCAGGCATCCCCTTCTCTGCTTCATTAGTCCTTTAGACGATCCATCCCTTCACAAGGCTTCCTTGCATAGTAAGAATCTCCACAACCAAGACATTCCTTTGGATTGTTTTATTAAAAAAACACATGTTCATGGAATCTCACTACGATTAATGCATGCAATGGCCTACTTCTTAGAGTCTTCATCTCTATCATGCTTCGGTTGTGTATTCTAACTCTATCATGCTTCGGTTGCATATTCTAATATTATCATTCTAATATTGTTTTTTTTTTTATGATATGGCCTCATACATTTGTGCTATATTTGATCTATGTCCTCTATTTTATAAATATTAAGTTATGTATTAATTTATGATGCGTACAAATTCTGCTTTATTTAGGCATGTTTATGCAACTCTCTACTTCTTGTGCAAATGATTAGCTAGCTATGAATCTCCCATTGAGTTGGGCATGACAATTACATTAAAATCTAGTTTTTGCTTCTTCTTTTTTATAAAAAGACATTCATGCAAAACCTCAATACATTGTTTAACATGAATTAAGAATCAGTAACACCTACCATATCCCATAAAATACAAGTGGTATGGTAGGTAGTGTTACAATAGCACTTTCTAACAGTACTTACTAAATGATTTGAACCATTATGAGCTGTGGAAGATTTTATTTCCATTTATAACTTTCATCACTCAATGTTTAACAATTTACATGGGTTTCGAGAGCACTATTTAGTATAAAAAATGTGGACCTCGATGTTAACATTGTTTTTATACTTATTTTGATGAGGGTTTTTCTTGTCAACTATTCTAATGAACAAGTTTGAGGATCATAGCTTATATATATATACAGTTACAAAAATTCATATATATATATATATATATATATATATGAATTTTTGTAACTAGGTCATAAACTAGCATTTGCACTTAGAGGTGCAAAGTAACGTCGGGGAGTGGGGAAAACCATAATTAAGTGAAATATATGGAAATTTTAGTTTCTATATATCTTTTAAAGAATGTAATAGGAGGTTAAATTTAAAAATAGAGTTATACTAACATAAAGTAACAATAATATAATTGTCCCAAAATAATGGCATAGTAATGATGGTATCCTTCCTCTTCGTGCTCCCTTACTATATGACATTTGAGAAGTGGAGAAAGTACCAAGGTGGGATAAGAATCAACAAATGAAAAATATGAAGAGAGAAAATGAAGGAAAGGAAACCCTTTGCGCTCAACAAGCATACAAAATGGATTCATGAACCCCCTCATAAATTGGATCAAATAAAAAAAATCATGGAGCTCCTTGCCAATAATGAGAAAGAAAATAAATTTGGAAAAAAGGAAAAAACTTGAGAAAGAGATGCTCATTTGAATATAACACTAGGCTCAGAAGCATCCCTTGCCAAATTTGGCTACTAGGCTCAGAAGCACCTCTTGCCAAATTTGACTACTCTATGTCAAATTCTATTGAAATTAAAGTATTTTTTTTCATTGTGTAAAGACAATTTATCAAGAAATAGTTAACACCTCTATTTATCAAGAAAGTTTCTGCTAGTTAACACCTCTATTTCTCCAGCAAGTTGGTTGTGCTGCAGAGAGGGCTTTGGCGAGAGAATGAGGAAGAGTATCGACTCTCCTGAGTGTTGGATGAATCATTCGGGTGGGCTACACAGGGGCATAGACGAGAGAGACCCCGAGTTTTAGTTTATTAATTTGTAAACCATATTTCTAACATCTGGGGAGAGGATCTGAATATAAACTAAACCCTAATTAAAGAGCTGAACCAATAACTGAACCAAATACATCATATACGACAAAAAGAAGATTCTATGTTAATTTTTAGAATGTGAATACCCTCGAGGTGCATATAGCTCCAAGTTGTCACAAGTAAAATGTCTTACCCAAACTCATTCGATTGATGGTATTATCCTTCGTTCCGTTGATGGACTTATTATTTTTCCTTCCATGATGTGAAAAACTCATTGGTGCTGATTCCATGCTATTTTTCTTCGTGCTTGTCTCTCAATAGTCAAGATGGAAGAATATCTACAGTCTTCTGGCCTTTTCTTTAATTATTGAAGGTGATCAAGTACAGAGGAAATCCCTTCATATGCTTTGAAGCTCCATGCAGTCACCTCTTTTATTGCATTCAAAGGTATGTACCACGGTCCGATCTTTGTCTTTTGCTATGTTTGTGGAACAGTTAAGAAATTATCTTTAGTATTTGCATGGTTATGAATTACTTCTTTTCTTGTTTTATTTTTGATAGTTTCATAGAGTATGTTAGATAGGCAGTGAAAGAAGATAATGCCGAGAATTATGCCAAGGCATTTCCTCTTTACATGAATGCCCTTGAATACTTAAAAACTAATCTGAAGTATGAGAAGAAACCCAAGATTAAAGAGGTCATTACACAAAATTTAACTGAGTATTTGTAAAGGGCAGATGAAATCTGTGTTGTGTTAGACGATGGAGGTAGTGCAGGGCCTGCTACAAATGGTGATGCAGTTGGTGTGACCAGAGTGAAGACCATGCCTGGCAACAAGGATAGGTATGGATATGGAGAGGATCTTGAGCAAATGAAATTGCGTGCGAGCCTCAATTTGGCGATTATTCGTGAGAAGCCTAACGCTAAATGGAGTGATGTGGCAGGGCTTGAAAGTGCCAAACAGGCTTTGCAAGAGGCATTTATCCTTCCAAACAGACGTCAGACGTTATTCACGAGAAGCCTAACGTGAAATGGAGTGATGTGGTAGGGTTTGAAAGTGCCAAACTGGCTTTGCAAGAGGCAGTTATCCTTCCTGTGGGATTGACGTCAGATGTCTAATGTCAATCCAGGACAATGGAGAAATAAGAATCCAGGACAGTGGATAAATCGAGTACGGTAGGACGAATTAAACTCACCCACATGTCAACATATAATAAGTTAAAAGGGCGATGAGGAAGATTTCTGATTGGGTGGGGTGAACAGTGTTTCCCACCCAATCTCATAAAGAAAACGCCTCCAACATATATAATCTCACAGTTTGCGCTTTTCATTGGATGATTCTTCGCAAAGGGACAAACATTTCCCCAATGTAAAAGAAGAAAATGAATAACTTTGTTTCAATTTCCTTCGCCTGTAATTAGATGTCTGACAATATGTATTGTAGAAAATTTGGTTGAAATTAGAAACCATAATAATATGAAGGTAGAGATATTAATGGTCGGACAAATAACTGTATTTCAATGTCCTTCGCCTATAATATTTGGTCTATGATTTTCGAGTTGGTTGGGTCCACTGTCTTCTGGGATTAACATGTTTATTGGTTCTCCTTCCTCACCTAATAGCTAGAAGAAGCAAGATATCAATCAATTGCTTGTTGGATCGAGCTATCAAGCCAATATAGAGAGAACTGAAAATTGTTGGATCATATTTAATTGATTGTATACGCTATTCTGATACCTTGTTTCTTTGCATTTCCTCTTTCATGATGTATAGGGGTTCTTTTCATTTCCTCTTTCGTGATGTATGTAAACGCCGTATTTGGAATACAAATAAGTGGGGTTGTAAGATGCCGCAAGCTAGGTAGAGAGGACGATTAAAAGGGAGGAGGTAGAATGATTGAAATGAACGTTCTTGAGGAACAAAGAATGCTATTTAAATTAAATTTATTAAATTAAAAATCAGACTGAAAACGTTCAAGATTAAAGTTTGTTTATAAATAGGAAGACTACTAAATATTCACCATCCAATATTAATTTTGTTTTTTAATTTATAAGCAAAATTAAAAACCTTGCAAGCCCACAAACTGATTCCAATATAGGCGCCGATGCCTATAGGTGAATTAAAAACCATGAATAATGAAATAAATGATGAGCCTATGCACCGAGAAATTTAAAACAAAATATATAATAATGAATATATATATATATATATATATATATATATATATATATATATATATATCTTCACATTACAAGATGCTCAACCTTGACCTCAAACATTACAAAATATACATGAAATTATATGGTGGATATTATAGAAAAAATGCACAAAGTGGTCAACCTGCCATGACAGATAGACTGATCAATTTAAAGGCTAAAATGTGTGATATCAGGTGTCGACTTGTAAAATAATTAGTAGGACCTAAAGGTGGAGGATTAGATATTTGGTGCCAGGAATAGTAGGTTTGTATGACAGTCATGGCGAAAACAAAGAACCCAACCGTAGGAAGTAGAAAGTTCCAGCTTGATAAGTAGTCAAAAAATCCCCAAAGCATCCTTTTGATTTTGGTTTTGTGATCGTTTTTCCAGAGCACAACAAATATTCCTCTACTGAGATCATCAGAATTAGGTCCCAAGTGACTAGGGAAGAAGGGCTGACCCAACTCTTCCCACATCTTGGCTACGCATTCGTCTGTTAACATGTTTGTATGAACAACACGACGATTCATTATGACGTCGACATCTGTGTTGCTACGAATGGCACCACAATCCCTCAGCACGTGAACATCTTGAGGAGTCTGGATGAGGCAGTTCATCAAATTCATGTAACGCATCATGTCGTTTCCATGACTCGGATCGTTGAACTCCATGGAAACCATGTTCCTCAACAACACTTCCTTGTGGGTTTCCCATATATTTATCTCTGGAAGGTACAACGTACCTGAGTATTCCTCCAAACGGATCTTGTTAGGCCACTTGTAGAAGGGATTGAATTTAATCCTACCCTTCACCAACTTCTTCACATTTAGTGCGATTTCATACTTGCGTTCAAAGGTTGCATTGGGCAGAAAAAAACCGAGCGCTATAATAGGGATATCAAGAATGAAATTTAAAGTTTGCAATGAATTCAGTGTGTTGTGCTTGTCGTCCTCACTTGGCATTTGTAGGATTTGAGAAATGAATGCATGCATGAAACCCAGTAAATGATTTTAATCATTAACAGTAACTGGTTTGTTACCATGATTACAAACGTGTGCCGAGAAAGGAGAAAACTCCCTGCTCACATTCTCCAACAGTTGATTGAAGTCTTCATCACTTCCATCGATGTTCCCAAAAACTGCTCTCAGCACAACAAGCGGGTTTTGATTCTTGAGCTTCAGAATATCACACTTGATACACTCATGAAGCGAAGCTAATCCAATCATGTCATTTTCTGCACTGAGACTGAGACTGGCAGTGCCGGGACAATGATCATCCGCATGCTTTTTCTCATCACGAGGCGTAGACAGGAATATTTCCTTTTTCTCATCATGAGGCCAAGTAGAGAGGAAGATTAAGAAATGTAAGAGGAAAGATGAATCTGCAGCCATCATTAGAGCGAAGTTCTCCGTGTCTGTATTGGCTGGAAAGTGATAGAAATGATCTATCTCTCGCTGCATCTGTTCCATAATGTCAACAATAGACTTGAAAGCCTTACCACGTTTGCGTAGTTGCTGCGAGAGCATGGCCGCAGACTTGGCTTTGTACATGTCCACCATTGAAATCTTAAGTTCCGCACAGGAAGATTCAATAGATTTCTCCAGATTGGAATGGTGGTAAGGCCCAATCGACAGAAACCGTGGAATATAAGCCTCTGGTTTCATCTTCAACAAAGGTGTCACCACTCCCAGGATCGCATCCACCTTTCATTTTCCGATCTCTTTATGTCCAGTACGAATCTAGGAAGGTGGAGAAATCAAGTATGGTAGGAAAAATTAAATTCACCCACATGTAAACATATAATTGGTTAGAAGGGCGATGAGGAAGGTTTATGATTGTGTGGGGTGAATAATGTTTTCCCACCCAATCTCATAAAGAAAACATCTCCGGCGTAATTAACTACATAAAAGAGTTTTCATTATAAATTAAACATGTCAATCAACTAAGGAATTTTAACCTTAGTAACATGGTATGTGTATTAATTAATTACATTAGAACCTAATATATATATGGGTTTTTCTTGTCAACTATTCCAATGAACAATCTTGAGGATCATAGCATATATATATATAACATTTTTTGTAACTACGTCATAAATTAACTACGTAAATGAGTTTTCATTATAAATTAAACTTGTCAATAAACTAAGGGAGTTATATATATATATATATATATATATATATATATATATATATATATATATATATATATATATATATATATATTTTCTTATGTGGTTCATGGACCTCGAATATCAGTGATCGCTACATCCATAGAATATTTACACTAGGCAGATCCACCCAAAGGGATCATCTCCTGTCGACTCAACCATGGAGCTTGACCCAAAGAGGGTTGATAGAATTAAACTCATAGCCTCTCAATAGAAAAGGTGCTTTAACTATGGGGACTTGACCAATTTAACTAACCCTCGGCGCCGATTTGGTATTGACATATATATGTATATACATTGTTATTAAATTAGATCTTCTCCTTTTAAGATTGACTATCTAATAATTTGACAGTTCCATTAGACAAGCCTCATTGTAGAAATATATTAAAGATATTCATATATTCATTAAAAAAATGAATAACTATATCTATATGTATATATATAAACCATGTGCTATAATTTGATATATAAACAACATAATTCCACAACATATAAACAAATGTTTATACAAAGAATTCCACAAATAATTATATAAATGCAATATATATATATATATATATATATATATATATATATATATATATATATATATATATATATATATATGAAAGAGAAATATATAAACCATGTCATGTTTCAAATGTACATATCCATACTCCACATCAGAAACTAATGCATATACCTCACATTTTTATTGAAGGGTATTCAAAAGAAATGTAATTAAATAAATATTAAAATATTGATTTGTCAAATTCCTGTAAACATATTTCTTTATTTGAGTTTGCCCAAATTGTCAGTTTTTCCTCTGTTGAAGTCATTTTCCCTGAGTGTAAATCACCTATAAATTTGATCCGTCTTGCTTAATTGGTCATTCATGCCAACCATCATCCCAGGACAGGAGAAGCCCCAGCTTCTACATCTGTAAAACCTTGTCCGAATCCAAAGTGTTTAGATATTTCCTTCCCACATGAATCTGATCATGTTATGATGATGCACTTTTTACCCTCTTTGGAAAATTAAGATCCGAGGTTAACAGAGATGTTTAGCAAAATGAGACCACCAAACATGCCAAGATATGGTCTAGGCTACTTAGAACAACTAAATGACTTGATTCCATAATCTAGATTTAGTGTTTTACCAAAAGATTATAAGAAGCCGTTGGTTACAGAAATGCATAAATTCTTCACTCTGATGGATGGCTGTAAGAAACATAAAGTAGATACCCAGTGGATGAAAGAGATGTTAAAATGGGATATTTACACCCATCTAGAGGTAGAATCTTTTGGCCTCACTCATTCCAGTGAAGAAAAACTCAGATTATCTCAAGAATGGAAAGAATTCATGAACAAATCTCATTCTTGGATATATTTTAATGTCTCGAGAAATATGGAACAATCTGAGAATGTTTCAATTACTGACACTGCATCCTCTCCATCTGCTCAACATTCTTGGTCTGCATTAGATGGTAGTGAGATTGAAACTGCATCCACATTTCCTCCTTACAAAGGAATCATCCTTGGAGAAGCTCAAAACTCAGTAAAAGCTATTCCTCTAGTTTTGAAGGATGACAATGCTTTAGGCATTGATGGTAGAATCCAATAAACTAGTGAGTAGTTAAACTGGACTAACACTGCCATTAAGGGATTGGAAATGAACTCTACTAAAACCTCTATCATGAAGGAACAATTTGATAGCTTACAGGTTTCAGTCAATAGTGTAAATAATTTTTTGAATGATATTTAGTTTTCTTCTTCTGTTTTAAAAAGTTATGCAAGAGTGTCCTTAAGCAAATTAGATGAAGTAGAGGGGAAGGTTATATAGGAAATACGCTCTACAAAAGGACTCATAACAAACTTGTCTGAGAAACTTGTTAATATGAATATATCCAAAGCTGACAAGCCTGTTCCTGCTTCATTCTTGCATAAGAGAAATGTACAGATTCAGAATCCTGTCAAGCCAATTAACAGATTCCCCCATTTGTTGCCTAAATAAGTTGACCAGCCTTCACAAGAAGAATTTTTAGAAAATATTTCTATTGCTTCCTTATTTAAGGAACCAGAAAAAGATTCAGAATCATAGATATTCCCCATCTATGAGCCTCTAGAGAGTCAGTTCACTAGATATTCTGCTCCTGATCTTAGTGGAAAGGGAAAAATTCTAGAGACCCATAATTTCTATCCAGACTCTCATCGATAATGAAATATTGATAATTTAATTACGGGATAGATAAGACAAATGATTGACATGATGTTTACAGAATAAAAGCTTATGTGCATGAAAGGCAAAAATGAAGTTGAAGCTTGTAAAACTCTCATACATGTTTTACTGGCACTCTCCTACGATGGTGGGAAACTAGAACATCTCCAGCCTTAATTACAAAAATGGAAAATGAACTTTTGGAAGATGAAGTTGGAGACATAATCCACAATGCTAACGGCACACCTCAGAACAATATGATTGGAGCTCTCACCTCCATGATTCAAGAACATTGGTGTGGTTCTGAAACATAAATAGCAGATAAGCACGAAATGATTATGATGAATCTTAAGTGTAATAAATTATCTTAGTATGAATATTTCCATAGAGACTGGATGTAACACATGTATGAGGTAAAAGATTCCAAAAACCTTGTCTGGAAACAAGTATATCTAGCAGCCCTTCTGTCTAGATTTGTAGACTTACTGTGTCTGCAAGATGCTTTCCAGTTTCCTTTTGAATCATTTACCCGTGGATAAATATATTCTATAGTTACTAAAACACTGGTTGGTTTGTGTACAAGTTCTAAAGTTAACAAATCTTTAGAAAAGCTTTCTAGATTTCCTGACAGAAAATCAATTTGCAGCAAATATGGCCTAAACATTGATGATCCTCTTGTTAAGAGAAGGAAAGAAAAAAGGAAGGCAAAGAAAGCTAGTAAACAATTCAGAAATACTCCAACCAGCAGGAAAAGAACGGTCACCTCTGGACCCATGAAAGAAAGAAAGGGATATTACAAGTATGTCCCTAAAACACATTATTATAGAACATCTAATATCCATCTCCATTCCCACAAACAAGAGAAGTGGAATAAGATAACCTGTTGGTTATGTGGCAAAACAGGCCATACTTCAAACAAATGCCCAGATGGTGAAGAATCCAGAAAAAATAGAGGCAAGAAATCTCAGCCTCAGAATAAACAAAAGAAAGCTGTTAAAATAGAGACCCAAATGTTATGTATGAGATGCGGGTCTAGGAATCACAAAACTGATCATTGTCCAAATGTTGTGATTCGTGAACAGATTCAACAACAACAGCTTGAAGAATCATCATATGATTCTTGTAGTTCCTCTTCTTCTGACTCATCAATAGAAGAATTAAATACTCACATGCAACAATGTTTCTGTTCAACTTCAGATGATTGTCATTGCAGTTATTATACTGATTCTGACTATTCAAGTGACGTTTCTTTTGAAGAACACAATCATCAGAAAGAAAAATTATTGATGGCTCATACTGCTGATGAATAAGAACTAAAAATCCTGTCATAAATTCGTGCCATGGAAGAAGGAGAAATGAAAGATAAGCTTCTTCAAACTTTTTTGAATCAGATTAATTCCTCCAGCTCTAGCAAAGGATCTGCCAAAAGTCCTATCTTTGTGGATGCTTCATATGAGCGAAACACAAAAGCCTTCCAACGTGATCAACTGCAATCTAAAGTTCGCGCACTCACTTTGGGGGAGGTAAGTAGAGAAATTCATAATCTCAAAGTAGAAATCTCTACTCTTAAACATCAAGTAGCTCAATTAGAAAAAGGCAAACAACCTTTGGCACAAAATATTTTTGCATGCACGAATGCATATACTCTGCATTCTGCACCAAAATCTACTGAATCTCAAGTTGAAATAATTGAGGGAAAAAGAGTTCCTACAGTAGGTTTCAGAGAAATGAGGATACTAGCAATTGAATATAAACAACATCATGTCCTCATTGATTTCTGCATTAAAGGGGAAATGTTTTCCCTAACAGCCTTAATTGATTCAAGTGCAGCTATAAGTATTTTCAATATAAAGGTAATCCCAGCCAAATATTGGGTTGCAGCTACTAGAAAAGTCGTTGGACTGGGAGATAAAACCCTTGAATATGAAGTTCCCAAAGCTTCCATATGTTTTGATCAACATTGTATAAAGATAAACTTTGCAGTCGCAGACATTCCTGTTGATTGTATATTAGGAAATGTCTTTCTTGCAGCGGTGGAACCACATGGTTCAGTCAGGCTAAAAGGTAACAGAGCTGGATACTTTATTAATGTTCCTACTTTTGATGGGAATCAACGAAGGATTGAAATGCCATATATTTCAAATCCTAGAGTATCTACAATGGTTCAGGCTATGAAGGAACTGGACAAAGCTGAAACCAAACTGGCTGAATTGAAAGATTTAAAGTCTAATATTCAAATAGGGGAATAGTTAAAAACCCCTATAGTCATTAATAAAATCTCTGAACTAAAGAGAAAGGTTGAAGAATAATGCTGTTCTGAAGAGCCCAATACTTTTTGGCACAGAAAGAAGTATAGCGTTGATCTGCATTACAAATCAGGATATGAAGGAAGGCCTTGCAAGAGCAGAGCCATTCCTATGAACAAGGAATATAGAGATCTATGTGAAAAAGATATCAAGAAATTATTGGATAGAAAGATAATAAGAGAATCTGACAGTCCATGGAACTCTTATGGATTCTATGCGAATAAAAGATCTGAACAGATTAGGGGTATCCCAAGATTGGTCATAAATTACAAACCCTTAAATCCAGTCTTAGCTGACAATACCTATCCAATACCCCGCAAGGGTGATCTGCTAACCAGAATCGCAGGAGCAAAAATATTTTCAAAGTTTGATCTTAAATCAGGATTCTGGAAAGTGGCCATTGCAGAAAAAGATAAATTCAAATCTGCTTTCAGTATTCCTGCAGATCACTACGAATGGCATGTTATGCCATTTGTTCTGAAACACGCTCCTTCAAAGTTTTAGAAATTAATGGACTCAATTTTTAAGCCTTATTTTGATTGGCTAATGGTGTACATAGATGATATCCTTATATTCTCTAAGAATATTCATGACCATTTTAAGCATGTACAAACTTTCTTGCAATTGGTAAAAAGAAATGGTCTTGTGTTGAGTAAGAAGAAGATTGAACTATTTATAACTTCTATCAAGTTCCTTGGTCACACAATCCAGAATGGCCAGATATCTCTCCAAAAGCATGCCTTTGAATTTGCAGAAAAATTTCTTGATGTCATTACGGATAAAACCCAGCTTCAGACATTTATAGGATGTATAAATTATTTCAACAATTTTTATCAGGACTGTGCAAAAGACAAAAACCTTTTGAATTAGAGATTGAGGAAGAATCATTTACCTTGGACTAGTGCTCATACAAATGCTGTAAAAAATATAAAGGCCAAGGTAAAATCCCTTTCAATTTTGTATGTTGCTGATGACAATTCTTCTAAAATTGTTGAATCATATGCCAACGACTTAGGATGGGTAGGAGTACTCAAACAAAAGAAGGATGGTGAGGAACAAATAATTTAGTTTGCCTTCGGAACATGGAGCTTGAAAGAAATAAATTATTTTGTCATTGAAAGGGAGGTAAAACCTGCATGGAATTCTATTGATAAATTTGAAATTCATTTGGTCAACAGAAATTTTTTACTAAGATCCGATGCTTCTGCCTTAAAGAAAGTTTTAACAAAATACATCAAGAATCCTTGTGAAGCAAAGTTCGCGAGATGGCAGGCCTTATTTGCCAATTTTGCCTTTGATGGAGAACACATTAAAGGATCTCAAAATTGTTTGCCAGACTTTCTCAGTAGATAGCATATTCAACAACTAGAACATATAATGGTGATTGTAACTGAATGGGACTCTAATCAACAAAAGGAAATACTTAGATCCATTCCTGAAGAAAAGAGTTGGCGAGAATCATACAGACATTCTACAGAATCCATGACATACAAACATTCTACACCTAGTTCCTGAAAGAAAGGTGTATCCCAAAGGTAGCAAATGGATCCATGACATGGTATATTCCAAAAGCATGGCAACAACTCACCAAGCAGAAGAAACTTTAAGAACTGATTTCCATGACATCACCATGATATGGTCTGAAGGAAGTGATAGAAAAAGAGTCTATCACAAATACTTTTGTATAAACAGAACCATAAATCCTGCATGGACACAGCAATAATTTTTCCCAGTGGCCAGGAGGAGATCCAAATCTTATCTTTCCTGACACAATATATAATTTTGCAGGTTATAAAAAGCTCTGGTGGGATCTGCTAAATGTAGATGGGAAAAATGAAACCCATTTCACAAAGCTGAAATTTGGTCCAACTTGGATCATGCAACAAAATCAACAGTGTGATTGGTTGCAGGACTGGTGGAGTGATTTCGGCATCAACAAAATAGCCATTGACCCTGTTTATTATGAATCATATTTTCAGTTGCATTGTGATTGGTGTTTAGAAAATAATATTCTGGAGTGCTTTCATACTCCTTGCAGAACTGTTAGTGATCTTCAACTAACAGAGAATCAAATTTTGCGCCAGTATATGACTAGACACTATGAATGGTTGGTCATGACTAAGATTAAACACCAAATTGTATTAAACAAACCCATGATAGTTAGAAGGATTTACACTAAAGCATGAGATGAACCTTTGTATAAGAGATATCGATTCCTCGGTATTACTCCTTTGGATAATCCATCATAACTGGCTCTCATGGACTCCATATAAAAGTATCCACATTGTTTATGATACCAAGTCATGGGTAAATTGTGACCGGTTTTCTCGAGGAATTTCCAGTAAAAAGTCTTCTCTTTGTAATCCTTTCAGTTTTCTCATGGGCTTTCTGTACAAAAAGCATTCACTATGCTTTGTCTATCTTCTGTCCCCACATGTCTTTATCTGGAATTTGAATCTCAGTGCAGATGTCACCTCGGTGTTACCCGAAAGCAATGATTCCATTTCCAAGTCACGGGTCCTACATGAATGTTTGTCCCCTCTTATTTGTTATAAAAGGAGAGTAAGGCTCATTCATGGGGCTTCGAAGTTTAGAGTTAGAGAGTTAGAGAGTTTGTTTGAGTCTAGTAAGTCTGAGTTATTTCCTGCTCTGCATCTAAGGGGTATCAAGCTTGATCTACTTGCATCACGAAGTAAAACCCAGATTCTTGTCATTAGGTTGTTTTGAGAAGCCTGCGTATTAGTGTGTGAGCACTGGTAAGAACCTAAAGTGGACAGAACACATAGGATTTTCAATATGTGTGTTTGTTAAAAGAATGAGTCTGTGAATCGGCCAGGTAGCCTCCAGAAAGCTATCTTATTCATTAAGAAGCAAACACTGGTAAATGCCATCACAGTCTATCTCAGGAAAGAACAACAGAGTTTGTATTATAACTCTTGGTAATATGAAATATTTTGATCAATAAAGAGTGAGATTTTCTGCATATTTTGAGTACTGAAAAACTCTGAGCATATCTTAAAGTATATTGAGGTAGTATTTATGTTATTTCTTTACAGCAGAAGTTCGCCAGAGGTTCGCCAAAAGGTAGAAGGGACGCATGGACCGTTAAAAGGTGAGGGAAGCCGTAGAGAAAGGTCGCCAGAGCATGAAATACCTGAGTAGGTTCGTGTATGGGTTCATGTATGGGTGAATAGGTTTACACAAAGAAGAGACTCAACAAGGCCAGTCAGCTTGTGTTGCTGTTGCAAGCTTCAGCTGGAAGCCCCTGTGTAAAATTGGTATAAGAGCCAGAAGTGTCATCTGGTTCGAGAAGGTTAGTACTCAAATACATTACTCTTTGTTGAAAAATGGATCCATCCAGAAGATCTGTTTCTTTCCGAGAATTAGATGAGAAAGATAAAGCTGAAGAAAATCCGCTCAGGGATATGTTTGCATCTGCTTCTAGTCGTGTGATTAACTCTACTGAATTAGAATATGAAGAATCACAACCATCTTCTAGATGGAAGCTCCCTAGTATTGATGCTTCTCAAGTATATTCAGATCTTACTGTTTTTCATTTGAAGGATGCTACTAGAATTTCCATTAAGGAATCTATTAGTCAAATACAAGAAAACTCCAAATGTGTACAGTCCATTCCTCTTATAAATTCTAAGAAACTTCAAGCCGAAGCTAAAAGGCTCAAAACTAAGTACTTGCATTCGGGATGTATTAGAATCGGCATTAATGCTCTGACACATCAAGGACTAAATACCTTTGTCCTAGCCACTGTCAGAGATCTTACTCATAATAAGTATACCAATTCCTTGATTGCAGGAAAAGTTTCCCCTTTGTCAAATGGCTCAATCTATTTCGATTGTTATCCAAATTTCTCTGTATATGTGTTTGATGAAACAATCGATAATATTCTCTAGTTGTAGATCCATATCACTAGATTTGATATGTCAAGAAAAAGACATAATATCGCCATTCATACTAGAGGATGTTTCAATCATACCAATACCCTCTATCCTACAGTCCTCCACACACCTAGCAAATAATCAAAGTCAAGTGTTGTTGTTCTGACCGATTCCAAAAATCAAAAGGTAGAACATCAAACTATCAGACGGGAAGACCTGACTTTCCCTGAGCACTGGGTTGTATCAAATCCCAAACCTCCAAGTATGAGAAATATTACTTCTGCAAATATCCGAGAAGACCAGTCCTCTGCTATTCTATCTTTTCCTCGCAGATCTACCATAGACAAGAAAAGAATTGACCAAGCTTGCAGAAGCTCCCCTTTATACAAATATCCTCTTGAAGTTGATACTTCTTGTTCCGGTTTTGTCTCAAATTCGTATAAACATATTTCTTTATTTGAGTTTGCCCAAATTGTCAATTTTCCCTCTATTGAAGTCATTTGCCCTGAGTGTAAATCACCTGTAAATTTGAGCCGTCTTGCTGAATTGGTCATTCATGCTAACCATCATCCCAGGACATGAGAAGCCCAAACTTCTACATCAGTAAACCCTTGTCCGAATCCAAGGTGTTCATATATTCCCTTCCCAGATGAATTTGATCATGTTATAATGATGCACATGTTACCCTCTCTGGAAAATGAAGATTCGAGGTTAACAGAGATGTTTAGCCAAATGAGACCACCAAACATGCCAAGATATGGTCTAGGCTACTTAGAAAAACTGAATGAATTGATTCCAGAATCCAGATTTAGTGTTTTACTAAACGATTGTCAGAAGCTGTCAGTTACAGAAATGCATAAATTATTCACTCTGATGGATGCTTGTAAGAAACATAAAGTAGATACCCAGTGGATGAAAGAGATGTTAAATTGGGATATTTACACCCATCCAGAGGCAGATATTTTGGCCTTACTCATTCCAGTGAAGAAAAACTCAGATTATCTCAAGAATGGAAAGAATTCATAAACAAATCTCATTCTTGGATATATTTTTATGTTTGGAGAAATATGAAACAATCTGAGAATGTTTTAATGACTGACACTGCATCCTCTCCATCTGCTCAGCATTCTTGGTCTGCATTATATGGTAGCAAGATTGAAACTGCATCCACATTTCCTCCTTACAAAGGAATCATCCTTGGAGAAGCTCAAAACTCAGCAAAAGCTATTCCTCTAGTTTTGAAAGATGACAATGATTTAGGAATTGATGGCAGAATCCAAAAAACCAGTGAGCAGTTATACTGGACTAACACTGCCATTAAGGGATTGGAAATGAACTCTGCTAAAACCTATGTCATTAAGGAATAGTTTGACAGCTTACAGGTTTCAGTCAGTAGTGTAAATAATTGTTTGAATGATATTCAATTTTCTTCTTCTGTTTTAAATAGTTATGCAAGGGAGTCCTTAAGCAAATTAGATGAAGTAGAGGGGAAGGTTATACAGGAAATATGCTCTACAAAAGGACTCATAACAGACTTGTCTGAGAAACTTGTTAATATGAATATATCCAAACTGACAAGCCTGTTCCTGCTTCATTCTTTCATAAGAGAAATGTTTAGATTCAGAATCCTGTCAAGCCAATTGATAGATTTCCCCATTTGTTGCCTAAAGAAGTTGACCAGCCTTCGCAAGACGAATCTTCCGAAAATATTTCTATTGCTTCCTTATTTAAGGAACCAGAAAAAGATTCAGAATCATAGATATTCCCCATCTATGAGCCTCTAGAGAGTCAGTTCACCAGATATTCTGCTCCTGATCCTAGTGTAAAGGGAAAACTTCTAGAGACCCATAATTTCTATCCAGACTATCATCGAGAATGGAATATTTCAACTGCTCACTGGTTTTTTGGATTCTGCCATCAATGCCTAAAGCATTGTCATCCTTCAAAACTAGAGGAATAACTTTTGCTGAGTTTTGAGCTTCTCCAAGGATGATTCCTTTGTAAGGAGGAAATGTGGATGCAGTTTCAATCTTGCTACCATCTAATGCATTCCTAGAATGCTGAGCAGATGGAGAGGATGCAGTGCTATTCATTAAAACATTCTCAGATTGTTTCATATTTCTCTAGACATAAAATGATATGCAAGAATGAGATATGTTCATGAATTATTTCCATTCTTGAGATAATCTGAGTTTTTCTTCACTGGAATGAGTGAGGCCAAAATATTCTGCCTTTGGATGGGTGTAAATATCCCAATTTAACATCTCTTTCATCCACTGGGTATCTACTTTATGTTTCTAACAGACATCCATCAGAGTGAAGAATTTATGCATTTCTGTAACTGACGACTTCTTACAATCTTCTAGTAAAACACTAAATTTGGATTCTGGAATCAAGTCATTCAATTGTTCTAAGTAGCCTAGACCATATCTTGGCATGTTTGGTGGTCACATTTTGCTAAACATCTCTGTTAACCTCGAATATTCATTTTCCAAAGAGGGTAACAAGTGCATCATCATAACATGATCAGATTCATGTGGGAAGGGAATATCTGAACACTTTGGATTCGAACAAGGGTTTACAGATGTAGAAGCTGGGGCTTCTCCTATCCTGGGATGATGGTTGGCATGAATGACCAATTCAGCAAGATGGCTCAAATTTACAGGTGATTTACACTCAGGGCAAATGACTTCAACATAGGAAAAATTGACAATTTGGGCAAACTCAAATAAAGAAATATGTTTACAGGAATTTGAGACAAAAATAGAACAAGCAGTATCAACTTCAAGAGGATCTTTGTATAAAGAGGAACTTCTGCAAGCTTGGTTAATTCTTTTCCTGTCTATGGTAGATCTGCGAGGAAAAGATAGAATAGCAGAGGACTGGTATTCTCTGATATTTGCAGAAGTAATATTTCTCATACTTGGAGGTTTGGGATTTGATACAACCCAGTGCTCAAGGAAAGTGAGGTCTTCCCATCTGATAGTTTGATGTTCTACCTTTTGATTTTTGGAATCGGTCAGAAAAACAACACTTGAATTTGATTCTTTGCTGGGTGTGTGGAGGACTGCATGATAGAGGGTATTGGTATGACGGAAACATCCTCTAGTCTGAATGGCGATATTATATCTTTTTCTTGACATATAAAATCCAGTGGTCTGGATCTGCAACTGGAGAATATTATCGATTGTTTCATTAAAGACATATAAAGATAAATTTGGATAACAATCGAAATAGACTGGGCCATTCGACAAAGGGGCAACTATTCCTCGAATCAAGGAATCATTATACTTATTATGAGTAAGATCTCTGACAGTGGCTTGGGCAAAGGTATTTAGTCCTTGACGTGTCAGAGCATTAATGCCAATTCTAATACATCCCAAATGCAAGTACTGAGTTTTGAGCCTTTTAGCTTCGGCTTGAAGTTGCTTAGAATTTAGAAGAGGAATGGACTGTACACATTCGGAGTTTTCTTGTATTTGACTAATAGATTCCTTAATGGAAATTCTAGTAGCGGCCTTCAAATGAAAAATAGTAAGATTTGAATATACTTGAGAAGCATCAATACTAGGGAGCTTCCATCTAGAAGATGGTTGTGATTCTTCATATTATGATTTAGGAGAATTAATCACACGACTAGAAGCAGATGCAAACATATCCCTAAGGGGATTTTCTTCAGCTTTATCTTTCTCATCTAATTCTCGGAAAGAAACATATATTTTGGCTGGATCCATTTTTCAACAAAGAGTAACATATTTGAGTACTAACCTTCTCGAACTAGATGACACTTCTGGCTCTGATACCAATTTTATGCAGGGGCTTCCAGCTGAAGCCTTCAACAACAACACAGGCTGACTGGCCTTGTTGAGTCTCTTTTTGTATATTTATTCACCCATACATGAACCCATACACGAACCTACTCAGGTATTTCATGCTCTGGCGACTTTTCTCTACGGCTTCCCTTGCCTTTTAACAGTCTTGGTGTTTGGCGAACCTCTGGTGTAAAGAAATAACACAAATACTACCTCAACAGAATTTAAGATATGCTCACAGTTTTTTAGTACTCAAAATATGCGAAAAATATCACTCTTTATTGATCAGAAGATTTCAGATTACAAAGTGTTATAATACAGACTCTGTTGTTCTTTCCTGAGATAGACTGTGATGGCATTTACTAGTGTTTGCTTCTTAATGAATAAGATAGCTTTCTGGAGGCTACCTGGCTGATTCACAGACTCAGTCTTTGAACAAACACACACAAACACACATATAGACAATCCTATGTGTTCTGACCACTTTAGATTCTTACCAGTTCTCGTACATTGATACGTAGGCTTCTTAGAACAACCTAATGACAAGAATCTGGGTTTTACTTCGTGATGCAAGCAGATTAGGCTTGATAGCCCGCAGATGCAGAGTAGGAAATAACTCAGACTCACTAGACTCACACAGACTCTCAGATTCTCTAACTCAAAACTCCGATGCCCCATGAATGAGCCTTACTCTCCTTTTATAACAAATAAGAGGGGACAAACATTCATGTAGGACCCGTGACTTAGAAATGGAATCATTGCTTTCCGATAACACTGAGGCGACATCCACACAAAGATTCCAAGTCCGGACAAAGAAATTTGGGGACAGAAGACAAACAAAGCATAGTGGATGCTTTTTTTACAGAAAGCCCACGAGAAAACTGAAAGGATTACAAAGAGGAGACTTTTTACCGGAAAGTCCTCGAGAAAACTGGTCATAATTTACTCGTGACTTGGTATCAGGAACAATGTGGATACTTTTAGATGAAGTCCACGAGAACCAGTTATGCCAGATTATCCAAAGGAGTAATACCGAGGAATCGATATCTCTTATACAAAGGCTCATCCCATGCTTTAGTGTAAATCCTTCTAAATATCATGGGTTTTTTTAATACAATTTGGTGTTTAATCTTAGTCATGACCGACCATTCATAGTGTCTAGTCATATACTGGCGCAAAATTTGATTCTCTGTTAGTTGAAGATTACTAACAGTTCTGCAAGGAGTATGAAAGCACTAAAGAATATTATTTTCTAAACACCAATCTCAATGCAACTGAAATTATGATTCATAATAGAAAGGGTCAATGGTTGTTTTGTTGATGTCTAAATCACTCCACCAGTCCTGCAGCCAATCACACTGTTGATTTTGTTGCATGATCCAAGTTGGACCAAATTTCAACTTTGTGTAACGGGTTTCATTTTTCCCATCTACATTTAGCAGATCCCACAAGAGCTTTATATAACCTGCAAAATTATATATTGTGTCAGGAAAGATAAGATTTGGATCTCCTCTTGGCCATTGGGCAAAATTATTTCTATGTGTCCATGTAGGATTTCTGGTTCTGTTTATACAAAAGTATTTGTGATAGACTCTATGTCTATCACTTCCTTCAGACCATATCATGGTGATGTCATGGAAGTCAGTTCTTAATGTTTCTTCTGCTTGGTGAGATGCTGCCATGCTTCTGTAATATACCATGTCATGGATCCATCTGCTACCTTTGGGATACACCTTTCTTTTAGGAACTAGGTGTAGAATGTCTGTATGATTCTGCAGATTGGCATGCAAAACTTTAGTGTTTCTGAGCTTCCAAGTTGGCTTCCACTGGTCACAATATTCTCGCCAACTCTTTTCTGCAGGAATGGATCTAAGTATTTCCTTGTGTTGATTAGAGTCCCATTCAATTAAAATCACCATTATATTTTCTGGTTGTTGAATATGCTCTCTGCTGAGAAAGTCTGGCAGACAATTTTGAGATCCTTTAATGTGTTCTACATCAAAGTCAAAATTGGCAAATAAGGCTTGCCATCTGGTGAACTTTGCTTCACCAGGCTTCTTGATTTCTTTTGTTAAAACTTTCTTTAAGGCAGAAGCATCGAATCTTAGTTAAAATTTACTATTGACCAAATGAATTTAAAATTTATCAATAGAATTCCATGCAGCTTTTACCTCCCTTTCAATGACAAAATAATTTCTTTCGGCCGGGCTCCATGTTCCGGAGGCAAAATGAATTATTTTTTCCTCACCATCCTTATTTTGTTTGAGTACTCCTCCCCATCCTAAATCACTGGCATCTGATTCAACAATTTTAGAAGAACTGTCATCAGCAACATACAAAATTGGAAGGGATTTTACCTTGGCCTTTATATTTTTTACAACATTTGTATGAGCACTTGTCCAAGGTGAAGGATTCTTCCTCAATCTCTTATTCAAAAGGTTTTTGTCTTTTGCATAGTCCTGATAAAAATTACTGACATAATTTAGACATCCTAGAAATCTCTGAAGCTAGGTTTTATCCATAATGACATCAGGAATTTTTTCTGCAAATTCAAGGGCATGCTTTTGGAGAGATATCTGGCCATTTTGGATTGTGTGACCGAGGAACTTGATAGAAGTTTGAAATAGTTCAATCTTCTTCTTACTCAACACAAGACCATTTATTTTTACCAATTGCAGGAAATTTTGTACATGCTTGAAATGGTCATGAATATTCTTAGAGAATATAAGGATATCATCTATGTACACCATTAGCCAATCAAAATAAGGCTTAAAAATTGAATCCATTACTTTCTGAAACTTTGAAGGAGCATGTTTCAGACCAAATGGCATAACATTCCATTCGTAGTGACCTGCGGGAATACTGAAATCAGTTTTGAATTTATCTTTTTCTGCAGTGGCCACTTTCTAGAATCCTGATTTAAGATCAAACTTTGAAAATATTTTTTCTCCTACGATTCTGGTTAATAGATCACCCTTGTGGGGTATTGGATAGGTATTGTCAGCTTAGACTGAATTTAAGGGTTTGTAATTTATGACCAATCTTGGGATACCCCTAATCTGTTCAGAACTTTTATTCACATAGAATCCATAACAGTTCCATGGATTGTCAGATTCTCTTATTAGCTTTCTATCCAATAATTGCTTCATCTCTTTTTCACAGAGATCTCTATATTCCTTGTTCATAGGAATGACTTTGCTCTTGCAAGGCCTTCCTTCATATCTTGATTTGTAAGGCAGATCAATGCTATACTGCTTTCTGTGCCAGAAAGCATTGGGCTCTTCAGAACAACATTCTTCTTCAACCTTTCTCTTTATTTCAGAGATTTTATTAACGACTGTAGGGGTTTTTAACTGTTCCACTATTTGGATAGTAGACTCTAAATATTTCAATTTAGTCAGTTTGGTTTCAGCTTTGTCTAGTTCCTTCATAGCCCAAACCATTGTAGATACTCTAGGATTTGAAATATATGGCATTTCAATCCTTCTTTGATTCCCATGAGAATTAGGAACAGTATAAAGTATCCAGCTCTGTTACCTTTTAGCTTGATTAAACCATGTGGTTCCATAGCTGCAAGAAAGACATTTCCTAATATACAATCAACAGGAATGTCTGTGACTGAAAACTTTAGCTTTATACATTGTTGATCAAAACATATGGTAGCTTTGGGAACTTCATATTTAAGGGTTTTATCTCCCAGTCCAACTACTTTTCTAGTAGCTGCAACCCAATATTTGGCTGGGATTACCTTTGTATTGAAATATTTATATCTACACCTGAATCAATTAAGGCTATTAGGGAAAACATTTCCCCTTTAATGTAGACATTAATGAGGACATGGTGCTGTTGATATTCAATTTCTAGTATCCTCATTTCTCTGAAACCTATTGTAGGATCTCTTTTTCCCTCAATTATTTCAACTTGAGATTCAATAGATTTTGGTGCAGAATGTAGAGTATATGCATTCGTGCATGCAGAAATATTTTGTGCCAAAGGCTGTTTTCCTTTTTCTAATTGAGTTACTTGATGTTTAAGAGTAGAGATTTCTGCTTTGAGATTATGAATTTCTCTCCTTACCTCCCCCAAAGTGAGTGCACGAACTTTAGATTGCAGTTGATCACGTTGGAAGGCTTTTGTGTTTCGCTCATATGAAGCATCCACAAAGATAGGATTTTTGGCAGATCCTTTGCTGGAGCTGGAAGAATGAATCTGATTCAAAAAAGTTTGAAGAAGTTTATATTTCATTTCTCCTTCTTCCATGGCACGAATTTGTGACAGGATTTTTAGTTCTTCTTCATAAGTAGTCTGAGCCATCAATAATTTTTCTTTCTAATGATTCTGTTTTTCAAAATATATGTCACTTGAATATCCAGAATCAGTAGAATAACTGTAATAAAAATCATCTAAATCTGAACATAAACATTGGTACATGTGAGTATTTAATTCTTCTATTGATGAATCAGAAGAAGAGGAACTACAAGAATCATAGGATGATTCTTCAAGCTATTGTTGTTGAATTTGTTCACGAATCACAAAATTTGGACAATGATCAATTTTGTGATTCCTAGACCCGCATCTCATACATAACATTTGGGTCTCTATTTTAACAGCTTTCTTTTGTTTATTCTGAGGCTGAGATTTCTTGCCTCTATTTTTTCTCGATTCTTCACCATCTAGGCATTTGTTTGAAGTATGGCCTGTTTTGCCACATAACCAACAAGTTAGCTTATTCCACTTCTCTTGTTTGTGGGAATGGAGATGGATATCAAATGGCTTATAGTAATTTGTTTTAGGGACATACTTGTAATATCCCTTTCTTTCTTTCCTGGGTCCAGAGGTGACCCTTCTTTTCCTGTTGGTTTGATTATTTCTGAATTGTTTACTAGCTTTCTTTGCCTTCCTTTTTGATTTCCTTCTCTTGACAAGAGGATCATCAATGTTTAGGCCATATTTGCTGCAAATTGATTTGCTGTCAGGCAATCTAGAAAGCTTTTCTAAAGATTTATTAACTTTATAACTTGTACAAAAACCAACCAGTGTTTTAGTAACTATAGAATATATTTCTCCCCAGGTAAATGATTCAAAAGGCAACTGGAAAGCATCTTGCAGACGCAGTAAGTATACAAATTTAGACGGAAGGGCTGCTAGATATACTTGTTTCCAGAGAAGGTTTTTGGAATCTTTTACCTCATAGATGCGTTGCATCCAGTCTCTATGGAAATCTTCATATTGAGATAATTTATTGCACTTAATATTCATCAGAATCATTTCGTGCTTATCTTCCATTTCTGTTTCAGAACCACACCAATGTTCTTGAATCATGGAGGTGAGAGCTCCAATCATATTGTTCTGAGGTGTGACGTTAGCATTTTGGATTATGTCTCCAAGTTCATCTTTCAAAAGTTCATTTTCCATTTTTTTAATTAAGGGATTGGAAATGAACTCTGCTAAAACCTCTGCTATGAAGGAATAGTTTGACAGCTTACAGGTTTAAGTCAATAGTGTAAATAATTGTTTGAATGATATTCAATTTTCTTCTTCTGTTTTAAAAAGTTATGCAAGAGAGTCCTTAAGCAAATTAGATGAAGTAGAGGGGAAGGTTATAGAGAAATTCATAATCTCAAAGCAGAAATATCTACTCTTAAACATCAAATAGCTCAATTAGAAAAAGGCAAACAACCTTTGGCACAAAATATTTCTGCATGCACGAATGCATATACTCTGCATTCTGCACCAAAATCTATTGAATCTCAAGTTGAAATAATTGAGGGAAAAAGAGATCCTACAGTACGTTTCAGAGAAATGAGGATACTAGCAATTGAATATCAACAACATCATGTCCTCATTATTGTCTGTATTAAAGGGGAAATTGTTTCCCTAACAACCTTAATTGATTCAGGTGTAGATATAAATATTTTCAATACAAAGGTAATCCCAGCCAAATATTGGGTTGCAGCTACTAGAAAAGTAGTTGGACTGGGAGATAAAACCCTTAAATATGAAGTTCCCAAAGCTGCCATATGTTTTGATCAACATTGTATAAAGCTAAAGTTTGCAGTCGCAGACATTCCTATTGATTGTATTTTAGGAAATGTCTTTCTTGCAGTTGTGGAACCACATGGTTCAGTCAGGCTAAAAGGTAACAGAGCTAGATACTTTATTATTGTTCCTACTTCTGATGGGAATCAAAGGATTAAAATGCCATATATTTCAAATCCTAGAGTATCTACAATGGTTCAGGTTATGAAGGAACTAGACAAAGCTGAAACCAAACGGACTGAATTGAAAGATTTAAAGTCTACTATCCAAATAGGGGAACAGTTAAAAAACCCTACAGTCATTAATAAATCCCTGAACTAAAAAGAAAGGTTGAAGAAGAATGCTATTCTGAAGAGGCCAATGCTTTCTGGCACAAAAGAAGTATAGCATTGATCTGCCTTACAAATTAGGATATGAAGGAAGGCCTTGCAAGAATATAGAGATCTCTGTGAAAAAGAGATCAAGTAATTATTGGATAGAAAGCTAATAAGAGAATCTGACAGTCCATGGAATTGTTATGGATTCTATGTGAATAAAATATCTGAACAGATTAGGGGTATCCCAAGATTGGTCATAAATTACAAACCCTTAAATTCAGTCTTAGCTGAAAATACCTATCCAATACCCCACAAGGGTGATCTGTTAACTAGAATCGCGGGAGCAAAAATATTTTCAAAGTTTGATCTTAAATCAGGATTCTGGAAAGTGGCCATTGCAGAGAAAGATAAATTCAAAACTGCTTTCAGTATTCCCCAGGTCACTATGAATGGAATGTTATGCCATTTGGTCTGAAACACGCTCCTTCAAATTTTCAGAAAGTAATGGACTAAATTTTTAAGCCTTATTTTGATTGGCTAATGGTGTACATAGATGATATCCTTATATTCTCTAAGAATATTCATGACCATTTCAAGCATGTACAGACTTTCCTGCAATTGGTAAAAAGAAATGGTCTTGTGTTGAGTAAGAAGAAGATTGAACTATTTCAAACTTCTATCAAGTTCCTCGGTCACACAATCCAGAATGGCCAGATATCTCTCCAAAAGCATGCCCTTGAATTTGCAGAAAAATTTCCTGATGTCATTACGGATAAAACCCAGCTTTAGAGATTTCCAGGATGTCTAAATTATGTCAACAATTTTTATGAGGACTGTGCAAAATAAAGAAACCTTTTGAATTAGAGATTGAGGAAGAATCCTTCACCCTAGACTAGTGCTCATACAAATGCTATAAAAAGTATAAAGGCCAAGGTAAAATCCCTTCCAATTTTGTATGTTGCTGATGACAGTTCTTCTAAAATTGTTGAATCAGATGCCAACAATTTAGGAAGGGGAGGAGTACTCAAACAAAAGAAGGATGGTGAGGAAAAAATAATTTAGTTTTCCTTCGGAACATGGAGCCTGACAGAAAGAAATTATTCTGTCATTGAAAGGGAGATAAAAGCTGCATGGAATTTTATTGATAAATTTGAAATTCATTTGGTCAATAGAAATTTTTTACTAATATCCGATGCTTCTGCCTTAAAGAAAGTTTAAAAAAAAGACATCAAGAATCCTGGTGAAGCAAAGTTCGCCATATGACAAGCCTTATTTTCCAATTTTGACTTTGATGTAGAACACATTAAAGGATCTGAAAATTGTCTGCCAGACTTTCTCAGCAGAGAACATATTCAACAACCATAACATATAATGGTGATTGTAACTGAATGAGACTCTAAACAACAGAAGGAAATACATAGATCCATTCCTGAAGAAAAGAGTTGGCGAGAGTATTGTGACCAGTTGAAGCCAACTTGGCAACTCAGAAACAATAAAATTTTGGATGCCAATCTGCAGAATCATACAAACATTCTACATCTAGTTCCTGAAAGAAAGGTGTATCCCAAAGGTAGTAGATGGATCCATGACATGGTATATTCCAGAAGCATGGAAGCAACTCACCAAGTAGAGGAAACATTAAGAACTGACTTCCATGACATCACCATGATATGGTCTGAAGGAAGTGATAGCCACAGAGTCTATCACAAATAATTTTTTATAATTAGATCCATAAATCCTGCATGGACACATAGAAATAATTTTTCCCAGTGGCCAGGAGGAGATCCAAATCTTATATTTCCTGACACAATATATAATTTTGCAGGCTATAAAAAGCTCTGGTGGGATCTGCTAAATGTAGACGGGAAAAATGAAACCCATTACACAAAGCTAAAATTTGGTCCAACTTGGATCATGCAACAAAATCAACAGTGTGATTGGCTGCAGGACTGGTGGAGTGATTTCGGCATCAACAAAATAGCCATTGACCCTGTTTATTATGAATCATATTTTCAGTTGCATTGTGATTGGTGTTTAGAAAATAATATTCCTGAGTGATTTCATACTCGCCGAATTGTTAGTGATCTTCAACTAACAGAGAATCCAATTTTGCAACACTATGAATGGTTGGTCATGACTAAGATTAAACCAAAATTGTATTAAACAAACCCATGATAGTTAGAAGGATTTACACTAAAGCATGGGATGAACCTTTATATAAAAGATACCGATTCCCCGGTATTACTCCTTTGGATAATCCGACATAATTGGTTCTCGTGGACTCCATCTAAAAGTATCCACACTGTTCATGATACCTGGACATGGGTAAATTGTGACCGGTTTTCTCTAGGACTTTCCGATAAAAATTCTCCTCTTTGTAATCCTTTTAGTTTTGTCATCGGCTTTCTGTGCAAAAAGCATGCACTATGCTTTTTCTGTTTTCTGTCCCCACATGTATTTGTCTGGACTTGGAATCTCTATGCGGATGTCGCCTCGGCGTTACCCAAAAGAAATGATTCCATTTCCAAGTCACGGGTCCTACATGAATGTTTGTCCCCTCTTATTTGTTATAAAAGGAGGGTAAGGCTCATTCATGGGGCATCAGAGTTTAGAGTTAGAGAGTCTGAGAGTCTGTGTGAGTATAGTGAGTCTAAGTTATTTCATGCTCTGCATCTGTGGGCTATCAAGCCTGATCTTCTTACATCACGAAGTAAGACCCAGATTCTTGTCATTAGGTTGTTCTGAGAAGCCTGTGTATCAGTGTGCGAGCACTGGTAAGAACCTAAAGTGGCTAGAACACATAGGGTTGTTTATATGTGTGTTTGTGTGTCTTTTTTCAAAGACTGAGTTTGTGAATCGGCTATGTAGCCTCTAGAAAGCTATCTTATTCATTAAGAAGAAAACACTGGTAAATGCCATCACAATCTATCTCAGGAAAGAACAACAAAGTCTGTATTATAACTCTCTGTAATATAAAATCTTTTGATCAATAAAGAGTGATATTTTCCACATATTTTGAGTACTGAAAAACTCTGAGCATATCTTAAAGTTTGTTGAGGTAGTATTTTTATTATTTCTTTACACCAGAAGTTCGCCAAAGGTTTGCCAAAAGGTAGAAGGGACGCCAAGACTGTTAAAAGGCGAGGGAAGCTGGAGAGAAAGGTCGCCAGAGCGTGAAATACCTGAGTAGGTTCGTCTATGGGTTCATGTATGGGTGAATAAGTATACACAAGAAGAGACTCAACAAGGCCAGTCAGCCTGTGTTGCTGTTGCAAGCTTCAGCTAGAAGCCCCTGCGTAAAGTTGTTATCAAAGCTAGAAGTGTCATATGGTTCGAGAAGGTTAGTACTCAAATATGTTACTCTTTTTTGAAAAATGGATCTAGCGAGAAATCTGTTTCTTTCGGAGAATTAGATGAGAAAGATAAATTTGAAGAAAATCCCCTTGGGGATATGTTTGCATCTGCTTCTAGTCGTGTGATTAATTCTGCTAAATTAGAATATGAAGAATCACAACCATCTTCTAGGTGGAAGCTCCCTAGTATTGATGCTTCTCAAGTATATTCAGATCTTACTATTTTTCATTTGAAGGTCGCTACTAGAATTCCCATTAAGGAATATATTAGTCAAATACAAGAAACTCTGAATGTGTACAGTCCATTCCTCTTCTAAATTCTATGCAACTTCAAGCCGAAGCTAAAAGGCTCAAAACTTAGTACTTGCATTTGGGATGTATTAGAATCGGCATTAATGCTTTGACACATCAAGGAATAAATACCTTTGTCCTAGCCACTGTTAGATATCTTACTCATAATAAGTATATCGATTCCTTGATTGCAGGAATAGTTGCCCCTTTTTCGAATGGCTCAGTCTATTTCGATTGTTATCCAAATTTCTCTATATATGTCTTTGATGAAACAATCGATAATATTCTCCAGTTGCAGATCCAGACCACTGGATTTGATATGTCAAGAAAAATACATAATATCGCCATTCATACTAGAGGATGTTTCTGTCATACCAATACCCTCTATCCTGCAGTCCTCCACACACCCAACAAAGAATCAAAGTCAAGTGTTGTTGTTTTGACTGATTCCAAAAATCAAAAGGTATAACATCAAAATATCAGATGGGAAGACCTCACTTTCCCTGAGCACTGGGTTGTATCAAATCCCAAACCTCCAAGTATGAGAAATGTTACTTCTACAAATATCTGAGAAGATAGTCCTCTGTTATTCTATCTTTTCCTCACAGATCTACCATAGACAGGAAAATAATTGACCAAGCTTGTAGAAGTTCCCCTTTATACAAATATCCTCTTGAAGTTGATACTTCTTATTCCAGTTTTGTCTCAAATTCCTGTAAACATATTTCTTTATTTGAGTTTTCCCAAATTGTCAATTTTTCCTCTGTTGAAGTCATTTTCCCTGAGTGTAAATCACCTATAAATTTGAGCTGGCTTGATGAATTGGTCATTCATGCCAACCATCATCCGAGGACAGGAGAAGCCCCAACTTCTACATCTGTAAACCCTTGTCCGAATCCAAAGTGTTCAGATATTCCCTTCCCACATGAATCTGATCATGTTATGATGATGCACTTGTTACCCTCTTTGGAAAATGAAGATCTGAGGTTAACAGATATTTTTAGCCAAGCGAGACCACTAAACATGCCAAGATATGGTCTAGGCTACTTAGAACAACTGAATGACTTGATTCCAGAATCCAGATTTAGTGTTTTACCAGAAGATTGTAAGAAGCCGTCAGTTATAGAAATGCATAAATTCTTCACTATGATGGATGATTGTAAGAAACATAAAGTAGATACCCAATGGATGAAAGAGATGCTAAACTGGGATATTTACATCGATCCAGAGGCAGAAGCTTTTGGCCTCACTCATTCCAGTGAAGAAAAACACATATTATCTCAAGAATTAAAATAATTCATGAACAAATCTCATTCTTGGATATCTTTTTTTATCTGGAGAAATATGAAACAATCTAAGAATCTTTTAACGACTGACACTGCATCCTCTCCATCTGCTCAGTATTCTTGGTCTGCATTAGATGGTAGCCAGATTGAAACTGCATCCACATTTCCTCCTTATAAAGGAATCATCCTTGGAGAAGCTCAAAACTCAGCAAAAGCTATTCCTCTAGTTTTGAATGATGAAAATGCTTTAGGCATTGATGGCAGAATCCAAAAAACTAGTAAGAAGTTAAACTGGACTAACACTGCCATTAAGGGATTGGAAATGAACTCTGCTAAAACCTCTGTCATGAAGGAACAGTTTGACAACTTACAGGTTTCAGTCAATAGTGTAAATAATTGTTTGAATGATATTCAGTTTTCTTCTTCTGTTTTAAAAAGTTATGCGAGAGAGTCCTTAAGCAAATTAGATGAAGTAGAGGGGAAGGTTATACAGGAAATATGCTCTACAAAAGGATTCATAACGGACTTGTCTGAGAAACTTGCTAATATGAATATATCCAAAGCTGACAAGCGTGTTCCTGCTTCATTCTTGCATAAGAGAAATGTACATATTTAGAATCCTGTCAAGCCAATTGACAAATTTCCCCATTTTTTGCCTAAAGAAGTTGACCAGCCTTCACAAGAAGAACCTCGAGAAAATATTTCTATTGCTTATTTAAGGAACCGAAAAAAGATTCAGAATCACAGATATTCCCCATCTATGAGCCTCTAGAGAGTCAGTTCAACAGATATTCTACTCCTGATCTTAGTGGAAAGGGAAAACTTCTAGAGACCCATACTTTCTATCCAGACTCTCATTGAGAATGGAATATTGATAATTTAAGTAGGGGACAGATAAGACAAATGATTGACATGATGTTTGCAGAATACAAGCTTATGTGCATAAGAGGCAAAAATGAAGTTGAAGCTAATAAAACTCTCATACAATGTTTTACTGGCACTCTCCTACGATGGTGGGAAACCCGAAAGACAGAGAGAAAGTATATGCCAAGGCGTTGTGTTTTGTAGCAGCCAGAAGATTTTTTTTTATTGTAAGCAAGAACTGTAGTTCTAAGGAAAGATTGTATCTTGTAAAAGTGCAAATTTTTAATGAAATTTATGTTTCGCTCTATCTCTGTCCACATATTTTTATTTCTAACTCTGTGTTAGTAGAAGATTTTGTTTCCTCTTTGTTGTTAGTAGTAACTAGAAATTCCAACATGGTATCAAAGCTAGTCCAGGCTCTTTGCATTTGCTAAAGAAGCTGAATGAAAGAAGAAGAAGTTTGTTGAAGTTTTTCTCCAGCAGTGTGAAGATTCAACAAAGCCAGGTATTTATCCATAACAGAGTTTTGTTTGTTGTTAAGAATACAGTCTAGAGAACTGTAAAAGAAAGTATTTTAAGAGACATAGTTTATCTCTCAACAGTGAGAAGGTTTGCTTAAGAAACATAGTCAAGTTTAAGCATAGTTCATTAAAGCTAGCTATGGCAGGAGCTAGCACAAGCACGAGTATGGAAAATACTCAACTCCCACAGTTCAAAGGGAAGAACTATGACTATTGGGCAATCATAATGAGAGCCTTGTTTTCGTCTCAAGATTTATGGGAGCTAGTTGAAGATGGTTTAGAAGAACCAACAAATGAACAAACATTTAATGCCTCAACATAGGCAGAGAAAGATTTTCTGAAGAGTAATAGAAAGAAGGACTCAAAAGCCCTCTTCTATCTCTATCAAGTAGTGCATGAAAGCGTATTTCCAAAAATTGCAGTAGCAAAGAAGTCCAAAGCTTCAATTAATTAGAAGGGATTTTGAAGTCATTTGCATGAAAGAGTCTGATACAGTAGATTCATTCTTCACATTGTTGATTGGGTTGGTTACCCAAATGAGATCTCATGGAGAAACAATAGAAGAAAGAAGAATAGTGGAGAAAGTATTTAGAAGCTTACCCTTAAGGTTTGATGTGATAGTAACAACCATTGAAGAGACAAATGATCTCTCAATGTTTACTATTGATGAGCTTCATGCATCATTGATGACACATGAGCAAAGATTGAGCAGAACAACAAACTCATCTTTGGAGCATGCCTTCAAGACCCAAATATCCTTTGGAAGAGGAAGAGGTCAAGGCAGATCAAACTACAAAGGAAAAGGAAGAGGCAGAAGCTAAAACAGAGGAAGAAACAACCCTACAAATACAAGTGGACGGGGCAGCAACCAAAATCAGAATCAAAGCCAAGGCAGCAGCGAACAAGGTGGACAAAATCAAGCACATGGAAAAAGGTATGATAAATCCCAAGTCCAATGTCATTACTGTAAAAAGTATGTGCATTATGCCAATGAATGTAGGAAGAGACAGAGTGACATGGGTAGTAGACTCAATGCTAATTTTACTAAAGAAAATCTCAGTCAAGAGAATTTATTTTTAGCATGTAATATGGCTGAAAAGAAAAGTGAAGATATATGGTTTCTAGATTTAGGGTGTAGCAACCATATGTCTAGAAACATTTCTATGTTTTCCATGTTAGATGAAAATGTAAAGTTTCAAGTAACATTGGGGACAGATAGTAAAGTCTCTGTCATGGGAAAAGACAGAGTAAGTGTTTTGACAAAGAAAGGAGAAAGAAAAACCATATCAGATGTTTACTGTGCCTGGTATGAAGTGTAACCTTTTGAGCATTGAACAACTCATTCAGAAAGGCTACAATGTATTCTTTGAAGATAATGTATGTACCATCATGGATATACCACCAAGCAAGTATAGGATTGCTCAAGTGAAGATGACAAGAAACATAATGTTTCCTCTAAAGATGAGAGCAGATTTGAAGAAAGGAGCTGCAATGGCAGCAGTAACACAAGAGACATTCCAAAGAGAAGAAAAAGATGAAAACTGATTATGGCATTTGAGTTTTGGACATTTCAACTTTAGAGGTCTGAATTTGTTGCACAGAAAAGGAATGGTAAATGGATTACCATTGATTGAGAAGTTATACAACCTATGTGAAGGCTGCAACTTAGGAAAACAACACAGAGAAAGCTTTCCATCAAGAAAGAGCATAAGGGCAAAGGGACCCTTAGAAATAGTCCATTCTGATTTTTGTGGACCAATGCAAACACCATCATTAACAAGCAGCCACCATATGCTGACCTTCATTGATGATTACACAAGAAAAACATGGGTATACTTCTTGAAGTTGAAGAGTAAAGTGTTTGAGATGTTCTGCCACTTTAAAGCTCTTGTAGAGAATCAATATGGGCAACATATTAAAGTCCTTAGGACTGATAGAGGAGGAGAATATAGCTCCAAATAATTTGTGTGTTTTTGCAGAGAAAATAAAATTCACAAGCAATTTACAGCAAGGTATACACCACAACAAAATTGAGTTACTGAAAGGAAAAATAGAACCATCATGGACATGGTAAGAAGCATGTTGAAGACAAAACATTTACCAAATGAATATTGGGTTGAAGTTGTACATTGTGCAGCATATGTTTTGAATAGAGGCCCAACAAAGAGTGTTATGAACAGAGTTCCGGAAGAAGCATGGAGTGACATAAAACAATGTCACCCACATAAGAGTATTTGGGTGTGTGGCTTATACACATATTCCAGATCAGCTAAGGAAGAAGTTGGACAGTAAGGGGGAGAAGTGCATATTTGTTGGATACAGTGAAGAATCCAAGGCATACATATTGTATAATCCATCCACCAAGAAATTTATGATAAGCAGAGATGTACAATTTATTGAAGAAGAAGCTTGGGATGGAAGCATTGAGAAAACAATGAATGTAAAAACATGTTTGTTTCATGATGAAGATGAGGAAGAAATTGTAGAAAGAAATCTCTCATTAGAAACACCACCTCCACCAACACAAGGACAGTAAAGGACAACACAAACATGTATGAGAACACCCTTGAGAAGTGATGACAGTGCTTCTCCAAGGACATCACAAGGAGTAGATTTGAGTGCTTCTACAAGCACAAGTTCAACAAGTGAAAGAGGAACCAAATTCAGATGTTTGAATGCAATCTATGAGCAAGAAGAATGTATGAATTCTTTATTTGCATTATATTTTCATGTAGAAGATCCTATTCATTTTGAAGAAGCAGTAAAAGATAAGAAATTGATAGATGCTATGGATAAAGAAATTAATGCAATAGAGAAGAACAAGAAATGAGAATTAGTTGATCTCCCAAAAGGCAAAGAAGTAATTGGAGTAAAATGGGTTTATAAAACCAAAAGCAATGCCAAAGGTAATATTGAAAGGCACAAGGCCAGACTTGTTGTCAAAGGCTACGAACAACAATAAGTAAGATATTATGAGGAAACTTTTGCACCAGTTGCAAGAATGGAAATAGTAAGAGCAGTGTTGTTCATAGCAGCACAACACAAATGGAAAGTTTACCAAATGGATGTAAAATCAGCTTTCCTAAATGGAGTATTGATGGAAGAGGTTTATGTTGAACAACTTCTGGGCTATGAGAAAGAAGGCCAAGAGCACAAGGTATGAAAATTGAAGAAAGCTATGTATGGGCTGAAACAAACACCAAAAGCATAGTACAATAGGATAGATGCCAATCTACTGGAAAATGAGTTTGAAAAATGTGAAGGAGAACCCAGATTATACATCAAAGAAAACGATGGTAAGATGTTCATTGTTGTTTTGTATGTTGATTATGTTATATTCATAGGTAATGATTCTTACTTCATTGAAAATTTTAAAACAATGATGAAAGAAGAATTTGAGATGACTGATATGGGATTGTTGAGATACTTTTTAGGAATAGAAGTAGAGCAAAATGAAAATAAGATTTTTATTTTTCAAGAAAAGTATGTTAAAGAAGTTTTAGAAAAATTTAATATGCAGGATTGCAAGGCAGCGATTACTCCTACAGTGATGGGATTGAAGTTGAGCAAAGAAGACATCGTCAAGGATTTTGATCCAAGTTTGTATAAGAGCATAGTTGGCAGCCTTATGTATTTGACTGCAACTAGGCCTGATATTATGCATCCTATGAGTTTAATTTATAGATTTATAGAAAGGCCAAAGGAGGCACATTGAAAAGCAACAAAAATAATTTTGAGGTATGTGAAAGGAACAAAGAGGTATGAAATTTTATACACCACTTCAGAAAATTTTGAGTTAATTGGATATACTGACAATGATTAGGCTAGAAGTATAGATGACAGGAAAAGCACCTCTGGATATATCTTTCATTTGGGATTAGGAGCCATTTCATGTGCTTCTAAGAAACAACGAATTGTGGCTTTATCAACAATAGAGGCAGAGTATGTGACAGCAACAGCAGCAACATGTCAAGTAGTATGGATGAGGAGAATGTTAAGAAGTTTGTGTCATGAACAGGTAAAAGACACAACAGTTTATTGTGATAATAGCTCAGCTATAACTTTATCCAAGAATTCAGTGTTTCATAATAGAACGAAACACATTGATCCAAAGTATCACTACATCAGAGAGCTAGTGAACAATGGAGAAATTGTTTTACAACATTGTAGAACAGAAAAACAGTTTTCTGATATTTTAACAAAACCATTGTGGCAGAAGAGTTTTAATTTTCTCAGGAAATGCCTGGGAATGTATGAAAACAACAGTTGTAATTAAGGGAGAGTGTTGGAAATTAATTCCAACTGCAATCTGAGCAGGAGGACAGAAATTAAAGTTTTGATTTGATCCCAAAGGACACTGCAGTAACAAAAAATGTCTAGTTTTGTTTGGCATGCTATCGTGCATTCAATCTCTGGTTTAATCTCCCCGCAAATCCAATTTTTTGTTTAAAGGCCATAGCTTGTTTCTGCAGTCAAAGTCGTGGTTTAAACCACGAAACCTCGCGCTTATAAACTCCACACCTACTGCCATTGCCATACACCAACCATATAAAACTCTCGCGCCATTTGATTTGAATTTGAAATGACCCACGTCATTTGCGTGGAGCCCACTGATCCACGTCATAACCTCCACGACCAATCAACGCGCTATCGCGCTCCCTTGAGGCCTCGTCATCACACTCCAAACCTTTGCGATAAGCCTTGTTTTCACTAGTGCCAAGTCACCAGTCCGTCGACCAATCATATGCATATCCCATAGATTGGTCCATACGTCACTAGAGTCTTCAAACATTGTGATAAAGGATGGCCCGCCAATGCCACATTGTCAAGCTATCAATCAATGGGAGTGTATCGCATTGTTAGATGTACAGTCAGAAAGCACCTCAAATGGATGCGATAACACATTGAAACGTTTTGCATAATGTTTGAAATCTACGCAATATATTTTTATATAAGGTTTATAACCTTGGGTTAAAAGTTTAAAAAATGTTTATGCACCGCGATATATGTTTTATTTCATTAGTTTTAAAGCTTAGATTATATATGTTTTAACATATATATTATAAACATGAAATGTTTATAATATATATATATATATATATATATATATATATATAATAGTTTGTTATGTAATAGATAGAGGCAGAGAGTGAAATTGTGTGCAAGAGAGGCTGTGTATGCCTGAAAGACAGAGAGACAGTATATGCCAATGTGCTGTAAGTTTGTAGCAATTAGAAGATTATTTTTTTGAGGAAAGATGGTATCTTGTAACAATCCAAATTTTTAATGAAATTTATGTTTCACTCCATCTCTGTCCACATATTTTTATTGCTATCTCTGTGTTAGTAGAAGATTTTGTTTCCTCTCTGTTGTTAGGAATAACCATAAATTCCAACATTTTCAAGTAAGGAAAAGCATTGCTACAACTCCTTGGGAACACCAATTTCAAAGGTTTAAGTGGGCAATTGGAAATAAGGAAAGGGGAGGTCAGAGGTGCCACATATGAAATACTCAACGTTTTGGGCAAAGGCAAGGGCTACCGCTCAATTGGGTACTGGACATCAAATGGAAGTACTTCTAATTCCTTAGGGGAATGAGTAAGCTTAAAAATGTTACTTGGCCAGAAGGATCGACCGCAAAAATACCCCGCCGCTGGGCAACACCTACGAAAAACAAGCCGTTGAGAATTGCGGTGGATTCCCCGGGTTTGTCGTCACAGAGAAAATTGCATCCAGCGTGCTAGTAGTCCCTGACGAGAATCCCGGTTTTGTAATTGAAATATTTAGAGGCGTTCTAAAAAAACCTTTCATATAAAGTTCCGCACGAATTCTTTTTTTCAGAAGAAAAAAAACGCTGTTTTGTCTATATTAGATGTAAAAACAGTCCATAATTCAGTACGAGTCACAATTGCTAGGTTACTATGATGACCTAATCCAACAAGTCTTCTTATCAAATGTCAGTTGTTCAAAAATTTCTTCCTCTCTTTCTCCATTATCCAGTTCCAGGTATATAAGTGCCTGTTTTTTTAACCAATCTAATTTGGAGTTTTGTTTTTAACGTCCTGATCATCAGAAGTTCGATGCAGTAGTGGGGGATTTTACCATCCTTGCAAACCGCAGCATGTATGTTGTTTTCACTCAGCCCTATTTGAATCAGGGCTGGCCAATAAAGGCAGCGAATCCGAGCAATGCTTGGACATTTCTCAAACCTTTTACAACCGGAGCATTCTTCGTCTTTACAGGATTAGTTGTTTGGTTGCTTAAACATAAAGTCAACGATACTTTCAGAAGAAAGCCCAAAGAACAAGTTACAACTTTCCTATGGTAATTTTCATTTTCCAATTTCTCTTCATAGGGTCAATTTTCCAAATTTCCAATGGTCAACTGTGTGCTAATGTTTGCAGGTTCTCATTTTCCACGCTCTTTTTCTCTCACAGTACGTCTGTTATTTACTTTCATTTTTTTATTATATCATTAAGTAGATTCTACATTAAAAATTCTTTGAATAATAGACTTTCAAATCACTAAATTGAAATTTCATAGCACTAATTTTCATGAAGGAAAAGTTTATTTATTTTTACGCGCATTGCTTTCGGTATACAAACATTTAAATGATATACACAAATTTCAATCTCTCTCAAGCTTATTTTACACTACAAAACATGAGATTTCATAGAAATATATTTCATATGAAAAAAAACAATGGAATTAGATATGTTTTATCATGAATATCAAAAATTAAATATATTAAAAAATTTATAAATGCCACTTTATAATATTACCACGGGTGGGTTAAAGAGGGATGCAAATGTTAATTTTTCGCTAGTCTTCCTTGTGGGGAGGAATTAGTTTATCAAAGCTTCAACCATATTTATGAGCGGCCTTTTTTCCGGAAAAGAAAAAAACCACTGTATATTTATGAAAATAAGCAGTACATAATCGAAACATTGAGATTTGTATGTATGATGAGAAGCCACAAGGAAGCTTCATACACATACAAGTTGAACATATGGCTTCATAGAACAATTACATGTGAGATGAGTCCACATCGTCATAAAATATTATGTCTCATAGTAGCCCATATATAGCATCCAGGACAGCTAATAAACAAATGTGCATGTAAGCAAACATCTGTCAAATTCCCATTGATAAAAGCACAGGATTATGAGATATCAGATCTCCGTAAGCTTGGCAGTGTTTATAATTAGATAAATAAAACCTGTAATTAAGCCTCCAGACCCTCCTGGGGAGAGCTAACAAACATATGTTAGGCATAAATTTCACTGTGTAGATAGTCAGAGGAGTCCACATCCGGCATATAGGAGATAAAATAGCTTTATCATAACTCGCTCACTTGCCGCCCTCCAGATAAATGGTCACACTTGCTTGCATAAAAAGATGTTAGCTAATGATAATAGTAACAGACCATTCCCAAATAGAGACTCATGTTCCTGTTGCTCAACTCATGCTGCTATCTGATGACTAATAAGTGAGATCCATGTAATCAGAGAGAATGAAAACTGCAATTGGAACTATAGTCCCTTCGAAAGAGACATAACAAGTATATGCAAGGTAGAAAATCAGCTGAGCAGATAGCCTAGGGTCCGCATTTGGCATCAGAGGAGGATAACTTTGCCATGATATGATAGCAACATCATAACTCGCTCGCTTGCTGATGTTCGAATAAAGGGCCACGCTTGCTTGCAAAAAGGTTGTTAGATAATGAGAAGAATAACAGTCCATATACAAAAAATAAGAGACTCACCAAGAAGTGTTGAAAACCGGTCAGGGAATGGGTATGTCATTTGCCTAGACCCGGACCCCATGCTTATATTGAGATACCTTCATGATGCCAAACTCCATGTTTAGCCATTTCTTTGAAAGGCCATTTGCCCTGGTGTTCAATTCCCGGAATATGTGAGAGATCAGAGGATGGCCCATTTTATCCCACAACTGTTTAATCCTTTGCAACCATCCCTATACTGAAGGGGCCGAGAGAGAAAAGGCTTCATTCACCACTCGGATGATAACCTCAGAGTCTCCATAAATACTTATGTTCCGAATCCCAAGATTATAACTAGCGTATAGTCCACTCCATAGTGCTAGGAGTTCCGCCATAATGTTTGTGCTCGGACCAGCATTCCAACAGATATGAATGCGCTCAGAGGAAGATATCTTAATCCAGACTCCATAACCCATCATCCCATCCTGGCATGCCCCATAAAAAAAAAGAGCAGGCACAGATATGGCATGGGGTCTGAGTCTTCTAGACCGATCCTGGATTGATAAGGTAGCCGCCTCTCGATGTCCAATCCATTTCATAATGGCAGTGTATGTAGCAAGAACAAAAAATTTGCCCCCTTCAAATATAATCTGATTGCGCGCCATCCATATTTCCCATAAAATAAAGAACAGTAAAGATCGATATTTACCTTTAATCTTATCCCATTTGTTCACAACTTCCATGAAGTCATTTGGGGTCCATGAGGGATCAATGAGATGCGGAGAAAACAGGTTCCAAATATGTAAGGATATAGGACAGATAAAGAAAAGATGCTTCACTATTTCTTCATCCTTTTCGCAAAGAGCGCACTTGCCAGGTCCCATATAACCTTTGTGCATAAGCGAATCCCATGTGAGGATCCGCTTCTTCCACACCAGCCAGCCAAATAGTAATATCTTGGTGGGAATGGAATGGTGCCAGAATTGCCAGAAATCCTTTGATACATCGGAAACTTCACCTCGCGAAATGAGATATAAATACATATCCTTTACGACGACTGCATCCTTGTATAGTACACCATCCCATATGATCTTATCTCCTTCCCTGTTATGACATAGGCTAGCCACCTTGATCTTCATAACATATTCAGCCTAATATTCCGCATCTACGCCATCAAGACCCAACATTGATGCATCTTTTAATATAGGAGCCTCAAGAGACCAATAATGTATAACTTGATTAAAAAAGATAATACCCCATTGGGAAAGTCTGTGGGCAAGTCTCGGATATGGAAGAAAGTCCCCGTGCACCCCACAAATTCTATCCTTTGCAATGATAATATTCAGTCCATTGCCAAAAGACCATATAAGTCTGTCAGCAAAGAAGTGAATTTTTTTTTGAAACCCCAACCAAATACTTGAGAGCATCGAGGCAGCTGAAGTTGTCTGTTATATAGAAGTAATAAAGAATCCTTGTTCAAATACTTGGTATAGATAACGTCATTCCATATCCCCTTCCTAGTGAAGGCCAGCCATAGGGATTTGGCCATCAAAGCCCAATTGAACCTACGTATAATGAGAATACCCCATCCACCCATCTGCTTCGGCATACATATATTCAAAAATTTAGTCAGGTGGATATGAGTCTTCTTCTCTGAGCCACCCCATAGGAAATTTGCCAGGGTTTGATTGATGAGGGAAACAATCTTTTTCGGGATATGATAAATGTGCCCCCGGTATACCATGTATTGAGAAAGAACAACTTGAATCATAACCAGTCTGCCTCCCAAAGAGAGCCATTGATGAGACCATTTACCAATTTTAGCTTTGATTTTTTCAACTAACCAGACCCAGTCTTTTATCCCATATCCACCTGCCTTGATTCGGAAGCCCAAATAAGTTAAACCTGCAGATACCTATTTAAGTTGTATGCCCATAAAACTAGCAATAAAGAGGACCTCTTGTTCATCTCCATATTCATAAATGAGAAAGGACTTCTCCTTATTTATGCTTAATCCCGTTGATTTCCCAAAACGAATTAGCATATAATCTATGTAAAAGCAATGATTCCTGTTAATTCTGCAGAAAATAAGGAGATCGTCAATGAAAAGAGAATGGGTGATGCATACCTCTTTAGAAAAGGAGAAGCCCGATATATATCTAGAGGCGAGTGCACTCTGCAACATTCTACTAAAACCATCCATGATAATGATGAAAATAAGAGGGGATAATTCACATCCCTGACGGATCCCCCTCCTTGCCTTGAAGAACTTTGTCGGGAGACCATTTATAATAACAACATAAGTCACATAAGAGATACAAGCCATAATAAAACGAATAATATGCACCGGAAGCCCAATCTTGAGGAGGACCATTCTAATGTAAGACCAGTCCACAGTGTCATAGGCCTTAAATAGATCTATCTTCATAATAGCCGCCTTCTTTTTCTCGAAATGCATAGAGTGTAAGACCTCCTAAGCGATGGCAACAATGTCGTGGATGGATCGACCTTTTAGAAAGCCATATTGTTCCTTAGAGATATGTCTTGATAATTTATCTCTCATTTGATTTGTGATGATCTTAGAAGTTATCTTATACAATATATTTCACAAAGCGATTGGTCTGAAATCAGAAAAATCCTGAGGATCGGAGATTTTGGGTATGAGAGTCAAAAAAGTGGAGTTCAGGTTAGCCTCAATGTGTCCCGTGATTCTAATATGCTCCACCATCTTTGTTATTTCATCAGCCATGATGTCATAGAAATGTAGAAAGAAATATGCAGGCCATCCATCCGGGCCTGGGCATTTGTCGATGGCAAAGGATTTAAGCGTCATTTCTATCTCTTCCTTTGTAACCGCAGCATTCAGACCCTGTATTTCAGACTCGTCAAACATCCGTGGGATCCGTTGTAGGAACCATTCCTAGCATGCCGCCAACATGCTGGAGTCGGCTTGATAAAAAGAGGAGAAATGATTATAAGGTTCCGTCATAATCTCATCCATGGAGTATAAAATACTACCATCAGGTTTTTAATGTACTAGATAGCATTTCTTTTCCTTCTCTCATTTGCAGATCGGTGAAAAAATTTAGTATTCAGGTCACCTTCTTTCAACTAGGTGATTCTGCTTTTAAGTTTCCACGTAATCTCCTCAATTTTTAGTATCTCCTTCCTGCACATATTAAGCTGCTCCATATTTTTAAAAGTATGTTCATCAGGAACGCCTTTTTCAAATTTGGAGTACAGATCGTTTAGGGATTGAGTGATGTAAAGGTACTCCGCTCTGAGCTTCTGCTTTTTTCTGATCTCCCATGCTTTAGTAATCTTTTTAATGTATTGAAGCTTCTTATGCAGTAAAGACCATCCACATAAGCCCTCAGGATTAGCAAAGTCAATCCATTGAGACCTGATGATCTCATTGTATTCCTCATCTAACAGCCACGCTTGGTTGAATTTAAAAGGCATCCCTTTCCTTACCACCTCCCGGTTCCATG